>CM070506.1:46437134-47037134 GCA_036346375.1 Guadua angustifolia | reverse complement strand
CAGGTACTCCCGCATTTGTTGTCTTCCATAGCTGTTTCAGTCAAGGTCAAATCTCCCCAAAAAGAGACCTCTCTATCTTGTGAAAACTTTTGTTGGGACTTCTCCAGTCCTTGGTCTTTGTGTAACGTGGGTTCAGATAACCCCTCACCTGATATTCCATTCATGGATGCTTCAGCTGAATTCAAGACTCTCTGTTGGTTTGCATGTTTCCCTGAAAAAAAAAAAGACTCCCCAGTAGTGCCATCAACATTATCTGCACCATCTCCCTCATTGATCTCCAAACTGTCACATTCTGAGGCTTGTGTCTGACCAGTTACAGGCCTATCCTCACCTGACAAACTCCCTATGTCTTCAATGTTCTGTTGTGTTCTTGTGCAATCTTGAAAGCTCAATCTGATAGAGCTGCTTGCGCAATTTCTTGTGCTCTAATGGCTGGCTGAGAGGTTATTCTTACTTTCCTCAGTTGTTAGTCCTAGAGTTTTACTAGCAGTCGCCACATTTTCTGCATACTCATCATTAGAATTGTCCAAAATAAGGAGAGGACTAGAAAGAGTAACTTACGTACCTGGAGTTTCAAGGTTTCGTCATTAGCACAGGGTGGTGCACGCAGCTTATGGGCGAAGTCTGCTTCTGGAAGTCTGTTTGGTTTCTTTGGCAAATCCTGCAATAGCGATACTGTAGGCCAGATAACGTGATGCATCCGACGTATCTTTGGACAGCAAAGCAGGAGCCAACACAGTAAGGCATATTTCTTTCTTATCGTGCTAGCTTCTCTTTTAGAGTATGTTTGGTTGGGTGTACGAGGGTGAATCGAATCGCACGTATGACATAAACTATCGATGTGATATATATTATCGTGCTAGCATCTCACTAACTGCTATTATTGGCAGCACAAAAGCATTATCCAATAAACAACGTGATGGTCCACTGAGCGTTTTGGGCAAGTTGGGGGTATTGTTCAATTAGGGGTGGAAATCCAACTGGTCCTCATTTTTTCAAGTTTTTTTTAAAAAATTGGCATAGTTTAATTTAATATTATTTTGTTTATAGTTTGGAAGTATTTTTAGAATCGAGCTAACGAGCTGAGCCAGAGAAAAATCAAATTTCATTTAAAATTGACTCATTTCAACGTTTAACCAATAAACAAGTGTAATTGGAGCAATTTTAAGGGTATGTTTGTTTTTACTTTTGATTCTGGATTGTGACCCTAAAAGCAGAATAAAAAAGAAACAACTTGATTTTAGAATTCGATTATCACAATACATCCCATCCATATACACTAAAATCCACAATCCACTTCATATGTGCTTTTGGATAATCAGCTTTTCTACAACCACAATCCAGAATCAATTTTTAGATAATCTAAAGCTAAAACAAACAAGCCCTAAACCGAGAGAACGAACCTCACCAACGAGTTTTTTTTTATCCAGCCCTATGTTCAATCTGGAGCTAATTTTTAGGCCTCGTGGCCATCTGCCTGGCCACAAGAATTGTTCGACCACTACATACGTTGGATGAACAAAATATCATATCTTCTGCCTTTTTGGAGCTTAAAGGAAATATACTAGTCGGGCAGCTAATTATTGACGAGTTTCATGATGCGCGGCAGAAAATGGAGGGATCGAGACATCGATTATTGATGATGGTTGCATCCAGGAAATAGGGGTTATTTTACATTGAAATGTTCCCTCGAAAGTAGGAGAGTACGTATAGCCCACGTCTACAACCTAATGAAAGAAGCACCGATTGCGGTTGGGGTCGTCAAGACTCAAGAGTCAAGCACTCAAGCCACACCTTTTCGTGTTACTTACGTCAGCCAACCGAGGCTCTACGGCTAAGACAAAAGCATTCCTTGGTAGTACTACGTAATTACACGTACAATTGCATTTAGTAGTGTCGTATGTGTAAAATGAGACACAAGAGAGAGAGGGGACGCTGGCCGTCTTACGGGCCACCGTCCAAAGGGGACAAAGTGAACACGGGGGTTTATACAGGTTCGGGCACCCAAGGGAGTGCCCTACTCCTGTCGGCGTGTCCCCCAAGAGGAGTAGGGAGCACCTAACTCGGGCTCTCGCGGGACACACCAGTAGTTCGAGTTTTGTATTCCATATCCGTCTCCTTTACAAGTGAGGGCTACAGTCGGGTTTTATAGGCGCCCAGCCTTAGCTACACGAAGGTACCATCCTACCCCTACTGCAGAGACTTCAGCGAGGGCAGCTTGGTCATTCCGGCGTTGATGGCGAACTCCACGCCACCGGTCCGTATGAGTTAACCTCGGACTTTAGGCCCCACGGGACCTCCTCGGGGCCTACCGGAGGCACACCCATGGGTACACCAAGGAGGCCGCCAGTATCGCTCATGGCGTGGGTGGGTGATCCCGAATCGCCTCATGAGTAGGGAGGCCTTCGGCGGGCTCCCATGGGGTAGGAGGGTGGACCCCGAAGACGCCCTCGGAGTAGGGAGGCCTTCGGTGGGCTCCCACGGGGTAGGTGGGTAAACCCCGAATACGCCCGCGGAGTAGGGAGGCCTTCGGCGGGCTCCCACGGGGTAGGAGGGTGGACCCCGAAGATGCCCGCGGGGTAGGGAGGCCTCCGACGGGCTCCCACGGCGGGCTCCCTCATGCTTGCGGGTGAGATCCTCAGCCGTTCCGTGGACCCGCGTTCTCCGATCTGCGAGGTAGGTGGTGAACAAGACCTCCCCCTCCTGGTAGTTAGCGTGTTTTCTCCAACACTAGCCCCCCTATCCGTCATGCACGTTTAAGCGCATGAGGGGCAGAAGGATATAGTATGTATCGCAACACACCCCGAGTGTCTTTTTGAGCCAGGTCCTTTGGGAGCCATCAGGATAGGACATTTGTTTATATGCTCCAGAAGTTGAGGGTCACACGGTCGCTTGGGCAAGCGCCCGGTTGGTCCCTTGGCCCGCTTAGTTCGGCAGCTTGGAGGACCAGGGGCGGCAACTATGCCCGGCTTCCGCAGTGCAATTTGGGGCACTAATGCGGTAAAGACGCTGGCACCACTGGGCGAGGCGCGAGGCCACCGCCGCATTAACCCTCGGGGTCCCGAGGCGAGGAGAGTGGGCGTGAGAATGATACCTCCCGAGTGTTCGGCCACTGCCCAGTAGGCTCCCGGATCCCCATACTGCGACAGGCCTCCTAGACACCCAACTCCCCGCCCAACGAAATGCGCAATAGCGAAGCACTCTTAGCAGGAATGAGCGGGAGGGGCTGACTCGCCTCGTGGATCTGGGCACTGAAGTGGCGCGTCAGGCTAACGCCCGTATGCAAACTTTGCAAGAGGCACGGGCTACCCTCCCAAAGGGGCGTTTTAGGGCGCGGGGGTGGGCGTCCAAGACTTGTTTCCAAGGCGGTATGGGCAGCGCCCCTTGCGACCCGGGCATTCAGCCTAGCGCCGGAGCGGCGTGCAAAAGTCAAGTTCGCCCTCCGCTAAGCTTAGTCCCGCATCCTTCACGGGAGGAAAAGGAGCAACCGCACGGGCCGGCGGGATGGCTGCTGGGCTGGATCAGAGACACCTTGGCTGCGGTGTCAGGCGGACGGGAGGTCTTGGGCCTTGCTAACAAAATTCTTAACTCACGTTGCCTGGGACTATAGGCTCAACCGCTGGCCGCAAGAACCATGCAGGAGTTGCTCACGAGCGTCGCTATTTGCGCTTGTGCCTTCTTCTTTTCCAGCCGTTCCACGAGACACAACACCACCGAGGTGTCTGATCTCCCGTTAACTAGCCAGCCGCGACAGCGTAAGGGCCACCTCCGTGCAGGGCCAGGGTGCCTCCCCTATATCGGAGAATGGCGCGGCCGTGCTGGGCGAGCTCTGTCGCCGCAACAGTTAGCCACGAGTGCATGGGCTCCTGCGGACGCTTAAGCTTCTCGAGCTCTTTGGGCGCACAAAATATCGGTTGGCTTCCCCTCCATTTCACGCAGACATCCCCCAGGAGGGTCGACAGGGACGTCGTCTGGGGCTTACTTGCCCGTGACTTCGGCCGCTGGAGCGGCCTCTCCCGCCTGCCGCCCAGCATCTGGGTAGGACTTGGTCCTCAAGATTAGTGCCCAGGCTGGGGGCCTACACAAGGGGGTCCGCGCCCAAGACCCCAAGTGTCCTTGAAGTGCCTACTTCCCTTGTTCAACTCTTAGTTTTTATCGCAAAAGATGGCCTGGACATCTTCGCCTTGGGCGCATCACCACCCCGCTACTCCCCTCAAGAAAGAAGCACATGCGCTGGGGGCCCTCTCGGGGCGCTGAGGTTGGCGCCTGGTTTTTCTCCCTTGGGCGATAGGGGCGACGCCCGTTCCTTCTTGGGCGCTTTGACCAGCAGCGAAGAGTGCCCCGGGCGCCCAACCTCTTGCCCATGTCACCAAAGACGACGCAATACCTCGGCGAAATGGGCGCCCGACCCTACGCAAACCTTACACCCCCGGGCGGAAATAGGCGCTAGCACCTGCGCTAAGGCCTTGCATACTGGCGAAACAGCGCAACCTCGGCGCCTAGGAAGCTGGGACCTTTTCTTTTTCCAACGGGGCACGAAAGTGTTGCCGTCGCCACTTGAGCGCTTGTTGGAAGAGCCTGCTAGAAGCTTGCACTTTTTTATTCTCTTCCTTTTAGCTGTCCCAGAGAGTTGCAATAAAAAAAAGAGAGGCCTCCTTCCTCACGCTCTAGAAGCCTCCTTGTACTACTGTCGCCTTTTCCTCTTGCGCACATGAGCTGGGGCATTACTGTTCTTCTTGGTGGCTCTAGCTAGAGCTATAAATCCTGGTCCGTCTTATGCCGTCCGGTGAACTGGGGTCCCCGCCGCCAGAGAGGAGGAAGGACGTGGGTAAGCAGCGGTCATTCTTGCCGGGCTGCTGCCACCGCCTCCACGCGGGGGGAGGACCTGGCCGTGCGAGGTTGACATTGCTGCCGCCGGGTTGAAGTGGTGACGCCATTGCCGACTGAGTGAGCCCCATTGCCGTCTCCAAGCAGGGTCCCCCCACTGCTGGGTCAGGCTTCGCCGCTGCCGCCGCTTAGAGGAGGGCAGACCGCAGTAGTGAGCCGCCTTGAGTGGTCGGTGAGCCCCATCGCCGTTACCACCCGGGTAGGCTCCATTGCCATTGGTGATCTTCGCCGTTGCCCATCGAGCTTCCACGCCGGGTGGCTTTGCCTCTACCGCGGCGCCGGGAGAGGACCGTGACGTCTCCGCCAGACATTCGGCGCTGTGCCGAGATTACCGTGAGAAAGTAATCGTAAACCCTGTCTTTATTCCATTTCGGTTGGGTTTGGTTCACTAATCCTCGTCACGCGGTGTTAACAGCGGTGATATTGGATTTGCGTGCAGAAAAGGACTGGAGCAAGGTGTATAAAAGGAACTGGCTTGCTGCCTTGCGACCGAGGAGTGGAATCAACCAGTGAGGGCCTCGGGAGATCGCTTGGATTCGGTTCAGAGGTAAGGACCTTGCCCCTTATTCTGACCAGCCCTCTTTCTGGCTACGGCAGCATGAAGACTCGTCAAGTGGAACCTCCAGGAAGGCGGTAGGGGGCTGAAGCTTTTTTGTGTCTACATCGTCAAACCATACCGAGTGCTAATGACACCACGCTTCTCCTTTTACAGGTTGTGAGAGCATCGTTGATTCAGCGATCCCGCACGTAGCCAAAGGGGGCGTCAGGCTTCCATGGGTAAGGCCGTGAACTCGCCCACCTCCGGCTACTCCTCTTTGCTGACTTTTCACAGTCGGGCATTAATGAGGATGATTCCAATTTTGTTTGCAGGCGACCATCCTCGCGGTGCCCTTGCTAAGGGTAAGAGCAAAATGGACGGGGCCGCCCCCGCGAAGGGTGCCGGCAAGAGCAAGCCCCCCCGCCAAGAGAGTCACTGTACAAGGGATGTGGACATGATGGGCCCCGTTGGTTCCGCCGCCTGTGCGGACCCGACGAGTGACGATCGTTTCGACCTGGAGGAGGCGAAAGTAGACCCCGGGCCGTCAAAGCTCACCGACGCGGAGAAGCTTTCTCTCATCCGTCGAGGGAGCCGTCTCTCTGCCGTAGACGTGGACTTCCCGGCGCCAGGGGAGAGCCCCAATCCTCCGCCAGGGTACGTTGTGGCTCTCAAGTCATGGGTGGACGTCGGCTTTGGGCTCCCCATGCACCCATTCATTAAGAGATACACTCAGGCGCTCGGGGTGGAGCTCTCTCACCTTAGCCCGAACCTCTTCGTTCGGTTGAGGTTCTTCTTATGGCTATGTGAGACGGCTATCCCGGGGACGCCCATGGAGCCATCAGTTGCCCTGTTCGACCACTACTTCCGCTCTCAGCGGGGGGATGTCAGGAGAGGGCCCTTGGGGTCCATCTACACCATCCTGCGACACGAGGAGGAGTTCCCCGTGCACGCCTTAAAGGAATGCTGGCCCTTCGCCACAAAGAAGTGGTTTTACTTGCGGGCTGAAGACTTCGTTTACACCGGGTCACACCCGGCCTTGACGACACGGACTTATCCCGAGATGAGTCGCCTTTCCGACGATGATTGGAAACTATGCAACGCTATCCGGGAGGTGCGTGCGAGGAAGGGCACCCGAGACCTCATGGAGGAGATGACACTTCTTAACCTGAGCACCCTTGTCCAACGTGCTAGGTTGGGGTTCCACGGCAGCCTTCACCCCGGCATCGGGAAAGGTAAGTGTCCTTGCTTGGCCTTTGTCTCTCCTTGTCATGCAATTTTTACCTCTTACGCTTCCTTTTTGCATGTAGTTAAGCTCGTGGGCAGCGGCGAGATGAAGGTGACATGATCCTGGGGAGATGGTGCACGTCCGAGGCACGGGATCTGGCCGAGGGCATCCTATAGGGAAGGAACTCGTGGCCGAGGCGTTCGGCCTCGCCTCCCATGGCGTCCTTGCTCTGACCGGGCTAAAGGAAGAGAGCTCGTGCGGCCGTCGCGGGGGAGGACACCCGGGCTTCACCTACCAAGACATGTGCCAAGAGGACCTCTGAAGGTCGTGGTGGTGGCACCTCCACACAGGGCAATGCTACCACGGCTCGTGCCACGGGCGAGAGGGGCCCTTCCCAGGTGGAGTCCCGAAGACCTCCGCCGCACCCCGCCCCCAAGGGCAAAGGTGCAATGGGTACCGGGATGGAGAAGGTACCCAACCGGGAGGGCATTGGTTCTTGCCCTCAACAGACGCGCAGGTGCTCGCCTTCACCTTCTCCATCTTCGACGTCCAGCTCTTGGCGAGCTGCGTCCGATCTGAGCGAGGAGCTCAGGCGGACGTTACTCGGGAGACTTGGGCGTTGGGCGAGATCGAAGGGCTCTTGGCGGGAGAGGACGTTGGGTATGCCTACCTTGACGACATTGAGTCCTTCTTCCGCTTCTCTGAAGGTACGTCTTCATGTTAACGTTGAGTTGACATAGGGTGGATTTTCCTCTTACATGCCTATACTGCTTCATTGCCCTTTCGCAGACCAGTGGAACATAGAGAGGCTCCTGAGATGGTGCCCCCTGCACCCACCTTGCCCCCCGAGGCTCCGGTAGAGAACGTGACTACTCCGTGCTCGCCTATGCAGGCGGTGCCAGCTCAGGGGGACCAGGGCGGTTCCTCTAGTGTCCTTCCAGAGTATGCTATCCCTCACACCCTGGACGCGGAAGCAATCGAGAAGACCCACCTCTGAGTTCTTGAGCAGTGCAGAGGTACATGGCGGACTTGGTGCTGGCGACCCAAAAGGTTCTTGGAAGTGTTGGGAGAGAAGTTGGCGACCACCGTGACCCTCCAGTACCAGGTATTGCGACCCCTTTTTCATACCTTTCTGCACTTAGGAATCTCGTGCATGCCTTCCTTTGACACTTGATTCTTACACCCTTTTGCAGGCCACGGCTATGAGCAACGTCCTCTTTGATAGGGTCCCGAAAATGGTCGAGGAGATGCTGGCAGCCGTCCCTTCGCAATTCCAGAATGACCAGAGGCCCTCAAGCGGGCTTTGCTCTGAGCCCAAGAAGGTCGAGAGTGGCGGAGGACAAGCTTTCCCAGCGGAGGCCGAGTGGAGAAATGCAAGCGGTGGGTCAAGGACTTGGAGGTGACTTGGAGGTCCCAAGTGGTGATCTAGTGTGAGGCGGACCGTGATGCACCGAGCGAGGTATAAAGCGGACCGGAAGGCAATGGCTATCTCTCTTATAAACCTTGCCATGTTGGTCAGGTCACTTTGAGGGGCTCGGGGCTAGAGTGGAGGATCTCCCACCTCCTCTAAAGATTGGGAGGAGTGGGCTGGCATCCTGCGAGGCCGTGTCGGTCTCCTTGCTAGGGCGCCCGATGATAAGGGCAAGGCCTTCGCGAAGGTTGCCGTGACCGCGGGGGTTGCAGCTATCTCCCGCTTCTCCGACACCGTAGGCAAGGAGGCCATCCTCACCGCGCTCCGAGGACTGTACACCCAGGAAGTTCGCCGGAGCGTTCGCGAAGGTAGCTCCACTTGGGGGCCCCTTGTGGGAGGCTTCGTGGGCAGACCTCACAAGGGCTCCCGTGGGGCCAGTCTCGGCGCCGAGGAGAGGGCCCAAGCTTTGAGCATGTATGACTTCCTCCGGAGAGTGTTTGACATCTTTTGCTAATTAGTTAGGTGAATCTCACCCACTGTACTAGGGCCTTCGACTTGCGATGAGATGCTATTACACATGCTAGGGATGCATTTTTGTGATACTCACGATGATTAGTTGGGACAAGTTCCCTTCATTTTGTATGAACTTATATTTGCGATTATGGTATGGACCGCTTATGACTTTTGCAATGCTTTGCAATAGGATGTGCCTCAGGGGGCAGTGGGTATCCGATACAAACAAAGTGCTCAAGGGCGGGCGCCACGCCGATTATGCTCGCCAAAGAAGGTCTTGCGAGATAGGCGACTTCATGGGGGCATGATCGTGCCACTGACTCAAGAGAGTCCGAGAGTGGCGCCCAGGAGAGGTCACTTGGTTTCTTCTCCCGAGGAGAAAATAACTGTTTTGTGTCATGTCTGGGGTGATTGTTCTAGCTCTTTGAACAATCGAGGTCGTATTCTTCTTCCAACAGCGAGGGGGACTAGGGCTCTGTATTATCTTAGGGTGGCCTTAGCCTCGCATCTGATATCAGGCCATTTAGGAGGTCGATCCTACGAAGCCCCATTAGGGGGCTTAAGTTATAACAAACAGCTTAATAGGCCTGAGAGGCCTAGGCTTGCACCCAGGAAGGGTATGTCTCGGGACCGAGTTTCTTGCAATAAGAAAGTTCCTATTGCTTCTCCCGGCGAGGCGGTTGTGACCGAGGTCGTTTTGGCATAAGCGCCCGGGGTCCATGGGGACTAAGCCACGGAGCACCCTATGACTTAGGTAAAGAACCTCAAGTCGTCGCACCACTCCACTGGGTCGATGGGGAAGGTGCCGCCAAGGGGCATAATTGTCCAGCAGCACGGGACTTTTTTTGAGGTAGGCCACGGAGGTCATGCGCCCTGGAGCCCGCCTTGAGGGGGGTGCGAAGTTCAAGCCCCATCCCTCACAGCTATGTGTGGAGGATGGGGCCTCTTAGACCACTGTACAAGCAATAGTAGGCATGCAAGACACAAAACTCCATTGATGACCTTAGAAGGGTTTACATCAACACAAGATAGTTGCCATTATGGCTTACAAAAACACTTAAATGTAAAACTTCTTGAGCTTGTCAGCATTCCATGCATGCTTGAGTGGCTTGTCTTCCATGGTGGAGAGGCGGTAGGCTCCCGAGCCCAAGACCGCTGAGACACAGTAGGGTCCCTCCCACTTAGGGTGAAGTTTTCCCTGGGCTCCCGGGTCGGTGACCCATTTTAGCACCAAGTCCCCCAAGAGGAAGGTTATTGCCTTTTTCTCGGCCATTGTAAAGCAGGCGACTTCCCTTTCGTACGCGGCATGCTTGATGAGAGCGTGATCACGGACCTCTTCCGCGAAGTCCACCTCCACCTTGTGGTTTTCTTCGTTCATCATGAAGTCGATGGGTTGAACCCCTGAAAGCATCTCGACACGGAGGGAGCGATGGCGGACCTCGTGAGGAGGACTGCTTCCCTCCGTACACTGGCGAGAAAGGTGTCCGTCCGTGGAACGATCGGGAGTGGTCGCATCCCCACAGACGCCGAGGAGCTCCTCCGCCTAAGCCTCGCTTAAGCGCGCTCTTCTCAAGTCGTCGGCGGGCGCCTTGGAGGATTAGGCCATTAGCCTTCTCGGCCGCCCCATTGGACTTAGGGTGCGCCAGCGAAGCGGAGGACTGTCCCAATGGAGTCACAAAGTCCACGAAGGAGGAGGCATCAAACCGAGTCCCATTGTCCTTTGTGAGCTCCTTGGGACTCAAAGCGGCACACAATATTCTTCCAGAAGAACTTCTGCACCGCTCGGGACGTGATTGTCAGCAATGGCTCGGCCTCTACCCATTTGGTGAAGTAGTCCACCGCTACCACTGCATGCTTGTAGCCCCCCTTGGACGGTGGGAATGGTCCGAGTAGGTCCATGCCCCACCCGCAAAAGACCAAGTGATTGGGATCCATCACAGAGGTTGATTTGGGAGTGACGAGCCGATGCCATCTTTTGGCAACCTTCGCATGCTCTGAGGGTTTCTATGGCGTCCTGCACCATTGTAGGCCAATAGAAACCTTGCCTTAGTGCCTTTGCCGCAGTGGCCCTAGGCGCGAGGTGCGAGCCACAGAGACCTTCGTGCATCTCCCGCAAGAGTGAGACACCCTCTTCTCGTGGGAGGCACTTGAGCAGCGCGGAAGACCCTTTCTTGTAAAGTATCCCCTCAAGAAGCACATAGGTCTTGGCCTTCGCATAGAGTCTTTGGTGTTCATTGCTGTCTTCTGATTCCGTCTTTCCTTGGATGCACTCTATGATCGGGGTCATCCATGTTATGGTCTTGTGATTTCATTGATCGTTGGGGTAGTTCAAGATCTCCTTTTTCATTAGGGTCTTCCTTGACCGAGGGTGCATCAAGCACCTCAAAAAAGACCTCTGGTGGGAGAGGCTCTTGGGAGCCTTTGCTCGGGCTAAGCGATCTGCCGGTGATTTTCTCCTCGGGGATCGAGCTTCCATCCCAGAAATACCGCTCCATTTACGCACTTCTTGAGATAGCTTGCCATCTTGGGGTCAAGGCATTGGTAGGACTTGTCTAGCTGGTTGACGACCAATTGAGAGTCCCCAAGGATAAGGAGGCGCCTGATCCCCATTGCCCTTGCAAGGCGAAGCCCTAGGAGGAGGGCTTCATACTCAGCCATGTTGTTGGTGGGGTTGAAGGAGAGGTGTGCGGCGTACTCCAGTGCCTTCCCTTCTGGGCTCACAAGAATTATGCCTGCTCCCCCACTATTCAGGCGCTTGGAGCCATCGAAGTAGAGGGTCCAATGGGGGTTAGGTGACATGGTACGCTCTGTCACTTCATCCGGGACCGGAGGGTTTGTCCATTCTGCCACAAAGTCTGCAAGGATTTGGGACTTGATGGCAGTTCTTCCAACGAGCTTGAGAGAGAAAGGCGCCAATTCAGTCGCCCATTTGGCTATCCTCCCGGTTGCTTCTTTGTTGCCCATTACTTCGGCTAGCGGGTAGCCGGTGGGCACCGTGATGGGATGCCCGAGGAAGTAATGTCGAAGCTTTCGCGACGCCATGAGGAGCGCGTAGCATATCTTTTCCACTTCTGTGTACCTTGTCTTTGCTCCTGCGAAAGCCTCGCTGACGTAGTACACGGGTCGTTGGACCCCGTCCCCCTCCTTGACCAGGACTGCACTTGCGGCGACCGGGGTCGCAGCAAGGTACAGTAGCAAGGGCTCCCCGGGGCTTGGGCTTGTCAGGAGTGGGGGATTGCTCAAGTATGACTTGAGATCCTCGAAGGCTCTTTGAGCCTCCGGGGTCCAACGAAAACCTTCGATCCCGCGGAGGATTTTGAAGAAGGGAAGCCCTTTCTCGGCGGATCGCAACATAGGCGCCAAGAGCGACCATTCGACCCATTAGGCGCTGGACCTCCTTAATGGATCGTGGCGGCTCCATGTCCAGGATGGCTCGGATCTTTTCGGGGTTCGCCTCGATACCCCTATGAGAGACCAGGAAGCCCAGGAGCTTGCCCCTCGGACCCTGGCGCATTTTTCGGGTTTAGCGAGGTCGAACTTGCGGAGATTTTCGAAAGTTTCCCGGAGATCTTCAAGGTGTGTTGAAGACAGAGGGCTTTTCATGACAGCGTCATCGACGTACACCTCCACATTCCGACCCAGCTGGTTCTTCAACACCAGGCATACAAGGCGCTGGAAAGTAGCCCCTGCATTCTTCAACCCGAAAGGCATGCGTAGGATGCAGAAAGTGCCCACCGGGTGATAAAGCTTGTTTTCTCTTCATCTTCTATAGCCATGTGGACTTGGTGATAGCAGAGTATCGTCAAGAAGCTCATTAACTCACACCGAGGTGGAGTCGACCGGTGGTCAATGCGAGGAGTGGGTAGTCGTCTTTTGGGCATGCCTTATTGAGATCGGTGAAGTCGGCCTTTATCGCCACTTACCATTAGACTTTTAACCAAAAGCGGGATTGGCAAGCCATTCTGGATGCGGACTTCCCGGATGAGGCCAACACTCAAGAGCTTCTCAATTTCCTCCTTGATAGCGACGACATCTCGAGGAGAACTTGCAAAGCTTTGCCTCACCGGTGGGCCACGGGCCTCACCGCAGGTGATCTTGCATCACCTCACGAGGACTCCTTTCATGTCGATGGGGACCCAGCGAAGACACCACATTGGTCCTTAGAAACTCGAGGAGTTCCTCTTCCACATCCTTTATGAGCTCGGTCGATCCGAATGAAACGTTCGTCACCCGGGTCGAAGAGTCGTATCTCTTCAGCTCTCCTTCAGGCGAGGTTTGAGGTACCTTCGGCGAGGACTTGTCCTGGGGACTCCCATTGGGGGCGGGAGCGGAGAAACTCCTTCCGAGCCCCCCACTTTAAGTACGTGGACTTCGTGGGAGCCCGTGGCCGCCCTGTGACAGAGGCGACGCGCCAGGTCTTGATCGCCCCTGACGGAGATGACCCCATGAGGCCCTGGTACCTTGAGGCACAAATAGTTTTGGTGCACCGCCGCATTGAAGCGGTTAGGAGTCACCCTCCCCATGATGGCGTTGAACGGTGAATCGACGTCAACAACGTCAAATCTGACCGCTTCAGTGCGATGGTTCTCCCGTGAGCCGAAGGTCATGAGGAGCTCAATCCTCCCCAAAGGTTGGATAGACTTTCCCGGGACGAAGCTTGGTTAGAAGCGATCGGACGGAGCAAGATGTGGGATGATAGCCCCACGAGTCCCATAGCTCCTTTAGCGAAGATAAAGTATGTCCATGAGCTGCCACCATCGGCAGTATGCGAGATACATTCTGATTGGATATGGTGGCGGTCACCAAAAGGCGTCGTCATGGGGAACCTTAAGCCTTTTGAGTCCTCCTCGGTGAAGCTTAGCGGAATGTTCGCCCATTCGGGGAACACTTTTAAATTCACGCCCACCATTGACTTCAGCGTCGTATTCCTTCCTTTGGCGCTTGGACTCATGCCCATAGGCCGAGCCCCCATTATGACATTAACTTGCCTTTGGGGTACTTGGAAAGGAGCTCTGCTCGGCATCACGCGGGGTTCCACCGAGGAGGGCCACCAGGGAAGCGGGGCGGGGTGGATTGCTTGGAGAGGCATAACCTGCGGCCCGCGGGGCGGGCGATCCCGACGAGGCTCGGACCGCTGGAGGAGCAGCTACCTCAACAGCGTCTTGGCGACACTTTCGGTTGTGTCGTGCCGCCCATCTTGTGATAGGCACCAACGACCATCTCCTTGATCCGGTTGCCTCTCTTCTCTTTGGGACCTTCATCGCGGCACGAGGGCCTTTGGCTTGGGACCCTTTTTAGGTCCTTTTGAGGTACTGCCCCCTTGGGGTGGGGTATCAGCCACAATCAGGACCTTGGAGTCACGTCCTCCATTGGGGCGGTCCCTCCGATTTTTGTTCTTTTTACCTGATGATCCTTTTGGCCTTTTCTCGAGAGTCTCCTCCGGCCGTGAGGAGCCCCTCTTATTGTCGTCCTCCTCTCCCGAGCATATTTTTCAACGATCTCGAAGACCCATTGGGTCGTTTTGGGGATCCTTCCTAGTGCGGTTAAGCTCATGGAGGAGCCCTTCCTTGCATGCATTAATGATCGTGGAGTCAGGGCGTCCGCCACACTGCTCCGTGCGGAAGCGCGCTTGAGGAAGTCTCGCGTAGATTCATCTTCTGTTGTTTGTAGTGAAAAGTTGATTTGGAGCATTGGCTTATAGCTCCTGGAAGTTCGTGTTGAACTCTTCACATGAATGAGTCCAAGAGTGGATAGACCCTCTCTTGATTGAAGAACCATGACCAGTGGTCCTGCGAGGAAGAGCGGGAGGCAGTTGCACATCTCGGCCTCCCCTCCTCCCCCTGCTCGGATAGCAGTGGCGT
Source organism: Guadua angustifolia (assembly GCA_036346375.1). Taxonomy (NCBI): domain Eukaryota; kingdom Viridiplantae; phylum Streptophyta; class Magnoliopsida; order Poales; family Poaceae; genus Guadua; species Guadua angustifolia. Next base: position 47,022,699 of record CM070506.1, on the reverse strand, counting down.
AGACTTCGATGAATTGCATGGGATCAGAATCCCCATCATACGGCGCGATGTTCGGTTAGCGAAACTTGGGCTGAGCAGGGTCTCAGAGATTTCTCGAGCAAGAGGGTTTCGTCTGGGGTTACCTCTGTCCTCATCTTTGGTGAGAGAAGGGACCTCACTGGCGGCAACGGTGAGCGACTTGAACTTGAAGAGCTGGAGGTTGAGGCGATGCGCCCACGCCAAGCCGCAGAGCCAGAGGTCCGTCGCCGATGCACTGTTTGGAGAGACCGGGAGACCTCGGACTCGGCCTCCCTTCCCCCATGGCGATGGTATTCATGATGACTTGGAGGGGAAAAAGCTGCGTTCTGAGTGGATAGGCGATGGCTCCTTTCCTCCACTTGGCCATTGGGTGAGCGATGATCTCCGGAGCCTCGAGAGTGTTGGGGCGATGCAACTAGTTCCTTCGCTCCTGGGAGGTGCCTTTGGTCTTGGAGGTTCCACCTGCTGTTAAGACCATCTGCGTACAGAGAGGAGAGGGCGGTGCGGCGACGCGGAGGTGACTCACCGATTCTCGGGTGTGGCGCATTGCCGGAGGTGGAGCTAGTGGCGGGGCACAGGGCTCCGCTCTGCGAGAAGGGCGTTGATTCGAGCTTGGTGGGCAGCGGCTAGAAGCGGTGCCCCCGAGACCGCCGTATGAGCCAGCGGCGGAAGGTAAGGTTCTCCCTCCATATGCGAGGTGGGCCCCCACGGATCCTCGGGTCGGTGGCGATTTGGACCGAAGGTGGTGGCGGTGGGGAGGCGAAAGGTGAAGAGGGATGCTAGGAGGGCGATAGGAGGCCATCAAGTAATCCACCGTTTGCCGTGGTCGCCTCCACCATAGCCTTCCTTTGGGACAAGTCCCACGCCTCGGGGAGGGACCGCGGGCTCGGGTCATGACCCCATGGCAGCAGACGCACCTGGGGCGTTGATCTTGACCCATGGTTGCCAGCGAGAGGAGGAGTGGAGCTCTCGGGTTCTAGGGCTTGGAGGGCGTTACTGCTCCGGGGTGGATGGCTCCGATCTCGGAGGAGGTACACGCCGAAGCCCGCAGCGGAGGGCCATCAACTTGTTCCTTACGCCGGGGATTGAGGAGGCTTGGGATGCTTCTTGGTAGGAGCCATAGCCTTTGATGTCAACTAGGGCTCCCACGAGACGGCGCCAAATGTCGTATGTATAAAATGAGACACAAGAGAGAGGACGCCGGCAGTCTTCAGACCCACCGTCCAAAGGGACAAAGTGAACACGGGGTTTATCTGAGTTCGGGCACCCAAGGAGTGCCCTACTCTGTCGGCGTGTCCCCAAGAGGAGTAGGGAGCACCTAACTCGGGCTCATGGGACACACCGATGGTTCGAGTTTTGTATTCCATATCCGTCTCCTTTACAAGTGAGGGCTACAGTCGGGTTTTATAGGCGCCCAGCCTTAGCTACACGAAGGTACCATCCTACCCCTACTGCAGAGACTTCAGCGAGGGCAGCTTGGTCATTCCCGGGCGTTGATGGCGAACTCCACGTCACCGGTCCGTATGAGTTAACCTCGGACTTTAGGCCCCCACGGGGACCTCCCTCGGGGCCTACCCAGGAGGCACACCCGCGGGGTACACCAAGGAGGCACGCCCTGGCGGGCTCCCAGCGTGGGTGGGTGATCCCGGAGATGCCGTGGAGTAGGAGGCCTTGGCGGGCTCCCATGGGGTAGGAGGTGGACCCCAAGGCGCCCGTGGAGTAGGGAGGCCTTGGTGGGCTCCCACGGGTAGGTGGGTAAACCCCGACACGCCCATGAGTGGGAGGCCTTCGGCGGGCTCCCACGGGGTAGGAGGGTGGACCCCGAAGATGCCCGCGGGGTAGGGAGGCCTCCGACGGGCTCCCTCATGCTTGCGGGTGAGATCCTCAGCCGTTCCGCGGACCCGCGTTCTCCGATCTGCGAGGTGGGTGGTGAACAAGACCTCCCCCTCCTGGTAGTTAGCGTGTTTTCTCCAACAAGTAGTTCCCTACAGGTCATCTAGGTAAGAGGTACTACGTGTATATGATTACACCCTAATCATGTGGAGTACTAGCTACCTAGCTAGCTCCCATATATTTAGCCTAGAAGCCTAGCAGTCGCTCTACAATTTTGATATAACTGTACTATTTTTCATGGTTATTATGGAGTAGAGTAAAACACACAATCTAATGAACAGTAAGTGATCTAATAAAGAAATAATACTTTTTTTGTGCAAATGCTTGGTTGAAGCGAAAAATTTATAATGACATCTGAATGGATGGAGCACGAAACTTCGAGTTTGAGTGTGGATCATGGTCCGAAACTCCGAGTTACTGGCTGATCAATTTGATTTCCTTATTTGGAAATGAGTACGTTCCTTTCCTAGTACACAAACTGCAAAGCGTTGGGCCAATAAATTCCCATGAAATTAGCTACCGGGCCAACTAATCTTGGGCCAATAAAGTCGTAGCTCGTTTGGCTGAGCGCTTCGCTAGCGACTCAGCCCGTCCGCGTTCGACGTCGTTCGGCGCGGATGCGCGTAGAGGCGGGTGCGTACGCGTGAGTGCGTGTGTGTGGAATGTGTGCGTATGTACGTAGCGTGTCTGATGATTATTCTATACTGAATGGCAGGGCTCCTGCCCATTTTTTTTTTTAAATAGCTACCGGTCCAACTAATCTAGACCAAATTTAGTACTGCTGCAGTAACAGAGAAAGGGCGACATCTGGTGAGTGTGAAACATTCAGTCGGCGGTGTCATACTATAATGGATCATTCTGATTCTCTTCTCCAAAAAAAATAGAAGAGGCGAAGCTTTTCTTCATGCAGTTCCATTTTCAAGAGTAGATCGATATCTAATGTATATTTTTTGGGTAAAAGAATCCCTTTTAATTTTACAATTTCTGAATTATTGATGCTATGGCGTCATAAAGAAGGAATTATTTTCCTTGTTTTCGATTGGTCACCTTCCAAGTCTAAGGCATTGCACCATCAGGTCGTGAACTGTTCACTATTTTAGTCCCCTTAAAAATTTTTTTACAAGACTAGCCCTCGTAGAATTTTTTTTTGTGGAATTGGCCTCATTCCACACACAAAGCGCCGAATTAAATCGGCCCATTACACCGATGCAATCGGATTTGCCACGCCCCTGCCATGGAAAATGGATTTCACACACCCCCATTCCACGTAAAACCAATTACCGTGCACCCATTCCACGAAAATTGGTTTTTCACGCACCCCCTCCACAGAAATGCCGTTTTCCGTGCGCTCCCTCTGCAGTAATGTTGTGCCGGTGCTGGGTTCCGCGCCAAAGGATTTCTCGCACTCCCAGTATGTGGAAAATCGAATTCTCGCGCACCTCCTCCGCGAAAATGTTTCACACGTCACACTATGGTGATTTGGCAATTGCGAGGATTAGAAGGCTATTTTTGCAAAAAAACACACACACACAAGGAGGGCTACTTCTACAAAATAAAAGAAAATAAATAATCAAAGAGGGCTAGAAAAGTAAAAATTCTCAAGTGGCAGTCAAGATCCGAACATCCAACTAGGGTGGAATTTGGCTCATGGCTCGCCAGCTCGCTCGGGCTCGGCCGAGCTCGGCTCGGCTTTTCGGTTAGGCTCGGCTCGAGCGAGCCCGAGCCGAGCCTATTTCGTTTTTTTCAATGAGCCGACTCGTCTCGGTTCATGAGCCGCTCGTTAACTTAGCCCAATTAGCCCATATGAGCAAAACTCTAAGCGATACCTACATTTAATTTTGAATTCTTGAATCCTTGATGATGCAATGTCAGTGTTTCTGTTTACTAATTGTTCTATTGAATCTCTAGGTTTACTAATTCTGAATGCAATATCAGTGTTTACTAATTCTGAATGTAATTTCTTGAACTCTTGATAATGAATGCAAATGCAATTCTATTTTTTTGTTAGTAATATCTTGACTTTATTACTTGAAAACTATGTTGTTTGGTCATTTCTGAAGTTTTATATTAAAAATTGAAAAAACTCCCTCATCGTGCAGTTCGGCGAGCCGCGAGCCGACCTCGAGCCGAGCCGACCTTTTGGGCTCGACTCGCCCTTGATTGATTTCTAGACTGCAGTGAGCCGAGCCCGCTCATTTCGCTTCAGCCTACATCCAAAAATGCCACTACTCTGGATCAGGCCTTCCATACCGGCTCATCAGGTCCGGTTAGATTTGAACCCGTCTTGATGAGGGCTTGATGCAGGTTCATTGGCTCTGAGATGTCGTGGGCTTTAGTACCGGTTCGTAACACGAACCGCAGATCGATAGAACATCGATCAGTTCGATGTTACTAACCGGAGTCGATCGAAACTTTAATACCGGTTAGGTATTCTGAACCAGTCTTGATGCTCTCGTTGAGGAAAGTTCAAAGGAATGCATATTCTATATATATCAAGACGCTGATGGTGGGTGGGTTGGTTAGAAGGGTGAAGGCCGAGTCACGAGGTTCGAGTTCGAGTCTTGGCCCGCCATATTTTTTAGAACCGTAGGAGGGCTTTAGTCGGTTGAGCGAAGGGACTAAAGGTCTATGACCTTTAGTCCGGATGAATTGTTCCGGTTTGACAACAGGGACTAAGCGATGCTAACCGGGACTAAATGTTGTTTCCTAGTAGTGTGCCTCGCAGGCCTGGACCAGAGTCAGGTGCACTATAGGCTACTGTATAGAGGCCTCAAAATTAAGGCACATATATTCTGTTTATTTTTATATTACTACTTATTAATATTTGTATCAGTAATGTATCAGTAAGAGTAAGAACTAATAGATTAGCGGTTCTTTTTATTATCTTCATTTATTTTTTTATTTTTACCATAAAATTCATTCTTAAGCAAAACCTTGTGACATGTTGATAGTTTAAAGTTTTTGAGACAGCAAAAAGATTTTCGTAGTGCAGTTGCTGTATATAGAATTTTGTTGACAATTTCAATGACTATTGCATATGAAAAAAAAAACTTACATAGATTGAAGTTGAAGTTCTACTTACATTCTATAATGAACTAGGAAAGACTTAATGATAGCTATTGAAATTAATTTAATTTGGAAAAGAATAATTACGAAGATAATTGAATATTACGTTTCAAAATACTAGAAGAATGGTGCTTTCCAAGTAAAGCTCATATATGAAATTTATTTTTTTAACATGATGTACCACATAATCCTTTGTATTGTAAGAAAAAATTGTGCTAATATCAAATACTTATTTTATTAACTAGCTTTTATTAAATGTATAGCCTAATTTCAAATTTAGTATAGCCCCAAAACGTTAGGTACGGTCCTAATGCCTCTACCCTCTAGCTGTTCACTTCTAAACATCCAACACTTTGCCTAGTTCAACGGAATTTAGCCGCCTGCAAAACAAAGATGTTGCCACATGACTCCGAATGCAGCACGGATATGCAAAGGATACTGTACAGTGGTTTTCATTAACTGTGGAACTAAGACTTTTCTTTTCTATGTTATCTTTCTGAGCTCCCCTGGATACCCATGTGGTTCCCGACTTTGGAAGGAAGAGACACCTTTTGGGGTAGCATCTTGTCACCCAGCACCAACACCAATCACCCAGGAGCAGTTGTTTATTTCTTCGGAAGTGGTGAAGTATATGTAGCCTTTCCTTTCTGGAGAAAATGAGAGAATTCACTAGAGATGAAGATAACTACAGGGGCGTCACCATTTGTGAGACATGGAGTAATAATAGAAGAAGGTATTGTACCGGCCTGCAGTACCAGCTGTGACACAATCAAAAATTGACCAGTAAAAAGGATGGAGAGTTAACTGCTGCAAGTCACCAAACTATCCATCTCTTCTTCGAGTCACCTTTCTTTTGCTATCCCCTTGACCTGATTGCGTCATTCCTTTTCTTTTCCATTCACTTATTTTTCTCTTTTCAAGTGGCTACTCGCTTGGCCTTTTCCTTCTTTACCAGTTGCCACTCGCCAGCCAGTCCTCATTGAAATGAGTTGAAAGCAAAAGGTTTTGGTGGTGTCGTGGACTCGTGGCAACGAAGTTAAACAGTGAGTATGAGATATCTCTCATTTTCTGATGACACATATGGAGGAGGATCATACACAACCAACTTGAGACAGAACTAGGGAGTAAAAATGAGGTATCGGTCCCCACATGGGCTCTTTATATGCAGGTGAGTGATGACTATTTCCTTTCCTACACTCCAATAATTATACAAAAGTGAGGGTAAATTAGTATATTTTTATATTAGTTCACTCATAGCCTTTTCCTAAAACCCACGATATATTTCAAGCAATCTTGTCTTTGAACTCGGTGATGGAATTATAAAATATTCTATAGGGTGCAAACTTTACGAGTATAACTTTATAATATTGTACAATGATTTCGTAATATCATAAATCCAATATATATATTTGAAATTTGCTAAAGTATAATATAAATAGTTTCAGGGTCTTAAAAATCACAAATCATCAGAATTAAAATAAATTCAATTAACAAATTTAACATATTGAAGAGGTGATGTTGTAGTGTTTTTTTAATTTTTTTTTAAGGTGCTAGAGCACCTCTAGGTCCGCCCCTAATTGGACTTACTCTTAAAACATGTTAGACACTCTTTAGCAGTTCAACGAGAATTAAGGCCCTGTTTAGATCCATTAGCTCTAATAGTTAGTTGGCTAATGGCTAATAGCTGGCTAACTATTAGTTGGCTAATTATTAGCTGGGGCTGTTTGGATCTACTAGCTAATATGTGGTTGGCAATTTGGTTGTGGGTGCAAATATCCATTGTACCCTTACATTAATTAGCTGTTTGTGGTGGAGAAGCTGAGGGCAAATTGGTCTTTTGACCATCTATTAGCTGAAATTAGCAGGGAAGAACCAGCTAATGAGATAACTATTAGCTGGGTTATTGGCTAATTATCAGCTGAGCTATTAGCTGGACTGTTTGATCTATTTCAGCTAATTTTAGCAGCTAACTGTTAGTGCTAATGGATCCAAACATGATCAAAGCACTCTCAAGACAGTTCTACAGGAGATTTTGATTTTCTTCGCCGGGGTTTGTGATCCCTGCATCGTGTCTCTTGCACGGCGAAAAGCAGTCCGTGTACCTGTGCAAAAACAGCAGGTTTCAGACATGGTACCATCATGCAGGTGATACATGGAAAGGAGGCCAGAGGAAAAGAATGGCCGGTGCGCAACCAAAAATTTTTTGGAAGAGACACATGGAATCAATGCAGGGCGCCGTAGACTGAAAAGGTCGGGCATCTCACAGTAAAGGAAAAATACGCTACGTTCTGGTGTTCAAGCAAGCTCACCGCATGCAAGGAACCAGTTTTTAGAGTTTGTACCGGGCAAACAGCTATGCACGATGCCCCGTCTTGGAGATATACAGATAGATAGTACATTACACGGTATTTATGAAATGCATATTAACATTGATGCATGTGTCCAATCAAGGAGTAGCTTCTTGGATCGGAAGATTTTGATGGGAACTGTTTAAGGAAGCGTGCTCTATTTGCTGCTAAATTATTTTTTAGAAGTCCCTGTAAAATAATTTGGAAAGCCCGAAACGTGCAATGTTTTGTAAGAGAAAACGGTGTTTAGAATAGCTTTTGTCTGTAACATTAAATCCGATCCGAAAGTGCAAATCCAGTACTTAACTCAAATCAAGTCCACGTAGCACACAGACCGAATTAGGTATGAGCAGTGCTCATCACTCCAATATAAGTAGCATAAATTTTAAAGCAAGTATCAGACAATTGAAATATTGTTGACACCTGAGTATGACAGGCATAGCTGATGGGAAATTAAGCTTGGATAACTAATCTTAGCTAATATTGGCTCGAACGAAATGAGGAGGAACCGGAAAAGAGTACAATTGGTCTATATGCTATAAAAGGTGTTGGAAGGCAAGACGAAGCATCATTTGCAATCAATCAACTATCTGCATCTACTCTATTACTTTTCTGTCAACTAAAAGTAGTTTTTAGACTTAGCATATTTTTCCTGTAATTCGTTTTGATTAATAACATTGTGCATCACCGATATTGATCATCGTCGATTTACGCCAATTACCTCAAGTTGTTTTCATACCGATCTTGGTGTGCATCGCCTTTTTTAGAAAGTGTTTCTTTATTTATCGTCTAATCAGTAGTAATAGTTGTTTAGATTTATCTTGTCGATTGCAGAATCTAATCGACTGTAGTATTTTTTATTTATATTGTTGATTAAAGCCAATCAAATTGATTGGCAGCTATTTAGATCTATCTTACCGATTGCAGGATCAAACCTACCTACATGCCTTGAACCCTCTTGAACTCTACCTTTGCATGTCTTAAGGACGATTGGCTTTTTTCGCCGCCAACAAACACCTTGACCTAAAATCCGCTCAAAGTCTAGCCCTCTATGGGGTAGGCCCACACATACATGGCACACCGCTTATATTTTTGTCCTCGTTTAGTATAAAAGAGTTAATCCGAAGGTGCTACGTTTAAACTAAATAGACATTATATGCTATTATAACTTACTTTAGATAAGTAATATGGAATTAATCATATCACTACTCCACGTAGGTCACATGGACCTTTGGACTAATGGCCCAGCCACTCAGGGTATTACACTCACCCCTTTAAGGGCGTCAAACGCTCCACGTGGACCACATGCCTTCACACTAATAAGCCGGGGTATTACACTTACCCCTTAAGGGTGTCAACCACTCCATGTGAGCCACATAGACTTTCACATTATTGGGCTAGAGTAAGTAATCACCGTTTACTATTTATCCATATTTTAATACTTGTGTAGCTTTCAAAAAAGATGCATAGAAGCACTACTCATTAGGTATTTAAGTATATATAACATACAGATTGCCTATTTAACAGTAGTTTATAGGGAGGCACGTATTGTGGTAACTAGCGAAATTCTCCACACAATTACGTGGCTAGATATTGTAACATAATATATTGCATTTCAAAACTATAGTTATGTCTATTATACAATTGTAATATTTGCATTTTTTTAGAGAACACGCATAAAGCGTGGCACACATTTCATTAAGGCAAAAATTGTAGTATGTGTACATAATTAATCTACATTGTTATAATCTGATCATACCGAAATAAGTAGTGCAGTTCTTCTCCTTTTCTCTCGATCGATGAGAGAATTTCTAGGACTTCTGCCTTTTTCTGATTTAAAGATTAACGCAGAATTTTCATAACCTCCACGTGAATAAGGTACCTTTATTATCCTCGGTTGTTTGCAGATATATAAATTGGTTAGTTAACTCCGAACAACTGCCAAAGACAAGTACAATTGGAGGGCCTTGGGGACAGGTTCCTGTGGATGCTTGCTAGCTTCAGCAGATCAGTTCGGCATATCCACGAAGTACTAGATCAACGAAGTGCTCTGCTGATGTTACCATTGCTGGCCGAGCCGTCCCGTTTCGGAGGAACAGCAGCAGCAGTTGGTGCGCGCGGTCGACGTCGTCGTCTCCGCTACTCGGTTGTTGCAGGCTCACCTGCACAGTAGGAATGCTGGTTCGCAGCGCACTAGAGGTTGGAGTCACATGCTGGAAAAGTTGCTAGCCCTACTGTATGCTTCGGTAATGTCGTTGGGTTGACACCCCCCACCCCACCCCCACCCCTAAGGAAAACGCTCTAACCAGCCGCGTTACTACTACTTTTGACGTGCGGGCATCTGTGCTGATTTCCTGTGTCGGCAAAAACAAGATCATCAAAACGAGCCTCGTTAACGCATGTTCGTTTGTTTACCTTCGTCCGATTGGTATGGAAAAAGTTGCAGAGCTCGTTTTTTGGGCTGAATCTGGGCCACGATTTTGTGGACTCGGCTATCAAGTTTCCTACCTATGAGAAGCTTGATCTCACTGCATTTGGCCCCGTTTTGTGCCACAATCTAACTGGACCTTGGCCATTATATCGGACAGAAGAATCGCATTGCGCAGAACACACCTCAAGATGCAGCCCTTGCACATTTACAATTGATGGGAGGACTCGTCAGGAAACTTTGATAATCTGTACTAGCAAGGTTCAGTCGGCGATGAACCCTGAAAGGGCTCATGTCCACGTGGAAATTAAGTAGCAACAGCAGATGCATGCCAATTTGACGCCTTTTCGATCCTCTAAAGGCTGGAAGAAGCACATCTGACCTGCCTAGTAAGGTTGCTGTATCTACAAGGAAAAACGCATTAGGCAGCGGTACGTAGCTACTGAAGTTGGCTGGAAAGAAGAGAGAAAAGCGTGGGAGTTGCTCGTTCATGTGGTCCTCGGCGCTCCTTTCCAACGTTCATGAATCATGAGCGGTCAATTTGCAAATAGAGCGGGCAGCCTTCTTTTTTCATCAGGGAGGCCATGTTGGCACAGCGCCGAGTCTTTTTTTTTTTCTAGCGTCGTAATATATTTTTTTATAAATCTAATATTTTTCTAAATAAATTTATAAAAGTAATCTTTTTCACGACCGTAGAAGGCACATCAAGTTACTTGATACGCTGTGCTACAGTAGTGCGATGTGTTTTCCTACAAGAAACCATTCATCGGCATGTTCATTAATTAAGCACCTTGACTAGTCTTTTAATTAATAACTTCGATTATTGTATCACTTAATTACTCAATTTAGTGACTAATTAAGTTACTACCGAGCTAGGGTTGCTTGGCACCTACCGACCGAGGATGGTTGCTCGGTAGGTCCCTATTGCTGAGCTAGTGCTGGCGACAGGTGATCTACCAAGCATAGAGGTGCCGCTGTCGTAATGGATTGTATTGTCGCGGTACAGGAGCGTGGCTTCCACGATCAGGATACGATTATTTTTACAAATTTATTTGAAAGAGAGCCGGAAAATATATATACATACACACACAAACGCGCGCGCGCACACACACACATATATATATATATAACAATTACCTAGGGCACCATAATTTTAAATTCATGAATTCAAATTAAATTCAGGTATATTTTTTGAAACTTTCAGTTTTTGAGTATATACCCATCTATAACAATTCAAATAAAACACATACATTTGAAAAAATATACTCAAATTCAAAGATTTGAACGAATTTAGATCACATGCTTTCTTGATTTATATATAAAATCATCACATACCTACAATCAAACTATCATAAAAAAGGAAACTCTAGTTTGAATTTCAATTCAAACTTATTTAAACTAGTTAGTAAAGCTGGTTAAATTTAACATCCTAAAAATTTAAAAAAAAATTGCATACAAATAAATAGAGAAAATACCTATTTGGATTGTAGTGCCAGGTGTGTGTATATATAACACCAAAAAAAAAAGCGAAAGCTTCACGTCGCTCCACCGCAGTGGGTTTCCTCCTTTTGAAGCAAATGGACGATGATTAGCTCAGAAAAAGATGAACTACTTGTCGGGTGCGGTCGACTATCACGACCTATCACAACATATATAAGACCTGGCCCATTAAGGAATATTAGTCATATGCCTGTGTATTGCAACGAAAATTAAATTTATGATAAAAATTTATTTGTAAAAAGCACTAACTTTATCTAAATAATACTGTTCAATCTGAATGTACAATGGTTGAAACTCAATTTGCAAAAGTAATTAGCACTGGAAGTTTCATTATCATTTAATGAGACACATCAAGAAAAATAAGCAAAAGATGGGTAATTAAAAAGCAATAAGAAACCTAAAGGTGGATAATTAAAGAGTAGTGGTAAAAATAGGTAATTTTAACAAAGTGATATAGAAAGAAACTTTTGCTTTATATAGTAGAAATTTCATGAATTAGCAAGCTCCTCACAAAGTCTGACGCTGAGTGTCAACTCCAGCGAGCACAAACTACTGAAGTTTAATTACTTGCCGATCACAAAGTAGACCATTGAATTTCACGATAGATGGCAGAACGCGCGCATGATCAATGAAACTCAACACCTTTTTTCCCAGACAGCCACTTCCTGCCCCAGCAGAACACGCATGATCGTCTCACTGTAGAGTTCCCAGAAGTACACCGTACACGCACCTTTTTTACCTTTCCAAAACCCGTACCCGCAACATGTTAGCGATGATCAGATATAAAACCGGCGAAGCCTATCGTCATACTACTACTAGTGGTGGTTATCGCATAAGCACTAGGCGAATCTCCACTACCAAGTCGGAACCAACCGTGCGCCGCTTCCTCGATCCGACGCGCCGGCGCTTCCCAATTCCATGTAGCGACCAGCTCCGACGCCGCCGCCCCAAAGGACAGTAGTCAAAAAAAAAAAAAAAACGAAGGAATAGGCTGGTAGGTGGTCCCGCTGCTTGTCTTATCGGTGCGCCCGCCTGGCAGCCACCGGCGCGGGAGGCGAACAGAGGCGGAAGAAACGAAGCGCTGGAGACGGATAGCGAGGCCTCTCTAGGCGAGGACGGGCCAGTGCATCGCATGCGCCAGGCCAACGCGAGAGGGAGGCGGGTGGGGCTGCCGCACCAGCCACCCGTTGTTTAATCGATCGGCATGTTGGAACCGTCCAACTGCCGGCGGAGTCGGCAGTGGAATTCCAGAGCACGAGCATTATCCACTCTGTCCCTCCCCTCCACAATTACGAGCGAGCCCTCGTTCGTAAACAATTTACTACTAGCAATTGGTTTGTTTATTTTGAAAGAGGAAGAAACGCCCCGTTGTATTCCTCGTTACTCCACCCGGCGCCTTTGTCTTGTTTATTGGGCGTCACAGATAAGATAGCAACAGCCTCCACCTCCCCACTACTTCCTCCTCCCCCGCCCGCGCGTCCCTGTCGCGAGCCCCGCTTTGCATCCCTCACCTCCTCACGCAACTCGATCCCCTCCCCTAAAGACGATAACAACCAATGCCCAGATTACGAGTAAGATATACAGGCATGATTGCCATCCTGATTGTATCGATTCATCTCCTCTGTCTACGGCTGGTCTTGCTATCAAGTGTTTATTGCCAGGACAGGTGGCCTGCTGGCCTGTTCGTCGGTACTCGAATTCCGATTTGCTGTGCACCGCCGCACCTGGTTGCTTGCTAGTTATTTGGAGGTAGCAGTGGTACAATTAGAATATACAGCCCGACACGAGCGTGTACTGATTAGCACAGACCGCCCCTGTTGGATAAAACTAGCCAGCCGCAGCCGGAGAGAGTACTTTATGCACCCGCTACGTTGATTCGCACGAACAGGTCGGGTTGATCGATTCAGCTACGAGTATCCAACTAACAAAGCATAACCGACTCGTCTAGTAACAGATTAAGCAAGCACATGTTGGATGTAGCTAGCATACGGCTTTGCGGCTACTTGTACAAGGTTTGCCGTGCACATCTTGTTTTCGTTTCTCGAACCTGACCTTACCTAAACACAGCTCGGGCCAGCAAGCCAGCCATAAACTCGGGCCGTATAAATGCCACATGACCGACAACATCCATGAACTGGAAGTCGTTGCGGCAGCTGCGCTATCCCTAACAAAACTCTATTGGACTCAAGCCCGAGTCTTCGAAATCGGTTGGGGCACACGCCTACCCACACATACAGGACGGAGCCAACGCTTGGACAGGCTAGGCAACTCATCGGCGACGAGAGTGGAGCTTCGGTGTAGTCCGACCATCGTCAGTTATCATAAAATCCACGTCTTTGCGAATAAGCTCTTAGCAGCAAACATATTTGCCTAGACTTGTAATTTTTTTCTACTTCGCCACTGGACACATAAAGACACGGATCCAACTCCATGGCGATTGGCGACTCCAACCGTGCGGCGGATGACGGACGGATTCCTCCCCACCCTCTCCCGCCTCAACACGTCGCCTTCATATATAGATGCCCCACACCGACCTCCACTCGATCCCATCCCGCCGACCCTCCCGCCCCCACCGACCCAAACGATCGCACCGCCACACGGGCACAGGCATCCACCTGGAGGTCCGCGTGTCAGCGTAGCCTAGGCAAGGGGGGATGGACGTGGAGACGGAGATGGCGCACGGCAGAGTGAAAAGCGGACGGGATGCGACGGGACGTGGTTAGACGCTGCTAATCTTGCGGGGGACGTCATTGGGGTGCATGATTAGGATTAGATGATGGACCGCGCGGGCGGGCCGGCGTTGCCGTCGCTGGCAAGCAAATTGACGTCTCTTGTCCGGATTAGGGAGAGGGAACGCCGTGGACGGGGAGGGAACGTCCACGTCGGCGCGCGTCACGCTGCCCGTCGCCCCCCGACGCCACCTAGCCGCCCGCCCGCTCGTCTCATGTCGGTGCGGTGCCGGTGCGATCGAGCCGAGAGCGGTTGGGGGTTGGCCAAATTGATACGTCCACCAAACGTACGGTACGCGCACGGATGCCCGGCCGTTATTTATTACTCCCATGCTGTGCAGCGCGAACGCGAAGACCACCAGTTACTACTGTGATACTATGATGATGGGAGTGCGAGGACGAGGACGCGTGCGTGTTGTTGTTGGTCGTGAGATGTACTCATCATTCCTATTGGCCAAGTGCGGTATCGACACCGAATTCTGGTTTATGCCGTGCTTGACTCGAACGATTGGTTTGTTATTGTCCACTCATAATCTCAACTCTCAAGTGCAAGTACAATTAATCATTTGGTACAGCTAGCTAGGTTTGTCTCCGTGCGAGGACTCTAATGCCTTTGTCTGGCGCAAGGGCTCTAATGCTTCGGTAAAACATTGCTGATAATGCAATTAGTACTGGCTGATTTCGTTCTCACTTACTTGACAGATATATAGTCCGATTTTCTGCGATTTTTTCTATTACTATATGTATACATCCGAAATCTGATTAAATTGTGCTGATTGGGAAAGGTTAGCCATTAAGGATAGGTCACATGCACATAAAGGATCGCAAATTAGAGGTCTGGACAATATTTTGTGACAAAGACTTCATAGTAAAATCATATTAATTAGGCACATTCTCCTTACCTATAACTTGAGAACACACATCAAGACCAAAGAAAACTTTTGATACTGAGACAACTATTTAAATTAAGCACACGGGGCGAGACGACGCAATGTAATAAGAATAAGAAATAACTACTTGATACCAATAGTTTTAGTTTCTATTTGCAGCGTACTGTCTCTGGTAGAAAAGTCAAACCCTATCGATTGTAATAGAGAATTGTCTAATCACGTACGAGAAATTGTCATCCGTTAGTTCTTTATTACGTAGGCGTTTGTGTTGTTGATTCACTCATCCCGTGAAATAAAGAAATCTATATAGAGCAGTACGCGGAGCTCGCCTCCGCGCGTGCTGTTGGCATCCACCACGGCAAAACGGAACAGAAAAGGCACCTTTTGTGCGTGCAGCCCGGCTTTTCTTGACCTAAAGAAAGAGGGTTTTAGATACATGTATCCTATTTCTATCCTATTGGCCTCACGAGCACGATTTAACGCACTCGATCGAGGTGAGCGGCTGCCCTCGTGTACTCTTAGCCTAGCTCGCTCGATGGAACGCGTGGCCTAAGGCCTCGTTTTGAGCCCACGCACACGCACGCGCAAGCGACAAACCGCGATGGTCCTCCGGTCCCCGTGCGTGTGCGTTGCTAAACCTCACCGTTTGCGCCACCGGCCACGTCGTTCCCGCGGGGGACGACGCGAATCTCAGCATGCATATGCACGTACTGACCGGGGGGGTCTGCCCTCTGCACGGACTAGTGCGCGCTCGGTGCTCCAAGCCTCGACAAGCTTAAATCTCACCGGGGACCACAGTGTACTATCGACGCTAGACATCTCAAGGGTTGGTACGTCGCCAGCTCGCTTAGATTTGCATGATTTAGTTTTGGATTTTAGGACTGGGAAGCCGGCCGGCCGGCCAGCATAAAGTTCGAAACGAAGCAATTATCAAGATTGGCAAATTAGCATAAAGTACTGGATGTGGAGACCAGTGCATAGCTTGAAATTAAAGTTTTGTTCTAAAAAAAATGTCATAGGTTATAACCGAAATTAATTTCGTATGTCAGGCCATTACGCATGCTCCTAAACGGGAATGAAATTTAGATATCAATGCACTTGGATTGAAACTACTAGCAGCATAGTCTTAAGCAAGATCAGCACAAATACAATGTGGCAAAAAGTGTGTGGGAGGGTTGGTGACGAGCAACGAAGTATGCATTGTGGCATGGAGACAGCCATAATCCACCTAAAATATTTCTTGAACTTTTTTTATCTTCATCTAAAATATAATTGCCCATAAAAAGAACAATTTCGAAATCGATGGATCGGTGCTGGTTGTACAGTTAGAGCATCTCCAATGGTGCCACTTCAACTAGCTATAAAGATGCTATCTCAGTATTTTGCTTAGATGGAAGTGATAAAATGAGAGAGATATAACCCATTATTAATGATAATACTATAACTAATTCTAAAGTACTTATTATCTATTACATGTGGGCCAATATTTAATTTTATAGATAATGCTATAATTAATCTATTAGAAAGATTGTCTATATGCTATCTATAGATGATATAGATATTTTTTATAGCTAGTAATACTGAAGATGCTCTTATTATGTCAGAAAAACAATATTAATAGTACCACGAAAATGTTGTTTTGCACAGTGTACTCTAAGGCGGACATCGACCTATCCGATGTCCAGATGCAAGTCAGCCGGTGGACCTAACAATTTCGCTGCCGCTCGCTCGGCTCATCGTCAGGCTCCCCTGCAAACAGCACAGTACAGTCCTGCCGTCGACGTCTTCTTCCCCCCAAGTTATTTTATCATTATCCCAACAAAACTCTAATCACACCCCCACCCACAAAATCGCAATACAAATACCACCGAACAAATAGATAGCGAGGAAGAAAGGGGAAACCAAGCCAACGCCAAAAGCTACCCCTCCAATACTACTGCGCGCACAGGAGAGAGAAGCGGAGGCGGCGGCTAGGTAGCTTCGCTCATGCAGGGCGAGTACCGCTCTTCCAGCGAGGAGTCGGCGGCGGCTGCCGCTGCCGCAGCTATGGCTCCTTTGGCGGCTGCTGCTGCGGCTGCGGCTGCTAAGGAGGAGCAAGTGACGGTGGCGGCGGCGCCGCTGCCGCTGCCGCTGCCGCAGCAGCAGCCGCGGCGGCAGTACCGCGGCGTGCGCATGCGCAAGTGGGGCAAGTGGGTGGCGGAGATCCGGGAGCCGCACAAGCGCACCCGCATCTGGCTGGGGTCGTACGCGACGCCCGTGGCGGCCGCGCGCGCCTACGACACGGCCGTGTTCTACCTGCGCGGGCGGTCAGCGCGGCTCAACTTCCCCGACGAGATCTCCGCGCTGACCCTGTCGTCCGAGGGCGGTGGCGGCGGCGAGCCCCGTGAGCCCGACGGCGCCGCCCTGTCCGCCGCGTCGATCCGGAAGAAGGCCATCGAGGTCGGCTCGCGCGTCGACGCGCTCCAGACCGGCATGGTGGTCGCCCCCGCGCACCCCCGCGAGCGGCAGAAGCACCAGCACCACCACCGGGTGCAGCTGCAGCTGCACGGCGAAGAGCACCACCAGCTGCAGCAGCACCAGAAGCAGCAGCGGACGGCGTGGAGCGGCCGGGCCAAGAACCCGGATCTAAACCAGGCGCCGAGCCCGGAGAGCTCCGACGCTGAGTGAAGCAAGAAACCACTGCAGGAAGCTTCGCTCCGCAACAAGGAACATGCAGTACGTCTCGAAAGAGCAGCGTATGATCAGCACAACTACTTGATCCGCCCACCTACCTACTCTTCCGTCTCCATCTCCGCGGCGGCGGTTGCGGGAGCCGCTGCTGCTTCGGTGGCGTGGTTTTTCGATACGTTTTGGATAAGAACAAGGGAGGGAAGAAGCGTCGGGAGGTGGAGACGGGGGAGGAGGAAGAGGAAGACGCCACAAGTGGCGGTCTTTCCAAACGTCAAAAAAGACAGCTGTAACAGTGATAAAACAAGTCATCATCCTTTTCTTCCTTCTTGTTATCGAGTAGATAAGCAGCGATTAGTACTACTGCTTTAATTAATCCTTCCATTTGCACCCCCTTCTTCTCTGTTTACTTACCGCTACATCACCATGAGTATATATAATTGCCCTGCTTGATCCAGTTGTTCGTCCGCCTCGCCGCTGTGTAATCTAATCCAGTTGTCTGCTGGTGAGCAAATCCGGGTTAGGTTAGGCATCAGCCACTAGTTTGGCTTTTCTCTCCCTCTGTCTACCTGTGAATGTGCAGACGCAATCATGGATCAGGGGGAAGCGGGCGGCGTAGTGGTGAGCCGTGCATGCTTATTTTGTTGCTAATCCAATCACTAATTGCGAACCACAGTGTCATGTGGTTGCAATTAGACAAAGGAATTGTACAAGTACCATTTGTATGTATGGGTGATTGGGTCATTGGGTGGGGGTTAGGCCACCACATTCAAAAGCATAGCGTCATGATTGACTGCATTTTTGCTCGCGTTGCTCTGCATGCGCCGATCGGCCAAGTACCACTGTTCCAGTATCACCAACTTTGTGTAGTTCGGTAGCTCAACTAAGCACTCGGCAGTACGCACGGCACACTAGGCATGCAAGGGAATCCCGCTGGATTGGACTCGGATGATTTCCGAGTGGCAACCGTGCATATATACTACCTCCTACCTGCACTGCATGCCGTTAGTTAACTAAATCTAGAAGTGCGTCAAGGGTGGCAGACCCATCCGACGGTGCCTTCCCTAAGTCGGCGGCCATGCACTGTACTGCCGGTAATTTTTCTGGGCCTGGAGACAACGTCTAACGACGACGCAGGTACGAGCACATGCTGCTACTAATGCAGATACGGACTGGAGATGCAGAGACGACACACGACAGCAATGCAATTTCAGTACTACAGCGTGTTGCGCGTCCCCGCATGGTTCCACACTTCCACCTGCCCTTATGTTGGAAGAGTAACTTGTGGGATCGGTCTCTGCTTCTAGCCCATAGAAATCACGAGCTGTAGCTACAAGGTTTTCGCTCCTTTGAGCTAACAAATCGGAGCCCTTTATGCAATGTATGCTACAAATAACCCTTTAAAACTCTTATCGAAATGAAACTATTCTTTATGCGATTTTTATGCTTGGAAGCCTGAGCTCTTCTAATAACTTGGTACATTTTTTTTCTCAAATCTAACCATTGTATGAGCATAATTGCAAAAATAGCCTCATTCCAAATCGTGAAATCGATGTCATCTGATATGTGTCACGTGCCGTGTCCATGTACTGTGGCAGGGACCTGTAATCGTGGCTAGTTAGGTGCCGACAACCACGGATGTGACAACGCCCGAGCGCGACATGTTTCTGTTACCCTACCCTAGCTCGGCGAAGACCGCCCCGCCGATGCAATCAGGCGATCCGTGATTTTGGGTATGAGTGGTCCAACTTAGCATAAATTTTTTAAATACAGTAAATCTAACATACCAATATACAATATAAGTATAGAATTTACTAAAAGTGCATCATGATATATTAATAAGGTGTCTTACGAACATCTTAAAATCAACAACTAAGTATGAAATTTCACTTAAAGAAACTTACACGACTATAATAATTTGAAGAAGATTTGTTGGGTCTACGCTTTCTAATGGCCATGAAAGTGTCCATTATATCTTCTTCATTCACTTTAAAGAAAATATCTCGCTCAATGAATATGACTAGACAATCGTCCAAAAGACTATCACACATCCCTCTTCATGTTTCAACAATTCTGCAATACAATATGTAGGATCAATATATATTAAACTAGCAATCAGAGGGCGGTGAATGATTGCGCGGAAACTAAAATCAAATTTTTGATTATTTTTGAAACACCCCAATTAACTGATTCGGATTCGATAAAAACAGATTAACCTACGTTCACTAAAACAGTAATTTCTGATGATCCCACCGTTAGATCGATGTGAAATTTTAACTACTGAAACTAGACTCAATTTTCAAGCTAACACAATAAAAATCAGCTTGATCGGATCTACGGATCTAAAGTTGTTTTCTTCGCAATTTTACTGAATCAAACGCCAGACCAAATAAAAACAGATTGACTCACGTTCACCAAAATAATAATTCCCAAAGATCCTACTGTTGGATTGTTGTGAAATTTTAACTGTAGAAACTAGATGCAATTTCGAAATTAGCACAACAAGAATCAATCCGATCGGATCAACGGATCTAAAGATATTACCTTCGCAATATGACTGTCTCAGTAACGATGGGAATTGATCTTACCGTTTTGGAATTTTTGGGTGGGCCGGGGCCCACCCAGCCCACCCTCTGGATCCGCCAGTGGCCGCAGTTGACACCCCGACCTCCTAAAGAGGTACATGAGCTCGTTAGGTCACATGTGTCATCTGTCAGAGCTTTCGTGATCGGGAGAATGCTATTTTTGCAATTGCTTTCGTGTGGGAGCTAGAATTAAAAACAAAAATGTGCAACTGTCTAGAAAGAGGAAATAACTCCATGGATTTAAACCTTTCCTAGACCTCCTGGATTCCTCTTGTAGATTATCCATTCCATAGCCGGCCAGACCGAGTTCCCCTGTCCGAAGGAGCTATCAACTCCCTTTCTGGCCTTTTTGGCGTCCCCCCGATCAGACCCAACAAACCATCCGGGAAACCAGCACGCCATAACTTTAAGCATGCTCTGTTTTGCCAATTGCTACGTCAAGGGGGGACCTCGTTTGGGGCGCACGCACCCGACCAGCCGCACCCAAAATTCGCTGTCGCTCGCCGCATCTGGATCGTCGGTTTTCGATCGGACGGACGATTGCTTTCCGAACTGGGCCCATTGCAGTTTCCGTGGGCCACCGAACCAGAGCCCATCATCGAATAAACTAGGCCCTTTTCTGGGCTTCTTAGCCCAAACATATCAAGCCCATGGCTAAAGTCGACTTGATTGAGGTTGATAGCGCAAGCAAGGTATTGTTCTAGTCTTCCAGAGATCGAAAGAACTGGAAGCCCTCGGAATCTTTGCAGCTCCGAAACAGGCGCAAGCGAAGCTCGCCTTAACAGGGTGATCATCGGAGACGGTGCACTGCCGGCCAGAATACAGCGACCGAACCGTCACGCCGAATTGGACGCGTGCTTTTGCCAGTTGTATGGCCTGAGATACCCATCAATCCCGTCGTGCGGTCGTGCTCCGTGCCGACGGATGCCTTGCCACGGCCGCGGCGCGGACGTCGGCGTGTGGCCAGGAAGGAACCCCCCAAAGTTTGGCGATCGCTAGGGACCAGCGGCTCGCCAGGGTGGTGGACAGTGACGACGTCGACAATTGCGTGCCGGCTTTTCGCGGCACGGCGTCTGTGCCCGGCAAGAAAGAAATACAGGTGCAACGAAAGCATGAGAAAAAGAGCCAACAGAGCTTGCTTGGGAAAACCATGCTCCCACAAGGTAAGACCACCATGACACCGTCTTTCCACAAAAGATAACCAGGACGCAGGAGCTGCCTGGCAATGTGAATTTTGGCTGCCCGGTTCCCAAACCAGTACAAGTAGAGTGCAAGACACCACCGTTAATCAAAATATTGTAAGCTTGAGC
This sequence comes from Guadua angustifolia, assembly GCA_036346375.1. Classification (NCBI taxonomy): domain Eukaryota; kingdom Viridiplantae; phylum Streptophyta; class Magnoliopsida; order Poales; family Poaceae; genus Guadua; species Guadua angustifolia. Next base: position 47,001,265 of record CM070506.1, on the reverse strand, counting down.
ACAAGATACTAGATCACGCAAAATTATGGCACAGGATGACAGTATGTCCTCTATGAGCCTACATCCATTATACCAGCCATAAATATTTGGTTAAATGCAGAGACAGATTACAGGGATTATTTACTGCTGGCGCAGTTTACAGGGACCAGTTTTTATCGAATTGTAGGTGAATGGCAAAATTTCCGACCAAAACGCACGGTAATATGCATCGGTAAATGATCTTGCGATCCAATGAACATGGCGGTGTTGATAACGAGCCTTGCTGCTCTCTACTGTTTTAGGTCTTCAAAGCAGGTTTTTTGCAAATTGGACACAGATTCTTCAGCACTAGCCATTGCCTGATGCAGCCAGCATGGAAGTCATGCCCACAGTCGAGTGTCCCAAGATTGTCCCCATCAACGTACTCTTCCTGGATAAGCAGGGTTAAAGAACAAAGTTAAGGAAATATTATATAAAATTTTTTGTCTGGAGAGTGCAGCCTTAGCTTTTCACTGATTTCAGAACTAAGAAAGAATGAGGCAAGAACCTAACGGGTGTAGCAAAAAGTTCTCCAAAAGAAACACCAGGTATGAGGTTGAATAATATAAGGCATCTTAACGAGTTTTTGCAAAAAAAAAGGCAGACAAATTAATACCCAACTCAAAGCTTGTGCACATTATTGATAATAACACTCGAAACGTTCCACTACAAGTTTAAATGTTGACCATATTTCCACAGCTCCATACCATATTTCAGAGACCTGATTGATTAAATTGATTATCAATTAGTCCGACCTATTTTGAGACAAAACTAAACGCGCATACTTTATGCAAGCATAAGCTGCTTCACGTTTCCAAGTTGGTTACTCCTGGCAAAATAGACTTAGACTAAAGAGGGCATAAACTTTAATAGGTCTTGGAGTATACTGATACCTGACAGATACAACATGGCTCATGTTCCAAAGATGCTTCTAATCCCCATGATGAGAATCTCCTTTGCTTCAGGAGCTTCATCACGGCTTCCTCACTGAGCCCAGTGCTAACGTTTCCTATTCTTTCCTCCAGTGCTAATAACTCCTGAAACATGAGTAGATGACAACCATCTTGATTATATTTTAGCTGGATAGATATACAAGTGATGCCTCACAAAGTAGAACCAACCTCATAAGACATATTGTCTATGTCAAGGCGCATATCCCTGTGTCTGTCTTGAATGTCAACGCCGCCATAGAAAATAGACTGCTTCAAGAACAGATAGATATCGAAGCAAGAAGTAAATCCCCCAAGAATAAGCAAAGATAAAAATTCAAGGGCAAGTAAAAGATTTTGATATGATTCAATTATATTAACTGTTTAGGATGTATGCTCATCCAATACCAAACAAAGGCAGTCGAGAACTTATCACCTTAAGATAAGATCAACCATTTCAGCATGTGATATACATGTGCCACTTACTGTGTACTGGCCTTGGACTCAATAAATCAGAGTAATCAAAGTCCAATTTATGTTCTGACTTCTGACCGCGTTTCCTTTTTGTGGGAACAGTGGGAAAGTTCATCTGTCTGTATATTTCTCAACTACAGGTTAGGTTTGATTGTGGTCGAGTACCTACTACTCCCATAGTTACAGAAGCAGAATCTGGCAAGGTTAACACCATGTAATAGTAATACTAACGAGTGATGCTGCCAAACAATTTACTAACGTGTGATGCTGTCAAACAATTAGTATGTTCAGTTAGCTAGTCAAGTTGGGAATTGAGGACAAAAGACAGCTCATGAACAACACAATGCAAGTAAAGCCAGTAGGTAGTACAAAAGAAAATAACAATTCTCAAAGATCCATATTACATTTTTAGTTATTTTGTTTTTTTCTGACCAAAATAAAAATAGGAAATAGACCTAATAAACTCATAAGACAAGTGCTATCACAGTATTACTGACCTCCAATCTTACGTTCTCCCCTCGCTGAATCATTTCAAGTGCATTCCGGATCTGGTGACAAGTGAACAGGTAAGAACCATACGGACTGGCAAAGACTTGCTCATGATTGCAGACTAAAAACAGGTAAGCAATGAACTGTGTGTATGTTCCATAAATGGCCCATAAATGGCTCACTAGTTAGCTCTAGAATAATGAGACTAAAACGGAATATACATAGAGCAAACATGAGCGATTTCATGGGAAAAAAGCAGAAGCACAGAATAACAGAATAACATTTAAATATAAGATGAAACAGTACATCACAATTATAGTTTTTTGTGCCACATTAAAACACAGGAAATATGGTCGCTATTCTAGAGTGTAAATGAACAAGAAAATGTCTATAGACCCTGCTAGGCTTACCAGCTAGAGTTATAAGATGATCATATATACAGAACATATCATATCTGGTAAGGTGACTGTTTCTAGTAGAACCTATGTTGCCCAGATAACCAAATACGCCATTTTCCCAAAAACACTGATATGGTGATACGTTTATGTATAAATAATAATAATAGTTCTTACAGGGAAATAGTTCAACCACTTAGTACATAATATGATAATCATAAATCAGACAAGTACACTACCAATTCATCGATAATACAACGAGATACAACTCATTAAATAAGTAGAAACATTCAAGACTTCAAGTTCAACAGATCGTAAATATTACACAATAAGATAGCCAGGTAAAAGGCATAACATTAATGTCATGTGTAAATGTAGATCAGGCATGCCTTGCTGAGTCAAATAAGGGGTTTCAGGGTTGAGATACCGAGGAAGTATCAGCAATTAATTCTTTCTTCTTCTTTTTTTTGAAAAAAGGAAATTCACCAATACGTGCAGGATATGTATCGAGGTGTATTGGGGCTGTATCCATATCCACTACGATATTTGATATTGATACACCAGTTTTTGTGAAGTATCAGTGTAACGTAGAGTAGAACGAAAAAGAAAAAAATGGCAATACTGATAACATTTGCAGATAAGTGACAAAGAACAGACACAAGTTCATTTGTCCATTGCAGCATTAGGTGGAGCTTGCAGGAATGTGAAGAAGCATGCTTGATCGAGGAGGGTGAAGGAAGATAATATAGAAGGCCAAATAGTACATGAAAGACCTTTACAAGTACTAAATTTTAAAATGCCATATGTTGTTTTGTTCTTTGGTGTCATACATAACTCCTGGTGATGATTTGATATGACACCACATGGATGTAAGCGCTTTCTGGAGATAATACTTATAAAAGGAGGAAGAAGACGAGAAATAACAGAGCCAATCAACACACCTCCATTAATCTCCTTCCTTCCCTGGTCCTTGGTAAAGGAACACCCCAAACACCATCACCTTGGCGCTCCAACAGAAACCCTGACCTTATGCGTGGGTGCTGATGACCCCGAAGTGCTCCAGATAAACGACCTATCTCCTGTAAGAAAACGCAATTCTAGCAGATTACTAAAAGAAAAGCAATCAAATGAAAACTAAACATACCAACACAAGATAGAAAAATATTACCTCTGACATATTTCGAGGATGGCGTCTATGCAGGTTTTGATGAGTGACAAATGGAGAGCCTGCTGGTGGATTAACCATTGAACTGGTATTAGGCCTTGATACAGAAGAAATATTTCCTGCAATGGCAGTGCCACGTCCATCGGAACTCCAATTGGATGGTTCTGGCACCAAATGTCTCATGTTGACTACGGCAGGAAGAACTGAATCAGGAAAATTTGGAGCCACTGCATTCCTTCCACTAACTTCCTCACTACCAAGAACCCTGTTATCCAAACTGCCTGATCTCGATGATGAAGCTCCATGACCAGTGAAACGGTGCACAGTTTGTGGAATACCAGGATCAACATTTACAGGATATTGGTATTGCAAGTCGAGGCTGCTGACCACGGGAATAACCTCTTGTGGTTCATCAAATGTACTCTGAAGGGGAGGCGGCTGATGATTCCATGAATTGGAATGCCTGATGGCACTTGAAGAGGGCCATATACCATAGGGGCTAATATGTTGAGCTGTGGTAGTTCTTGCCCGGAAACTTCTTTGTGAATTTCCTGAATTATTATTGCCTCCACTAGGATCATAGCTACTAGATGACAATCCAGCAGTAGCTCCATAATGTGGGAGCTGTTCCTCAATGGAACTTGGAGCCAAGAAACAATTAGGAGAGGATAAATTTGTGCTAGGAGCAGGATTGAAACTTGAAGCAATGTTATGGAAGACATTATCATTCCTGTGGGGTAAACTTGTGCTAGCACCTGCTGAACACTGACCATGGACTCCTTCAATATTTTTCCTCTTGCATGCTAGACGGCGGCCATCCAGGGAACTACCTGGTCTTTGTTCAATGCCTTCTGTCATTAATGGAAAATTACCCAAAGGATTTTCGCAGGCATTCATCGAAGCAAAGGACTCTGGCTGCTCCGCACCTAATATGAATGTCCTGTACGGATGCAATCTCAGCTCGGAAGCCTGAGCGTTTGTACCATTACGAGAACAGGCCCCATATTGTTCTGAGCCTTGAGGGGCATTGTTTGCATTGGAATTTTGACCACATAGATCATTACCATTGGCGTTAAGGTTTATATCCACATTATCCATTGAATGGTGTTCAGATACCATACGCCTTTCACCAATTGTCAGGCCACCACCAATATTAAGGTGCTCCCTTTGATCTCGTTGGAGCTCCCAAAATTTAGTGAATTGCCACTTGAACTAGCTTCACCTGACTCCCAGAAACCTAAAAATGGGACATCTTGATGTGCCTCATTTCCATATGGAATGGCTACATTGCCATGGTTCATTTGATAACCTTGGTGATTCTGTGATTCTACAGATCCAAGGATGTTATTCCAATATGCTTGTTGATCCATGACAGGGTTGCCTGAACTAGATCCGTGGTCAAATCCAAACACATCTGCGAACTGTTCAACAGAATTCCTCTGTCCTTGCATTACTGAAGGTATGTTCTTGCTATCAATTCATCTGTCACAAGAGCATCTCAGGTGCGGTTCATCTCTTTCCAGCGATTTATGAGGGACCTGAAAATGTAAAGAGCATATTAGAAATTTAGGCAACAAATTTGATCTCATATTCCTAGAGGGAAACAAGCACATAGAAGACTCCAATGGATGGAATGCCAAACGCTATGATTTGTCGCGTACTGCTAGGCCACCTTTAACTAAGGTTGCCAATTGCCACCAAAAAATGCTCCCTATGAACACTATTGACCCTCATTTGCTCTCAAAAACATTGTGGCGAGTCCAGTCCACCTTTAAATAGGTTTGCCAATTGCCACCAAAAAAATGCTCCCTATCAACACAATTGACCCTTATTTGCTCTCAAAAACAATGCAGCGAGTCCTGTCCTTTTGATGCATATCTTTATCAAATCAGTAACACACACAAATATGGAACAAAGAAGTCATTTTTCTCTCTTGTACCCTCATTTGAGTTCTTACTAGAAGATAGCAACTCATTCGCGAGGGTGTGCGCTCATTCAACTATACCGATCCTGGCATGAACCGCATTTGGTGTGGTGTGTGGATGCACCAAACTTGATGGTTTGGCATGCTGCTGTAAGGAAAGGCGATGCTGATGCATGAATGTTAATGGGTGAAAAACACAGTGATTGTACATTGCATGCGACCTAAACAGATGGACTGCATGCACGATGGGGCCCATTACGTCTGTGGAGTGTGGACTAAAAAATACCCTCTTTTCTTTTGCATTTATTTCCCTTCCCTTTCGGTTTGCACAAAAGACGCAGTAAAACAAGCAAAAATAAAGAGAAAAGGTAGGAGTAGCATAGCCATCCACCGTTTCAAGGGACAGATCAATTCTCTTATCACAAAATTGAAAGATAACCAACAGAGAGAGAAATTTAACCAAACCAAGGACACCAAGACATCTCAGTCTCACACCATACAAAAGAGTATCTGGAGATTGGAGAGTTTTGCTCTTGAAAAACATGAATTCTTGACAGTTTAACAACATATGAGATATCCCAGGCTTGAGAAAGGTATGATGGAATGAACCATGAAGGAATCAACAAGAGAAAAACACATACTGCAAAGGAATCATGGACTTCAACGGAAGAGAATGAATGTTTAGGAGGAAAAAAAATCAAGACACAAGAAAAGAGAAACAAAAGCCACAGACTGACACAGAGATGCAACAAACCATACCAGAAACTGGTCCCAAGTCTTTCAACAACTCCCAAGAACCGCAATCGAAGCAAAGAACAGACTTCTTTCGATTTCCCTTCCTCTCTTTGCTTCGTCTCCTGGTCCTCTCCAACCAAGAGAGAGGAAGAATCAACCCAATAAATGAACGAAAAAACCAATTGCTAGAGAGAGGGGGACAGAGAGGGAACGAGAGAAAGATGGTGTGGAAGTGGAGACTGAATTCACAGAGATCGGCGGGGTGGGTGGAGAAGAACAGGAAGGGAATGGGTGGAGGAAAATTTGTCAAGAGGGAGAGGGAGAGGGGGAGAAAGACAGGGGGGGTGATGAGAGGATGTAAGGGAGAGGGGGGAGAGAGATGAGAGAGAAGTTTGGCGGAATTCGGGTTTATTTATTTCTCTCCCCCTTCTCTCTCTCTCCCCTTATTCCCTTTCCTCCCCCACTAAAAACCCAACCTTTAAATGCTCCCCATTAGAATTAGCACCCCTTCAAGAACAGCCAAAGATTAGATTAGAGGCCTGTGTGTGTGCTGTGTTGTCTTTCACATGACCTTCCCCTTTTGGATTTTTTTAAAACCTCCTCTTTACTTGCATGCTCATCCTCTCACCATTTGCATTGAATATTTTTTCTTGCTTTGAGCATCCTCTGCATTAAATAATTCTAGGTGTAACCCAAGTGTCGTGAGACATGGTTGGTTGGATTTTGTAATGGCTACAAATTTGTCAGTTCTTGAGGAAGGAAATACGGGAGTTATTTGTTCTGAATAAACGTCAGCTCGAGTTACCTTTATTGCATCAAGTTGTGAACTGTTCTTTGTGTTTAGATTACTGAATGCTCTTCTCTAAAAGCTAAAAATCACAAGGCTTTTGATCGGAAGAAAATCATTCCATGTGTGGCTTTGCAATACTCCCCAAGTCATGTTGGCACACAAGCGTATATTTTTTTTAGATTAAAAGGACATTAATAAAACCAGCAACATTTGATACATTGTCGATTTTAGCTCATACTAGCACTCGACAAATTAAAACATCTAAAGCACAAAGTGAAATACTCAACAACGTGTAATCAAGATCATAACTTGCCATCTACCAAATTAATGAAATAAACTAAAAGCGATATCAGCTCTTTCTGAATTTCATTCATCATATTTTCATTCTTGGTCATGTTATTTTCTCCAATCTTTTGCAAAACTGATCCAACTGGACCACCGTCTCTTCTTTGTACAACGGACTTCAATCCGTGAGATGAGCATTCTCTTTCATACTGTTTTTACATTTTACCAACACTAAAAATAAAAAAAATCATATTATTCGGGTGAGAATGCTTAAAATGTGTATTTACATGAAACGTCATATATTGTCTTGTTGCAAAAAAAAAAGAGCAAAATGGAAAAAAATATTTTCTCACGATGAAAAATCAGGATCTGGCAAGCATAACGTCCATATTCTATGCATGAAAATCATGCAGCCATTGAACCCAGTCACCACTAAATCTAGTCACATATGAGTCTTCCTCCTTTTCTGCATTTCAGTTTCTTTCCTTCTCAGACGCAGTAGGAACGCAATAGCTTTGCAGAAATATGCAGGGAAAGATACTGTCATCAAGTAGCCTAAGAATCGTTTTTTTATTTTTCTGGCCCTAATGGCCATCCAACGCCCTCCTCCGTCAGCGTCTCACGTAGCCATAATAAACACAATCATGGGGCCCACCATGCCACCATCAGAGAGATAGAGTGAAGTCAAAAGCTGATACGTGTATTCAGCAATTCAGCGGCGCGTTTGAGGATCGAGAGTCGAGAAGCATGGCATGTGCCATTTCGACAGTGTCATCCATAATTCCATACCATCGGAATTAAGAAATTTAACACTTGTATATAGCAACAAAAAAACGATATGTAAAATTTCACACCAAGACTGTGCATCTTTACCGTGTCACTAGAACTTAGTCAGAGTCTCAGACTACCATATTTTTTAGTTGAAAATTATGGGTTTAAATTGCATGTTCAACTGTTCATGTTGTCTGAACCAACAGCATGCAGAGAAAGAGGTTGATTTATCAGTGGCTGTTCATAAGCATTTCATGAGATATTATCTGCACCCACGGTTTTAGGATAACTGATGGGCATCCTTGTTCCTTGGATGGCCTCTCTCTGTCGTCGGTCTGCCTTGCTCTTGATTAGAGGTGAAAACGGATCAAGTACATATGCATATTAATTGTCATATTTATTTTTTATATTTCTTCATATGCGGATACAAATACAAATATCCTACATACAAATATGAATTTTTAAAATTATACATATAACGTAAATAGAAAAATATAAATAATTTGTTGATCCAAATATTCGTGAAGAATATTCATGAAAACTTCGTATAAACTAAGGTTTATAATTGGCCACTAAACTATAGTGTAAATGGATTGAGCTAAAATAAAGAATACATGATGAGGACATCTAACCCATGAATATCTAAGATAACCTGAATCCAATTTGTATTCGATGGATAATGCAATTTGTATTCGACATGATAGTATAGCCGACACTATCATGGTAAAAAATAGTCCGGACCCAATTCTTGCTTGATGCTTGCTTTGCTGGTTTTCTGACGGGGCTCGTGCTATGTGGAGTACTTCCCAGGGAATATACGGTGTGAAACTGCGAATGCGCCCTGCCATTCATCTCGCTAGCTTTTCTTCCTTCCCTGCTCTCTCTCCATCTCCATTTGGGTTGGATTCCCCTGATCTTTAGTCTTTCTTTCCTCTTGCCACTTTGGGCTAAATTACGTAAAGAACCTCAGCTGCGAGACTGTTGCAATGTTCCACCCGATCCCTGCCTAAATGCATTGCCAGCTTGTACACTTCAGATGAAAAAGTATACGCTAGTGTTATCTTTTGGCGGACTCTGGAGTAAGTGTTGTCGACCACTTCAAAGATACAGTAGATAGAAGCCTGTCTTTATGATTGCTACTAGCAATTGTCTTTTCAGTTAGTGAAAATTGGATGAATAAACGTAAGGAATCTGATTTCCTAGTAGCAGCTTGTATGACTGACAATGGAAATAGTCTCTTGAAAGCAAAAGGTCCACATGGCAGGCGCAATGAGAGGCATATGCACGGCTTATTCTGCTCACTTACATTGCGCCATTAGGCCGGCTTAAAAAAGCGTTCATTCGTAGAGAGAATTTTCACTGAGCCATCCAACAAGTTTTACAGGTCAGCCAACCCAACCTGATAAAAACATGTAGCGATGGAAAATGCTACTGGAAAAGAAAGTCGTGTGACAACCCGGAAGCACGGTGCTACTGCCATTCCCTAGCGGAAACGTAAAGAACGTGAGACAGTAGTAGGCCAATGAGCACTCATGGATGGGCAAATGTAAAGTTGGTGCCATTGATAGCATCCACAATAGTATACACACATATCAGACTGCTGCTTTAGTTTACTCCTTGTAGATGTTTAGCTGATGCATGTCTTTACATGATTTTCTTCTTCTTTTTTCTAAGCATCTTTCTGATTGGCTTCATTGCTAGGTTTTCTGTTCTCTCTCTCCTTTTTTTTCCATGGGCTATAGTAGGGGGGTGAGACATGGACATGGACGCTGCTTAAAAGCTGCCAAGTGCCTACCATGGACAGTGAAGGTAGGGGCCATTTTGGCTTCTTGTCTTTGGACTGTTTAAGGCCATTGACTATGGACGGTTAATTCCTGAAAGGTCGTCGCAGAAATTTAGATCCGTAGTCTACGCTGCTCAATTCAAACAGTACGATCAGCACTCATGTTTATACATACATGGACGTTCTGATTAGAAATCAATCTCATAGTGAAAGATGATCTAGGAAGACGAAAGTATTTCATAAAGAATGTGAGATTTCTCTGGAAGAAAATTTTGAGAATTTATTCCTTTTTTTAAAGATTGACCGTGAATCTCTACTATTTCTAATTAGGAGTTACTGGCGGTCGTCCGTTCTCTTTCGAAATATCTGATCGGTTGGATCTGACACGAATGGCTGAGATGTTGTTAAGATATGCTCCGCTTGATATGTGTACGAAAGAAATTGTACTTTATTGTATGGCTTAGAATCATTTCTACTTGTATGTATCATTTTTTTGAATTCTGTTGCAACGCACGGGCACCCTACTAGTAAATTGCTTACTTGGCTGTTGCTGTGGACCAATCATGCATGAATTTGTTTAGAACCTTGCTTTTATCTATATTATCCCCCATGAGTTCATTTGGAATACACTAGCAATGCATAACGATCGAGTCAACCGAACAATTACTACAAGCGGAGGGAATCACAGACCATTCTATGGAGGAAGTAGCAAAAGCAAGGGAATTCAGAAAGGGACAGTTTTGCCACTCCGTATTGACCTCAAGTCATTCAGCTTTTATCACCACGCCTTGCTCAAAGCTCAACCATTCACCAACATGCCAAGCAGCAGCAGTCAATGCGTGCACACGCATCAGACTTGGTGTATATTTAAACAAGTAGTACTACTCCTACTAGCTCCTGCAATGGTGCTGCTTCAAAGTGCCATTATTCCCAGGCCACAATGCTAGTACCTGCCTGGAAAAACAACCCATCGCATCCATCCATCCCATGGACGCGCAAGTCCAAACGAGGTAGGGGCCAAGTAAGCAGCAGCACAACACACGCACACAAGCATTACACCTCTTGGACCATCACCAACCAAATTGACTGGGGATTTTTCGTCCCAGCTCGGTGCGCGCACGACCGATGCGCGGACCGGTCATGATGAAATGTGAACCGGCCATGGTTTCTTGCTGGGTTCCTCCTTTTTCCAGCCAAAGCTTCGGCCATCAGCCATCATTTGGTGAGCGGATTTTTCTACGCTTTTGGAGCCATCGGAAACTGTGATGTGCTGCCGCTGGTACCATGACAGATGAGATTGGGGAGAGTCAGAGGGGAGAAAGCGAGCACATCGTCATAATTTCCGGGTGGCTTCTTGCGTCAAAATGTGTTGCGGTGGTGCACGCTGCACAGCGAGCGAGCGAGCGAACGGCTCGAGCTACCTCCTACCTGCTCTGCTCCCTGAATCACGATCCTGTTGCGTGCGCCTGTCCCAACGCAATGGCTGCCTGCCTGCCTGGTTGCCTCACGTCATGGGCTAATGCGTAAATTAATGGAGGAAGCGACGTGCTGGTGGGTACTTACCGGGAATAGGCGTTTAACAGTGCGCGTTTGTCCTCCCAAAGCTGCCTTGTTTTTTCCCCTGTTACCTTCCTAGGGGTCGCATTCCTGCGTGTAGGACCTTCACAAGTCATATATTTCCAGCTTGGTACGCCAAAAAGAGGACTAGACGAAGAAATAATTAAACCCCAAAGCGTTCACTGATCTTGGGCACAATAAATCGCGTCACGAGACTTTGTGTCGATGCAGTAACCGCGATCATGCCTTGCTTACAGCCTCACACCCCGTTTGTTTGTCATTAAAGATCGATGTCGCGGCTTGCAAATTGACGCGAGGCGAGGCTCGTGATCGGGTGGGGCTCGTTGCGTCGGCATGCTACAGCCCACCGCACCACACCACCCAGCGCAGCGAGAAGGAGGAGAAGAAAAAAACATGCCGCGTCCGCGCCAACGGCAACGGCAACGGCGCGGCGCCACTCATTTCTCACGTTCTTTTGCCCAGCCTTTCGCGTCGTGCGCGGCTGGGCTCGCTGGCCGTGGCCGGCTCCCGAATCGCGGCCGGCCTCCCTTTGCTCACCGTTCGCGTCGGTTGTTCCGCTCGGTCCGCGCTTTTTTTTTTTTTTGCCGCGACCCAATCCGCACAAAGCAGAAGCGGCAGCGCTTTCCCGTTTCTTTACAGCGCGCGGTTGTTATGCCAAAGCCAAACACGCTACGACGGCACACCCAAGCCAAGATGCCACTTGTACATCACTGCGTTTTAGTTTAGGTTAGTAGTGTGTCCGTGCGAACGAAAAGTCAATTTATGATAAAAAATTTATTTGCAAAAAATACTAAAATTGTCTGAATAATACTGTTTAATTTGAATGTACAATGGTTAAAACTTAATTTGTGATAAAAAGTTTATTTACAAAGAACACTAATAGTAGCAAAGGAGGATAATTAAAGAGCAGTGGTAAATGTGGGTAATTAAAGAGCAGTGGCAAAGGTTGTAATTTTCATAAAGTGATGCAAGAAGAAACTCTTGCTTTATATAGTAGAGACTAGGCTTAACAAAACCGTGTCATGAAAACTGGTTCGGTTTTTACGGTACGGTTTTCGCAAAAACCGCTCGAAAAATCACTCAAAAACCGTCAAAAACCGAAGGGTTGAAAATTAAAAAAAAAAACGAAAACCTTCTCGAAAACCGCTTGATTTTCACGAAAAACCAACCCGACTAATTGAATGTTCTTCGAAAACGGTTTTCGAGCGGTTTTCAACCGTATACATAGTTTTTTAAAAAAAATTTAATTAGAACGGTTTACCGAGCGGTTTTGGATATCGAAACGGAGCGGTAAGATCGAAAACCGCGATTTTCGACGATTTTGTTAACCCAGGTAGAGACTAGTCTCGAAAACCGCTTGATTTTCACGAAAAACCAACCCGACTAATTGAATGTTCTTCGAAAACGGTTTTCGAGCGGTTTTCAACCGTATACATAATTTTTAAAATTTTTTTTAATTAGAACGGTTTACCAAACGGTTTTGGATATCGAAACGGAGCGGTAAGATCGAAAACCGCTATTTTCGACGATTTTGTTAACCCAGGTAGAGACTAGTCTCGAAAACCGCTTGATTTTCACGAAAAACCAACCCGACTAATTGAATGTTCTTCGAAAACGGTTTTCGAGCGGTTTTCAACCGTATACATAATTTTTTAAATTTTTTTTAATTAGAACGGTTTTGGATATCGAAACGGAGCGGTAAGATCGAAAACCGCTATTTTCGATGATTTTTTTAACCCAGGTAGAGACTAGTCTAGTTTAGCTTCGCCCACCATGGCATAGGTCGATGTAATTGAGCAGCTAAACAGTCCAGGGAAACTAATCAAACTATTTGAGCATTGACCAGTATCTTGTCATCTTGATAATAAAACTTTGGCTGTCCGAGACATCCTAACCCCATGCCTCTCATGTCAGCGGTTGTGAGTTGTGACATCGTGACATTGGGGACGGACGTGCATTGATGCATAATGGGTAAATTAATGGAGTTAGCGACGTGCCGATGGGTACTTACCGGGAGCAAGCGTTTCACAGTGGGCGTTTATCCTCCCAAAAGCTGCATTTCAATTGCCATTTAGGCTAACCAAACAGACCCCGACTGCCATGATAATGACAAGAAGGGCTGGAAAATGGCAAAGCATGAAAGTTCAAACTTGACATTGAAAGAACGCCTCCATAATCATAGTCAAAATATGCTACTGCTGCTGCTCTATCCTCGATTCCGATGGTTATCGACTCTTGCTCCTGCTACTGGATAAGGTTCCTCTGCAGTTTGAACCGTAACCGCAACTATGGTTTGTTCGGAACGCATAAATTTTATAGAAATTTCATAAAAATTAATTTATTTTTTATAGGAAATAGGAAAAATTTTCCCAATTGTGCTCATCCACAGAAGTTTTCTACCATGTATGCTACATGACATATTTTCTAGAAATAATTGATACTATACTACACCATTTGTTGGCACTTCAAAAATACTACTAGTTGTCTTAATGATATATGGGTTTGGAGAGCTACATGTCATTGTGAAAGACCATGTAGAGGTCTATCTAGGTTGGTGATTAGTATTTACCTATATTTGAGCTAGGAACGTTTAGGTTTGAGTTTAATTTGAACTGGACTTCAAATTGAAGCAATTTGAGCTTTTTTCAGTCAGAAACGGTACTACTAGCCTTTGTAATAGTGGTACTGCATGTCTGCGGCACTACCGGCCTATAGTGACGGTAGTGCTGACAAGCGGCTTCTCTGGGTAGAGTGAAATTGGCACTATCAGCCTCTTATTTTTATCTCTACACCTCAGGGAGACTAGCCCTTACCTTCAGACTCTCCTACAGTTAATGACTCTGATCCTACCGATTTTGTTCATGAGATATATGCTACTTTTGCTTCTAAACCTCCCTGCCATATTTAGCAGTGTCATCCATCTGATTAGATGATCAGTGATTTGTTTGAGCGTGTCACGCACTCAAAGTCAGGCCTATCTCTCTTCTGTTTTCACTCTGCCTTCGTTGCCACTTTTGAGTCAAAAAATATTTCTCATGCATTGACAGATAAATCTTGAATTAATGTTATATAAGAGGAACTTGCAAGTTTAGAGAAAACAAGGTCTGGCAGTTTATTGAGCCTCCATCTAGTCATAAAGTTATAGGGGCCAAGTGGTGTTTAAAAATAAGTAAAGTGGGGATGGGGTTGTTATTAGGAACAAAGCTAGACTAGTTACACAGGGTTTTACTCAGGTTGGAGGTCTTGACTTTGAGAAAACATTTGTCTATGTAGCTAGACTAGAGGCTATTAGGATCCTGCTTATATTTTTATCATTCAAGAGTTTCAAGTTTTATCAGATGGATGCAAAGAGTGCATTCCTCAATAGGTATATTGAGAAAGAGGTTTATGTCAGCCAGCCTTTAGAATTCGAGAATTCCAAATACCAAAACTATGTCTTTAAGCTGTCTAAAGTTTTATATGGACTTAAACAGGCCTATAATGCTTGGTATGAGAGTCTTAAGCCTTATCTTCTTAGTCATAATTTTGAGATGGGTAAAGTAGATAAGACTGTTCATCAGATATCCGGATTCTCATTTTCTTCTCATCCAGATTTATATGGATGATATTATCTTTGGTAACTCTTCGCACTCTTTTGTGTCTCAATTTTCAGATGTGATGAGCACATATTTTGAAATGAGCATGATGAGTGAGTTGAGCTATTTCCCCGACTTTTAGATTAAACAGACTCGGAAGGGTATTTTCTTGCATCAAGACAAGTATAATTGAGACCTCCTAGACATGTTAGACAGGAAGCCGGTGTTGACTCTTATGGTCACCACCGTTGCCCTTAAGCCTAACGAGGATGGTGAGTCAATTGATTAGAAGGAATTCAGAAGAATGATAGGCTATCTCTTGTACCTCACTACTTTGAGCCGAATATACACTTCATTGTGTGTCTATGTGCTCGATTTCAAACTTTCTCTTGTGTCTCTCATCGCTAAGTGGTGAAATGCATCTTTAGGTACCTTCGAGCTAAACGGTGAAATGCATCTTTTGGTACTCTTCCTCTTCTTGTCTGTCACTTAGAGTCTTTTCAGATGTAGACTTTACTAGTTATAGGATAGATAAGAAGAGTACTTTTGACACTTACCAATTTATTAACACTTGTTTGTTTCTTGGCCATCTAGGAAACAGTCCAAAGTTACACAGTCCGCCGCTGAGGCCGAGTACATTGCAGTCGCTAGTTGTTGTAGTTAAGTGCTTTGGATAAGATTGACCTTGCGAGACTTTGGGTTAGATGTAGATAGAGTTTCACTTTTTCTGTGATAACACTTCTATCATTTGCATTGCTAAGAACCCAGTGCAGCATTCCTAGACCAAGTATATTGATATTAGATATCACTTCCTAATAGACCATATGAAGAAGGGTGGTATAGTGCTTCAGTTTATAGAGAGTGACCATTAGATTGCTGATATCTTTATCAAGCTTTTAGATAGCTCTAGATTTGTAGCCTTAAGGGGAAAACTTAGAGTCGTGTGCCCTTACGACATCTCTTGAAGGGGAGCTGGTTTTGTATATTATAAATTATATGTGTTTATTTCTAGCATTTCCTTTGTTTTGCATCTTCTGAGTGTTTTGGGGTTTTGGTTTTAGAATTCTGAATTCACTTCACTTAGACTTCTGGTATATTTAGCATGAACCTCTCATCTTATGCTATAGGTTGCTATCATGCACAATTAGTTGATTTCTTTTCTTTTTAGGTTGAGTTCTCTCAGTCTTATAGGTCTAATAGGTGTTGGGCCCACTAAGTAGATAGGGTCTATGTGTACTTTCTAGTTTGAGTTTTAGAGTCAACTTTCCTATGTCAATCATTGGAGAAGATAAGAGCGAGTCTAAATTATAGTATTCTCTATCATCTTTTCTATGCTCAATAGCCAACCAGCTTGTAGATTCTCGGCTTCCTTTCCTGATTCTGCATTTCTGGTTTCCGTTGGGTTCATTTGGGAGTTCTTTGAACTTAATTCTACTAATAACTCAACATAAACCGGAATTTATATTTAAAATTGATTCACTTGTTAAGAGGAGTTAGAGAAGTTGTTCATGCATTGCATATAGATTTCATTTTATGTTTTAATAAGCTTTATCTATTATGCAAACGAGCTGTCACACATGCTATTCAACTTGCTACTTTTCAGAAGAACATTGCTAGTTTAGCCATGTCTAAGTCCATTTTGCTTCATCATACTAAGCTTGCTAAAAACTAAAAATTGAGCTTTAATGAAAACTTGATAAAACTTATAGCTTTTACTTGCTATATTTCCTCACTAGATGCATGTGTCATGATTTGTGAAATCTTAGATTTCTTCTAGAGTCCTTGTAGCAGCTTAGGTGAAGCTAGATTGATCCATACTAGAATCCTTCACATACTCATGAATCTAAGTGCTAAAATGGTCAAAAACTGATTTGTGTGCAAATTGATCTCAATACTTTACATTTACGAGGCTGCTTCCCATTGCACTTAGGATGAACTTAGAATGTATCGTATATGACTAAGATCATTCTGTTAAGAGTACTTGAGATGGTCAATGATGGCTTAGTCAATCATACTTGAAAAATACAAATAAAAAGGAGAGAAAGTGGGTCTATAAGGTCACATGGATAATCTTTAAAACTCTTTTAGGATGCATTTCATTCATATATATGAAAAAGGGAAGAAAATGCCATTTTGATGGCTATATTGCCAAAAAGAGGAGGAATTATAGAAAAGGCATCACCAAAAGGTGAGAAATGTAAATGCATCTTGGTTCTTATAATCATGGTGAAAAATTACAAGTTCTTATGATTATAAGCATATTTGAGCTTTTTGTGAGTTTAATTAGATTTTTAGAGGTTTTGTGGAAAACTTACTCTTTCTGTTGGCTTGCTCTAAAATTGTTCTTACTAACTTGGTCGTGATCTTATTTCCTCTTGCCATAGATGAAGTGGGGCTTTGCAATCAAATTGATTTCTTTCATCTCTTTTTTGAAACTCAAATTTATGTCTTTTGGTTGATTTGTCAATATACTCATCAAAGGGGAGATTAAAGGACCATATAGAGGTCTACCTATGTTGGTGATAAGTATTTAACTGTATTTGAGTTAGAAGTGCTTAAGTTTGAGTTAGATTTCAAATTGAAGCAATTTGAGCTATTTTCAGTGAGGAACGACATTACTGGCCTTGTAATGGCAATACTGCTAGCCGATGGCACTACTGGCCTATGGCGACGATAGTGCCAGCAAGCGGCGTATATGGGTTGAGTGAAATTGGCACTACCAGTCTTTCTAAGCCAGTAGTATTTTCTTGAGCGCAGTGTCTTGGGGGTTTCATTGTGATCGGCACTAACGACAGTCAAAGCGCGGTAGTACCAGACTTGCGGTACTATCGGCCTATGATTAGCAGTAGTGCCGACTTTATGAATGAGATATGATTTATTTTGAGCAATTGTTGATTATTGCATATCAATTAGATATTACTATGTGATGTGTTTTCTTATCTTTGATAGTTGTAAGACGACAGTGATAGGTCATGGTGAGGCAGAGGATGATCGAGGATAGGCGTGGTGCGTTGAAGCAGTTGAGTGCTAGCTTGGAGTTGTTTGGATCAAGGAAAGTTGTTGGATCGTGGTTTAGATGATAGAATAGTGGTCAAGTTAGATAGTTTTGAAAAACGTGTAAAAACCCATTATGTTAGCCTACATCTAAGTGAGTGAGTCAATCCTAACCCTTGAAGGTGTTCCTTAGGAGTGAAGGAACTCATCTAAGAGTGAAGGATGACTTAAAAAGTAGTATAAATAGAGGGGTAGGGGTAGTTCTCCCCTCTTGAAGGTTTTTGTGTGCTCCTTTGAGCTTTGCCTATTTTGTTGTGTGGCTTTGTAAACCTTCCTTCTGAGAAATAAAAGTTTTATTTCTTACTTTTAAATTTACTTTTAGTATTTACATTATGCTTTAAATTTAGCACTTAAATTCAGTATTTACATTCCGTAATTTAAATTCTTACAATTTATTTTTTGCTCATTTTTGCTCCCCTTCTTCTAAATGCCTGTGGATTTTATGTCAAGGGTGAATGATTGATGGATGAATTTTTCTCAGATCATATCCTCATCATCTAGGCAATATCTTATAAGAGCTCGATCTTTTTGTTCAATCTTTGAGAAATCTTTGTAGATTGTATTTGAGGCCTTTGTTTCTTGTGATGTTGCTTGTTGTGACAAGTGGGAGAATATCCAAGATCACCTTGATCATCAAAACCCTACGAGCAAGTCCAAGACCAAGACTTTAATTTTTGCTTGGTTTTGATGCACTCTTCCTCTGAATTAGAAAAGGTCAGAATTTTAACGTCAATCCTTTAGATTGAAAGTTGAAATCAGTTCTTGACCTCCATAAGAAGGTGCATATAAAGTTTCATAAGTGTTGGTGCAACTGATTTAAAGTTTTATTGATTTTGGTTTTAAGATTGTGTTGTTTTACCCTTTGTCCTTGAAGTCGGCACTACCACCCAAAACGAGCGGTATTACCGACTTCTGGCACTATCGCTTCTTGTGTGGCAGTAGTATCGGCCAGAACAGATTTTTCTGTTTTTGCTCTTTTGGGCTAAATTGTTTGAAGTGAGATTTTGGTTGCATTGATTTCAAGGGGGAAATTTTATTTGGGATCATTCACCCCCTCTAATCACCATTTCGGTCCTTCACATTAAGACGATGAGTGACATTTCCTGAAGTACCAACCTTTAAAATGGTATAATATGAATTATCCCTATTTTCTATGGTGCTCCTTGAACAGTCCCGTGAAAGATCTGAACTATCGCTTATTTACCCAACAATCACTAATATGACTTCTAAAGTTGCAATCATACTAACTACGCACTACTGCCTAAATGCTTGCAACTGCCATAGTTCCATCCAAATATCCAAGGCGTGGTCTCAAGTAGAGGTGAGAATTGGGCATGTCTTGTCAGCATAGCGTGGGTCCAATAGGCTTCGAAACGTGGCATGCCTTATCGTGTCAGTTCGACTCATCTCTTGTGAGGCTTAGGCACAACCTAGGGCACGTCATGCCATACCAGCCTAGGGCTTGTCCTATTGGACGTGTGGAGTTGTGGATGCCGTCGTTGTTGGTCCGTCTCTGTTGACAGCATCAAGGATGAGGAGCGAGTATCTAATGCTGGTGAGGATTCAATACGCAAAATTATTTGGAAAAAGGAACTAAATTTTATTTATTCATTGAGTATAGATACAAAGTTACTACTTCATTAACAACTTACTCCCTAAAGTGGGGTTCCCTGGTATGGAAAAAAAGTACGATAACAATACATATCAGCTACTCCCAAATATCAAGATCATTCAAATGTTTCAGGCCAGCGAATGCCTAATATGGTGGCGTCAATGGCCGCGTGAAGCAAGCGGGAAAAAGGCCATGCACAACGTTGCGAGCGTGCTCAGTGAGAGGCACAATGGAGCGTCGGCTTGGTGCGCACACTCGGTGTCAATAAGCATGTACTCATGTACTCTCCAGTCTCTATTCTCCACCTTTTGGCTTCTCAATTATCTCCCATTTATCTACATGTGAGGACCACAACAGTGCCAGTTGCAGGGTGAGCCACATCATGCCACAGTGTCATAACAAGGCGCCCTACCACATGCCATGCCTGCTTTGGGCCCATCGGGCCTATTTCGTGCCTTGTCAGCCCAAGCACGGCCCGTGCAGCTATGCCGTGCTGTGCCACCCATCGTAACCAACCGCGATGCTCGGTACAACCCTGTTATTCATGTCGTGCCAGCCTGGCTCATGCTCATGCGTGTCGTGCATGCCTGATTCCAAAAAAGCCCAGCCCAGTGTCCAGGTCTAGGCTAAGGAACATTTCTCCCTCTCTTCCACAGACAAATGACAATGAAAGTCTCTTGGTCTAAGCGAAGGCAGATGGAAAGTTAAAGGCTAAGGCCGCAGGCTAGCTGTTAAAAAATCTTAATCACCTAAGTGTATACACTCGTGTGTATTGAAGTATGTATATGGTCTTAGCAATGCATACGAAGGTACCACTAGTGGTGATCGGTGACTACTGACCTCCTGTCTATGAATGCTCAAGTAGAGGATGTGGCTACAGGAGCATGTGAAGATGGCCAATCCTTCTTGGGGATTCCTTTGTTTGGGACGAGATGACTGATACAACAGAGATGAGATGGCTATGAGCCAGATACACCTATAAAGAATGTTCACAATCGCTACTTGTGATGCCGTGTCCATACGAATATACTCAATTCTCTTGAGAATTTTCTCCCCCACTTCCTTTTTGTTTTTTTTTTCTCCCGTGTTGTGTGACATGCAACCAGGTGACTTTAGACGTTTTATGAGTAGAGTGAGGGAAAGTAAAAGAAGACCATACTCACAATAGAATTTTTACTATGGCCATACTATACTTGTACAGTTGTACTAAAGAAACCTTAAGAACACAGCTTGCCAATAAAAAACCAACACGCACCCAAGAACATAAGAAATAGCTATAGGTGAAGCTATCTTACTATAATGAAGGATGGACCATGGCCGTCACAAGCTAAAGCTACATGTAGCTGGATAATGTAAATTTCTCTTCCTTGTGAATTGCATCATGACCTCATCATGGTAACCAAAGAACGGGTGTGCTTGGGTCCCATCTTGGTATCTTGGTCCACCAGAGGCTTGCTAAAGATACTTGAGAAAAACTTGTCATTGCGCATATGAAACATAAATCTGGTGCTTTCAATAACATCATGAATCTTGCAAATGTTGCATGTGATCATAATGGGTTTCTGACAATCGCGTACCGATCCGCCCATGCCATCCTTTTGGGCATGTTGAACCACAGCCTCTCAGAGTCAGGCCTGATTCAAGGCACATGTCGACTTCAAATGCAAGGCTAAGGCACCGGCAAACCTAAAGATGATAATATATCAATAGGAGAAGATTTAGAGGGATTCTTTCTCGCTAGGCAAATCTCGCTTGGCAAATGATGAAAGGGAAACTAGACTTCATTTCGCATCACAACGTATTTCAGAAAACTCCGTTTGATGTGGCCATTTGTCAGCCTTGCACGCATCCGATCGATGGAATTGTTACGAGACCCGGATTTCATGAACAGTGTGGGTGATACGATGCATTTATTTGTCCTCTCCTTCTTCAGGACGTTTCTTTTGAAGGATTATACCTCCTTTCGGCTGCGATGGTTCATTAACTAGTACGCATACATTCTTGGCGAGAAAATTTGGAAGAGAGGATCACGTCTCTGAACCTGATCGAATGCATCATCTGTACCTGTACGTGGATGCCCACACCCACACCGGTTTTGAACGCGTGCGCACATGACACATCCTCGTGGATTGGAAGAGTGCGAGCAGAGCAGAGCAGAGCAGAGAAGGTCATGCATGGCGTGAGCTGACGGCCGTACGCCGCGAGCGGCGTGTGCTGCCTGCGTTGCGTGCACGCGGGCGTGTCTCCGGTGTCTTCCCACCTACCTGCCGGCAGCAGCTGCAACGAGTGGACGTCTGTTTGTTGAAGCCACATGCTGCCCAATGCCCATGCATCAGTCATCACCCCTGCGTCCGATCAATGCAGCACCATGCCCTGCCTGCTTACACCCTACGCAGGCTGAGGACAGGCAGGGCTCGTTGCAAACAAAAGGGTGGCAGTTTGTCCTAGGCTTATTTCAGGCTGCATGCATTATATTGGTAGTAATTGTCCTAAGGAATGCCTACAGCATCGCCACAAGTCTTTGTTCTACGACAGAAAGCGAGGACTTCGAAAATCTTACGAAATCTCGCGATGTTAAATCTCGGGAGAGTTTGAAACGACATTCATCGATGAAGTTTCCAAGAACCGAATGTGTCGACACACAAAACGTATTCTGACGAAGTTACTGCAATTCTAGCTACCTGTGTATCATGCAGAGAGCTGTTGCCTCTTTTAATGGATCAATGCGAGTACACTGCACGGCTAAGCATTAAGATACTTTGCATTACACTGCCAACATGCACAAATGCCAACATGCACAAATGCAGCAGGACCGTACCTGGATACCAACCGTTTACTCCAGCCTTTCTATACTTTTCAACAGGTGCAAGCTTGTTAGGGTTCCTTACTGTAGCCTATGGTTCATCCCGCATGATAGGTACATACAGCTTGCCTTTCAGTTGTCTAACAGAACAGTTCATGTTCCATTCCATATGCCTTCAGGCTTCAGTGCACGATCCTCTTGTCACAGCAAAACACAAAATAATAAATGCCATTGTGTCGCACTACACAGCAAGTAACGGCTTCAGCGCTGAAGAACATCTCGCATGAACTAACTTGAAGCTTCATCTTTATTGTGCAACACTAAATACATATACAATAGTTTAACAAGAGCAAAAGGATCCTATGTACGACGATCGACCATTAGGATTTCTCAACATCATCCGTTTGTGTTGCTCCATTTTGTGCCATGAGAATTCTGTACACTCTCCTAGAACATGCTTTTCCGAACCTTCTGTTTTCATCACCCAGGCGATCTTCCAACAGCAAGTCTTCAAGCAAAAGTTCCTTCTCACGAACCTGTTACAAGGACAAAGTTAAGAACACCAAAAGGCTGATTGTCGAACTTTTGCGCTCGTTTTGAACTTTTAAAAGGACAGCACTTACAGTTTTAATGGGATCCATGTATACATTCAGAAGGGATCTCATGGAAGGGTACTTCTTATAGATCGCAAGAGCATGTCTTGGCTGGACTTTAGGGATAGCTATTAAGGACTTCAACCTGTCGTGGATGATTTTCTTGAACAATTAGCATACTAACACACTACAAACCTGTAACTCTGGTCTGAATGTTGGAACGTGAAACTACGGAACTACATTTGGATGGATAATTGTAAGCCAAAACTGTCAATAATATGGAGAAACACCATCAAATTATCAACATCTAAAAGAGAGCATAGGACCAGATTAGGGGCCACACAGTAGGAAAATTTACATTGCAGAATCAGATTAGAGGCTACACAATTAGAAAATCTTGCATCTTGTTTATGGTTCTCATCCATGCCAGTATGCCACATGCCAGCAAAATCAATAGCAACACCGCTGCACCAGCAGCGGTAGTTATTTTAAGTGGGGCCGAGTGGAGGACCCAGGTTCTTACGGAGTACAAACAATTATATGTAATTACTAATTAGCATTCTATGTAAGAAATCACTGATTTGACTGGAAACAACCAGACAGCAAACAACATGATATATAATTACCATGGCTAACATTTTAAGCTAAAGGGCAGCTATCCTATGATACTGTGATCCTATTGCTCAGATTTGGCTGAGGCGCTGAGCAGCAAAAGTAGGTGGTTTCTTTAGATCCAATTAGTGCCAAAATCAAAATCAAGCCAGTGTCAACCAAGATTGGCTAACATGTAACATATTTACAACAGTTCAAGCCAATGCCAGCCAAATAGATGAAGTCATCTACAAGGAAAATAAGTGGTACAACAGATTTCTAGAGAAGGTTATTTTAGAAACTTAGTTACAGTTTTCTATTTCAAACAATTCGATTTGCTTATTCCAGAGGACAGAATCAGAACGCTACTACTAAATAGAGCTTAGAACTCAGGTGTAGGCAGGCTAGGCTAGACTGCAAAGAAGAAACCTCACCAGTGTAGGAACAAACAACCCATTTTTTATTATTAGTTTATAAATTTAATGAAAATTCTATTCCACTGAAGGAATACTAAGGTAAGAACCAAGCTGCATTGCAAGTAACCTTATGCAAAAGCCAAAAGTGGAAATTTGTTGCTTTAATGTATATGGAAACAGGAATAGCTTTTCATTTAAATAAAAAAGAAAAATCAAAGCAGAGAACATTAAATGTAAATATAGTTCAGTATATAGTTCTAAGCAGAACTTACCAGGTGCTTTTCTTAGCCAGAGCTTTATCAATGAAACCTTTAGGGATAATCAAGCCATTAGCATGCACAGATAACCATGTCAATGGTTTCCTGCAGAACAATCAAGGGGGCATTTATAAAACAAGGAACTGCTTGCGCATTGAATAGACCAACATGTCAATGGTTTATAATTATATTAAAGAGTAATTGCACTTTGCACCAGGTATTGTGTCCCTTGTTTTACTTTGCACTAAGTTTAAGCAATACCTTCACTTTGCACCACCCTAGACTAAGCAATGTTGCACTTTACATCAGGTTTAAATCGGTAGCATGGCCATTTTGACCTTGTAATGCGCACGCAACCGACGGTACTCACCTACTATTGCACCGTTGGCTGCGCGCACGCACGACGAGCTAAAGATGGGTCATGCCACTGGCTAAAACATGGTGTGGAGTGCAACATTAATTAGCTTAGAGTGGTGCAAAGTGTAATTTACTCTATATTAAACCATTAAAGGCTTTTGCAGGTATACATTCCATAAAATTTTTACCATAGAGGGAAAGCAAAATTAGTGAGTAGAAATTGGTTGCCATATAATACATCAAGGTCATAATGGAAGAGATTTACTCTGATAATGGACGTATTGTGTTTTTGTGTCTTTCTGTAGAAAACTGACAGTGTGAAAGCTGTGACGTCACTGTCGATAGGAGGCGCTACATATTTATCCCATGATTTTGAATGTGAAGGACCATTGAGGAAAGCAGCAGCCGCTAGCAAATCAGCACGTGAATTGGAATTGGTGCAACTGAAGTCAAATTATTTATGCACCAAACCAGTACTAATATTCAAGTGCACACATCGAGCAGACATAATCATGAACAAAAAAATGGTAACCAATTCACTTCTCATACCAATGATCAACAATAGGAATATTACTGTTAGCAGAAGTACACAAGTTTTTTTATGCTGCATAACAGAATATTTCCAAATACCTTTGCTAGTGCGCTGTTATTGCCAATAAAATCAGAATCCAGTAGGGCCACAGGGCATATGTGCACTTACTTACTATGAGAGAAATGGTCCCGTATTTAAATGACTGGATAGCAATAACAGCATGAAGCGTACAAAATATAGGGAAGCAAAAAAAAGAAATGTCGCAAAATTTTCGAATTCAGTAGAAACCATCGATGGAGTTAACAATCTTCATATAACAAATATAACTTACCTGAATTTGCAAGTTGCAAGACTAGACGTCAAACCAACAACATGCTCTGCTACTTCAGCTTCATCTACACATTGCCTTGAGTGAACTCTAAAATAGTGTGTTGCTAATTTGCATAAAACCTAAACAAACAGATCTGTTACACATTCCCCCAAAAAAAAGTTCAGGAAAAAATGATACAGTTGAAAACAGACCTCTTCAACTGGTGGACGTTTCCAACTATTAGAATTTGATGGGTTCTTATACTGACTTTGCTCACTGACATGCAAAAAGGAAAAAAGAGGGAGAGAACATATTAGCAGGATTAGGTAGGGAGAGATTGTTACATTTTGTACTACTAAGAAATTGCCGGATTATGGGAAAATGCCAAAAAAAAAAAAGAAAAAGTAGAACAACCATGCGAATCTGTTTTTTCTTCCTTTATTCGCCATTCCTGCATATTTTTCCAGGCTTGTGTGCGTGGTGATTATGGTTTATAGAATAAATAGGGCAAAAGAACATTAAAATGCAAGCTGAAAGTGGCATGTAACACTAGTCAAAAACTACATACTGTGTCTAATTCAGGTGAACATAAACCAATGAAGAGTAAGAAACATTAGCATGCCAAAGACATTAATAATATTGTCAGCTACATACCTTTTGGTGCATTAAGAAGACCAAGGGACTTTGTAGACAATCAACATAAAAGGTTAAGATCAAACCAAGAACAGTAAACATGTGATAATTCAGACTTCAAGGAACCAACCGTTTTTTTATGTAGCTCATCAGTTTGTTAGTGACATAGCAAATAGTGAATGTTGGATATTGACTTCGAACTTTGCGAACATGATCCAAGAATGATCCACCGCTTACAAGATCACAGAATTCCTCAGCTTGAAGCACAAATAAAATATATGGCACTTCTAATTCTGAAGCTTGGGGCTGCAGAAAGATTTGTCACTTTAGGATACATGATGACTTTTGCAAAAAGCCAGAAGGAAATGCCAATTTAGGGTATAATGATGTGGTTATAGTGCTGATTTTTGCAATATCACAGTAACTTGGATCTATCTCTTACTGCAATTTTGCAATATAAGGATATCTTATTTATTTCTCCAAGATAACAGGACTGGCACAAGGGGCAACTATTTTAGCTTCCATTCTACATGCCATTCTGGCATGTAAATAGAATCACAGATCTTTCTGAAACAATTATATTATGGCATACTTCCAATGTAACTTAAATGTTGGATAATCCAACTGAAACGTCACCTGAGTTGTCTAGCTATAGGCCAGAATTGGTTACCACCAACTGCACAATAGGCGAATTATATGCGAATTTTCCAGGATTTGATTCCATACTGCTAGTGTTTAAAAAAGCTGGCTAATGTCTAATGAGTTGCTCCTTTTTCTCAAAACAAAATAAGGAGTACAAGTTGTCACCACTATTATTACGGCATTGCTTAGGCGACACATAGTCACCGCCTAGGCGTCCAGGCAGCCGGCAGGGGACGCCATGGACCCGGTGCCTCGCTTGGAGAGCATAAGGCGGCCGCCTGGATGTTCAGGCGTCAAGTCCAGCGTCACGGCGGTCGCAGGAGAAGGGACTGTTGGCTGGGTAACCCTAGATAGAGGAGAGGGAAGAGAGCTCCACTGCCAGGTCCGCCACCTCCGTCATCGCCCTCCACCGACCGGTAATCTGCCTTCCCCACCCTCTCCGCCTCAATGCTCATCATCACACCGCTTCATTCTTGCTGCTATCTTGGCTGTCATTGTTGGTGCTCCCACTGGTGCTCATGCTGCTAGTGCTTTGCCCCACTGCTGCTGGTGTTGTTAGGGATTGCAGCACCCTTTACATTATGGGCGCCAATGGGCTAGAAATACATCAACCAAGGAGAAAGGAAATAAGCAAATAAACCCCTATACATATAGCTAATCTAACACCCCCCCTCAAACGCATGGTGGGTCTACAACACTGAGTTTGGAGAGATGGAAACCATGTTGCGCTTTAGTTTATGCTTTGGTGAAGAAGTCGGCAAGCTGAAGCGACGAAGGCACATGACGAAGAGTAACCACCTGATCTTGCACCAGGAGCGAACGAGTGAGCATCGACGCCGATGTGTTTGGTGAGCTCATACTTCACCGGATCACGGCAATCTTGATGGCGCCTGATTGCCGTGAGCAGATAATCGTCGGAGTAGAAACAATACACACCCAGTCAAGAAGAAGCCACCGGCTAAGTCACCTCAAGAATCATTGAGGCGCCACAGACGGAGCTCACCTCGGTGCTAGAGCGAGAAACAATGGTTCGACGCTTGCCTTCCAAGAGATCAAGGAATATCCAAGGAAGACACAAGAGGTCGAGACGGACTTGCGATCGGCAGATCGCTAGCCTGTAGCATCTGAGTAGGCCGAAAGTCAGACAATCGAGTCAGAAGAACAAAGCGACGGCCAATCGTATTCACGAAGGTAGCGAAGAACCCGAAGGAGGTGACCGTAGTGCACATCGGGGAGAGGCTATAACTAACTAAGGATGTGCCTGGCGTGAGACACATCCGGACGAGTGAAACCAAGGTAGACAAGACCTCCAACCAGTGTGGCAGAGCGAGTGGGATCAGCTAGAGGAACCCCATCAGTGGGTCGAAGCTGAAGGTGAAGCTCCATCGGAGTGTCAGCAGTACGGTCGTCAGTAAGGCAAGCACGAGCAAGAAGCTCCTGGATGTACTTACGCTATGAGAGGTAGGAGCCTGTAGGCGTGGACTCAACCTCAATCCCTAAGAAGTACCGAAGAGGGCCCAGATCAGACATTTGAAACTGCTCACTGAGACGCGCCTTAACAAAGGCAATAAAGTGAGAATCATCTCCGTGATGAGCATGTCATCAACGAGAGGAGGAGAAGGGTCCCACCACGACGAGAGGTGTGGACAAAAGAGCACGGTCATACCGACTAGGAACAAAACCAAGAACAGAATAACAGAGGCAAAGCGCCAAACCAAGCACGAGGGCCTGCTGAGGTCAGAGAGAGCGACGAAGGCGACAGACGTGACCATCGGGAACATCATGAGCAGGAGGTGGGTGCATGTAGACCTCTCACGAACTCGCCGTGAAGAAATGCATTCTTCACATCGAAGCCGAGATGGTCCACCGACAAGCGAAAGCAATGACCCACAGGGAGAGGACAGGTTGTCTTGTGGGCAATCGGAGAGTGATGGAATAAGTCCTTGTACTTGGTCTTTGTGGTCCTCATGGTAGTTCTTTTTGTCGCCCCAACCAGACAAAGATCTTAGACTAAGACTAGCATCTCTAGGACAAGCATCTAAGGATGAGATCTTAGACTAGCATCTTAGCATCTTAGACTAGCATCTTAGCATATGCTTGGCTCGCCTTGGCCACTATAAATATGTAACCTCAACCCCTCAAAGTTGGCATGGCATTGTGTGAGAAATAAACCGTAAAATTGCCCCAACTCCTATTGTCATCCTTTCTCAATGAGAGTAAGAATTCACTACTAACAAGTGGTATCGAGCCGTTCTTTCCTGTGACCTAAACATCTCTTGCTCATCTCCTTCCCACGCCCCTTGCTCTCAGCCTAGCAGCGAAAGAATAACAATTGTTCTCGCCACCCTTCATCTCTGAATGCAGACAAGCAAGAAATGTTCGAGATAGCTTCTTCCTAGCAAGCAATTTCCACTAGCGCGCCATGTCCGAAGCGATCTCACGGCCGCAGTCGAAGCGCCTGGCACACCATAGAGGCCGAGGTTGTTGCAGCAAAGGATCATGAGCAAGAAAGAAGAAGAGATCGGCAGCTGACGGCAAGAAGCGGCAAAGGTCATGGCGGCGAATCGGCAAAGAAGAAGGGCAGTATGAAGCAACAAAGAAGCGGATGCAAGCAGGGCGGCAGAGAGTTTCGAGGCTCTGCGGCGATAGCTCAGCAGCTCTGCTCTGTCGGCGGCGGCACCGACGTGGGACTCAAGCTGGCGAAGTAAGGCGGCACATGAAATGGCGCAGAATGGCGGCCGCAAGACTTATGAGCGCCGTGCAGCCAGACAGCGCGACGCATAACGGCGCTCCTCGGCGGCGGCGGTTGGGACGACGGAGATCGCGGCCTTCAAAGCGCACGGCTCTCCACACTGGGCCGACGATGGTCACCACGGATCGAGCCATTGTCGTGACGTCGGTCCGGCAGTGGATGGCCTACCCTCACCAAGACCAACTACGCCGAGCTGAAATTTCTGGATGCGGTACGGCTCCAGCGCGCACATGCGGGAAGTGCCGTAAGACGGCGACGCCGACACTACGAGGATCGACGGCGCCGATGCCCTCATAGCGCGATTCTCGCCGAGATGCGCTTCGCTTTCGAAGCGAAGCGCCAAGGAGGCTCGATGCCATCATCTGCAGCACGACGGCAGCCGATCGCGCCCGAAGACCACCTCGCAGCACTTCGCAGGAGTGGGAGAACTCGCCTTCAAGCCGGTGAGGACGTTGATGACTTTGCTCTCCGCCTCAACACTCGCTGCAGAAGATGGTGCGGTTCGCGACAACACCTACGACGAGGGAGAGCCGCCCGAAGCTTTTCCGCTGCATCCCCGAGAAGTACAAGCAGATCGCCGCCGATCGAGTCTCGCTGGATCTCTCCACGATGTCGATCGAAGAGGCGATAGGTCGCCTCAAGGTCGCCGACAATGACGAACCACGCCTCCTCGGGGCCTATCACCATCGGCGGAAGTCAGATCTCACTGGGAACGATGGGAGGCCCGCCAGGTGTCGGGAAGAAGGAGTCCTCTTCCGCGACAGCGACCGCAGCGCTTAAGCCGCGCAAGGCGCGCGGACGCGTCAGCCGAGCGCGAGGACGTCGCCGAGGTGACGCCGCGAGGCGCCTGGCGGCGCCACCGCAACCGTGAAGCCAAGACGAGACGACTCGCCGCCAGGTGTGGCAAGCTTGGCCATGGGCAAGGAGTGTCAAATACCACGGCGTGGCGAGCCCACGCCGCACAGTGGAGGAGGAAGAGCGGCTCTGCTCGCGCACACGCAAGCATCGAAGCTATCCTCGGCGGCATCGGCGCGCCGAATCTCCTCCACCTTGATGAGCCGAGAGCACACGCTTTCTTGGCGGCAGCCCAGCGGCGACAAGATTGACGGGTGGTACTCGACACCGGCGCTACCCATCACATGACCGGCCGACGGAAGTTCTTCACCGAGCTTGACTCCAACGCCCGAGGCTCCGCTGTTTAGGGACGCCCAACGTGGAGATCAAGGCGTCGGCTCTGCCTCCTCTTCACCACGAAGTCCGGAGAGCACAGTCGCTCACCGAGTCACGACATCCCCGTTATGAACTCTATCATCGACTTGGGCAATTTGGATGAGAACGGCTCAGCGTGGCGATTAAGGGCGGAGTCATGAGGATTTGGGATCACCATCGCCGCCTTCTTGCCAAGGTAACCGAGGCATCAATCGACTTTACGCCCTCAACGCGTAGGTGGCACAACCTCTTTGTTTTGTTGCTCGTCGGACGACGAGGCGTGCGATGGCATGAGCGCCGGGCATCTTCACTTTGAGGCCTCGAAGAGGCTCGGCCAACGAGATGGTGCGCGGCCTCCGTGCCTTGACCACGTGGAGCGCTTCTGCGACATCTCGCGTCTTGACAAAGTAGAGCGGCACCCTTTCCCCGTGAGACGAGCCCGAGCCAAGGCGCGCTCGAGCTCGTGCACGGGGACTTGTGTGGCCCGGTGACACCACCACACCTAGGGTGAAACCGGATCGGATCTGGCGGATATTGCTCGTTCCGTATCCTAACCCATATTTTTTTCCGGATTCGAGTCGGATACGGATGTTCCGTGACACGGATCTGGTCGGATTATTCGGGATTCGGATCTGAGCGGATACTGATTGATTCGGTCGGGATCGGATATCATAATCGGATAGTAGTACAAGACATAATTGTGTACGTAAAAGAACGAATGAAGCATTAACCTTACAACATTAGCTTCAAGTCATACTTATTTCAACGTGAGGATAGTAGTATAGTTAGAGGTGCAATTTAGTGACTCAACTAATTCCAAGAATTTGAATAGAAAATAAGTTTATCAAATAAGTTGAACAAATTAATTTAGGTAAAAGCATTATGTCATCACTCTATTTGTTTGTTGATAGATTTGTTGAAGTTCACGCTAATGACAAAGTAGTGTTTTTAGTGTCAAGATCAAACAACTATTCTATCTATCCAATAATGAACCAAATTAATGGAAGAATAATCGATTTTATCCGGATATCGGGTCGGATATTTACTGGGATATCGGATCGGATATTGCTCTTCCCATATCTTAACCCATATTACATGAGATTTTTCGGACACGGATCGGATATTGCTCTTCCCATATCCTAACCCACATTACATCGGATTTTCCGGACACGGATCACGGATAACATCGGACGGATTTTAAACGGATTCGGATCGGATCGGCGGATATTTCTGTCCGTCTTTCACCCTAGCCACACCAGAGGACGACGCTATTTTCTGCCGCTTCGTCGACGACCTTTTCCGCTACATGTGGGTGATGGTTCTCGCAAGAAGGGAGAGGTGCGGATGCCATCGCGCCAAGAAGTTTCGCGGAGGCGGAATGCGGCGCGAAGTCTGCAGCGTCTTGCTTGCCAAGACCGACAACGCGGCGCGAATTCACAGCACTGGTTCGCGTCGATCGCGGATGAGGGCATTGGCGCCACTACTCCGCGCCGCATGTACCGTGAGCGAAACGGCGTCGTGCCGGCGCAAGAACCGGTTGTGGGGATGGCTCGCCCCCTCGCTCAGCAGGGATGCCATTGTCTTCTGGGAGAGGCGGTGGTGACGGCCGCCTACATCCTCAACCGCCGCCCACCAAGGCTCTCAATGGCAGGCGCCGACGAGGCTTGGCATGGGCAAGCTAGCGATCTTTCACCCACGGGTCTTGGTCGCCTCGCGTTCATCAAAGAGCTTAGCCACATCGGCAAGCTCGGCACGCAGCACTCCAGGTGTTCCTCGGCACGCGGAGGCTCGAAGGCCTACCGCATTCTTGACCAGTGATTACGCTGCAGGCGACGGCGCGCGACGTAGTGTTCGGACGGCGGCGAGGATGGGCATGGGACAAGGCGGTGGGCGGCGGCCGACCGACGATACAACGACTTCAATTGTCGAAATCGCCCACTTGGCGAGCTGAGAGTAAGCGGCTCTTCTTCACCAACATGCCTACCCGCCCCCGAAGCTTCCACCGACTCGGCATCATGCTCTCCAAACCACAACTTCTGCGGCAAGTTCTTCACCAACATCACCACACGGTAAGCAACTCCACGACTCCAAAGACCAACGGCCACTCCTCCGCACGCCCGCTCCGACATCGGCTAGTGCCGACCACTACCGATGGAGTTCGCCATTCGCTCTCCACGATGAGGCGCGATCGACGTGTACCACGACGGCGAGCCGCTATGTATCGTCTGACGGGGAACTTTTCGGCGACCACCGGCGTCGGACCGGTGCCTCGCGATCCGAGGCGCATTGCATCTTGCGTGTGACGACGGCGAGCCTCGCTCTTCGCGGAGGCCGCGAGACACGCTGCATGGCGTGTCGCGATGCGATCGGAGATGGATGCGGTTGAGAAGAACCGCACTGGAGCTTGTCGATCTCCTCGTGGTCACCGCGATCACTCTTAAGTGGGTGTTCAAGTCGAAGAGGATGAAGCCGGCGCCATCGCTCAAGCACAAGGCTCGCTTGGTGGCACGTGGTTTCGTCGCGGCGAGAGGATCGACTTCGACGATGCCTTCGCTCCTGTGGGCCGGATGGAATCCGGCGACTTCTCCTTGCGCTGGCTGCCCAGGAAGGCTGGCATGTTCATCACATGGACGTTAAATCGGCGTTTCTTAACGGCGATTTGAAGGAGGAGGTCTACATGCACCAGCCGCCGGGCTTTGAGATTCCCGGCAAGGAGGGCAGGTGCTACGCCTGCGCAAGGCCCTCTATGGCTTGCGGCGAATCGAGGGCGTGGAATGCTGTTGGATTCCACGCCAAAAGGATGAGCTGAGAAAAGCCCGCACGAGGCGGCCATCTACCGGCCGGGCAATGGTGGAAACGCCCTGCTGGTGGGTGTCTACGTCGACGACTTGGTGATCACCGGCACCAAGGACGTGGAGGTGGCAGCATTCAAGGAAGAGATGAAGGCCACCTTCCAAATGAGTGACCTAGGGCCTCTCTCCTTCTACCTGGGGATCGAGGTGCACCAGGACGACTCCGGAATCACGCTTCGACAGACCGCCTACGCCAAGCGAGTCGTTGAGCTGGCTGGGCTCACCGACTGCAACCCAGCACTCACTCCGATGGAGGAGCGGCTGAAGCTGAGCCACGACGACACGACGGAAGAGGGGACGCCACGCAAGACGGCGTCTTGTGGGAGCCTCGCTACCTCGCCCACACACGCCGGATCGCTTTCTCCGTCGGCTCGTTAGTCGGTTCATGCAACGACCGACGACGGAGCACCAACAGGCTGTGAAGAGGATCATCCGCTATGTTGCGGGGACTCTCGACCACGGCCTCTACTACCCGAGGTGCCCTCGAGAGGCACACCTTGTCGGCTACAGCGACAGTGACCACGGCGGCGACATCGACACCAAAGAAGAGCACGGCGGGATTCTCTTCTTCCCGGCAAGTGCCTCGTTAGTCGGGCGATCGGCTAGCGACAAGTGGTCCCTGCCTATCGGTGAGGCCGAGTATATAGCGGCTTCCACCGCCGACTCAGCACTTTGGCTTGCTCGACCGCTTGGTGATCTTCTCGGCAGAGACACTGGCGGTGGAACTCGGCGGACAAGAAGTCCGCCTCCCTCGCAAAGAACACCGTTTTTCTAAACGAGCAAGCACATCCGGGTGAGGTACCATTTCATCCGGATTGCTTGGACGAAGGAAGCATCAAGGCGCGTTACATCAACACTAAGGACCGACTTATGGACACGCCACCAAGCCCTTGGGAGGATCAAGTTCCTTGAGCTTCGCTCCAGACCGGATGGTCCAACTTTCCCACAAGACGACCGGACAAGACTTAGGGGAGAATGATGGAATAAGTCCTCAGACTTGGTCTTTGTGGTCCTCATGGTAGTTCTTTTTCTTTGCCCAACCAGACAAAGATCTTAGACTAAGACTAGCATCTCTAGGGAATGACATCTAAGGACAAAGATCTTAGACTAGCATCTTAGCATATGCTTGGCCCGCCTTGGCCAACTATAAATATGTAACCCCAACCCTCAAAGTTGGCATGGCATTGTGTGAGAAATAAACCGTAAAATTGCCCCAACTCCTATTGTCATCCTCTCTCAATGAGAGTAAGAATTCAGCTACTAATGAGAGTACGCCTCGCCATAGTCACGGCCGTGCTCCTGCTGAATACCACGAGCGACAAGACGCGCCTTATGGCGCTCAAGAGAACCATCCGAGCAAGTCTTGATCTTATAGACCCACTTGCATGTGATCGGGTGACGGTGGAGGACGGGGAACAAGATCCCAAGTACCAAGTCGCTCAAGGGCAAAGAAGCTCTTGACCATCGCAAATCGCAACTCAGATGAGTAATGTGAGATCGCAGAAGAGGGAGCTCAGAGGAGGTGATGACTGAAGCAGAGAACCCGTATCGGTCAGGACGGGAAATCATGCTTCTATCACGAAGAGTGTACCGTGGGGAAGAAGGGGCAGGATCCAAGGCAGGAGGAGGAGCCGAAGAGGGAGAAGGATCCGAGGAGGAAGGAGTCCGACGAGAGTAGTGAAAATGGACAGGAGGTCGAACAGGAAGAAGTGAAGGTGTATGAGAAAGAGAAGGTGGTAGAGGAGGAACCGAAATAGGTGAAGGAGGAGAAAGAACAACAGGAGGAGAGGAAGGTATGGTGGGAGGTGGAGAGGGTGGTGGAGGTGGTAAAGAGGGGGAAGAAGGGACAGTGAAGTGGGGTAGGTAGACTGAGAAAGGAGAGAGACTCAAGTAAGGAGGAGGTGTCGAAGGAGGAGTCAAAGGAACGGGACTCGTCAACGAAGGGACGAGACTCGTCGAACGTGACATCCCGAGAGACCCGAATCCTACGACCAAGAGGATCCCAACAGCGAAACCCCTTTCGCTCAGAGTCATAGCTAAGGAAAGCGCACTGCACCGACTAAGCAGTCAGCTTTGTTCGCTCACGAGGCTGAAGAAGAACATAGACAACACACCCAAAGGTGCGAAGATGACTGTACTGAGGGGGTCTGCCATAGAGACGCTCAACTAGAGTGGCACCTTGAAGAGCAATGGACGGTGAATGTTGATGAGATAGACGGTAGAGAAACGACCTCCGCCGAAATGGGGAGGAACAGAGGCAATGAGCATTAATGCTCGGCGGCCTCAAGAAGGTGACGGTGCTTGCGCTCTGCGACTCCATTCGCGCGATGAGCACCGGCACGAAAGTCTCGAGGAAGGGTGCCTGATTAAGAAGAAATCGACGGAGAGCGAGAGATGTACTCACTCAACAGAAGTCGGTGCCAAACACCGAATGGGTGAGTCGAATCGAGTATGAACCATGGTCGAGAAAGCCCGATAGGCGCCTAATACCGATCACGAGACATAAGAAAGTAAATCCAGTGAATCGAGAATAATCATCAATGAAAATGATATAACAACGATGACCCTTTCAAACGGCGGGGCGGTCCCCATACATCCGAGTGTATTAAATCAAAAGGACGACTCGACTACGTAATCACTACTAGGATATGGGAGTCAGAGTCGCTTTTGCCAAGCTTGCGCACTCGACAGGAAAGGAGGTATCACGAGAGACCTTCCCAAGAACACCACGACTCATCAATGAAGACAGACGGACTCGACATGTGACCCAAACGATGATGCCACCGAGCAAAAGCGGCGAAGGTGGTAGTGGCGAAGACAATGCATCTGAAGCGAAGAGACGATCGGCCGAGGAGGTAGACGATGGAAGCGGAAGGAAGGAAGACGGCGGGCCGAGTTCCACAAGCGTGGAGTCACGGTCCGCCGGCCGAACCAACTAAGCGTCCTCAGATCGCGAGCCCGAATAGAGCAAGAGTCGACTTCGAGTAATACGAAAACCAAGATCAGAGAGCTGACCAGCAGAGATCAGCTGCATAGTAAGATAGGGCACATGAGAAACAGAAGGAACACAAAAGGAAGACGTGTGAAGAGTGCCCTGTCCAGCAACTGAGAGAAGAGTACCATCAGCTGTCCTCACGGACACAGGAGTGATAGGAGACTTCAAGGAACCCAAGTGAGTCGAATCTGGTGTCATATGGAAAGAAGCTCCAGAATCAAGATACCAGATACCTGAGGCAGCAGAGGAGCCCGACCGCGCGTGGCGAAGAGGTCTGGGAACTCGAGTCCAAGCGAAGCTCCATACGGTCAAGCCGCTGAGTCAAGGCTTAAACCCAATCAGGAGCACGACTGGCCCCAGAGCTGCCGGTGGTACTGGAGGTACTCCCAGAAGTGGCACCTGTCTTATGAAGACGCTTCGCCTTCTTGAATGGTGTGGCCGCCTTCTTGCGAGAGTTGCGTGAGTCACCAAGCTCACGGTGTAGCTGCCAGAGACCCCTCGCGACAAGAGCCTCCTCTGCCGGTCTTGAGGAGAGCGAGCAGGAAGAGGCAGTGTGCGTGGATCGGCGAGGAACCTCAAACGCTTAGCACGGCCGCAGACGAGGAGAGAACGCCACGAAGACGGGTCTCCTTTGCACTGCTCGTCGTGGCCTCCACCATGGACGGAGCGGCGAAGCGGCTGGCCGTGAGCACGAGTGGCTCAAACTCCGAGCGGCCGGGCGAGAATCGAAGACTCGAGCCCAAAGACGATGATCTGGCGGCGTACACCGCCACGTGAAGTGTCAAAGTGGAGGCTCCAAAGCGCCGAAGTGGCGGTACACGCCATCGCAACCGACGAGAAGTCATCCACAGTGGAATCCGCCGCGGAGAGTCTCGACCAGCGTAGAAGGGAGGTGTAGAGAGCTCGTCGCTTTCCGGTATCGGGAACGCACGCACTCCCACATCACACGGCGAGAATCCGGGTTGACCACGTCAAGCGAGATCGCGCAAGATCGCCAATGAGGGGCCGACAAGACGAGCCTCCGGCACGCCAGATCCTCTAGACGCCGAAGGCGGCGGTGTAGGCGTCAAGAGTACGCCAGAGGCTCGCAGCTGTGGCATTATCGGACCGGCCGAGGTCGCACCGAACCGGAGGCAATGCGGTGGTAGGGCGGCACCGTGAGATGCCCCCAAAGACGCTAACTGTCGAGGCAAACACGAAGCAAGGTGGACCACTCGCGGAAGTTGGTGCCGTCAAACTCGATTTGCAGAAGTGCGACCGGTCCAACAACACGAGGGGCCGCCATAACGCCGAGATAGAACCGAACTACCGGTAGGATTACTTTCGATGAGAAGCAAAGAGCAAGAGACCGGACGATTCTTCTCGGCCTGACCGCTTCTTCTCGGCCTCTCTGTTCGGTCCTCGTTTAAGCCCCAACCCTTCGGTGAAGACCAAGGCAGCAGAGAAGGGCTAGCTTAAGCTGAGGAAGCAGAAGAAGGGGCAGCTTAAGCATGAGGCACCATGAAGGAGAATATACAAGAATCCCAAGACGGACGACGAAGAAGACAGAGGCGCCGAACCTGGCAACGCAGCTTAGTCGGTGGAGCAGAAAAGAGGCCGAGGCGGCAAGGTAGGCGACGATAGGCGCATAGTCGGTGGGGAAGGGAAGAGAGCGGAGCCGAGACGCCCCATTGAGGTGAGCCAGAGCGGAGCTAAAGCGCAAGACGCAAGACGATGAGCGACGATTATGCATTTTAAGCGCAAGGAAGCCGGAGAGGAAAAGGGGAGAGCAGAAGCGCGCCAGTTCGACGGGCAAGGCTAGCCGGAGAGGCGGCAAGGCCGCAGTGAGGGAAACCCTAGGTTGCTTTGATACCATGTTAGGGATTGCAACACCCTTTACATTATGGGCCCCAATGGGCTAGAAATACATCAACCAAGGAGAAAGGAAATAAGCAAATAAACCCCTATACATATAGCTAATCTAACAGGTGCTTTGCTCCCACTCATCGCTAGTGTTCCCTTTGTCGCATCGCTAGTGCTCAATTGTTTTGCTTGCTTGCCGCTGCTCGCTCCCCTTCGTTGATGTTGCTGCTGGTGCTCAATTCCTCATGCTACTGCTAGTGCTCCCCCTTGTTTGGTCACCTAACTGTTGCCTAGACGCCTAGGCGTCCAGGTGCCCTGGAGTCAACTCACCTCGTCGGATCGCCGTGATAACCATGGTTGTCCCACATAATCATTTTGCTAGAGCTGCATAGCTAATAAAGTAATAGGTTGAAAATATATATTACAATCTGAAACCTTGATTTTCGTTCACTGGACTACTACATAGTCCATTTTGCGAACATTAGAACTTCTCTTTGGTAAAATTCTTTTTCTCAAGTATCACTAATCCTTCCGCTGCCTTCCATAAGAGTGCTCACAGGATTAAAATTTTACTATGATGTCTACATGTTCATTCTGATAGAAGCCCATCTTATCTATCCGTTATATGTAATCTTATTCTTACTTTTAACCCAAACCAGTCAAATCAATTTAATTTCAAGTTTGGCTCAAAGTTTAAACAGTCCCGTAAATACTAAGTACAATAAACCCTTGATTGAACATGATTATCATGTGAATTGAATTAACTGAAGCAGGAGTTGCGCCTGAGAAAGCAGCATTTACTGCTCAGCTACACTACTAGCACTGTCTAAAGGCATAAGTATGCATTTGTGCACAGGTCTGTAAACATGCATGCAGTCAATAAATCAAGCATACATAAAATTTTTGCTTTCCAAGTAAAAGTTTACATTGCTTTAGCACTCATGTTTTAGGGTGGAGTAATATTGAGGTGATTGAGCATTTGAGCCAAAACAAGTCACCAAACATTTGGAGAAGTAATTGAGGGACACAATCCTTAAAAGCTAAAGGTGAACAAAGGAAACATGCATCACTATATCACAGCTGTCCATACGACTGGTAAGCACCTGAGAGAGTTCTTGAGAAAGTTCTTGCGAAAGTTCTTCAGGAACTTCCATCTTCCATAAAATTGATCCCCTAATTGCATTAGGTGTAATTTGAAAGGAAAGACCCTTCTCTGCAAACCTTGACAGAAGATGACCTGTTTGGAAAGGGCCAGAAATCTTAGCAGTGGAGAAGGATGGAAATAATGAACGATAATTGGTGGTTCGGTACAACTGATTGATTAATGATAGTTCAACAAACCTCCAACTGAGCCACTTTCAATAACGCTTGAGTCAATCTTGGCGACAATTGATTTTGAAGCAAATTTCCCTGATTCCCACTGCCTTTTTTCTTTGCTCAACTTCTTCAACTCTGCTAGTTGAGCTTTCATAGCTTTCTTCTGCATTTTATTTTCCTGGAAAATAAACAATATGCTCTCATATTCTCTATCGTGCACATGAATAGATATGTTCTGTAAAATGCTTTATGAGCTAAACCTGTTGTTTTTGTTTTCTTTCTTCAATCAGTCTAGCTTTCTCTTCCTTCTTTAGTCTCTTCTCTTCCTATATAATGTAAGAATGCCTCATTGCTCAAACTGCATCATTTATGACACTTGAAATAACATGTTTGTTCCTTTACATGCTTACTCAGCCAGACCTGTTGTTTTTTCTTTTTTTCTTCAACCAATCGAGCATTCTCTTCCTTCTGTCGTTTCTTCTCTTCCTATATAACACAAGAATGAGCTGTCACTTGAATTTTATCAGGCATGTTAAGATATTTACTCTTTTTAAGTACACATGTGCACTGCAACCAGTAAGTTTTGCCTTTCTCTTTATGCAACTGAGCATTATCTTCCATGTATAGTCTATATTGTTCCTACTGGTGCACAAATGTGCTGCCGCCCCAAATATAATATGAAATCCAACAAATTTTTTCATAATTGAACATGCCTACAAAACAATACCTGTTGCTTTTTTCCTTTCTCTTTAACCCAGTCGTGATCCTTTTGTAGACTCTTATCAACTTAGAAAATACAACAATGTGTTTCACTTAAACTGCATGCTTGCTCAAACAAACCTGTTGTTTTTGCTTTCCTTCTTCAGTCCTGTGAGATTCATCTCCTTCCTGTTCTCTACCGATGCACTCGGTCTCACTATGTCTTTCATCCTGATGGACACATAGTATTTGCTACAGGAGCATACATCCAGTCAAGCACCAGAAAGTATAATTAGTTATATTATGCGTTGGTTTGATGCCAGATCTTCAATATTTTGTTATCTTTTACACAAGAGATATGGGATTCATAAGCATTTCAATATATTGGCAAAACAGTCAAGTCATTCTTAGCTTTATTCACAGTCTGGTCTACCAAACACATATAGAATCTGATGTATGATCAATTGCCATCAAGAAATGCCATCGAAATTTCTTAGAGAACTGGAATGCCCAGCCATCAGATGTAACATAAAAAAATGGATTACAGCTTAATGAAAGCCTGATGTCACATTCTACTAAATTTATTTTCAGTGTGACATTATATAAATATATAACCAGTCACTATAGTCTACAAGAAACTCCAGAAAAATATCAGATTTTATGTTTTATTACCTTTTTTATGACACTAATGTTATATGGGCTCATCCTTCTTTTCCATTGTTCCTCTCTCATTAACATATGCATTCTAAATTGGTTTTAGACCGTCATGGAACATTTCCAGACAACATGTCAAAAACAGGGTAGGTAAACCAGACTCTTGAACATAACTTAATTTTACATCAGCAGACAAACATGTAAAGAAGAGAAGTCATCATTTATTTATTGGTTCCATGTTTATGTCAAATCAAACCAGAAACTATTGGAGTTAACATACCTTAGGATTGTACTTTTCATTGGAAACATCAGCATCCCGCAAACTAGAACCTCCACAAGGCAAATCACCATGTTGTCCATAGATGGTTGTGCCTAATGAAAGCATAGATAATCAATGTGCTAATTGCTAAAGAATAACTTTTGGCCTACACAGGTTCTCAATCAGAAGTATACTCCAAGAATTTTACTCTGCATATCATTATCAGTATTTCCTTTTTATTGTTTCATTTAAAAATTTTCGTACCACCATTTTTACATGAAGAAAAGGTTGTCTGATGTCCAGAAGATGGTTTTGAATAGTCCTTCTGATCTGTACTTGTTGCACTGTCCACTTTATCAAAACAGGAGGTAGTCCCAGGTTGAATCACAGGTTCAGATTCTTTTGTATTGCTTGGTAACTTGGTTAAAGGTGTGACATCCAACTCATCATCACTGTCCAGAGATATTGGACAAGAAACTCCTGTAAAATAGAAACAAGACTTACTCCTACCAAATTGGAGAAAAACCATGATGAGTCTAGAATATGCTACCATCTAGTAATCAATGCGATGGCATAGGTTGCTTCCCACATAAGACAAGGGAGGATTGACAGAATCCCTCTTAAGATCTGGAGTTCTTGGTTATGGTGTTAATAAATTAGTAAATGAAGAACTTTAACAACAGGTGAAATGTTGGTTACAATTGGACATACGGTATTATCTATGAACCAATAAGTTATCCAAAATTCCAAACTCAATATAATAGAGATAGTCGTGAGCCATTTATCTTACATGAGCTCAAGATGATATAATTGTAAATTTAAATAAATACAGCATGCTGCTTATGTAATTCTTCAAACTGCCAAAGCGTTCAAACTTCCAAATTAAAGATTCTTGATATATCTAGTAGTTAAAAAAAAGTTGTTCAGAAAAATAATCTAATACACTTCATGATTGGCAATTCCCAAGCCTCTTGGTCAGATTAATTATCCCAGAAAATTGCAACTTTTAGGAACGGATATAACAGATGTTAAAGTAATAATGACACAGTATTCAGCTCAGATTACGCAACCAAAAAAAAAACAGTTATTGTCGGTGTTCTGTGGAAATGACTAATCGCCTAGTACTATGGTCCAAAATACTTATTAGTTTCACCGATATGGTACTATATTCAATTATTCATTTGCCTGTCTTGACATATACCAAGAAAAGGAAGAACTAAATGAGCTGTAGCTGTGTAGCATTGCTACAACAAGTTGGCATCTATCTTGCCATAAAGCAGCTTCCATGGATGAAGTTGGTGTGCTTAACGAGATCAGTAAATCCTTGACGACTCAAGCAGAAGGAAGTCAAGAGACTTCACCAGACAAATTCCTCGCGAAAGCAGCAGACGGCAAGCCAGGGGCAGCGCGTGGACCAGCCGACCGCGGGGAGGTGAAGCCCGGGGTCTCAGCAACAACAATGTCGGAGCCGATAGAGCATGGGACAGCCGATCCGGGGGTCTCCGAAACGGCAGCACGGAAGAGGCGCGAGCACGGGACGACCGTCTGGCGCGTCTCGGCCACGCCGGAAACATGACCCTCGGGAGCCACGGACGGCCGCCGCTTCGGCGGGGTGGGGGTGTCGTCGAGGACGATGGGGGACCCCCGCGGGCGCCGCTTCGTGAGGGGAGGAGTAGGGGAGAAGTCCTCGAGAGAGCCGGGGGAGGTGGCGGCGAGGGCGGCATGGGAACGCTTGCGGAGGGACGAAGAGGCGGCGGCGGTGTCGTCGTCGTCGTCGGGGTCGGAGGGGATGTCGACGACGACGACCTGAGATGCCATCGCTGTGGTGGGCTTGGCTAGTTGGCCTGGGCGGTGGCCGCCGCTGGGTTTTCGTCGGTGTATTTGCCAAATACTATTTGGGGATTTCCGCCGAGACGTGGGATTTTGATTTGGGTTTTGGCGGTTCGGCGGGTTAGGGCGTGCGGCGCCGCGCCCGTCGGGTCGCTGCGCGTGGGAGGGGAGGGGAATCGTTACCGATCGGCTCAGCCCGTGCCGGCCGTATGGGCCGCGTGACCCAGATGCGTTTTTGCCTCCGCGCACGCGAGGAAAACCGGGCCTCTCCCCTCTTTTCCGCTTATGCCAGCGCCGTCTTGGCCACTCCTCAGTTTCGCCATGGGCCTCGGCAGCCGCGGCCTAGTAGCAGTAGACAATACTGGAATTATTTTTTTAATAATACATTTTTATTCAAAATTTCAAAAATATACCACGAAAAAAAAACAATTACAGAAATATACCCCTGTTGCCAAATGGTTTGGCGACAGAGGCCTATAACCAAACCATTTGGTTATAGGAGGCCTATCGCCAAACCAACAGCAAGGAGGCTCTGCGCGTTTTACTGTCACGAAGACGCGTGGCGTTTTGTCGCCATTGTTCGTGTGACATAGCCTCCTGTCGCCCGTTGGTTGGGCGACATTGCGACAGGGGTATATTTCTGTAATTGTTTTTTTCGTGGTATATTTTTGAAATTTTGAATAAAAAATGTATTATTTAAAAAAAATCGACAATACTGCTGCTCTGCACTGTGGGCCGTGGCTGGCAGCTAGGGTTCCTCAACCACAATTCTTTACTCGATTCAGCAGCAGGGCACGTGCCAGTGCGAAGCTATGGGCCTAAAAATCTAAGTGGGCTGAAACAGCGATGTTGCATCTTCGTTTCGGTGTGGTGCTCGGCCACTCGGCCCGTTTCTGCCTCCGCGCGCACGGCGCTTGGGAAAACGGTTCGTTTCCGCCCTGCCCTGTGGCGCGGCGGGCGCCGTCTGGGCTGCACCCTTTTGGTTGAGGCCACTATGCAGAAACAGTTCAACACTGTGGCACCCATCAAGCCATTCATCTTCACCCT
Organism: Guadua angustifolia; assembly: GCA_036346375.1. Lineage (NCBI taxonomy): Eukaryota > Viridiplantae > Streptophyta > Magnoliopsida > Poales > Poaceae > Guadua > Guadua angustifolia. Next base: position 46,957,098 of record CM070506.1, on the reverse strand, counting down.
TCTCCCTTTGATATGCTTTGCCTGCTGGGCGCTGGGCACAGGATTCGATATTGTCGTTACCCGCTGATGCATGCATGTACTATCGTACTCTCTCAGCAACAAAAGCAAGTAAGCGGCATCACAATCTGCACACGTCGCACCATTTACAAACTTTGGACGACAGTGGCACTGACAACGTAAAAGCAAGCAACAAAGCAGGACTCGCCCAGAGAGAAGAGGCCAAGGCAGGCACGCAGATGCACAGGACGCAGGAGGAATAGCTTGGGGCGGGAGGGGCAGTCTACACTTCTTTTTTTATTTTTGCCCCCGACTAATTTTTTGTTTTACAAATCTAACTAGTTTCATCTTCTATCACCAAAATAGTAGCAGAACAGGCGACAGTTTTAAGTCCAGGAAAGCCAACGCCGAGACAGATCGAGTTAGCGTGGAAGAAAAAGGATCAAAGGGCGCGTGACCAATCAAGCTTTGTAGCTGCGAATGCCTAGACTGAGCTAGAAGCCAACCCCCCAAGGCGCCAGAGGCCTAGCATGCACGTTCGACCAGGCTTTTCATACGGGTAAATAATTACACGTCACGGCTTTTCAAAGTCGATCTCAGCGATGCGACGACCATGGTCTGTGGATCGCGGCCTCCTTTTGAAGAACCCAACATATGCATTGCCTCTTCTTCACCAAGTTCGTTACTCTCACCAAATACCAAAGTTAATTATCGGCCACATGCCGATCACCTTGGCCTTGAGACTTGAGAGGTTTACATGCAATGGGAGTTGTGTTGTTTACCCAACATTTTGAGAAATTTGTCCCATAAAGTTACATGCACGGATACACCCCAGTTAGGAAACAGTTTTTGCTTGGATTATATCAGGACCCACTGACCAAGGAGCAGCCTCTGAGTTTGATCACAACGGGTCCCTACTGTATCGGTCTTCGGATTCTGAACGACACCAACAATAGCTCAGAAGAAAAGCTACTCAAGTTCTGAACGGTGAAAATTGAGAACGCATGTTATCTTCAGTGGAGCCGTTTCAGCGCATGGAAATGTAAGACTAATCATTTACTTCAAGAAGCCCCATTAATACTTCGATCCAGAAATTTCGGAGTAAACTCGTTTGATTTGTAAGCACTTCCCCTTAGTTAGAGACTTAGAGTAGTGAAAAGTGTTGGCCGGTGGCTTCAGTACTTCTGTAGATAAAACATGTGCCAAAGTTTGATTCTGCAGCCAACAACAGCCAGAGAAAATGAGGCTATACTCTCCCTAGAGAAAGAGTCTGCAAAAACTAGCAAGAGAAACCAGCAAATCGAACGATATATGATAGACGAAAGGGAGCAAAATAATGAATAAAAAATCAAGCTCTAGCTAGCAAGTACATCACTCACACTCTATTGCATACAAGTTATTTGTTACTTCGGTGACCATGAAGAGAAGAAGTGGGTGGTAAGATTGGACGAGGAGGAGGAGGCCCGGTTGGTGTCGGTGACTGTTCCCGACCATGCCGTCAGCGACGGTCGGCCATCAACGAAGCCCAGCGCCGGCGGGGGACACGCCACGACGCCCAGTGGCGGGAGCTTTCTCATCACGGCCAACGGCGGCGAGAACTCACCCTCCTCTTCCTCCTCCTCCTCTGTAATCCCAAACGGCGACGGTGAGGCATCCGGCGTCTCGAACGGCGTATCCCCACCGACCGGCGCCACCGGGGCGCCCCGCTCGTACACCGGGTTGGAGATGCACATGAACCCGTCGCTGTGCGCGGAGGAGCCGGTGGACTCCGACTGCGACGGTGACGAGCGCCGCGCGGGCGACCACCTCCACACGGCGGCCTCAAGCTTGGGGATGGCGAGGAGGAGGTCCTTGGGGTTGGGCGCGTGCATGACGCCGTGCGCGTAGTAGAACGGCGGGGTGCTGGAGAGCGCCTCGTGCGTCGCCGTCGCCACCGACGCGTCGTCGCCCGTGGCGGTGTGCGCCGGGGACGACGTCGGGCCGAGCTTCGGCCGGGACATCGCCGCGCGGAGGCGGCGGCGGCGGAGGTGGGAGCAGAAGAGGTCGGCGAGGAGGAGGAGGAGGATGGTGAGGAAGAGGGTCAGGCTGAGCGCCACCGTGAGGCTGACCCCCACGGCCAGCCTCGACATGCCGTCGGTGAACATGTCCGGCTTCAGCTCGCTCGCGCGCCGCGCTTGCCTAGCTCAGGGGGAGTGGTGTGGACTGTGGAGCTGTGCCGAGGCGAGCGCGCGTGCAAGCAACAAGTTCTGGTCGCATCAATAGACAAAAGTTGCCTCACCCGCTTAGGACAGGATGCCATTGATCATCGCCTAATTAACTTGCCCGTTTGTCTCGTAACGATCAACTGCTGCGTCACTTTTACCGAGGCAGGTTACTTCCAAAAGCTAGAGCCTAGTACAACAATTAGCGTTGTAGATTATGGTGCATTGTCTGCAGAAACCATGAGGTACTCTTGCTTTCTCAACCCTTTCGTTGGCAAGAAGGTCCCAGGCATGTAGGGCAAAGCTGTCATTGGAACAAAGGTGATTACGGTGAGGTAATTACGTAAAGCATTGATCTCTGTTAATCGGTACCTGATCATTGGATGCAGAGAAAGGAGACGGGTGTGTTTTTGGCGGGAAAGAGTCGATCTGTGCTTATCTGTACGAATCCAAAGATCCCGTGTGTCTGCTCTGACCGCACGAGTCGTTCATCATTTGACGGGGTGTGCTGGGGATGTTGACCGATCCTATGTCGAGCACGCCTCTTCGACGACGTCCCTACAGCATGATTGGGGCAAAGTCGTACATAGACTTGGCCATCGCAGTTCAAGCAGGTGTGTACTTGCATCATCGTTATATATACATATACATATATACATGGCAACATATCTAATGAAAAGACAAACAGCAAAATGAATAGTGCTGAACAATGAAAAAAAATATTTAGGCTGCATTTGTTTTTTTATATCTTTCAAATGCAATTGAGTTTGATCATGAAATTTTTTAGGATTGTAGAAGCTCATCTCCTCTATGTATGGTAATTTTTTTAGAATTTTTCAAAACTTATATATACATGTGGGTTGCACGTAGTTTTCACAGTAAAGATGATTTTCACTTGATTTGTTGCTTATATATATACATATATATACACATACATGCACTCTGTAAAAACTACATGTATAAGTTTTAAAAATTATAAAAAATTACCATACGTAGGTAGCTTCTACAACCTGAAAAGTTTGAAAACCAAACACAATCACAAATAAAAGATATAAAAATACAAGTTTAGCCTAAATAGTGACTTTTACTGTTCATCAATATTCTGCTCGCTACTTGTTAATTTCACATATTTCAAATGCGATTGAGTTTGGGGTTCAAATTTTATAGTGTTATAGAAGTTAACCTCTCATACGTATAGTAATTTGTTGAGAATTTTTTAAAATATATACATATGGTTTTCACAGAATTTACATGATAAGGGTGGTTTGCACATGATATGTCAATATATATAAGTCGGCGAAATGGGAGACCATAGGGCCTAGACACCATAATTTTAAATGTGTTAATAAAAGCCAAATTCGGGTATATTTTTTTGAAACTTTCAGTTCTAGGGTATATACCTTTCTACAGTAATTCAAATGAAACACATACCTTTGAGAAAATATACTTGATTTAAAAGATTTGAACAAATTTAGATCACATGCTTTGCTGATTTTTATATAAAATCAGCACATACGTATAATCAAACTATCATCAAAGAAAGAAACTCTAGTTTGAATTTTTATTCAAACTTGTTTGAACTAGTTAGTAAACTAGTTAAACTCAACATCCTAAAAAATTCAAAAAATTTCGCATGCATGGTTCCATACTCCTGGGAGTTTGTACTCCCACTCTAAGTATACCGCTCAACGATGTTGTCAAACCTCTTTATCCTTTTAAGTATATTTTAGTACTAATTATAAGATACTCCAAAGTGAGTTCGATCTCCATAAAAATTTCATCATGGTCCATTCTTTATAGTATAATTTGTGTATATACTCATTTTAAATATGGAAAAGGGTATATAGGAAAAACAAAGGCTTCGATGATTTTTTTCGACCATGTCACATTGGAGTATCTTAGAATTATTATTGAATTATATCGAAAGTGATAATGGCGTATAACGCATTCGTTTAAATGGTATATTGGAGGTGGGAGTATGTACATCTAGGAGTACGAAAAAGGTTTCATACACACACATATATAATTGAGAGATAAACTAAAGATGATTTCTACAATATATTGTCTGTTAAGCTTGTCTGCATGAGATCCTACAATTTTTTAATTATGGTATGGAGACAATGTTTGTTATAGATAATAACTTATACAATGGTGTTTTGTGCCATCTATATAACCTAAATTTGTGTGCTTGAGTTGTCTCTTCACAAAGAGACATATACATATTCTCTTATTCTTCTTCTTCTTCTCTCTCTCTCTCTCTCTCTCATGTTGAGAAAAAATATACGTGGTAAAACTTATAGACATTTGACATCGTAGCATTGTACATGCCTTTAGTCAACTAAGGCCACTCTTTAGGCTGAGTTTGTTTAGACTGGAGTTTGAGCTTATTTGGCTGGAGTTAGAAGAAGCTGCTGGAGCTGGATGAGGATGGTAATTTTTTGTAAATAATAGTTAAGTTGTAAGGGTACCAGGGAAGTGGGATTTTTAGAAGCTCCAGTCACCCCGAGAAGCATCGTTTTCCTTACTTCTCTCGCGTAGTGCAAATTGAGCTAGAAGCTTCTTCTTTCCATCTAGCTGGAAAAATACCGTTTGTTTTGACTTGTGGCATATAGAGGTGTAGAAGCCAAATAAGCTCAAGCTCAAGCCTAAACAAACTGAGCCTTAGTATAGCTTGGGCTTGTACAAAAACAAGCTTCTTGCTTGTTGCCCTGGAAAACCGCTTGCTAGAAGTTTCTGCTTATTTTCACAAATGGTTTGTGCAAAAGATTGAACCAGAAGCTAGTTGTTTGGCACAGTTTATGTTTTTTTCTAGGGAAAAGCCAGTCGAGAAGCTGTGCGAAAGGGGGCCCAAGTTCCAACATGCATGTAGGAGATTCTAGCAAAAAAGAGAAAAAAAGATGTGTGGCATAATGTCTAAAACCTTAAATCCTCGTAAAGCTTCCTGTTTGATTCAAAGGAATTTCAAAGAAAGAAATGAAGAAATTCAATTCAAAAGAAAATTTTCTATAGGAGATGTTTAATTTGTATGATTGCTTCAAATGAATTTTATAGGATAGAAAAAATTCTATAAATTTTGGAGGAATTCTAGCATGAGGATCTAACCTTAGTTAACTAAGAAATTCCTTTAGAGTTCCATCTTCTCTCTTAATCAATTAATAATATTTAATCTCAAAATTTCTGCATTTTTTCCTGTGAGGCAACCAAACATATCTTTAAACAATTAATGTGGTTTTGTTCACTGTAGGATTTAACAAGTCATGATATTGCTTTTATCTATTCCTGCGGTTTTAAATCCTGTGTATGAAAGATGCCCTTAACAGGAACGGCAAAACAAAACACAAAGGTGTGACATGCTAGAGTAGGCCTGGGCATTCAGTTTTTTCGGTTCGGTTTATTCGGTTTTTGAGTTCTGAAAACCGAAACCGAACCGAACAGGTGCAGAAACCGAACTGAAATAACCGAATTAATTCGGTTCAGTTATTTCGGTTATTCGGTTAACCGAATTTCAGATTCAAGAAGGGAGGTCAAGCTTCGTTGATCAAAAGTGCAGCGCCAGTGCACCAGCTGTGAAAAGCATAGTCAAGAAGTTGATCAAGACAGAGTGAGGAGGTAGTGTTGGCCTGTTGGAAAACTACTGAACAATGATAAGACTAAGTTCTCGTTGTACATTGTCTGTTACATGCATAAAAATACATATCAAGCAGGAACATCTAAATAATTTTGGATTTCTAACATTCCAGTAAGCTAGCTGGTAAATTGATCATTTTAGCATGGAAAATAACAATATTGTAGCATATATCTACTGCTCCAAAAAAACACCACTGCAGTAATCGAACATAGATTTCATGAGTCATGACAAAGGGAAATCACCGATGGTCCGATGCCCAGCTCCGGCCGAGAGGGTGGCGATGCCTGGGGATGGAAGCCGGGAGGGCGACGAAGTGGCGGAGAGGATCGGCAAGGCCGCCGCCACGTCGGCCGTAGGGAAGGCCGATGATGATCGCCGATCGGGAGAAGGAGGAGGCGGCCTCGACGTCGAGGGAGGAGGCGTCCGTTGCGTTGAGGGAGAAGGCGAGGGAGGAAGTGTCGGGGCGGCGGTCGTGACACTGAGGGAGGAGGCGTCAGGGCAGCGGCGGCGCTACCGAGGGAGAAGGCATCGGTGCGGCGACCGCGGCGCCAAGGGAGCCAGAGAGGAGGCGTCGGGACTTGCCGTGGAGGATAGGAGGAGGATCTCATCTGCCGATTTGGGGATCGGAGGAAATGAGGAATGGGGATTAGGTTTGAGGTTTGTTCGGGACTTCGAGCAATCGAGCCTTCGAGGGAAGGCTCACCTCGCCGCTTGGGCTTATGGGCCGCGTCGCAGAATGCAGACGTCGTGTGGGCCACCACTGATGGTAATCGGTATTTTGGTAAATTTGGTTTCCAGAAACCAAAAACCGAACCGATAACCGCAAACCGAATAACACCAAATTAAAAACCGAACCGAAAACCGAAAACCAAAAAAACCGAAAAATTCGGTTAAATCGGTTCGGTTCAGTTTTTCGGTTTTGGTTTAAAATTGCCCACCCCTATGCTAGAGGCCCCATTTGCAACGGGGAACTTTTTCCCTACGAAATTCCACTGTATTCAATCAATCCAAAGTCGGATAATGTAGAGCCAAATTAACCCCACATTTACCTTGTCTGCTTAACATGTTAAATATGACATATACCCCTCTGAATTCTGATTATGTACTCAAATAAAAAGCAATTACATTACTGTCACAAAGAATTGCGGGGTAGAATTTAAAAAGCCTGAAATTATGTTTTGAATAGTACATATGCACCTTAGTCGCATGTTAGCATCTTGATGGTGACCATTGTACATGTTTATAAGAATTAGGCCAAAACTTATAAAATTTATTTCTTTCTTATTGACCTTTGCTCCTCTTAAAGCGAAGGTGTTTACCAACTATCTAATTAAATTACATTTTCTTTTCAGATGGGAGAGGTATAATTAGTCAATTTTTAAGGTCAAACTCTAAGAACTTTGAATAGCTAGCCACATTAAAATAGTGCCACACTATACTTTTTTTGGTAACTATTATTAAATAATGATAATTTTATAGCCATTACTAATATATTTTAATAAAAAATTAATCGTCAAAGTTTAGTATAAGGATTGTAAAAAATAATCCGGCCTTCACATTTTGAAAATGAATGGACTTTATCTTGATATACATTGCTCCCTCACTAAAACAATTCAACGAAGGGAAATTTAGCAACATTTTACAGTCCATAAGTACCCAAAAAACCCCGAGAGAATTGCAATTCAAGTTAAGGCATTGAATTATCATAGATTGGCTGTATTTTGTTTTTTAGGGGAGTAGATTTCTAGGGCTAATCATACCTTTCTAAAGCCGAAATTGCTCAGAAAATTATAATTACAGGCCTGTTTTGAAAGAGGAAAATCGCTTTAGAAATTTTTAGGATTTATAGTTCAAAATCTTAAGGATTTGGATCCGAATGCACTTTCCAAACAGGCCCTAAACCCACCACTATAAGATAAGGAAACGGCCCAAAAGCCGAGCAAACAAAAATGTTCAGCCTTCAAATCCAATCCGTCGACTTCTCCGACGCTTCCGCCGCCCCCGCCGCCGCCGACGAAGTCGGCAGCAGCAGCGGAGTCACCACCTCCCACCCCATCTCCCCGCGCTCCAGCCACCCTCTCCCCTCCACCACCTCCGCCTCCGCCACAACACCTCTCGAGCTGCCCGGCGCGACCTCCGGTGCGTCCGGCCGAAACCCTAGGATCCACCACACCCGCGGCATCCTCCACCTTTACCGTTCCTCCTCCTCCACCTCCCCTGCCTCCTCCTACGCCTCCGCTGTCGCCGCCACCTCCTCCTCCTCCTCCTCCGGACCCACCGCCCCACAGCTCGCCTCCGACTCTCTACTCCCGGTAACCACTCTTCCTCGGTTTCTTACTATTTTATTTGTTTTCGCGCGTGTTCACTCATTGCCTGTCTCGCAGCCATGGCGCGGCACACGCCTCCTTGTGCTCGCCGTCCCGACCCGCGTCTCGCCGGACGACTTCGTCCGCTTTTGCGGCCCCTTCATCGACCACGCCTCGGATATCTGTGTCATAAGGTGAATTCCCTGTCCCATTCGGAGTTAATTGCATCTGATTCTGCGCGTAATAAAGCAATACTTTTCTTATATGCGTCGTCATGATTGTAGGGATGATGGTGTGGAGGACCGGTACAGCGTGCTTGTGGAGTTTGAGGATCAGAAGAGCGCCGATGGTTTCTACCTTGACCTTAATGGATGGAGGTTCTCGTCCTCGGAGGTTGCTAGTGTTGTCAATTGGGTGTTCGTTTAGTTTGCTGCTCATGTGTAATACTGCTGCTAAATTGGATTGTTGTTCCCTGGTGCAGGTAGAGGTTTGCCATGTTTTGTTTATAGTTTCCGTGCAATATACACCATCCACTGAGATTGCCATGACTCCACCAGTTGGATCCACTGAGCTCCCGACATGTCCTGTTTGCATCGGTGAGCAACTTATTGCTGCTTCTTGCATTGTTATCAGCCCTGGCCCGGTCATCGACTTGGCTGATGTCTTGGGTCACTGACCTGGTTGTCGGACCTGTGGGTCACCGATTGGACCGCATGTTTTTCATGTTTTTAAATAGGGAAAATTGACGTAAAAAGATAATAATAAAAGAAACTGAGTATTGGATGACAAATTATGTCTGTCAATGAATGACATCATAGGCTCACACATTAATCAGATCATTCAACTGTTATGCTCTAGTCTGTTTTGCTTCCTTGAATGAATATGTTTAAATTTGCTCCATTTCATTTCACATCCAGGCGCACTGTAGGTTTAGCTTAATACACGAATTTCCAACTTACATCTTACTATATACGTCTTAGATCAGACTATATTAATCTCTGATTATAAAATAGAATGGTAGAAAGCTACACTTACATATTAACTAGAGAGTAGAGAGTAAGCAAGGCAAGCAAGTGGGGAAATGCATCCAATCTTCCTGATGGAGGTGAAGCTGAGCAGAGAACAGAGAGGAGCTTTTGGTCAGAGTGAGAGTGAGAAAGATGGAAAATTTTTACGTGTAACCGCCAATTTCACAGGTGGATTCCTACTAAAACCCTAGGTCCCTAGGCCCTAGCAGCACCCAAAGTATGAACATGCCCTTCAGTTTTATCTTGAAAAGCTCTTTCATTTGAGTGTTTTCTAGTCTGTTGGCCTCATGAGCAAAACCCGGTCGCATAGTTGTCATGGCATTTAGTCGCACGGAGGGGGACGACTTGGCCCGTCACCTAGGCTGGAGCTCTTTAGGCGAGTGACTGGGGCTTCTGGTCATCCCCTTGATTGCCTAGGCGTCGCCTCCGCGATATTGGCGAGCGCCTGGAGGGGAGAGCACGGTTCAAGACTCGGGTTGGTGTGAGGCTATTTGGAAACTAGTGGATTCGGTGGTGGCTTCCTTAGGGCTAGGTGTAAAGGAGGCTGGTGGATGGCTTGGTAGCAGTGGGGTGCACCGGAACGGACGAGAAAATGCCGGATCTGGTGAAGTAGCCTATTGGAGGTTGCCAGATCCGATGATATCCGGGCGATAGCGGCATGGGGAGAGAAGGGAATGAGAGGGGGAGCCGGAGAAGGCGCTGACACTAGGAGAGAGAGGGGGGAGTTGACGGCGGCGCAAAAGGGGGAGGCGATGCTCGGGAGCAGAGGAATTGCGAACGAGAGAGAGACCGGGGGAGGGGGGGGGGGCGGGAGCGTGGGCGGCGGCTGGAATGGGGAGAGAGAGGAGTGCGATTAGGTTAGGGTTAGGAAAAAAGGGGAGCCAGATGGGCTGGCTAAGTAGGCCGAGGAGTAGGCCAAGTAGTGTGGAGATGAAATTCAAGTTCATCTCTAATTTCCTTTCATGCGGGGTATAATTAGTTAATTTTATGTCATTGTCTAATCACTGCCTAGGCACCTAGGCTTCCAGGCGCTCTGGGCTCGCCTCTCCTAGCCGGACCGCCGTGACAACTATGCCCGGCCGGGTCCAGCAAAACCGGCCGATTCAGCCAGGTTGATGAAAAACTGGTTCAGCCAGGTTGATGAAAAATAGGCTGGGTCGGCCGGGTTTTTTCGGGTGATTTACACTTCCGGTCCTGTGAGTGCCCAACCTGGCAAAACCTCTGGGTCTGGGTTTTTCCGGTCCAACGGCTGGGCCGGTCCGGGTTTAATAACTATGATTTCTTGTATCTATTTTTCGGCACAGTGCACACACATATGCACATGCTATTATAACATCATATTTGAAAATTTTCCATAGTATTATTGCTTTTTAATTATCTCCCATTAGCTGGGGCAATATTTGATTGTACTTTCCGATTAATAAAATAGGTACTTATCTTTTGAGAAACTACACCTGTGAGGTTGATAAGCTCTGAAAATGTCAAACTTATGGGTTTGCCGGGTTTTAACTTCACCACATCTGTTTAACCTTATTTTTGAAGGGTATTACAGTGCCTATCGATTTGTTGATGTCTCTCTTACAGCTGCTTTCTTGATGCGATTTTTTAATTTACTGTGATCTACTCCCATATTGGATAAGTTCTACCAAATTGAGGAACTGCATTCTTAAAGTAAAAAACAAAACGGGTTCATGTATGAACTTTTATTGTTTCAGTATCTTTATGTGAATACGTGGACCTCATACATAGATACACACTTTCTATTTTCTTGAGTGCAGTTTTGGTACTATTTCGTTTAATATACCATTTCTTTTAGTATTTTAATTTTCGGAATCTGTTGGTTGTCATTTTAATTATCTATCTAGCGTAAGGTATTAGATGATCTGTATGTTCCTTACCATCTTTTATGTGTTTGATGAATCAGAGAGATTGGATCAAGACATCAGTGGAATTGTGGCAACTACGTGTGATCATTCTTTCCAGTGTTCGTGCGTTTCCATGTGGGTCAATTCATCTTGTCCGGTACTGAAGGATCCTTTTGGCAATCAATGTTTCATTATTTGCTCAAGTAGAGCAACTAGCAATTACTTTATTGTGGATTAAAGTGATCTTTTCTTGTTTTGATGTTTACACTGCACTGGATTTGCCATGACAACTACTCGTTTCTATATAAATTTCTAATTTCTAGTTGTGTTCACGTCGGACTTTTGAGTAGTCTTCTGTGGTACTGGTTAGTTAGAAGTCCGTGGCATTGTCCAATATGCAGTCGCCTAGTGAGGCTGAGATCATGGATTTCATCTTATGTAAAGTCTTGAACACTCAGTAGGAATTTAGTGAGGGTTCAGGCGCATTTGCAAAATATTAAATATTCACTCATCTTTGTATATGCTCATATAAATAAATTTCACCTCAATGTAAAAAAAAGCATTTAACGCTCATGTCACCTGTTTGAATCTAACATACATATTGACCTTCACTTGAATTTATGTGGAGCATAAAGTTGTAAATGTGCAAACACTTATAGATACAAACATATTCTTGTCAGTACTCAGTACTATAACCATATGTAATTATAGAGTTAGACTGGCAGTGTATTGAGCTATTTCCTTGCCTTTTCAAGACTACTAAACTTTCTCGAGCATGAGTTTTCTTTGCTCATAGTTGTTTCCATTTCAGGTATGTCAGTTTGGTCAGAGGAAGTCTGAAAATCCTACATGTTCTGTTTGTCAAACCTCGGGAGACCTCTGGATCTGTGTAATATGTGGTTTTGTTGGGTGTGGAAGGTAGGTTAAGACTGAAATATATCTATCATGAGTCTCATGACTCAATAATCACTCCACTATCCGAAGAATGAGGCCATGTTAAATCATTTTACATGTTTACTTGCGCTGTACTCAGTAGAAGTTAGAATGAAGAAACCTATATTGGTGTCGGTGGTTAATTATACGATTATTTCTGCTTCTCTCATACTGTTACAAATATGTGTCTTTGTCGGATGTAGAAAATATGTTAAATTTTTAATTTCTGTTGAGTGCTACTGCTAACTGAGCTGAATATTGCTGTCTGAACCGATAGTCATTCTGTTATCCCATGATAGAAGTTAAAATTAAAAGAAAACTATGCTGGTGGTTTCTACTTCTCTCGTTATGCCTAATCGACATTGCCTTTATTAATTTACTTGTCGTAGGTATAAAGAAGGCCATGCAATTCGTCACTGGAAAAACACTCAGCATTGCTATTCACTCGATTTGGAAACGCAGCGTGTTTGGGATTATGTTGGTGACAGTTATGTTCATCGACTCAATCACTCCAAAAGCGATGTAAAGCATGCTAAGTTCAGGTCTAAGTGTAAATATTCTGGGGACAACTGTGTAAACTGCTCATGCAATGATGACTCAGATATAGGTGGTGCTATGTTCAGCAGCAAAGCAGAAACAGTAAGAATTTTAAGTTCTTTAATTTGAATCTCTATAACACCTCTTTGGTAATCTTGTTCCTCAAATTCACATGCCTTGCTTGTCTTAATAGATTGTGGATGAGTACAACCGTCTTCTTGCAAGCCAACTTGAAACTCAGCGAGAGGTGCAGTCCTCTTTCCCTTGTGCTAATTTTCGATGTCACTAACCATGTGTTTTTTGCGTTGTTCTAGATTTTGTCGTATTGTTTCTTCTTTAGAGATAAAGCTTGTTATATGGTTAACAATGTGGTTTATTTTTGATGCATTTATCTGTCTACATTTGCTCATATTCACAGTATTATGAGGCTCTGCTGTCAGAGGCTAAGAAAGAAAGGGAACGACACATTTCAGTTGCTGTGGATAAATCTGTAAATGATAAGCTTCAAGAGATCCAACTTAAGATTGAAAATGTAATATTGGAGAAAAAGAAAATTGCAGAAGTGAGCATATTTAAAATCGTGCATTTTTGAGTTATTAAGCATAACCTTTTTGGCTCTTGGCATAACTTCAATCCTTTGCTTTATCTTACAGATGAACGAAAAACTCACAAAGAGCCAGGATATGTGGCGTCAGACACTGAAAGAAATAGAGGAAAGGTATGTTTTGATCCTTCCACCAGAAAATAGAAGCATCTATACTACATTCAAAATGGTACTATGGGAAGAAGTCAATCATGCTGTTCTATGGGTCGCATGACTCGCATTATAAACACAGATATTTGCAATGATCTGGAGAACTATATACATTTACATGCGTCAGTTTAATAAAATGGCTGCTTGAGTAATATCCTTTCGTATTAATTAGAAACATTACCACTAGTTTTTCTTCTTCTCTTTTGATAAACCTACATTCACAGGGAGAGAGCACAGTTGAGATTGAAGGATGATCAAATTCGCGATCTGGAAGAACAGGTTCTTATTCTTATTTATTTTTCCAGTGAAGAACTATACCTTAGGTAGGTGTCACTACAAGGGCCATTCGTTAACTTCCCTACATAATTTCCTACAGATAAAAGATTTCAAATTTTCCATCAAGTTACAGAAGTCAATCCAGAAGAACACACATGCTGATGATCTCAAAGGAGGTATGCTGGTACCACTTCCCATGGTACCAGATTCTGGAACCAAGGGGAAAAGGTCATCAAGAACAAGCAAGAGGAGGAACTAGTAGCAGCTTTGCTTAAAGTTGAAGCACGAATCTCCACTATTTCCTGTATATGTGACATGCCGGTGTGTTGACTAGCCGGCAGTTTTTCGTTCTGTCTCGAACCTTTCTGTGAGAATCCTAATTACCCGCATTGATGGTAGTTTTTCTCAGCGCTAGTCTGTACTAATCAAGTGCAATCAGATACATTCTCCCTCAACAGAAAAGAAAGTACAGTGTGATACTACAGAGTACTTTCTTTTGAAAATTCGGAACTTGGACATCATGCACATAAAGCAGAATCGAAATTTTCATAGTCTACATTACACACCCGGAAAGAAATTTTTGAACATTCTATGGCTATATTATGACACATAGCTAGCAGTTGTTTCTTGTGACGGACTACAGTTTGAGTATCACTGACCGAACGAATGGCAAAATGAGATTGCAACGGTGGCCCAGAAGAACAATACGAAGGAGGCAGCGGTGAGCGAGTAGAGGACTGGATCATCAGAAGTCTCTCCCACATCTTACTCTGCCACAGGAACTGGCCTGGGAATGCACCGAAGGTCGATGTTGCCTAGGTAGTTGTCCGTGCTGAATGAGCCAAACTGATCAGAGTTTGGTAAAATTGCTGTACACCCCGCCAAACTGACCAGAGTTTGGTAAAATTGTTGTACGCCACCGAGAACACCTCCAATGACGATAACTGAGTTAATTGCCAAGGTATCAGCCCACTCAACTCTTTATGGGATAGGTCCAAGCTTTCTATCTCGTTCATGCCGGCAAAGGTTGTTGGAATTGGCCCCACAAAGAAATTGTATGACAGATTGAGGGATTTGATATGGCTCAGATTTCCTAGCTCCCAAGGAATTTCACCATCCAGCATGTTTGCAGAAAAGTCGAGGCCAGACATCGAACTGAAGAAACTAAGTTATAACGGGTGTTGTGTCTGATATAGCTGCCAAGACCGACTGAAAAATTTGATCATCTTTGTTACCTTTGAAAGAGATATAACCAATACAGGTTGGTAAAGAACCTGAAAGTTTGTTACGTGAGAAGTCGATTATCCTCTAGTACCGGAGTTCGCACAAGTTTGGAGTGATCTGCCCTTCAAACTTATTCCCGCCCAAGGAAAGTAGCCTAATGTTAGCAAGATATCTAACCCAATTGAGGTTGCTCATGAACTGATTATACCTGATATCCAAAGCCATAAGACTGGATGCATTGAAAAAAGCATGAGGGATATCACCAAATAAGGAATCCCCGATAGGTTAAGAAAATGGAGTACCGATGTACCATTGCAGTTTGATAATGACCCTGTAAGGTTGTTACTGGGTAGATCTAAAAGTCGAGTTCTTGTTAAGCTACAAATTTGAGGATGAATTTCACCGGTTAGGCGGTTGCCAGCAAGATTAAGGGCTACCAAAGAAGATAGATTCCAAAATGAAGTGTCAAGTTTTCCAGACAGATCGTTATCGTGCAAACCCATGACATGTAATACCCCGACATAATATGAGGTATTGCCCCCTCAAATTTGTTGCTGTCAAGGTACAACGCTGAGTCGCCAAGCCAACCAACTTCGATGGACGATTTTTTTTCCCCGATCGATGGACGTCTTTTGGTTATCTAGACGTAGATTTCATGCCGTACTGTAGATGCCGTGAGAGAGATGTTTTCGGAAGTCTTATCCTCCCGACTCCGGAGGGCATTGGTCATCTTGACGTTGATTTTATGTCGGCAAATTTGGAATACAGTACAAATTACAGTCTGTAATTACAAATCGATACAACATATTTACGTATTTACAAAAACACGGCCTTTACCGAACTCGAAAATCCGTTTAACCATACCCTAATCTCAAAATCCGGCTAAGCTTTAAGGAAATTCAAATTCGGTATGGGGCCCCACCCCATACCGGAAATTCAAAATCGGGTATGCCATTACCGAATTTCAAATTCGGGTATGGGGTAGCCCCATACCCGGAATTTCAAAATCCGTTTAAGACCCCCTCCGCAAATAAAAAAGGACTCTAATGACGTCTAAAAATTTTGAAATTTTTTATGGTGGTTCCTGATAAATCACTGATATTACCATAAAAATTTCAAATGATTTTAAAATCTGAGAAATTTTTTAAAATTCAAACAATACAACTGTCCTGATAAAACGCTGGCCGACAAGTTTGAACCGAATGAAAAATGAAACAAACCAAGTTAGAAAATTTTAAAATTTTTTGTCCATGGTTATGATGCATCACTAATGTTTCCATAAAATTTTCATATAATGATCAAGCTCTATGAATTTTTAAAATTCAGACAGTGCTAGTGTCCGATATGGCAAAATTCGCATACAAGAGCACTGGCTCTAATTTTTAAAAATTTATAAAGCTTGATAAAAATTTTATGGGAACATTAGTGATGCATCATAACCATGGACAAAAATTTCAAAATTTTATAGTCGACAACAACTCATGTTACTAACACTTAAATTATTTGTTGAACATATATAAGGGCACATACACCGAAAGTTCAGATGATAAAATAAGCAATAGATTAGATTATATTACAAGGGCATTACAACAGTGACGAAATTGCTTGACGAACTAACTAACGAAAGCACTGTTTGTCATGGTGGAACAAATGATCGTTCACTTATCTGGTACAAAAACGAATGATGTCCCACATTTTCTGCATATTACCTGACCCGTGTTAAATTTACGATTTGTCATCGGACACCGCTCAATCCCTACTATGAAAGAACTCCATGGGGATCCGAAGTGCACCCAGCTGTCGCCGAATGGGTGGCCTATGCCGTACGTCTCGGGTGTATAAGACATAATTTTTTGGTCTTTTTTATGTGGATTTCTGGCCTCCCATATGGGCATGTCATCCCGATTCCCGGCGTCCCCTATGTTAATACCACCGGGTTCCGGATGGTCTGCAATAACGTCAAGGATTTGTTGCGTTGTGCGAACCTCGGCCGCTTCCCTTGTCCTTCTTCTTGAGAGGAGGAACCTCTTGCACCTCTGGTGTGTTGGCGTTAGCGGAGACATGCGGAGACGCCTTACTGCTTTCGCTCTCACTCCACTATATGGTGCAGGAGGTGTGTGTTGGGCTTATCCTTGGACAACCGAAGCGTGCCTGCGCATCAATGCAAGATGCCCGCTTTGGTCGTTGAATAACACCGAGGCGCGCTCGGTCCGCTTTTCAGGCGGTAGTGGCACCACGGAGAGGGTTTGATAAAAAAAGGAATATAAAATACTGGGATCAATATGGTCAAAGGGTGCTTGCCTTGCTTAATCATTGCTTACGGTGAAGACAAGGTTGCGATTGACGAAGATGACGACGAAAACAGCAACGTCGGGTTCTACACGTCGTTCAACGGAAAAATAAGGCAAATACCAAACTTTAATAACGGGCAAAAGAAGATAGACATAAAATCCAAATAAAGAATCATTGCAGAAAACATGAACAACCAAGAGTTGGATTAAATTATTTCATATTACGTGTTTTAGTTGATTAAGCGCGCAAAAAGCCAACATCTTGCAGAAAGAATAAAGCATGATTTCCTTTATGGATCAACTATCCTTGTTTTATGAATTTTATAATTATAACTTCAAATACAAGATGCAAAAATTATTTAGATTAGTGAAAATTAGTTCATTAGTCACTTTGTTGAAAGATATGAATGAATAGCATTTAATCCATTAATTAACTTCGCATGAAAAAGCATATCCTATAGGCTAGATCCCCGAAGATAGGTTATTAGTTACACATTCAAGGTTTTTAGGAAGATTTCGGTGATTCAAATATCTAATATACAGATTTCTTCACTCCTACCGATTCATATTATAAAGCTCAGAAAACTTAACACTTAAGGTTATTTGGCTATTAGGATTTGTATGCAAAACATGATGAAATATGATTATTTCTTCACAATAGGATGATTTATACTTTGTATAACAATTCTAAGATAATTCCATAAATTTTAGGCTTTGGCTGATACATTATATTCATTGTTGAAAAAGCTAATATGGTATCAAGGTTTACATTACAAGAAATCGAATTGAAAACGTGTAGTGAACAATTATCACTTAAGGTCATTGTACTAGTGAAAACTAACTGAAGAACAGCTTGTAAATAAAATATTCTCCTTGAATATAGTAGTACATATCCTATATATCATTTCTGCACTATCCCTCATAAAATTCTCATTTAGACGAGCTATCCTACAAGCTGCCGAAAATGCTTAAGCACTATGGTTTTGGTGCAGATTGTGGTCATTTAAGGTATTTGCGACGATAAGTTTTATATGCGAAGAAGATGATAAATGAAATGTATGGGATAACGGGGTCTCACAAACCCTCTTCGTGGTGCCACTACCGCCCAGAAAAGCCAGACCCCGAGTACGCCTACGGTGTTATTCAACGACCAAAGCGGGCATACTGCATTGACTGCAGGGCACGCTTTCGGTTGTCCAAGGATAAGCCCAACACACACCTCCTGCACCATATAGTGGAGGCGAGCAAAGCAGTAGGCGTCTCCGCATGTCTCCGCA
This sequence comes from Guadua angustifolia, assembly GCA_036346375.1. Taxonomy (NCBI): domain Eukaryota; kingdom Viridiplantae; phylum Streptophyta; class Magnoliopsida; order Poales; family Poaceae; genus Guadua; species Guadua angustifolia. Next base: position 46,938,781 of record CM070506.1, on the reverse strand, counting down.
ACGGCCAACACACCAGAGGTGCAAGAGGGTTCCTCCTCTCGAAGAAGAAGGGACAAGGGGAAGCAGCCGGCCGAGGTCCGCACCACGCAACAAATTCTTGACGTTATGCGAGACCATCCGGAACCGGGTGGTATTAACATAGGGGACGCCGGGGATCGGGATGACATGCCCATATGGGAGGGCAGAAATCCACATAAAAAAGATCAAAAAATTATGTCTTATACACCCGAGACGTACGGCATAGGCCACCCATTCAGCGACAACTAGGTGCACTTCGGATCCCCATGGAGTTCTTTCATAGTAGGGATTGAGCAGTGTCCAATGACAAATCGCAAATTTAACACGTGTCAGGTAATATGCAGAAAATGTGGGACATCATTCTGGCTGTACCCAGATAGGCGGAACGATCATTTGTTCCACCATGACAAACAGTGCTTTCGTTAGTTAGTTCGTCAAGCAATTTCATCACTGTTGTAATGCCCTTGTAATATAATCTAATCTATTGCTTATTTTATCATCTGAACTTTGATTATGCGTGCCCTTATATATGTTCAACAAATAATTTAAGTGTTCATAACATGAGTTGTTGTCGACTATAAAATTTTGAAATTTTTTGTCCATGGTTATGATGCATCACTAATGTTCCCATAAAATTTTTATCAAGCTTTATAAATTTTTAAAAATTCAGACAGTGCTACTGTCTGAATTTTGCCATATCGACACTAACACTGTCTGAATTTTTAAAATTTATAGAGCTTGATCATTATATGAAAATTTTATGGGAACATTAGTGATGCATCATAACCATGGAAAAAAATTTTAAAATTTTCTAACGTGGTTTGTTTCATTTTTCATTCGGTTCAAACTTGTCGGCCAAATGTTTTATCGGGACAGTTGTATTGTTTGAATTTTAAAAATTCTTCAAATCTTAAAATCATTTGAAATTTTTATGGTAATATCACTGATTTATTAAAAACCTCTATAAAAATTTCAAAATTTTTCGATGTCGTTAGAGTCCTTTTTATTTTTATACGTGGTTCTTTGGTTGGACCCGGGAGGGGGGGTCTTAAACGGATTTTGAAATTCCGGGTATGGGGGCCCCACCCTATACCTGGAATTTGAAATTCCGGTAATGGCATACTCGGATTTTGAATTTCCGGGTATGGGGTGGGGCCCCCATACCCGGAATTTGAATTTCTGGTTAAGGCTTAGCCGGATTTTGAGATTCCGGGTATGGTTAAACGGATTTTCAGGTTCCGGGTAAGGCTGAGTTTTTTGTAAATACGCAAACATGTTGTATCGATTTGTAATTACGGACCGTATTTTGTACTGTATTCCAAATTTTCCTTTTATGTCGGTTCCCACTTGAGAGGGTTTGTTTGGATCCATTAGTTCTAATAGTTAGCTGATTAGTAGCTAATAGATAGTTAACTATTAGTTACTAATGATTAGTTAAAAGTTGTTTGGATCTACTAGTTAAGAGGTGATTGGAAATTTGGTTGTAGGTGCAAATGCCCATTGTACCATTGCATTAATTAGCTATTTGTATCTTTTTTTAGCTATTGTACCATTGTGGAGGGGCTAAGGGTAAATTGGTCTTTCGACCACCTATTAGCTGAAATTAGTAGGAGAGAAACAACTAATGAGATAATTATTAGCTAGGTTATTGACTAACTATTAGCTAAGCTATTAACTTAACTGTTTGAATTTATTTTAGCTAATTTTAATAACTAAATATTAGTGCTAATAAATCCAAACTTAACTTACCGCGAACGAATTGGTGGTCGAGGAAATAATTATATTGATGGTTCAAGTCTCCGTGACACGACGTCGCACTCGGGAGCAGAGTGGCAGGCTCGCCTTTTTGCCCACACTAGTACCGCTCTCCAGTCTTCAGTCTTTCCCACATTCCGAGTCCAAAGTACTTCATTCATTTTTTTTTCTTTTCTACTAGTATATCGTGTGTATGATAACTAACATAGATAAAGGTATTTAAAACACTATTGTAGAAATTTATGGTTTATATTTTGATATGGAGGGAGCGAAAAGCCGAAAACTATGGAGAGTACATAAGAATTACATTCCTTTTTGAAAGAGTGTAACGATTAAGCTTTGAACTGTTCCTTTGATGTAAACTGTTTTTTACCTTGATGATCTAACCCAGAGGAAACAAAACTTTTTTTATGGTCAGTTACTCAGTTCCGGCGGCTCTCAGTATGATCGTTAGCGAAGCGTGACTCATGGGAGATGGGACAGATGTCTATTCTTTACGTAACTACGATTCTCCCGTGGCACATATGGCCATTGAATAAAAAATGCTCACGAGGGCTCATGGCTAGGGTTTAAAAAATAAGTGAAAATTTTGATTTTCGATTTTACTGTTTCGATTCGAGATCTAAAAACCTTTGGTAAACCGGTCTAATTAAAAAAAATAATTTTTTTTAAAATTTAGGAAAAAATTATGCGTTGAAAACCGCTCGAAAACCGTTCATAAGGAATATTCAATTGGTTGGCTGGATTTCGGTGAAAACTAAACGGTTTCTCGTGAAAAAACGAACGGTTTTTTATTTTTAATTTTTTTTTCAAAATTTTTGATTTTTTAACCATTCGGTTTCTGACGGTTTTCGAATTGTTTTTGTGGTTTTTGAATTTCGAGCTATTTTTTCAAAAACGGTTTTTTAAAATCCTGCACATGGTCATGTCGACTGAGGACGCGAGGAATTTTCACGGTGCTTTTGCGTCATCTTTCGCCTGCGTAAACAACGGAACTTACCGGAGGTCTGACACGTACGGCACTGATGGAAGGAAATGAATTATGCTATTCCTTAATAGTGAATGTAGATACTGTAACGCGACTTGAAACCTACCGCATGCGCTCGCTTTTACAGTTCCACTAGATTTAAGGCTATTCTGAGTGCACGATAACATACTTATTTAATACATGCTACATAAATATTTTTAATAATGTGGCAAGAGAGTTAAGAGGGGAGAGAAGAAAGCTGTATCTTGAGGAAGATACCATTTGGATACGAAGTCATAAATATTGAAACTTGAATCATCTAAGTGGCCCACAATTCATACTCTCATACACATCTAGCATTTAATTATCTTGTGGGGACTAAGAAACAATCTATGATACTATGCATTGGGATAGTTGTATCTTCTATAATATCATATGACATGACAGCTTTAGATATTGTGATATGATACAATGCACTGTGAATAGCCTAAAGACCAAAGTGAAGCATTAAATCACATCAATCTCCAAACAGACAAGTTAATCTAGCAAGAAAAAAACTGCATGCATGTAACAGATCTAGGAAGCGATTAGGAAAGAAACAAGTGAAATTAGCTGAATCACATCAATCTCCTAGCAGCTAGGTTAATCAACAAGAAAAAAACTTCATGTAATAGATCTTATATTTGTATCTCCTTGATGTAATTTACTAAGATTAATAAAAACTTCCTTTATCGAAAAAAAAAATTAATAGATCTTGGAAGAAATTAGAGAAGAAACGACTTGAATCTCGCTATGCCTTTTCTGAACCTACACTGGAATAAAATCTCAAAAAACACATTACCATGCGAACCACAAAGTTAAGACTCCAAAAACATTGATCAGAAAATGCTACAAATACCTACGTTAATCTAAAAATAATTGCTAGAAAATCCTACATTATTCTAAAAGAAGAGGAAATCTTGGTCGTCTAATCTCCTTAATCATTTTTATCTATGGTTTAAATCTATTTATCCATTTATAAAAGATGAGTACCATATGGAAGGAAAGTTTTGTTTTTATTATCTACTCGCCATCTTCAAGCATCTAATAAAGGAGTAATTAATAACTTGGAAATAAAAAAAAAAGACGAGAAGATATATCTCATACATTACGAATTAGATTTATTTATAGAATTTGCTAGCCGTATAGGTGCGTAACTACGATTCTTCCGTGGCACATACGGCCGTTAAATAAAAAATGCTCGCGAGGGCTCATGGCCAGGGTTTCAAAAAATAGATGTAAATTGTGGTTTTTGATTTTACCGTTTTGATTCGAGATTTAGAACCGTTTGGTAAATCGGATTAATTAAAAAAATTAATTTTTTTTAAAAATTTAGGAAAAATTTATGAGTTGAAAACCGCTCGAAAACCATTTTTAAGGAACATTCAATTGGTCGGTTGGTTTTCGGTGAAAACTAAACGGTTTCTCGTGAAAAAACAAATGGTTTTTTATTTTTATATTTTTTTTTTCTAAAATTTTTGATTTCTTAATCCTTCGGTTTCTGACGGTTTTTGAGTTCGAATGGTTTTTACGCTTTTTGAATTTCGAGCAATTTCTTTAATAACGGTTTTTAAAATCTTGCACATGGTCATGTCGACTGAGGACGCGAGGAATTTTTCACAGTGCTTTTGCGTCGTCTTTCGCCTGCGTAAACAACGGAACTTACCGAAGAAAATGAATTATGCTATTCCTTAATAGTGAATGCAGATACTGTAACGCGACTTGAAACCTACTGCATGCGCTCGCTTTTACAGTTCCGCTAGATCCAAAGACCAAAGTGAAGCACCACATCAATCTCCAAACAGACAAGTTAATCTAGCAAGAAAAAAACTGCATGCATGTAACAGATCTAGAGAAGAAACAACTGAAATTAGCACTGAATCATGAAGAGGAAATCTTGGTCGTCTAATCTTTTTAATCATTTTTATTTACAAGTTAGATCTATTTATCTATTCATAAGAGATATATGGTAAATCAGAAGAATACTATATAGAAGGAAAGTTTTGTTTTTATTATCTACTCGCCATCTTCAAACATCTAATAAAGACGTAATAACCTGAAAATAAAAAGGAAGACGAGAAGATATCATTTCATACATTATAGATTAGATTTATTTATAAAATTTGCTAGTCATGCAGGTGCACGAATTGATGATTTAGTATAGTTTAACACTGAGGAACGGACGAGTGACTGACTTCTAGGACATGTCATTCATGGCACAGAGATAATGCTACATGCCTACATCTTCCAACGAGATATCATATCATACATTACGGATTAGATTTATTTATAAAATTTGCTAACCGTGCATGTACGGATTGATGACTAGTATAGTTTAGCACAGAGGAACGGACGAGTGACTTGACTTCTAGGACATGTCATTCTAATTCATGGTGCAGAGATGCTGCTACATCTTCCAACGAGAGGAGCTTTTGTACAGCAGCATTCATGCTCGGTCTCATGTTGGGGTCATCATCCACGCACGAAGCCGCCAGTTCCAGCGTCGCGGCTGCCTGAAAATGGTCGAAATCACCGTGCAACCGAGCATCAACGAACTCCTCCAGCCACGCCGACCGCTGATCCTCGCGCTTCATCCTCTCCTTGAGCCACGCGACGAGCTGCTGGAAATCCATGATCTCCTCTCCCCCGTCCACCACCCAGTCGCAGACCCTCTTCCCCTTGACCAGCTCGAAGAGCACGACGCCGAAGCTGTACACGTCGGCTTTCCCGGTGATCGGAAGGCTCAGCGCCCACTCCGGCGCAATGTAGCCCCTGGTCCCCGCACCCGGACAGCACCCGGGCGGACGCGTCCCGGCTCAGCAGCTTCACGAGACCGAAGTCGGTGATCTTTGGCTCGAAGTCGGCGTCCAGCAGTACGTTCTCCGGCTTCACGTCGCAGTGAAGGATCCACTCGAGGCACTCGTGGTGGAGGTAGGCCAACCCCTTGGCGACGCCGACGGCGATCTTGTACCTCGAATGCCATCCTAACACGAACCCGACGCCCTCGACGTCGAAGAGGGCTTTGGCCAGTGAGCCATTCTCGACGTGCTCGGAGACGAGGAGTCTTTGTGAGTGTTCGGAGCAGAAGCCCCATATCCTGACCAGGTTCATGTGGTTGATCCGTCCTATGACGCTCAGTGCGGACCGGAACACCTCGTCGGCCTGCGTCAGCTCTTCCAGCCGCTTCACAGCGACGTTACGGCCGTCGTCCAAAACGCCCTTGTACACGGCTCCCAATGCGCCCCTCCCAAGCTCGTCGCTAAACCCGCAAGTAGCGTTTAATAGTTCGTCGTATGTGAACCTCCTGAAGTGTTTGAACACCAAGCTGTACCCTTCGTCCTGGACTCGTCGTGCGGACGGGTCTGGTCGAAAGATGAACAGGTACCCAACGGCGATGAAAATGGCTTCCATGACGAACACGACCGCGAGGAAGCAATAGAAGTAGATGAAGTTTATCTTCCTCCCCCTGACATGCAGGTACGAGGAGCTTATGCTGGCGTTTCGTTCGTCCACGGTGCAGGCATGGCCATGGAAGCTCAGCACGGACGGGTCCAGGTTCTTGACACGCGTAGGGACCTTGAGGTAGATGGATTGCCACTTGCCAGATGTCCGGAACCCGGCCGTTCCATAGAGATATCTTGGGGTAGCACTTGCCTATCTTGTAGCCGAATGCCTCGCAGTTGCAGTCGTCGAGGCAGATCTGCTGGCACGTGTCGAACGTCAATCCGGCGGTGTAGTTGAAGTCGAAGCCCCAGAAGTCGGCGTGCGGCATCTCGGCGAAGTAGACGTCCTCGCCGCACTGGACGTCGAACGCGCGCCGGCACCCCTTGCTCCAGTCGCTCGTGTTGCTGACCACGAACCCCTCGGGGCACGAGCACATCGGCCCCGGTCCATACGCGCACACGCCGTAGCGGCCGCACACCCCGTGCACGTCGCACTGCCGCGGGAGCGCCACCCACGTGACGTGCCAGCTCCCGTCGGTGGCGTTGAGGCTATACAGCCGGAGGTTGCCGTCGTAGTCCAGTGTCAGCCGCCTCATGACGCCTTCGCCCATGTCGGAAGCGTTGAAGTGCAGATGATCGCTCGCCGAGAAGTCGCCGTACTTGTCGAGGCTGCCGTACCGGCTGCTGTTGTACGCTGTCCGGCTGTTCTCCCACCACCTCTTGTCGGGGTTAGGCCAGTAGTTGCTGCTGATCTCCGGGCCGTCGTACATGAGGTTGAGGATGTTGTTGCTGTCGAAGTAGAAGTTGTAGTAGCCGGAGTACGGCAGGCCCCTCGCGGAGGCCGATACCAGCCGCTTGTACCGCGTGATGGGCTGCTCCGGGAGGAGCGTGTCGGTGGGCCAGTCGAAGCTCTGCCACAGCGTCCGGCCGGCGGCGTCCGCCACGACGAGGTTGCCGGTGTCGAGCAGCTGCGCGCGGTCGGCGCCCTCCGTGGCGTTCGTGGCGCTCCACACGACCCTGCCGTCGAAGTCTTGTAGCATCAGGGACCCGTCCTTGCGGAACTCGAGACGAGAGCCCCTGCCGTTCACAGGGGAGTCGCGGTTGGCCGTCCACGCCACGGTGGAGTCGGCCGAGGCGGTGAACCAGATGGCGAACGTGTAGGCGTTGGTTGCCACCTTGTGGAAGCCACACGAGAAGTTGCCGCTTGGCGACACTAGGACGTGGTCGTCAGCGTCCTCCACGGCGACGGAGCTGTCGCGCCATAGAATGCTCTGCTGTTCACTTGCCGAAAGAGACAAGGAAGTGAGTAGGAGGAAGGCCGAGGCGAGGATGGTTAGCGCTCTCATGGTGCTACGAGCTGCTACGGTGCTGGTTTCTCCGGTGCATGGGTGGTTTGTTATTGGAAGCAAAGTTATTAATGGTTTAATACTACTGGAAGTCTGGAACGAAGGACGCGCATCGTCTTTTCTTGGTCAAGTAGCTTCTGGATGCTGGCAATTGAACAAGTATTTCTTTTACTTTTGCAATTTAAAAATGGGATTTGATAAATATCAACCGGATGTTTTTTTGGTTGAAATCATCCAAATCTAGAACCATTGGATCATTGTTGAGATTCGGGAATATCGATTACATCCGATCCTATGATTTGATCCAACGGCCCGGTGAATTTGGATCCGATCCTATGATTTGATCCAACGGCCCGGTGAATTTGGATGTTCGGGAGTATCGATTACATCCGATCGTATGATTTGATCCAACGGCCCGGTGAATTTGGATCCGAAATCCAATGGTTCTAGATTTGGGTGATTTCAACCAAAAAAACATCCGGATGATACCTATACACTTCCCTTTAAAAATATTCCGACAGTGCTACGGATACACTTAAAGTAGCTTTGTTGGTTTAGTTAAGTTACTAAATTTATAAATTCTTTAAAATTTATGGAAAAGATCCTGAGAGCGTGCCTAAGCTACTATAAAAAAAAACGGATCATAACCAAGTTTTTGCGACTTTTAAAAATTATGATTATTTGATTTCCTCTTTTCTAGAGCTGTTTTCGAAAATGATATTTTTTCTCCGTTAAAATCTTTACCTATGTCGATGATTCTTTTCACCCGTAGCAATACGCTGACCGTTGCGCTGCTAGTATATATGGTTTACTAGCTAACCATACCGTTAGCTTTAGTTCGAGATCGACCAACAACTGTGAAAAGACAAAAACAACGTATATTTATGAACAGTGGGGGAGGTCGAACAGTACACTTTCGCACACCGACTAGCATAATATTTTAAGTAGACTGAACTGGTGTAAAGGTCAGTGCACTCGATATAAATAAGCTCATTAGCTGACTGTCGCAGTCGTGTTCCATTTTGGAGAGGACATACAGTACAGCCTGTAACAAATCAATCACAAAACCACCAACACACGAGACACAGAATTTTATGTGGAAAACTTTTGCGAAAAAAAACCACAAGCGCTAGCTAGACGGCAACAATCATTATATTAGGAGGTTTGATTACAAAGGTGGCTAGGGTTGTTGCAAATGACGACACACCCTAAACACTGCACATAAAGGGTATTTATAGACACGTGGAGTGACTCGAGTCTAAACGGGTCAGGCCGAACAAGACTAAAGACGTCCTTAAAGTCCAAATAGATAAATTTGGATCACAGCCCAACACAGCCAGCCAGCCAGCAGGCCCAGCACATGTAGGAGGGCATCCTGATCGAGTGATATTCTTTGTACGTAGTGCCAATAGTATCCTGCGTCAATCATATATACCAGCGACTATGCCTCTCTAAATCGTTGTGCAAATGTGTATGAATTGTAGCGTGCAACTTGGCTTGGATGCGGCACATCGCGATGGACAGCAGCTTGGTATTGGTGCGTGCGATAATGAAAGGCACGCACTTGGTAGCAGTGAATCCAGAGATGACTCCAAAGTTTCTATGCGCGCACGGGGGATGTCTATATATACCAAGTGGTGGCTAACTTTCATTTGCGAGTTGATAAAAATCTATAGCTAGCTATGTATTTACGTGTAGGGTTGTGCTTTCAGTTTCAGAAACGAATTCAGAAAATCAGTCGATGTCGTTCTGGTGTGTGCACAGTAGCTCGATCACATGCATCGTTTTCGACTTCGTCAGACTCACGAGGCAATCAGAGACCAGATGATTCTGTGAACGATGGATGCATGCAGCAGCTATGCATGTATGTATATATAGTACGAACTACTGATTCAGACGAGTTATTAATGACGAGCAATTTGGTTATTTGTCACTTCAAACATATGGTTTCGTAAATTTGCCACTGGACTCACATTTCATTGACTCAGATGATCCTATATGTCATTGACTCAAGTAGCATCATAATCAAATGGTCAATCTTTGAAGTGGCAAATAACCAATCTTCTCATTAACGACAGTGTTGAGACTGTCGTATGAGTGGTTAAGATTCTCTCTGTAAGTTCATGCTTCAATTCATTGGATAGTAATGATAGTAACAGGTCGTGTAGCTAATAATCTATACAATATCATGAAGCGTATGGAATTGGAGCTCAGCCAGGTTGCCCACGTGTCATGTCTTTTTAAAAAGGTCCTCCACAAATTTCAAAATTACTTTTAGGTCCTTTCACAAATTATTTTGCAAAAAAACCCTGTTGTTTCGTAAATTTGCCAATGGGTCCTCCACCCATTTTTTTGTAAAAAATAAATTTGCATTTAGATCCTTCAATCGGCTCTTTTGTAAAAAAAGACTCCATAGTTCCCCAAATTCGCAGACGTGTCCTCTACCGGTTAAAATTATGTTTACATCTCTCCACAGTTTTTTTTCCCAAAAAGGAGCCCGTGGTTCCGCAAAGTCACCAATAACCCCTAACAGCCTATTTTTTAAAAAAAACCAAGAAAACCGAAATTATGCAAAAAGGAACCCACGGTTTTGCAAATTTACCGATAGCTCCTAGCAACCCATTAAAAAAACCGAGAAAACTAAATTACATTGAGGTCCTCCTGCAAATTCACCGACGACTCCTAACTAGCATATTTTTAAAAAACCCTGACAAAAACCAAAATTATGTTTAGGTCCTCATACCTTTTTTTTGCATAGGTAACTATCCGACCAAATTACACACCGCACAAAGAGGATTCGTGCTGCCGCAAATTCACTGATGACTCTTAGCTAGCATATTTTAAAAAAAAACCAAGAAAAATTAAAATTATGTTTAGTTCCTCATACCTATTTTTCAGAGATAACTATTGGTCCAAATTTCATACGACACAGTGTAGCACATGACCCTGACTAGTATTTATAAGTATACATATGTTTAGTTATTTGTACACTAAATTTTACTTATAATATTACTCTAAATATATAGTAGTACTATCAAATATAACATAGTTCAGTAGACCATATTATCAATTTCACCAGTATGACTGGTATCGAAACCGGTGTGGCCCGAATTGACCGGTATTAAAGTTAGTATGACCGGTATCGAAGATAGTGTGACCGTTATCGAGGCCGGTATGGTACATATATAGGACTACTTCGTACCGATTTAGGTGTTGAAATGGTACATAATAGCCATATCAGCCAGTACTAATACAATATTGATAACCATACATGGTTCAAGCTTTGGCATGTGGCGTGGCCTCTACATGGGGCATGACATGACCAACTATGTATTTAAATTTTGTTTCAAATATAAATCATTCTACAATTTAAAGATGACTTTTTACCATATTTTTATTTCTATATCCATTCCTTTTATTTATTTATAATATCATTTACTACTATAGACTTGATCCAGAAACATCATTTAAAGATATAATAAAGAGAGGTAATATAATATTTCATAGACGTGACTTGATAGAAGTACAAGAAGTATAATGACATGTATTTAGGATGTAAGCACTAAAGCAGGTAGCATGCATTCGTGTCACGGAAATGCGTGAAGGACTGATGTGGCGCTTTTGTGCATGCACAGCTGAATTGTTGTTGGTTACCTCTCTGGTGCGGCGTCCTACTGTAACTTGTACAACTATATCATTAATATTATCCTTAGCACACAATATATTAACTTTTGTGAGTATTTAAATTGGCCGTGTTGTTTCAAAAAATACCTTTATATTTATCTTAACTAGCTGAATTTTCTGTATATTTGTGCGGCTAGATAATACAATACATATGTTTATATTTGAAAATTAATTTGTATCTGCTAGACAACTCCAATGTATGCAATTGCAATACAATTGTATTTCTTATACAAATGAAACTAATATATATATACTTGATTGATTTGTATTGTTATAATCTTAATCTACCACAATGGATGGTATATATTATTCTTTTTTCCTTCAATTAATGTAGAAATTTCTAACCTTCGGAGAGAATGTGGCAGCTTTTTTTTTGCCTTTTGTTTAATAGTATAACAAATAGATTTTGTTATGTTTTTACAACATATTGCAATAAAATTTACTTGTCAAATTCGTATTTTTCAGGTTAGCTTGACGTACAAAATATCAAATTTTGTGACTAGAGTCAGTTTCATATTTTGTGATTAGATGTGGTAGTATAGGATCTCTATAAAAAATGGTCGAGACCGTAATTATATAACCTTGGTAAGGTATGATCCTGCTAAGATCCTAAGATTGTGATCCCATCAATACAAAAATATGATCATGTTTGAAATCTCAATCTAACATTGCTGGCACTAGACTACCCAGAGCAAGTACAATAAGACTACTTTAACTTACTATTAGTATGCACACATCAATTTTGTTTTCTATAGAAGAGTAAGAAAAGAGGAGAAATCCAGCTCTTATTTAGTTGCAAGCATTGCACGGAAACATAAGCGCTATCACCGGCTAAAAGTCGATGTTAAAGCCGGCGCAAACGACTCTTAATGTTAAAGTTAGTGTCTTGTCAATAGCCATAAAGATGAAATTAGTATTGAATACTCAAATTAAATGCTTTAGTATTTCTCTAGAGACAATCTTTAGAGATAATTATTATACAAGTTTGCTTTATTGCTTACTCTAGATGACAGATAATAGTGGAGTAAGTAGTGAGCTTTGTTATTGTTCTTGCTTTTAAGGCCTGCGTTGGGGGAGCTGTAGCTTTTCTGAAAAATTGTTTTTTTTGTTTTGTAGGTTAAAAAACAACTATAGTTTTTTTATAAGAGATCATTTGACAAACAACTAATTTTTCTTAGTAATAAGTTGTAAAAGTAAGTCTAACATAGCTTTTGGCTTTTGCTAGTTATATAACTTCTAGCTTATACTTAAAACCTGCTTAAAACTGAGGTTTAGCCCCTAAACAGAGCCTTAGTTACGTGACTATACTTTGAGCGTCTAGTAAGAACTGGGGAAGGTTCTTACTGCAGCGTCTAGAGTAAAATCATCTCTGCGCTCCACTTGCACACATAAAAGCTTTTTCTATTTCTACTTTCTTGAGAATGCATGATTCTTAATTTCTTTTTTAAGATACATGATCCTTAACTAACCGTGACTTCCAAACATGTTAGCGCAAATCCGACCACCGAAACCAATTACGGGGCTGTCTAAAGTAGCCAGCAGAAACTGTATTCTGAGGTAGATATGCGCACTACGTTGCATGCAACATAAGATCATTCATTTGGCGAAGATAAATCATACAATGGTTTAGGAATTAGGGATCACACGCAACATAAATAAGCAACAAATAACAAATCTATAAATGAGTTAGCATTAGTACTTCTCAAAACTAAGGTGCCTATATTCAAACATAATGCTAACCAAAAGGCAAAAAAAGATAAGGACTATGTTGTAAAGCAAAATATACCCTGTTGCCCTGTTGGAGCAACCTGTCTTAAGGGAGAAGAAACCAAGAAACCCTACAAATTTGGGCATGCATGAATTGCTCGCTGATGAAAAGGTTCTCCACCGTGAACCGCCTGCACCTGATGTCCGGTCTCAGGTAGCTGATACACCGCAGCCGGCAACTCTTCCCACACCGTTGTAGGCTTACAGAACCATCACACCGCACAAAATTAAGCAATCAAATCACCCAAGAAACTTGGTGTTCATCCAAGAACAAGCTATCTAGCTAGGAAGCCAAATCCATGTCCATCGATCAAGACATGGAGATCGAGAGAGACCTTCTGCATATACCGGCTTTCTCGGGGGCCTCGCTCCAGCATCCATAGCCATGGGTGGTGATTTATCTGATGAGCTTCTCATCCTCCCCAGGAAACCGCTAATTACATAAATCCTTAAGTATTGTTCACGGTTATTAATGATTAATTAGGTGCAAGTAAGTTGGATAAACCCTGCTATATATGTGCAAGTATCAAATTTCCAATCTTCTTCTGAATACATGTGGCTTACATCATTATTTGTCAGGTACCCATAGAACAACCTCGCTAAGAACAAGAATACATGTGGCTAGGATACAAATCAAGACAATTTACCTTAATAATGTTAGGATCGTTCCATAGACCTTTGTTAGACTTAAGACATCCTCTCTCAACAGCACAAGCACATTTTCCTCCAAAAAAATTCGGGAGGTTGGCTGTAAAAGGAAAAAGAAATTGTATTCAATCCAAGGTAACAGAGAAAAACTTTTATGATCGAGAAACTGCAATGAACAGTTCCAAATGGAAAGCGTGTCTTGCATCTATTACTTCAAAAAGTTTGCTTTGGAATTTTATTCTCAAAAGCTACAATTGAGGCTCAATCAGAATCTATAGTATTTATTTGGACAAGAACAAGAAAAGAATTCCAGATACGATTTATACCCACATATATTTTTGAGGCAGTTTTAGGGTCAAGAAAGCCTCACACGGAATTCCAGAGTAGCTTGAAACCACTGCCAACATTCACAACAAACATCTGATGCAGTGTCTGAGAACATAAGTAATGTGTTACTCATCTGATGCAGTGTCTGAGAACATAAGTAATGTGTTACTCAAAACTACACCGAATATTGATCAAGATAAGTAACAAAAAGTAAGCATACATGAGGAAACATCAAGTTTTTGCATTCTTGACAGCTCATCCCTTGCTGTTTTGCTAAAGTTCTTCAGACCCTGCAGCATGATTATCAATGAACACTGAGACTATTGCTAGCGTGCAGTCTTTACTCACTAATTTTGGTTCGCAACCAAATATGACAAAGTTAATCTTCCAGTTATATATAAGGTCCTACAAATATGCGAAGAATCATGATACCACAGTATTGATAGCTAGTATGGTGGTTGTAGAATCAATATGCCTTTTCGCTGCAACTGACCATTTTTTTTTGATGAAGGAAGCATTTTATTAATCTCAAGAAACTTACATCGAGACAATACAAGTCCTTGAAATTACTTCCGGCCTCTGCTTAGCAAGCACACAGCCAAAAAGAAAGTAAATGAAAGAAAGAAAAAGACGCACACACTAGTGACTAGCAATCCGAAGACTAGACCGCCACCCATGTGTCCGGGAATAAAAGACCATAGCCACCCGAATTAGACATTGAGTAGCCTCCACCAAAGTAGATCGCATCTCCACCTTCTGCAACACAGCCCACGTACGGAAACCTATCCCAGAAGGCTCTCTCAAGCCAACTGAAATGATGTGCATCAGTTTATTTGGTTCAACTATCCCTAATCTCTCTATGTATACTCATTTTCCCTGCTTGTCAACTCCATAGTAACCCCGAGGATAAGAGCAAAGCACCTCATGTAGCTCTTGAAAATTGAAATCCTATAAGATTCAGTTGGTATGGTAGATATCAGATATAGTTTTTTATAATAAATAAAAAAGGATCTGAGCTTGGGAATACAACTGTGCAAACAAAAACACACTGCTATTTATCACTCTGTACCTTAAGAACAGCATTTCAGACACTAAGACCAAACAACCTATATATGAACCAACGGATGGTAGTAGCTATCATATATAGTTTTTTATAATAAATAAAAAAAAGGACCAGAGCTTGGGAATACAACTGTGAAAACAAAAACACACTACTATTTATTACTCTGTACCTTAAGAACAACATTTCAGACACTAAGACCAAACAACCTATATATGAACCAACGGATTTTTTGTTTATGTAATTTAAGAAGGTTCAGTCCAAATTAAACATTCACACGCCAATACTTTATCACCTAGGCCAGCACCATTAACCTCACCTCTAGTATTGTATCCGTACCGAATTCTTCTCCACCGAAGCACCTCATCCCACATATGAATGGCTTTCTCAGTGTCGAATTTCCTGGCATTTAGAAACCTACAGAGATAATGAAGACATGCGACTTTTAGACTCGTAGTGTAAATAAAATTAGAAAGAGCTAACCATGTTTCAATATCTCTCAATCTACTTAGTTTTGTTCCAGCACCAACCTCAGCAACAAGTGACTATGTGACAATTACTATCCTTGTTGTTTATAATGATTAATTAAATACTAACCATTTATTTGCTTATTTTGTGAGAATTATCGAGCCTAAATCACCTGCTCTCATCCTCATTCAGTCCATGTTAGTAGTCCAATGCTCTGATATCAAAATGGGAATGCTATGACTCATCCCTTCATAACTTAGAAAAATCTATTGGAACATCAGTGCTATACTGTGCAGCTAAATGAGGAATCTCTACACAAATGGAAGCTACTTACTTTGTTCACCATGTCTGTGCACACCTCCAATTCCTCCGGTTACGAAAATTGGTATGCCAACCTGAATTTCAGAATAACTTATTTTGCTATAGAGACCAACAGTTCTGACTAACTACACATTGATAGCATATATGAACACGAAAATGGCTATCAAATCAAGCCAAGACAAATAAGACAGTAAAGCCTGTGAGTGTGCCCAGCCTGGCAAAGCCTCTGGGTCTGGGTTTTTCCGGTCCAACAGCTGGGCCGGTCCGGGTTTAATAACTATGGTTTCTTGTATCTGTTTTTCGGCACAGCGCACACACATATGCACATGCTATTATAACATCATATTTGAAAATTTTCCGTAGTATTATTGCTTTTTAATTATCTCCCATTAGCTGGGGCAATATTTGATTGTACTTTCCGATTAATAAAATAGGTACTTATCTTCTGAGAAACTACACCTGTGAGATTGATAAGCTCTGGAAATGTCAAACTTATGGGTTTGCCGGGTTTTTTTTTTTGAAGGAAAAGGCAGGAGCTCTGCCAAATGCATTAAGAAAGGATAGTCGTAAGAAATTTACAATAGCTGCATCAGTTGAGAGAAAATGCCGAAGGAAACCCACGGGAACAACAAGACAAGGCAAGACAAATAAACAACAGAAACCAAAAAACCGCTAGAACTGTAAACTATGCTACACTTTTAGGTCCGCAACAAGAATGCCTGGACCGCCGGGGACTAGAAATCAAGCATCTCGAAGGCCGCTGATCTGTTCCGCACGTCCCGGACGACCAAATCTGCCACCTGATGCACCGAGCTGTAAATGTTTTGGAAGATCCTAAAATTCCTTTCCTTCCAGAGGTTCCACAGTCCGTATGTAACCACCCCATCGAACTCCTTCCGCCTGGACATGACTACCGAGAGACGAGCTTCCTTCCACCATGTGGAATTGTCCATGTGAGCTCCCGAAGATTGGGGAGCACCTAGATGAAATTGCGTGAGCAGTAGCACCCTCCTCCAAACCTGCCTTGCAAAAGGACACATTAACAAGAGATGTGAAGCTGCCTCCGTATCCGATCCACAGAGGACGCAAGAGGTTGAATGAGGCCATCCCCTGGCAGCTAATCTGTTCGCCGTGAGAATCCTATCCTGGATGAATAGCCACGCGAAAACTTATGGGTTTGCCGGGTTTTAACTTCACCACATCTGTTTAACCTTATTTTTGAAGGGTATTACAGTGCCTATCGATTTGTTGGTGTCTCTCTTACAGCTGCTTTCTTGATGCGATTTTTTAAGTTACTGTGATCTACTCCCATATTGGATAAGTTCTACCAAATTGAGGAACTGCATTCTTAAAGTAAAAAACAAAACGAGTTCATGTATGAACTTTTATTGTTTCAGTATCTTTATGTGAATACGTGGACCTCATACATAGATACACACTTTCTATTTCCTTGAGTGGAGTTTTGATACTATTTCGTTTAATATACCATTTCTTTTAGTATTTTAATTTTCGGAATCTGTTGGTTGTCATTTTAATTATCTATCTAGCGTAAGATATTAGATGATCTGTATGTTCCTTACCATCTTTTATCTGTTTGATGAATCAGAGAGATTGGATCAAGACATCAGTGGAATTGTGGCAACTACGTGTGATCATTCTTTCCAGTGTTCGTGCGTTTCAATGTGGGTCAATTCATCTTGTCCGGTACTGAAGGATCCTTTTGGCAATCAATGTTTCATTATTTGCTCAAGTAGAGCAACTAGCAATTACTTTATTGTGGATTAAAGTGATCTTTTCTTGTTTTGATGTTTACACTGCACTGGATTTGCCATGACAACTACTCGTTTCTATAAAAATTTCTAATTTCTGGCTGTGTTCGCGTCGGACTTTTGAGTAGTCTTCTGTGGTACTGGTTAGTTAGAAGTCCGTGGCATTGTCCAACATGCAGTCTCCTAGTGAGGCTGAGATCATGGATTTGATCTTATGTAAAGTCTTAAACACTCAGTAGGAATTTACTGAGGGTTCAGGTGCATTTGCAAAATATTAAATATTCACTCGTCTTTGTATATGCTCATATAAATAAATTTCACCTCAATGTAAAAAAAAGCATTTAACGCTCATGTCAGCTGTTTGAATCTGACATACATATTGACCTTCACTTGAATTTACATGGAGCACAAAGTTGTAAATGTTGTAAATGAGCAAACACTTATAGATACAAACATATTCTTGTCAGTACTCAGTACTATAACCATATGTAATTATAGAGTCAGACAGCCAGTGTATTGAGCTATTTCCTTGCCTTTTCGCACTACTAAACTTTCTCGAGCATGAGTTTTCTTTGCTCATAGTTGTTTCCATTTCAGGTATGTCAGTTTGGTTAGAGGAAGTCTGAAAATCCTACATGTTCTGTTTGTCAAACCTCAGGAGACCTCTGTATCTGTGTAATATGTGGTTTTGTTGGGTGTGGAGGGTAGGTTAAGACTGAAATATATCTATCATGAGTCTCATGACTCAATAATCACTCCACTATCTGAAGAATGAGGCCATGTTAAATCAGTTTACATGTTTACTTGCGCTGTACTCAGTAGAAGTTAGAATGAAGAAACCTAGATTGGTGTCGGTGGTTAGTTATACGATTAGTTCTGCTTCTCTCATACTGTTACAAATACGTGCCTTTGTCGGATGTAGAAAATATGTTAAATTGTTAATTTCTGCTGAGTGCTACTGCTAACTGAGCTGAATATTGCTGTCTGAACCGATAGTCATTCTGTTATCCCATGATAGAAGTTAAAATTAAAAGAAAACTATGCTGGTGGTTTCTAGTTCTCTCATTATGCCTAATCGACATTGCCTTTATTAATTTGCTTGTCATAGGTATAAAGAAGGCCATGCAATTCGTCACTGGAAAGACACTCAGCATTGCTATTCACTCGATTTGGAAACGCAGAGTGTTTGGGATTATGTTGGTGACAGTTATGTTCATCGACTCAATCACTCCAAAAGCGATGTAAAGCATGCTAAGTTCAGGTCAAAGTGTAAAAATTCTGGGGACAACTGTGTAAACTGCTCATGCAATGATGACTTAGATATAGGTGGTGCTATGTTCAGCAGCAAAGCAGAAACAGTAAGAATTTTAAGTTCTTTAATTGGAATCTCTATAACACCTCTTTGGTAATCTTGTTCCTCAAATTCACATGCCTTGCTTGTCTTAATAGATTGTGGATGAATACAACCGTCTTCTTGCAAGCCAACTTGAAACTCAGCGAGAGGTGCAGTCCTCTTTCCCTTGTGCTAATTTTCGATGTCACTAATCATGTGTATTTGCGTTGTTCTAGATTTTGTCATATTGTTTCTTTTTTAGAGATAAGCTTGTTATATGGTTAACAATGTGGTTTATTTTTTATGCATTTATCTGTCTACATTTGCTCATATTCACAGTATTACGAGGCTCTGCTGTCAGCGGTTAAGAAAGAAAGGGAACGACACATTTCAGTCGCTGTGGATAATCTGTAAATGATAAGCTTCAAGAGATCCAACTTAAGATTGAAAATGTAATATTGGAGAAAAAGAAAATTGCAGACGTGAGCATATTTAAAATCGTGCATTTTTGAGTTATTAAGCACAACCTTTTTGGCTGTTGGCATAACTTCAATCCTTTACTTATCTTACAGATGAACGAAAAACTCACAAAGTGCCAGGATATGTGGCGTCAGACACTGAAAGAAATAGAGGAAAGGTATGTTTTGATCCTTCCACCAGAAAATGGAAGCATCTATACTACATTCAAAATGGTACTATGGGAAGAAGTCAATCATGCTGTTCTATGGGTCACATTATAAACACAGATATTTGCAATGATCTGGAGAACTATATACATTTACATGCGTCAGTTTAATAAAAGGGCTGCTTGAGTAATATCCTTTCGTATTAATTAGAAACATTACCACTAGTTTTTCTTCTTCTCTTTTGATAAACCTACATTCACAGGGAGAGAGCACAGTTGAGATTGAAGGATGATCAAATTCGCGATCTGGAAGAACAGGTGCTTATTCTTATTTAGTTTTCCAGTGAAGAACTATACCTTAGGTAGGTGTCTTCTTACTATAATTGTATCACCTTGATGTAATTTACTAAGATTAATAAAAGCTTCCTTTATCGAAAAGGTAGGTGTCACTACAAGGGCCATTCGTTAACTTCCCTATAATTTCCTACAGATAAAAGATTTCAAATTTTCCATCAGGTTACATGTTGATGATCTCAAAGGAGGTATGCTGGTACCACTTCCCCTGGTACCAGATTCTGGAACCAAGGGGAAAAGGTCATCAAGAACAAGCAAGAGGAGGAACTAGTAGCAGCTTTGCTTGAAGTTGAAGCACGAATCTCCACTATTTCCTGTATATGTGACATGCCGGTGTGTTGACTAGCCGGCAGTTTTTTGTTCTGTCTCGAACATTTCTGTGAGAATCCTAATTACCCGCATTGATGGTAGATTTTCTCAGCGCTAGTCTGTACTAATCAAGTGCAATCAGATACATTCTCCCTCAACAGAAAAGAAAGTACAACGTGATACTACAGACATTTTCGGGACTAACAGACAGCCAGGGCAAATTTTCCACCGCGCAAAAAAAAGCCAGTGTGTCGCGACTGCGCAAAACAAGAATCCCACCGGTCCCAATCGCTTCAAATAATATTGCACGCTAAGTCCATTGAATTTACGGAATTTCGTCGCGACCATAGCTATTTCCGAAAAAAATTATACACAGAGGGCAAACAATTCGCAGTCCATGGCATGCTGGCAAAATATTTTTTAACTTCTTTCCAGTTGAATTGATGTGTTTAAATTTTTTGCAAGGTTTTACCCGATCGAAGTCATAGACGGTTGAAATATTTTGCCGTCAGAAAAAATTTCGAATTTTTTGCATGGTTTTACTTGATCGAAGACCAAGACCGCTAAAATATTTTGCCGTCAGAAAAAAATTTCCAGGCGATCTCTACGACGGAAAACAAGAAAAACAAAAAGTAAAGAAAAAAAATCCCCTCACGACTTCCAGCAGTCTGAACCGCTGGATTTCGTATTCCAGTGGTTCTAGATCGCTGGATTTCTTCAATTTCCGTGAAAAAACTTAAATAATTTTACAGTGGTCTAGAACCGTAGGAAACAATAAAAAAATTTCAAGCGCTTCCTGATCGCTAAAATTAACCCCTCTAGTTTCGTTATTTCATCATAAGTATAGCTATTTTCGCAAAAAAAATTCCTCAAAGGGCTAGAACAGCAAAGAATTCCACTTGGGACGGACTGGTACAACGCTGAGTCGCCAAGCCAACCAACTTCGATGGACGATTTTTTTTTCCCGATCAATGGACGTCTTTTGGTTATCTTGACGTTGATTTTATGTCGTACTGTAGATGCCGTGAGAGAGCTGTTTTTGGAAGTCTTATTCTCCCGACTCCGGAAGGCATTGGTTATCTTGACACTATTGTAGAAATTTATGGCTTATATTTTGAAATGGAAGGAGCGAAAACTATGAAGAGTGCATAAGAATTACATTCGTTTTTGAAAGAGCGTAACAATTAAGCTTTGAACTGTTCCTTTGATGCAAACTGTTTTTCACCTTTTTGATCTAACCCAGAGGAAATAAAACCTTTTTTATGGTCAGTTACTCAGTTCCGGTGGCTCTCAGTACGATCGTTAGCGAAGCGTGACTCATGGGAGATGGGACAGACGTCTATTTTTTTTTTTTGCGTAATTACGATTCTCCCGTAGCACGTACGGCCGTGGAATAAAAAATGCTCACGAGGGCTCATGGTCAGGTTTCAAAAATAGATGAAAATTGTAGTTTTTTATTTTACTGTTTCGATTCGAGATCTAAAACCGTTTGGTAAACCGATTTAATTAAAAAAATTAAAAATTGAAAAAATTTAGGAAAAATTTATGCATTGAAAACCTCTCGAAAACCATTTTTAAGGAACATTCAATTGGTCGGTTGGTTTTCGGTGAAAACTAAACGGTTTCTCGTGAAAAAACGAACAGTTTTCTATTTTTAAATTTTTTTCCAAAATTTTTTATTTCTTTTTTTATTAGTCTTTTAATGGCTTGTTCAAACTATTTTCTTCATTTGATTGACGCTTGCTAAGTCTTTCTTTATGAGTCTTTTGATAACAAAATTTTAGTTGTAACTTTGTAATAAACGATTGGCTATGTGCATCTCATGGTGTAGAGGCCGGAAGGTTAATATATTCTTCCATCATCTAAACATCAAGCACCTCTAATTGATGTTGTGCGCGTTGAAAATGTCGTTCTGGAATAATGCTCCTGTCAAGGCATCATCTAAACATCAAGCACCTCTAATTGATGTTGTGCGCGTTGAAAACGTGGTTCTGCAGTAATGCTCCTGTCAAGGCCACAAGCAAAGGACGCTAGCTCTTTCAATTGGAATGAAGGAGCCTAAACAGTAGGGAAATTAACGCCAACAGCCCAATTAGCGTTTATTGAAAGATCTATCTTCTCGAGATTGGTGAGGTTTCGCAGCCAGAAAAGTGAAAAATTACCACTTAAACTGTTCACGGAAAAGTTCAGATGAAGAAAGATTTGAAGACAAGCTCATAGGAACACTTCCTTCAAAGAGATCATGCGAGAGATCCAGGTGTTCGATAGGAGGAAGGGTAAATAAGGAAGGTGGGAGGCCTCCATGGAATTGATTGGAATTTGGAACTCAGATACAATTCTCGCATGCAGTTTCCTGAGGTTTTCGAAAGCTGCAAAGCATATGTGTGTGTGCACCAATAGAAAGACGTAGACAGCAGCAGCAAGCTAGCGAACGTCCTTCTCGGTTTCTGGTTGCTACAGCATGACTGTTGCTACAGTAGCCGAGTCATTTTTGTTAGATGACGGAAGATTATATCTTCCGGCTTGGTAGCCGAGTCATGTACTGTCTCTTTTTTTTTTCTCTCTCTCTGATTTTCCTACGCGGTCGATGTCTTGATACAGTACCACACACTGTTACTGCAGGATATTCAAGGACTGTTCTGCAGACGCTACAGTGCCAAACGGAGGGAGTAGATCCGTGCGCTCATAGTTCAAAAATTCCGCCGAAATTACTATAGTGATTTCTCCAATTACGAAATCTCGGTAATTTTGACCAGATTTCGTATATTTTGAACCGGTTTGCATTGTTTTTGACCAGGTTTGGTTTTTTTTTTTTGTGGACAATTGTAATGCATGAAAATAACAGCCACCTGTCGTAGCTCAGTTGGTTAGTGAACAAGCTTGCTTGACCTTTCAGGCCCTGAACTTTAATACAATGCCTTAAACCAACTGAACCAACTCATTTTCATGCCATGACATTATTTTTTTGAATTTTTTCTAGCCTCGGGAAACTATTTTTATAGGGTTGAAAAAGGGCCAAAATTTCAGAAATTTCGTTTTCAAATTTACCAAATTTCAAATTTACCTTTTGAATTCTATTCGGATTTCAAACAAAATTTCAAAATATCGCTGAAATCTCATCATCACAAACAATCATGCACGGGACAGCTTTGCAGTAGGATAAAATAGTACAATACAGTGGTAGTTCATGCAGTTAGGTTGCGCATACAAGCTCGGCAAAATATAAAGGTCATGAAAACTCCATAAACTAAGGCACAATTGTACAATTGATGATCACATTCCTGCCACACAGGAGGATGCTAATTTGATGGGCTACAATTTTAGAATTACACGCTGACCGAACGAATGGCAAAATATGAATGCAACAATGGCCCAAAATGTCAACACGAATGAGGCAGCACTGACCGCGTAGAGGACTAGATCACCTGCTTTCTTATCACTGTCTTGTAATGGCGAAGGACCTGGTCCTGGAATGGAATTGCATCCACTCCCCTGTGACGCCATGGATAGGTTGTTGTTTCCCTTATAGCTATTAGGGTCTTCAAATACGCCTATCTGACCAGAGATTGGTATACACCCTGATAAGTTGTTGTATGCCACTGAGAACACCCCCAATGATGATAACTGACTTAACTGCCACGGTATCTGTCCACTTAGCTTGTTATGGGATAGATCCATGCTTTCTATGTCGCTCATGTTTGCCAAAGTTGCTGGAATTGGGCCTGTAAAGATATTATAGGACAGATTGAGCGACATGATGTGGTTCATATTTCCTAACTCCCAAGGAATTTCTCCGGACAGCTTGTTTGAAGATAAGTCGATACCGGAAAACCAATTGATTAAATCACGCCCGTATGTGTAAAGATTCGATTTAGTAGCAACGCGGATGCCTCTTTGTTCGTAACAAGTGGAGTAATTGAGGTATAGATACTGGAAGCCAATGCCACATCCTAAGCTCCAATAGGGCAGATTATCTGAATTTTCTTCAAATGAGAGGTACCCAATGCATGACGGCAATGACCCTGATAGACTGTTGTTTGATAAATCAATTATCCTCGATGATTGGAGTTGACATATGCTGGGAGAAATTTGCCCTTCAAACTTATTGCTGCCCAAGTAAAGGTACCTAATTCTAACTAGATGTTGTATCCATTCAATGTTTCCGGTGAATTGGTTGTGACTGAGGTCCAAAGCTGTGACATTGCAGAAAAAGTATGGTAGTATATCGCCTGTCAAGGAATTCCCAGAGACGTTTAGAAACTCACTCACTATTGCAGTGCTACAGTTTGGTAGAGCCCCTGAAAGATTGTTATTTGAAAGATCTAAAAGCAGGCTTGTTAAACTGCAAATGCTTGGATGTATTTCACCGGTGAAACTATTGCCAGCAAGAATCAAAGTCCACAAACCTGAAAGGTGCCACAACGAAAAATCGAGTTTACCAGACAACTTATTATCATGAAAATCCAATGTTCCTCCATTTTCAAAATCTGTTGTTAGAATTTGAGGTAGTGGTCCTTCAAAATTGTTGCCATCCATGTATAATCCGGTCTTGATGGACAAATGACTCGTCCCACCAAGTTTGTTTTTAGAGACCTTCAAGTATTGCAGATTGGTATAATTAGTGAGCAAACAAGCTGGCATTTCACCTGAAAAGTTGTTGTTTGATAGGTCTAAAATTTCCATGCTACTAATGTTGCACAACGATGAGGGTATATCTCCAGCAATCATATTGCAAGAAAAATCTAGAAAGATCAAATTTGGAAACATTGAGCTGATGTTGGCCGGTAGATATCCCGAAACACGGTTCATAGATAGGCTGATAACTAGGACATTCGTTTGGGGGTACTGTACAGAGTCCAATGATCCGGTGAGCGAGTTATTTCCAAGGTTAAGGTAAAGCAATTTTGCTTTCTTTGTAAACAACCAATTGGGCATGCTCCCAGGCAAGTTATTGTTGGACAAATCAAGCACCTCTAATTGCTGTTGCGTACGAAGAAAATGAGGTTTTGCAATAATGCTCTTGTCAAGTTTACAACTAGAGAGCAGTAGCTGTTTCAATTGGAATGAAGGTGTCCAACCAGGGAAATTAACACCAACAGACAAATTAGCGTTTCTTGAAAGATCTACCATCTCGAGATTGGTGAGGTTTCTCAGCGAGAAGAATGAAAAATTACCACTTAAACTGTTCATGGAAAAGTTTAGAGCCTTCAGTGATGAAGAAGGATTTGAAGACGTGCTCATAGGAATACTTCCTTCAATGAGATTTTGTGAGAGATCCAAGTGTTCAATATGAGGAAGTGTAAATAAGGATGCTGGGAGGCTTCCACTGAATTGGTTGGAACTCAGATTCAATTCTCGTAGATTCCTGAGGTTTTCGAAAGCTGCAAAGCAATTGGAGTGTGTAATAAGTACAAACTGCACCAACATAAAAACGTAAATATTTGTAGCAAAGGTCGTGTTTATACCTAAAGTCGGAAGCGTACCATTCAAGCAGTTGTTACTGAGGTCGAGATGGCGAAGCATGGTTAATCCTACCAAGCCTGACCATGTTGTTCCATACAAATAGAATAAGCCTCTTTTCAATATCTTCACACTCCCTCCTAATATTCACGTAAAAAGGTAAAGAGATTTGCATGTGTATAGTGGAAGTACTCACATACCTTCCCAACTTTGAAAAATAGCATCGTTCATAGAGAAATCAAGGAACTGAAGCTCAGGGAACGCTGAAAAGGCCGTCGAATTCAGGTTCATCCGACATCCAGTTTGAGGGGAGACTTCATATGAAGAGAGCCTAGAGAGGTAGAGATGGGATATGCGTTTTGTGCTGTTGTTGCATATGACGCGTTCCCAGGAACAGCAGTCATCACTCTCTAGCCATGTAGGAGGAGGCACCCCGACAGTTGTGTCCCGCAATGAACTGAAGATATTCAATAGGGCAGTCCTCTCCTCCTCGAAACAGCCATTGGACATGCAAGATATGGCCAACAGTACGCATAGGATCCCAAATAGGGATCCCTGTGAAAAGTAGTAGCAGCTCATCACAGATCAAGCTTTGTTTTCTTCTATGCACTTTCTAACACTGCAAGCTACAGTGGTATTTATATAGTAAGCTGTGGTTGGTTTCATTGGCATAAATGAAAAATAAAGGAAAAAAAAGAAAGATAATTCTTGGCCGAGTTCTCTTACCTCTCAAGCAAATTAATGATAAAGAATTGACGGTTGAGGTAAGGAAAAAGTAATTAATACTCTACATGTTAAAATCAATATAAGCCGTCCATTCATTTGAATCTAATGGTTGAAATCAATTTAGATCTAGTTATACTACCACCTGTAGCATTAGTAGTAAAATTCAGAGAAGGGTAAAAGGGTAAAAAATTCTTTTATACTATTTGTCCTCTACGGTAAAACACGTCCTGTGATCATGATGAATAGATAAGAAGTCTCTAAAGATCATCAGGTATTCGGTGAATCCAAAACTGTGAACGAATTAGAAAAATTCTAAAATACCCCTGATGAATAGATAGAAAAAATCTAAAATACTCTTAAAGAATGGATGGTTAAATTTGATTACTACTACCACTACTTACTACCTATGTTATCCTCTGTAAAATTTCTCAACAATTAAGCTTTCTGTTTTCGCCGACGTAAACAACGGGACTTACCGAAGGTTTAACACGGCACTGATGGAAGAAGATGAATTACGCTTTTCCTCCAAGGTAATAGTGATGCATAACGCGACTTGAACCTACTGCATGCGCTCGCTTTTACAGTTCCATTTGGAAATTCGAAAGGTGGTGTCGCATTGAGGCATGCTCCTTGAAGCTACAGACGTTGCATCCGATGACCCAGCCTTTCATGGTTCACATCACCAGGACCAGGTTTGCGCCCGTTTGCAGGGATTACAATACCGTTTCGAGCTCAGAAATCGTCCATGGCTCGGTATCGATTTTCATCGAAATTTTGTATAAGCCAAATGGTTTCGAAGTCAAACTCTTTAAACTCGGCGGTACAAAAAAATTGTAAAAAATCGAAAATCAATCGGTTTTGCCAATTTTCGAGTGATTTTAACCAATTTTCAAGCGTTTTTTATTTTCGAGCGATTTTTATTGATTTTCAATCGGTTTACATTGCATAAAATTTCTTTTTTAATTTTTTTTGAATTGGGTCAGTTTATCGACCGGTATAGTTTATCGAGCTGGCTCGATATGATCAAAAATTGCCATTTTGTCGATATTTGAAACCATGTCCGTTTGAAAAAGAAAGCATCCCACAAAGCTCTGAAAATTGAGTAAATTCTTTACTTATCATTCAAAGTAACCGAAATTCTGATACATCATTGAAGAAGTTATTTTTTCTTCTATGTCACAAAAGAATTTTTCACGCCCTTTTACGCTATTTCTGTCACTTGCCCTTAAGTGTGTTTTCATGTTATTTTCGTCGCTTACCATTAAGTGGGCTGAAAAAAGACATAATTGCCCTTCTTCTTCCTTCTCTCCTCTGCTAACTTCTCTTTCCTTTCTTTTCTTCTCTTTCTTCCTCTATGCGCCGCTTCCTCCTTTTCTTCTCCTGCATCTGATCTCTCCTCTCACCGAAACCTTTGCCTCGTCCTTTACTTGCGCCACAGCTGCCCTTCACCTATGGGTGAGCTCCGCCTCATGTGTTGCTCCTCCTCTCTCTCTCCTCTACTCCCTCTCCCTTTCTCTCCTCCTTTCTCTTTCCTACATAAGCGCACACACGTGTACGTGCAGCATCATGACCACCACTGTTGCCGACCTCGGATAGCATGTCAGTCTTGCCTCTGGTTGGATCTAGAGTCCCCCCCTATTAAATGTAATCCTAATATTAGCAGTTGGGTTGTTTTAGTTTTTCAGAGTCCAGTTTGTTTACGTTTTGTCGGATAGAGTAACAGAAAAAGCCGATTAGCAGTTCGGATGAGATTGCTTACCTTGAATATGTAATCTCAACTTATCTGTAAGTTTGGCACTATAAAAAGGAGAATAAACACCAGAAAATGCTGCACAGTTTTGGCAGCACAAAAACTTGTCAATTTTGTACTCTGGTAGTTCTGCTGTTATCCTGTTTCTATTATCATTTGTTTTCTTAGGAATACAAGCATCGTAGAGTTTGTTGTCGGAAGTTTCTCTGAAGATCAGAATAGCGACAAAGCTATTGTTGTTACTAGTTTTCATAAGATCGAAGAATTGCCGAAGCATTGTTGTTGCTTGTATTTAGAAGACCAGAATATTTGCAAGAAAGAATACTCAATCAAGATCTACACCAACAATTGGTATCAGAGCTTGGTGAGTTTTTCCAATCTATCACAAGTTTCAGACGTATGGCTTTTTCATCACAGCAAGCAGCAAAGGAGGCTGGCGGAGTGTTGGTTTCTTTCCCGATGCTTACAGCATCCTCATACACAGTATGGGCGATCAAGATGGAGGCCTTGATGGATGCCCAGGTGATGCGGATATATCTTCTATTGTTGCTGAGAATTGCAATGCAGATGTTGAAGAGAAGAAAGATGACATGGCTATGCATCCACAAGGAGTAAAATCCATTTCATTTGGAGATATGCCACCTCAGGAGGGAATTCTAATTGGATCCATATTTGTTGGCATTACTGGCATTGATCCGTTAGCATGGAAGGAGAGATACATGTGCAAGGGTGGGCCACTCAAATCTGTCCATCATTTTGATCGTGATGCTGGTGCTAATCACGACCATAAACATGGTCTTGGGCCACACCAATGGAAAGATAATGAAGTCTAGTTTCTAGCATTTCAAACGGTGCAACTTTTCGACTTCCGAGCAAAGAGTTATGACTGTTTTAGTGGGAGTTGCACAGGCTGTCAAAAACTGCGCGAGACCAGATCTTCCTGTCCAACTTCCAAGACATTAAATCATTTTATCTACCCAAGAAAACCCTTTAGTTTCTTATTTGGTTTCACACCACCCTTTAGTTTCTTATTTGGTTTCACACCACCCTTTAATTTCTTGTTTAGTTTCACACCTAAGCTAGGAGGGATGTTCCTAGTATAAATACATATGTATTCCATCCGTTTGAGGGGAGACTTGGATTATCAGAAATAGACAACAGCAACCATGGGTGTTTGTGGAGCAAATACCATGTGTTCTTGATAGTTTTTCCCGTTCATGGGTTTGTTAGTGTTGGTGCAAGTCAAGAACGTCTTGTTCTTGTGATTGTCCACAGAATCTATACGATTCCTCCACTCAATTCGCGTTCTTGTGTTGATCGTGGTTTGTGTGATCGGTTTCTCGCTTCTTGATCAACTCTTTTGCTGTTCGAGTGCGAGTACCACCAAGCTATCATCTTCGTACCGTGAAAGATCGGGCCACCATTCACTCAACGGCTGGTTGGATCCGTATCATTTGGTATCAGAGCTTTCGTTGCTCACGGTACGTTGGAATTCTTGTGGCTGATTTCATATTGCTTGCAACAATGTCGGGGGCAAGCCATCACGGTGGAGAAAATGAAGAAATTGTTGAGGAGCAGCTGCCAATTAACCCCAATCTTCCCACTGCTACGCGTGCTCAGTTTGAGGCCGCGTCGGTCTTCTACAATCAAAGGGAGAATCGGCTTCGTCGTGAGATGAACACGATGAACACCCGCCTCACCGAAGGGTTCAATGATGTGAATGCCACTCTTAGGCGTTTGGAGGAGATGCTTCTACCACAAGGAGGAGGTGGCGTGCAAAGGCATCGAGCACATGTTCGTGGTCATCGTGCTAATTCAAATGGCAGTGATGATCAAGACTATCAAACCGATCTGGAGGACAACATACATGAAGATTACTCGATTTTCGTCCTAATCGGCGTGATCGTAATGACCGCCGAGGTGCTGGACATGGAAGGAATCATAGAAGAGTTGCTGATCGAGAGGAGGATGATATTGGGCGTATTGGTCATGTAAGAATCACCATACCGAGTTCAAAGGCGTGCTGACCGGAGGAGTATTTGGAGTGGAGCTGCGGGTTAATCAAATTTTGACAACCATCGCTACTCCGAAGAAAAGAAGGTTCGTGTCGCTTCAATTGAGTTCACCGAATATGCTATCATTTGGTGGGATCAGTTGAATCGTGCAAGGGAGCGTCCACATACATGGGATGAGATGAAGAGGGTTATGCGTTCTCGCTTTGTGCCTGCGTACTACACTCGAACGCTACACACGAAGTTGAGACAGCTTTACCAAGGTGATAAATCTGTGGATGAGTACTATCAAGAGATGCAAATGCTCATGATTCGTACAGCTGTTCGTGAGTCAGCGGATGCCACTATGACAAGGTTCTTTGAGGGGCTGAACGAAGATGTGCGAAATCGTGTTGATTTGATGCAATTCAACACCGTACATAAGAGCTACTTCATCAAGCGCAGTGCTGAGCGATGGTTGAATGCCGCACAAAAACCATCTATGCATCATGGTCGTGGCACTTCAAGTGGTTGGCGGAGCTCGTCGCGGCAAGGTGGTGAAGGTGGTTCTTCTTCTACACCGGTTGCATCCATAAAATCGGGTGGAACATCATCAAAAGAAGCATCAAAGGCAATTGGGACAACAAGTAAGGATTCATCCAAAGTCGATTCTAGTGCATTCTCTACCACTAGAACTCGGAATATTGAATGCTTCAAGTGCAAGGGTAGGGGCATATGATGAAAGATTGTCCAAATCTGAAGATGGTGATGCTCACAACCGATGGCAAATATGTTTCAGAAAGTGAGGAAAGTGAGAAATCAGATATGGGAGGTGAAGAGCAAGATGATGTTGTTCAATGTGAACCTGAAGATGGACCATGTTTGATGGCTCAGAAGGTGAACCATGATGGTGCACCTATTGTAGAGAAGGGACAGCGACGTACTATTTTCCAAACCGAATGCAAGATCAAGGGAAAGAGGTGTAAGCTGGTGATAGATGGAGGAAGTTACAACAATGTGATTAGCAAGGATGTGGTTGGCGCATTGAAATTGACCACAGCGCCACCCAAAGCCCCACTACATGAAGTGGCTTCATAATGTTGGTAAGCTCAAGGTAACCCATAAAGTGCATGTACCAATTTCAGTTGATGGATATGAAGACAAGGTGGAATGCGATGTTGTTCCAATGCATGCTAGTTCTATTCTTTTGGGGCGACCATGGCAATTTGATCGGAATGCTACACACCAAGGGAGAACTAATCGCTACACATTTATGCATAAAGGAGTGTTTGTTTCTTTGCTGCCCAAAAGTGGGGATGATATTCATTGTGACATCCTCACTAAGCCAAACAGTGTTTTGAAGAACAACTCGAAACCGAGGACGGTTTAAGCGAAGGGGAGGAATGATCGGATATATCTTCTATTGTTGCTGAGAATTGCAATGCAGATGTTGAAGAGAAGAAAGATGACATGGCTATGCATCCACAAGGAGTAAAATCCATTTCATTTGGAGATATGCCACCTCAGGAGGGAATTCTAATTGGATCCATATTTGTTGGCATTACTGGCATTGATCCGTTAGCATGGAAGGAGAGATACATGTGCAAGGGTGGGCCACTCAAATCTGTCCATCATTTTGATCGTGATGCTGGTGCTAATCACGACCATAAACATGGTCTTGGGCCACACCAATGGAAAGATAATGAAGTCTAGTTTCTAGCATTTCAAACGGTGCAACTTTTCGACTTCGAGCAAAGAGTTATGACTGTTTTAGTGGGAGTTGCACAGGCTGTCAAAAACTGCGCGAGACCAGATCTTCCTGTCCAACTTCCAAGACATTAAATCATTTTATCTACCCAAGAAAACCCTTTAGTTTCTTATTTGGTTTCACACCACCCTTTAGTTTCTTATTTGGTTTCACACCACCCTTTAATTTCTTGTTTAGTTTCACACCTAAGCTAGGAGGGATGTTCCTAGTATAAATACATATGTATTCCATCCGTTTGAGGGAGACTTGGATTATCGAAATAGACAACAGCAACCATGGGTGTTTGTGGAGCAAATACCATGTGTTCTTGATAGTTTTCCGTTCATGGGTTTGTTAGTGTTGGTGCAAGTCAAGAACGTCTTGTTCTTGTGATTGTCCACAGAATCTATCGATTCCTCCACTCAATTCGCGTTCTTGTGTTGATCGTGGTTTGTGTGATCGGTTTTCGCTTCTTGATCAACTCTTTTGTTGTTCGAAAGCGAGTACCACCAAGCTATCATCTTCGTATCGTGAAAGATCGGGCCACCATTCACTCAACGGCTGGTTGGATCCGTATCATTTGGTATCAGAGCTTTCGTTGCTCACGGTACGTTGGAATTCTTGTGGCTGATTTCATATTGCTTGCAACAATGTCGGGGGCAAGCCATCACGGTGGAGAAAATGAAGAAATTGTTGAGGAGCAGCTGCCAATTAACCCCAATCTTCCCACTGCTACGCGTGCTCAGTTTGAGGCCGCGTCGGTCTTCTACAATCAAATGGAGAATCGGCTTCGTCGTGAGATGAACACGATGAACACCCGCCTCACCGAAGGGTTCAATGATGTGAATGCCACTCTTAGGCGTTTGGAGGAGATGCTTCTACCACAAGGAGGAGGTGGCGTGCAAAGGCATCGAGCACATGTTCGTGGTCATCGTGCTAATTCAAATGGCAGTGATGATCAAGACTATCAAACCGATCTGGAGGACAACATACATGAAGATTACTCTGATTTTCGTCCTAATCGACGTGATCGTAATGACCGTCGAGGTGCTGGACATGGAAGGAATCATAGAAGAGTTGCTGATCGAGAGGAGGATGATATTGGGCGTATTGGTCATGTAAGAATCACCATACCAGAGTTCAAAGGGCGTGCTGACCCGGAGGAGTATTTGGAGTGGGAGCTGCGGGTTAATCAAATTTTTGACAACCATCGCTACTCCGAAGAAAAGAAGGTTCGTGTCGCTTCAATTGAGTTCACCGAATATGCTATCATTTGGTGGGATCAGTTGAATCGTGCAGGGGAGCGTCCACATACATGGGATGAGATGAAGAGGGTTATGCGTTCTCGCTTTGTGCCTGCGTACTACACTCGAACGCTACACACGAAGTTGAGACAGCTTTACCAAGGTGATAAATCTGTGGATGAGTACTATCAAGAGATGCAAATGCTCATGATTAAATACAATTGTTCGTGAGTCAGCGGATGCCACTATGACAAGGTTCTTTGAGGGGCTGAACGAAGATGTGCGAAATCGTGTTGATTTGATGCAATTCAACACCGTACAAGAGCTACTTCATCAAGCGCAGCGTGCTGAACAGTGGTTGAATGCCGCACAAAAACCATCTATGCATCATGGTCGTGGCACTTCAAGTGGTTGGCGGCGCTCGTCGCGGCAAGGTGGTGAAGGTGGTTCTTCTTCTACACCGGTTGCATCCATAAAATCGGGTGGAACATCATCAAAAGAAGCATCAAAGGCAATTGGGACAACAAGTAAGGATTCATCCAAAGCTGATTCTAGTGCATTCTCTACCACTAGAACTCGGAATATTGAATGCTTCAAGTGCAAGGGTAGGGGCATATGATGAAAGATTGTCCAAATCGAAGATGGTGATGCTCACAACCGATGGCAAATATGTTTGAAAGTGAGGAAAGTGAGAAATCGAGATATGGGAGGTGAAGAGCAAGATGATGTTGTTCAATGTGAACTGAAGATGGACCATGTTTGATGGCTCGGAAGGTGAACCATGATGGTGCACCTATTGTAGAGAAGGGACAATGACGTACTATTTTCCAAACCGAATGCAAGATCAAGGGAAAGAGGTGTAAGCTTGTGATAGATGGAGGAAGTTACAACAATGTGATTAGCAAGGATGTGGTTGGCGCGTTGAAATTGACCACACAGCGCCACCCAAAGCCCCACTACATGAAGTGGCTTCATAATGTTGGTAAGCTCAAGGTAACCCATAAAGTGAATGTACCAATTTCAGTTGATAGATATGAAGACAAGGTGGAATGCGATGTTGTTCCAATGCATGCTAGTTCTATTCTTTTGGGGCGACCATGGCAATTTGATCGGAATGCTACACACCAAGGGAGAACTAATCGCTACACATTTATGCATAAAGGAGTGTTTGTTTCTTTGCTGCCCAAAAGTGGGGATGATATTCATTGTGACATCCTCACTAAGCCAAACAGTGTTTTGAAGAACAACTCGAAACCGAGGACGGTTTCGCTTGAAGGGGGAGGGAATGATGCGGATATATCTTCTATTGTTGCTGAGAATTGCAATGCAGATGTTGAAGAGAAGAAAGATGACATGGCTATGCATCCACAAGGAGTAAAATCCATTTCATTTGGAGATATGCCACCTCAGGAGGGAATTCTAATTGGATCCATATTTGTTGGCATTACTGGCATTGATCCGTTAGCATGGAAGGAGAGATACATGTGCAAGGGTGGGCCACTCAAATCTGTCCATCATTTTGATCGTGATGCTGGTGCTAATCACGACCATAAACATGGTCTTGGGCCACACCAATGGAAAGATAATGAAGTCTAGTTTCTAGCATTTCAAACGGTGCAACTTTTCGACTTCCGAGCAAGAGTTATGACTGTTTTAGTGGGAGTTGCACAGGCTGTCAAAAACTGCGCGAGACCAGATCTTCCTGTCCAACTTCCAAGACATTAAATCATTTTATCTACCCAAGAAAACCCTTTAGTTTCTTATTTGGTTTCACACCACCCTTTAGTTTCTTATTTGGTTTCACACCACCCTTTAATTTCTTGTTTAGTTTCACACCTAAGCTAGGAGGGATGTTCCTAGTATAAATACATATGTATTCCATCCGTTTGAGGGAGACTTGGATTATCGAAATAGACAACAGCAACCATGGGTGTTTGTGGAGCAAATACCATGTGTTCTTGATAGTTTTTCCGTTCATGGGTTTGTTAGTGTTGGTGCAAGTCAAGAACGTCTTGTTCTTGTGATTGTCCACAGAATCTATCTGATTCCTCCACTCAATTCGCGTTCTTGTGTTGATCGTGGTTTGTGTGATCGGTTTCGTTTCTTGATCAACTCTTTTGTTGTTCGAAAAGTCGAGTACCACCAAGCTATCATCTTCGTATCGTGAAAGATCGGGCCACCATTCACTCAACGGCTGGTTGGATCCGTATCACCAGGGAATCTGAGAAGCCATAGAACATGAGATTGGTGTGGCCATGGAAGAAAAGACCGACAAGGAGGCGAAAGCTTTTCTCTTTCAGTGTATCCTTGAAGATCTTCTTCTACAAGTCGCCAAGAAGAAGAATGCAAGAGAAGTCTGGGAAGCTTTGAGAACCAAATTTCTAGGTATTGATCGTGTTCAGAAAGTATGCTTGCAAACACTGAAAAGTGAGTTTGAAGCTTTGAGAATGAAAGACGCAAAGTCTGTTGATGAGTTTGCTAGTAAGATATGCAGCATGCATGGCAGCTAAGTTTAGCACCTTGGAGTTATGCTTGAAGATGCAACACTTGTGAAAAAGCTTCTTGATTCCGTGCCCGAGAAGTTTTTCTAGTTAGTTGCATCAATTGAGCAATGTTCTGACTTGGACATCATGCCGTTTGAAGAGGCAATTGGATAGCTTAAGGCATATGAAGAATGAATCCGTTTGCGTCTTGGAAGTTGATCTGCAAGTGCCAAAGGGCGTCTCTTACTGACACAAGCTGAGGGCCAGTCGCGTCAAAGGGGTAATAGCAGCAGAGATTTGTCGACAAATAGCAGATTTGTTGGCAGAAGCAAGCCGGATGAGCAAGGTCGTGGAAGATGGCGTGGCAGAGGACGTGGCCGTGGTAGAAGTGGTAGAGGCTTCAGTGGTGGCCGGCAAGATTCAAGTGGCAACGGCATCACGGCAAGAGATAAGAGTCACATCAAATGTTTCAATTACGACAAATTTGGGCATTATGCTTCAGAATATCGACTGCCCAAATGCAAAGAACAAGAAGCTAATTTGTCTCAGGCTCAAGAAGATGAACCTTTTTTTTTGTCAAGTTGCGAGTCACATAGTCAAGACATAATTTTGCACAATAAAGACTTGATCTTGCTGAATGAAGACAAGGTGGTTCCAGGAACTTATACCGCAGATATTAAGGAGAAGGGTATGTGGTACTTAGATAATGGAGCAAGTAACCACATGACAGGTCAGCGTTCATTCTTCACCGAGCTTGACAGAAGCATTCTTGGGCAAGTTCAGTTTGGAGACAGCTCAACGGTGAAGATTATGGGAAAAGGCTCATGAATTTTGCTAGAATGCAAAAATGGCGAGCATCGTCTGATCACGGAGGTATATTATATCCCTAATCTCTGCAGCAATATTTTGAGTCTAGGCCAAATAACAGAAGCAAGTTGCAGTGTGATGCTTGCGGGAGACATGTTGAGAATACTTGATCAGGAGGGAAACCTACTCATGAAGGTCCAGCGCTCTGGCATTCAGTTGTAAAAGGTAATGCTAAAAACTGCCATGCCTATGAGCCTCTCAGTTTGTGTTGAAGAGCCGGCATGGCTATGGCATGCACGACTCCGTCATTTGAATTTTCAAGCTATGAAGGATATGGTTTCTAGAGACTTGGTACAGGGAGTGCCGAGCACCAATCATATTGCACAAATGTGTAAAGGGTGTATCCTCACAAAGTAGTGCCATAAGCCATTTCCATCGCAAGCACTGTACCGTGGGGAAGTATTGCTGGAGTTAGTACATACAGATCTTTGCGGACCTATCACACCACAAACGATTATAGGTAATTGATACTTCTTACTTCTAGTGGATGATTGCAGTCGTTATTTGTGGGTATATTTTCTTAATTCAAAAGATCAAGCATACAATGCATTCAGAAGGTCCAAAGTGCATGCTGAAAATGAAAGTGGGCACAAGCTAAAAGTGCTCAGGGAGATGAGAGGTGGAGAATTTGTGTCTCAACAATTCTCATATTTCTGTGTGGAAGAAGGAATTCAGCGGCATCTCACTGCACCTTATACACCTCAGCAAAATGGAGTAGTGGAACAACGTAATCGCTTAGTACTTGCTGTTACAAGAAGCTTGCTCAAAACAATGCAAGTCCCCGGGGTGCTGTGGGCCGAGGCAGTGAGACATGCTGTGTATATATTGAACCGTGTGCCGACTAAAGCTTTGAAGAGAGCAACCCCCTATGAAAGTTGGAAGGAGAGGAAACCAAATCTTGATCATCTCAGATATTTGGTTGCACGGCATTTGCAAAAATTCCAGCAGCTCAAACCCGAAAGCTTGATGATCGTAGCAAGCGAATGGTTTATCTCGGGGTAGAGGAAGGAAGTAAAGCACATCGACTACTTGATCCAAAAAAGAAAAGGATCTGTATAAGTCACGATGTGATATTTGATGAAAGAAAAAAGTGCAGCTGGGAATGGTTGAAAGGATGCAACTCGTCTTCAACCAAATTCACTATGCACATTTTGAGAAACGTGGGTGAAGTCGAAACTGCACAAGAAGGAGAGTCCGTCGAACTGCCGCAGCAAGCTGCAAGTTCAGAACAACCGCATCGAAGCTCTAGTTCAGAACAACTTGATGCAGTAGCACCTTCATTGCAGGCTCCTACGTTGTCAACTCCAGGTGTAGGAGCAGCATCCTTGGCACCGACTGATCCAACACAAGAAGTTTCAGAATATATGCCAATACAGAACACAAGTCCTGGCAGTCCAACTTCGCTAGGTGACTCCTCTCCAGAACCAACTCCAGTAAGATACAGATCCCTGGCAGAAATATATGAGGATACTGAAGGTACTCAGATCTTTGAAGAAGTGAATATAGTAGCAGTTGATGAACCAGTATCTTACCATGAGGCAGTAGGAGATAAAGCTTGGAGGGAAGCAATACAATAAGAAATTGATATTCAATTCAGAAGAATAGAACCTGGACTTTGACAGACCTTCCAAGTGGAGTAAAACCAATTGGACTCAAATGGATTTACAAGTTGAAGAAGGATGCAACTGGAGTAGTTGTGAAACACAAAGCAAGATTGGTTGCTAAAGGTTACGTGTAGCAAAAGGGAATAGATTTGGAAGAAGTCTTTGCTCCAGTTGCTAGAATGGAGATAGTAAGGCTGCTACTGGCATTGGCAGCTCAGGAGATGTGGTTAGTACACCATCTCGATGTAAAGTCTGCATTTTTGAATGGAGAACTTCAAGAGGATGTCTACATTTCTCAACCAGAAGGGTTTGTCACGGCCAACAATGAAAACAAAGTCTATAAGCTGTCAAAAGCCCTTTATGGTTTGCGACAAGCACCGAGAGTGTGGAACATCAAGCTTGATAGAACTCTGAAGGAGCTTGGTTTTCGTAGATGCCCTCAAGAACAAGTTGTGTATAAGCTTAAGCATCGGAGATGGTATGTTAATTGTCAGGGTATATGTAGACGATTTGATTGTTAAGGAGCTAGTGAGAAAGAAGTTCAGGTCTTTAAAGAACAAATGAAGAAAGAATTTGAAATGAGTTACTTGGGACTTCTCTCTTACTATCTTGGAATTGAAGTACAGCAAGGCAACAATGAGATAACTGTAAAGCAAACTGGATATGCTAAGAAGATATTGCAGCAAGCTAGAATGGTGGAGTTGAAGGATCAATTTGGCCTAGAGAGGGATGAATAGGCAACTTTTCAAATTATAAGGATAACTACAGCACAAGTAACAAGCTCAGAAACTAAGTTTCTGGAAACAAAACACAAGAGTGAAATGCACAGAACAACTAAATAGCAGCAACAAATAACATGAATGCAAGAATTTAAATAAGAGACACCAGAATTTTATCCCGTGGTTTAGAGCCTATCTCCTACTCCACGTTGGAACACTTCTCCTTGAAGTATAGCTCCCCCAAAGCTAGTCGCAGTAGCTTTGGGTGTTCACTAGGGCAACTCTTTCACCACTCCGGTGAGGTGAGTTCCAAACCTCTCACAGACAAGGTGGCCTTCGACAAACACCTTTGGACAGGTCGCACCTTCACTGCCTCCAAACTATCTAGGATCACTAAGACTCAAGAGTAATAGACTACACATAAGCCCTGTCTCTTGGATCACTCAGCACAGCACTTGCTAGACTAAGCTTGGAACAAGAACACTTGAAAAGAGTTAAGGTTTTGAGTTCAGAGGTTCAGCACAGTCTCCTTGGTGGAATGAAAGCTCTAAGGATGCTAGAATGTCAAGGAGATCAAAAAGTTATATGGTAGATGGCTTAGGAAATGCTTATATAGGCATTTGGATAGGAAATAGCCATTACACCTACCACTGTGACTGTTGTAACGTGTCAGACTGTCAAAAATCAGGATTACACGTTTGCAACAAACTTAGCAAAATAAGCTAGCGATACTGGTTCTGTGTACTCCGGACCAAATAGGCTTATTTACGCCGGACTAAAAAAATTTGGTCCGCCGTACATAGGAAGTTAGAATGATTTTGGTCCGGCAAAGGAATGAGGGTTTAACATGTGAGCCGGACCAAAATATTTGGTTCACCGTAGAAGGGTTCATAGGAGTCAAGAGCAACAGACTTTTTGACTTGAAAAAGAGTTTAACCGAGAGATTTGTTTTAGCGTCGGACTGAACTTTGTGAAGGCGGAATTTGGTGCGGCGTAGATGGTGTGCGCTCGGTTTGCTCAAAACAAAGGAAACTTTTACCACGGACTGAAAAGAATGTGGTCCGGTGAGGATTATAAGTGTTCGATCATGTATACTAGACCAAGGATTATTTGGTCTGTAGCACATGGATTTCAATGAAGATTTTCAGCAACGGACCTTTTGAATAACACAAGAGCTTTACCGAGAGAGAGGCTTTTGCGCTGGACTAAACTTTGTGAAAGCGGAATTTTGGTCCGACGCAAATGGTGTGTGCTCGGTTAGAAGTTTCTTCAAAGAACTTTCACTACGGACTGAAATGAATTTGGTCCGTCATAGAAGGATTTCAATGGAGTTTATAGCAGCGGACCTTTTTGAATGATAAAAGTCTTATCCGAGAGGAATGCTTTTACGTCGGACTGAATTTTGTGTTAGCGGAATATGGTCCGGTGTGAATGGAATGCGCTTGGTTAGTATCTTGTTTGAGTATGTTTTGGCATTGGACTAAAGATGGAATGGTCTGGCGAAAAATGGGTTTTGGCTTAGGTTATGCTGGACTTAAGAAATGAGCAATGAAGTTTAGTCCAGGGAGATTCTTAGACTTTGTATAGGGAGAAGGATTGATGCAAGGAACAAAATGACTAAAGAATTCTAGCTCCAAGCAGTCTATTTTGTCTTAGCCTTGTGAACCAATTTATTGACTTGTGCACAATCCCTCTTTATAGTATGGCCAAACTAAAATAACCCTAGCTACTTGGCTTGAATTATCTCCCAAGCCAAAAACTAGCAACAAGACACCTTAACATTGTCATTTCAGTAGACCTTTTGATGTTCCAACCAATATTCTTCAAGGCTTAGAGATTATTGACTTAGTCATCAACACCAAAACCATATAATTAATGATGATAAAAGTATTGAGGGGGCCTAGATGCTATCAGGAGTGCAATCCGTCGAAATATCCGATGGAACCTAAACTGCACTTGACTAAAGGATGAAGAAGGAGATCCAGTGGATGCAACTGAATATCGATGTCTGATAGGATGTTTGAAGTATTTACTCCATACTAGACCGTACCTAAGTTACTCGATCGACATGGTCAGTAGGTACATGCAGGAGCTGAAGCAAAGTCATATGAAGGCGGTGAAGCAGATTCTTCGGTATATAAAGGGCACAGTTGGTTTTGGCATTGCTTACATGAATAATGGAGATGATGAGCTGATTGGCTATAGTGATAGCAATCTAGCTGGTGACCTCGATGATCGAAGAAGCACAACCGGTATGGTATTCTACTTCTCTGGAGGTCCACTCGCTTGGTGCTCATAGAAGTAAAAGACAGTGGCGTTATCATCCTACCAAGCAGAGTTTATGGCTACTACTGCAGCGGCATGTTAAGCCGTGTGGTTAAGAGACCTACTTAATGCTTTGACAGGACGAGCACCAAAGGAAGTAGTAATGCGAGTAGACAATAAGTCTGTTAACTGCTATTGCGCTCATGAAGAACCCAGTGTTTCACGGAAGAAGTAAGCATATTGATACAAAATTCCATTTCATTCAGGAGTGCATTGAAAATGGTCTGATCGCAGTGGAACATGTTAGTTCCAAAGAACAGTGTGCAAATATTATAACCAAGGCACTTGTAAGAGTAAAATTTGTTGAGATGCGAGAGCTGCTGGGTGTCAAGAACATCGCTGGAGGAAATCAGGATTAAGGGGGAGAATGTTAAATGTAATCTTGATATTAGTAGATGGGTTGTTTTTAGTTTTTCAGAATCTAGTTTGTTTATGTTTTGTCGGGTAGAGTAACAGAAAAAGCTGATTAGCAGTTCGGATGAGATTGCTTACCTTGAATATGTAATCTCAACTTATCTGTAAGTTTGGCATTATAAAAAGGAGAATAAACACCAAAAAACGTTGCACAGTTTTGGCAGCACAAAAACTTGTCTTGTTAATTATGTACTCTAGTTGTTCCGCTGTTATCCTGTTTCTATTATCATTTGTTTTCTCAGGATATAGAAGCATCGCAAAGTTTGTTGTCGAAAGTTTCTCTGAAGATCAGAACAACGACAAAGCTACTGTTGTTGCTGGTTTTTACAAGATCGAAGAATCGCCAAAGCATTGTTGTTGCTTGTATTCAGAAGACCAGAATATTGGCAAGAAATAATACTCAATCAAGATCTACACCAACACCCCCTAAGGTGAGCTACTCCACCTCCAGCATCTGGCCTATTTCTACCCACCGCCTTTAGATCTAGCCGAACCCCTCTCCCTATCACCACTATGCATCCTAGCCCCAAATCCCCGTATTGCCGCCTCCTCATTGCCACAGGCCTCGAGTACAAGGTGACGCTGTGGAGGAGACCAATCCTGGTGCTATGGAGAGAAGGGTGAAAGTAGCAGTAGCACTGGCATTGCATGTCAAGTGCGAGCAGCTTGGCTAGCAGTGACAACTCGGTGGCATGGTCGGCTTGGGCCATGCTTGGGAGGATGGCACCAAAGCAGTTGGCACTAAACTAAGGCAGCCCACGTATGGCGAAAGGGTGTGGCCAGCAACACAAGAGGCAGCCATGGAGAAGTGACGTGGTGTGGCGGCTAGCACCCAGGGTAGCTGTGCTTGGCTCGACCCATGATGACAAGGAAATGATGCGCCAAGATGTAGCTTCGCCGGCGGAAGAGTAATGGTAGCTGTAGGGTCGGCTTTTCGAGCTAAGCGGTGCGGCACTGCTCGACCTAGCATCAAGGGTGACACGACATGGACGGTCGAGGCGACGTGGCGGCGTGAGCAGCATGACACGAAAATTCGACGAAGCTATCGATGGCCGGGGCCACATAGTGCTAGTGGTTAGGAGGCAACAAGGCCCAGGCGATAGCTCGGCTCGGTGCTTAGGACAGCATGGGGTGGACACATAAGGTAGCACGACTGATGGCTTGAAGCATAGTCACAAAGTTCCCGGGTCGAAGGGGTCGAGGTATGGGGTTGCGGGACGTGGGTCGACACTTGAAAAAAATAAGGTACGAAGTGGGTATACCCCTTTGGGACGAGAACCAAGGATTTGGTACGT
Organism: Guadua angustifolia; assembly: GCA_036346375.1. NCBI lineage: Eukaryota > Viridiplantae > Streptophyta > Magnoliopsida > Poales > Poaceae > Guadua > Guadua angustifolia. Next base: position 46,895,923 of record CM070506.1, on the reverse strand, counting down.
GACCCCTATGTATATGGGTCGATGATCCCGGGTCGATACCATATACCAGTCTAGAAGCTGCAACAGCAGCAGTGGAGGATAGAAGAAAAAAGAAAAAGGAAAGGGAAAGAAGGGAAAAGAGAAGGGAAAGAAGGTTTTGGCATTCTCCGGAGACCTCCACTCGTCGGGCTAGAAAAAGCCCAGTCCAGCCCAACCCAGCATACTCCACCTCTTCTGTAGCAAACCCTAGCCCGTCCATCCGACGACGGAGTGAGCCGATCAAATGCACAAAACCCTACCGCTTCACCGCCTCCTATAGAAAGGGGCTACCCTTCTTCGCGCCGCCACCCTTCGCACACACTCAAATCCTCCCCACCGCCGCCGCCGAGGAAGGAGAAGGAGGAAGCCAGCGAAGATGAAGACCATCCTCACGTCGGAGACCATGGACATCCGGAGGGGTGAGTGAAGGTCACCATGAAGGTGGTGACGGTGGAGGGCCCCATGAAGTCGACCCAACTTCAAGCACCTCAACCTCGACTTCCAGTGCGGGGCGGGGAAGCTCAAGGTGGACGCCTGGTTCGGCACCCGCCGCACCATGGCCGCCATCCATTCGATTTGGATCTGTCATACTCCTATGGTCGCCGGCATTCCACTCCATGTCCCAGCGGCCAACGGGACGACGTCCCTAGTACCGTCCCGGTATCGTCCTTAGCGTTGACCCAGCTCGACCCCGATCCTCGATTTGGGACGACGTCCCGAGGTCGCGAAATGCGCCATCGGCCTCGAACCTTGTGACTATGGTCTGAAGACATGGGTCGATGAGGCAACACAGTTGACGACCAGGGAGCGGCGACTTGGTCTATGGTGGTGATTGACGCAAGCGCAACGGCAACAATTGGGATGACAAGGCGCAGGTGATGGCGCAAGAGGCCAGCGACATGTGTTGAGCCACCTGATGTCGCTAGCCTCTTATGCCATGTGCTGAGCCACCTAATGTCGGTGGAGAAAGATAGAAGGACCGGGTGGTGCTCGGTGGAGAAAGGACGGGAGAGGAGAAGCTTGGCCAGTGGAAGAAGAGGACAAAGAAGGAAGGAAGAAGAGAAAGAAGGAGGAAGAAAGAAGAAAGGGGGAGAAGAAGATACCATGCGGCCAGGAAGAAGGAAGGTAAGGAAAAAGGGAAATAAAATAAGAAAAGAAAAGAAAGAAAAAATAGAAAATGAAAAGAAGAGAAAAGAAAAGAGGAAAAGGAGTGAAGAGAAAAAAAGAGGGAAAGAAAAGAAAACATAAGAGAAAAAGGGGCCGGAGCTAGATTTCTAATGGTGGACCTTATTTTCGTGTGTGTATGGTCAAAGATGGCCTTCGGTGGATTCATCCCTGTCATTCTCAATACTCAAGGTAAAATTTTATAGTCATCCACATTTTCATATGCATAGCTTTAGTTGTGCACATCGCATTTAAATCTTGATCATCGCACATTCATGCATGTATATAGAAAATTTTAATTTGAGAGCTTACAACTGATACAACTACCCATTAGGTCTTAATTATTTGGTGGTATGGACATGTCGTGTTTTTTACTTCACTTGGATAATTCAAACGATGGAGCGAAATATTAATCGTCAAGTTGTGGATATCGAATTATTTAATTATTAAATTGCTTGGTCTTAGGCTAGAATTATTGGAATATCCGATTGTGTGTTATTGGAGTCGCATAGAAATTGGATAGTAAGTCTTATATGTTAAATTTGTGAGAGTTTATTTCAAGTTAATTTGGTAGTTGCAAGATTATCGATGGATGGATTTACTAGATATAAATCGGTGATCAACTTAGGTATTTATATTGCATTGGTGGAACATGTCCTCTTAATTTAGGTTGTACTTAATTATAGTTAATTGATTCTAGTAGTATGTATATGGCTAAATTAGTTCTTATCATATAAGATTTATTTTGTGGAATTAGTGCCCGCATATTCAAACAATGGTTGTGCGGTATTTGAGCAACATATGTGCAATTAGATTAGATATATTAAATGATAGTAGATGGGTTACATATAATGAATATGTGAGTACTCAGTGATTAATTATTTGACCATATATAATCGGATTGGATCACCATGTGAATTAGAAGATGAATTGTAGGTACCAGGATATTAGGCTTGCACCATTAGAGAAGGTCTACACCCTCATTTTGGATTGACAAATGTATGATTATGGGTCAATCATGATAGTATAGATATGAATAAATTGGTGGTTGACGTGCATGACGATCCAATAAGGTGAGCACATATATGAGTGATCAGTGGGCTATTAAATGTTGAGTATGTGATCAACATGGAAACCTCATTTAAGTGTTGCATGGATACATACACTTAGATCAGTGAAATTTTAATATGTATGATCATGGATTATTAAAATGGGATTGGTATAATAGTAACTGTGGATTTGTTTGCTTGCATATGTTAACATTGGAGTGTACATATGAATCATGGAACCGTATGAGAGGCTCGGGACTAGCTAGATGACGTAATTGGTACTTCGATCAAATAGAGTTAGACTAAATGTTCAATAAGTAAGGCAAGCACCTACATTGATCATATTGATTCTATTATTTCACTTAATTTATGTTGTTTTATAAATTTATGTATGCATGTATGTACTTTCGGTAAAATAGCTATATTTTTTGTAACAGTAGATAAACCTACTTGTTGCATGGAACTTCCTTGATAAATACACAACCTTAGTATTGAAATCCATAAGATAGAGGTTAGACAATAACTTATATCAATCTTGGGTATACTCGATTATACATAGTTATGCTTAGCCATGCTTTAGATTTGGAAGAGCAAATGAATGGTTGAAGCATTTGTTCGAAAATGGTAATTTCGACGTGGACCAGAGGGGTTAACTCTGTTATTTTGGTATAAAATCAAAATTGAAAACTAACTTTTGACTTGTGCAAGTTATTAATATAATATGTGAAGTGTAAGGGATGGACTTGCACGTAATGTAGGGGAGTTCTCGCCCGAATCGATTAAGCACCGAATGTAGTGTTGTAAAAATCAAAATATTCGTGCAAACATTAGTACTATTTATATGGTGATTCTAACCTACTAAGTTATCTAATACTAGTTTTGCATATTGAAAGGCCGAAGTAGTATGGGCATTCCGGGTAAGTTTGCTTGAAAGGGTTCGCTCATTGAGGTGTTAGGGCTAAAGCTTGCCGATACATCGATGCATAACTTGCTATGGAGGAAATGGTTATGACAAGGCGTAAACTATCGTTGATATTATGTTTATGAGAATTTTGCTTTTGCCACCATAGCGAGGGTCAAACATCCCTGGGTTGGTACAAAATTAGGTCTAGGTGATATAATGGTTTTATCATGACCTCTCTTCCGCACACAAAGAAAGTGTGTTAATACCTTAGCAACAAGAATTAGTCATACCTTATAGGTAAATTTGCATGCCTCAATAGACTGTAAATCTTTAAAAAAACCGTGCTCGTGGACATGAGCGACTCTGGTGCATTGACACTAGTTAGTTTTGAATTTTTATGCAAAATCTTGTGTTGAAAAAATGGTGGACAGCCAAGATATAGATGTTATGATAGGTGTATGACTGGGAACAGATAATTGATCACAATCATGGAGGATTATGATTTGCTCATATTTAAGTTATATACTTGTTATTTACATACTTATGGACTGCTATTTACAAATTCCATTTGTAATCTACTACTTATTATTGTTGAATAAATCTCATTTTATGCAAAATTTGAGAAAATGGTAGTATAGCCAATCATTTGACATAGCCATGCATATACTTATAGTTGTGACACTGGGCTAGTGGACTAAAATGTTTTTTATAATTTTCAGCCAATATGGTATATTTTATTCTATCTAACCTTTTTTTGCCGTCGTAAACAGGTGAGATATAAATTCTGTTTGTAACTGAATTCTTGGATAGTTTCGATTCGTGACATTACCAACATATAATTAGAAAAGTAATGATCAAACATGTGCGTTGGGAACAATGTTGATGACTTGATGTAAAAAATGATAGGTGCCTATCCACTTGTAATTATAAGGCATATTTTGATGAAGCACCGTGATGAAACGGCTGAGGAAGGAATAAGAGAAATAATAGTTGGTCGAGCACGTACTTACAAATAATGAAGAGGATAGAAAATAAAAATGACAAATAAAAATGCATGCATGCCTAATATTTTAAAAGAATATTGCAGAATTATACATCTTTATTTTGAAGAACTTATATTTAAAACAATATTGTAAGAAAAAATGGTTTATATTTTGAGATGGAGGGAGTGAAAAGTATGGAGAGAGTACGATAAGAATTACATTTCTTTTTAAATGGGAACAATTGCTTTGATGTGAACTGTTTTTCACCTTGATCTCACCGAGAGGAAATAAAACCTTTCTTTAATTATGTTCAGTTCCGGAATCTTTCAGTGCGAACGTAAGCGTGATTCATGGGGCATAAGTCTATTCTTTGCGTAACTACATTAATTCTGCCGTGGCACATACGGCCGTTGGATCAGATGCTCATGGTCATGGCTGCTGAGGGCGTGAGGACTGATGACTGCGGAATTTTCGCGGTGCCGTCGTGTCTTCTTTCACCGACGTATACAACGATGGAAGAAGATGAATCATGCTATTTCACCGGAGGTGATAGTGAACGTAGGTACTGTAACGCGACTTCAACCTCCTGCATGCGCATTTGTTCGCTTTCACAATTGCGTTTGGGAATTCGTCAGGTGGTGTGATGGCACTGAGGCTCCTTCACTTTTTGACGCTGGACCTGATGACCCAGTTCTGTTTTGTTTTTGCTTTTGTTTTTTGTTTTTCGAGGCGATCCCGATGACCCGGTTTCTCACGGTCATAACTATGCATCATAATTATGCACAAAAAATTCAAAATTTTCTAACTTGGTTTGTTTCAATTTTCATTCGGTTTAAACTTGCCGGTCAACGTTTTATCAGGATAGTTGCAATATTTAAATTTTTAAAAATTCCTCAGATTTGGTAACCATCTAAAATTTTTATGAAAACATTATTGATGTGTCAAGAACCTCTAAAAAATTTAAAAAAATTTTGATGCCGTTTGAGCTATTTTTTGCTCGGTACAATTTTGTCAAGATCTCGGTTTTCTCGGTTGAATTTTTTTTTGAAAATCCATTTTTACTATTCATCTAAAATTTATGTAAAAATTTTAAATCTCGCTAAGATTTTTTTCTCCGGCACGGGCGATGACCGGGTTTGCTGCGTCCGTCTGAAAAAGACGGCGAGCGAAATCGGCAAACAAAGCTTTCAAACTTTTGGGCCCAATACTCCTAATATTCGGGCAAATCTGCGCCTCTCAGCACAGAGAATGCCAAGGTCTGGACGACGCAAGCCATCGTGCTCGCTGGTGGGCCTAAATACGTAAAGCAAGAATTTCTTATTTAATATTTATTTTAAATCTTTTTTTGAAAATAATCGACGGAAAAATAATAATAAAAATGCCCTTCTGTCTCCTCAGTATGAGGCTCATACTGGGGCAATAGGATGCTAGGCCGACGGCAACTAACGGCAAAATTTTAAAAATTTAAAATGGGTCACTGATCGGCCGATGTAGGGGTGATCGCCCTTTATAGGGTGATAGGAGGGCCCAGCAATTTTTTTATTTAAGATTTGTTTTAAATCTTGTTTTTGATATAATCAACAGGAAAAAATGATTTGCTGTAAAAATATCAGGAGGTACACTGCCCAAGGTAAATATAGTCTTAATATGGGTCGATCGCCCCATATCTAGGCGATATGTACCCTTTATAGCCTTCGTTCTCGCTCGCGGTCTCGCAAAGCCAACAGCAAAAGAGGAAGAAAGAAAAGAAGAGAGATGGGAAGGAGAGGGAGAAAAAAAATAAGCAGGTGAGATATAAATTCTGTCTGTAACTGAATTCTTGGATAATTTTGATTCGTGACATTACGAACATATAATTAGAAAAAGTAATAATCAAACACGTGCGATAGGAACCATGTTGATGTAAAAAATGATAGGTGCCTATCCGCTTGTAATTATAAGACATATTTTGATCAAGCTCCGTGATAAAACGGGCAAACGGCTGAGGAAGGAATAAGAGAGAGAATAGTTGGTCGAGCACGTACTTACAAATAATGAAGAGGATAGAAAATAAAAATGCATGCATGCCTAATATTTTAAAAGAATAATGCAGAATTATACATCATTATTTTTAAGGACTTATATTTAAAACAATATTGTAAAAAAAATGGTTTATATTTTGAGATGGAGGGAGTGAAAAGTACGAAGAGAGTACGATAAGAAGGCAACGTATCCTGTGCACATAGACTTCTCGTGTACACACCGTGCACACCAACTAACGAAAGTTATGAAAAATTCTGAAAGAAATTGTAGATGTACTTCATAGATCACTCTACCTATGTATAAAATTGAAGGTTCAAATTCATTAGGATTTTCTCTTTTTTGTAACTCTTGATATATAATGAATTTGATCTGAAACTTTATACATAGGTAGAGTAATCTATAAAGTACATTTACAATGTTTTTTTAGAATTTTTTATAACTTTTGTTAGTTAGTGTGCACGGTGTGTGCACGAGAAGCTCTGTGTGCACAACATACGTTGCCCGATAAGAAATACATTTCTTTTTAAATGGGAACAATTGCTTTGATGTGAACTGTTTTTCACCTTGACCTCACCGAGAGAAAACAAAACCTTTCTTTAATTATGTTCAGTTCCGGAATCTTTCAGTGCGAACGTAAGCGTGATTCATGCGACAGAAGTCTATTCTTTGTATAACTACATTAAGGATCTGTTTGGTAGAACTTCAGATCTCAGTTTTATCTGAGACCTGAAACTTGTAGGCTAAAATAAAGTGAATTAAGTTTATATTTTTGTCTAAAATACAAACAAGATGATTCAATTAAACACTTTTAATACACTCACAGCTCCAGTTCCATGAATCTGGTACAGTTAGGAATACCCAGCTCCATCAAATCTATAAATCTGATGGAGCTGAAGCTCTGCCAAACAAACCCTAATTCTGCCATGGCACGTACGGCCGCGGATCAGATGCTCATGATCATGACTGCTGAGGGCGTGAGGACTGATGACTGCAGAATTTTCGCGGTGCCGTCGTGTCGTCTTTCACCGATGGAAGAAGATGAATTATGCTTTTCCTAAGGTGGTGTGATGGCATTGAGGCTCCTTCGCTTTTTGACGCTGGTCCTGATGACCCGGTTCTGTTTTGTTTTTGCTTTTGTTTTTTGTTTTTCGAGGTGATCCCGATGACCCGGTTTCTCACGGTCATAACTATGCAGCATATCATATCATGCACAAAAAATTTCAAAATTTTTTAACTTGATTTGTTTTAATTTTCATTCGGTTCAAACTTGCCGGTCAGTGTTTTATCAGAACAGTTGTAATATTTAAATTTTTAAAAATTCCTCAGATTTGGTAATCATCTAAAATTTTTATGGAAACACCATTGATGTGTCAATAACCTCTAAAAAATTTAAAATTTTTGACATCGTTTGGGCTATTTTTTGCTCGGTACAATTTTACTGAGATCTCGGTTTTCTCGGTTGATAAAAACTGAATTTAAAAATCTATTTTTACTATTCATCTAAAATTTATCTAAATTTTTTAAATCTCACTAGGATTTTGTTCTCCGCACGGCGATATTTGGGTTTCTTTGCGTCGTCTAAAAGCGATTGCCTGCCGCCCTTTACTTACCACTAGTCATATATCCACGTGTTGCAACGAAAACTTAATTTATGATAAAAAATTTATTTACAAAGAGCACTAGTAGTGGCAAAGGTGGGTAATTAAAAAGTAGCGGTAAAAGTGGATAATTAAAGAGCAGTGATAAAGGTAGGTAATTTTGATAAAGTGGCGCAGAAAGAAACTCTTACTTTATATAGTATGATAAAAGCTAGTCTTTTTTTTTCAACGTTTTTGTGTCAAACATGGGCAGGGCCCAGATTTTGCCCTCGCTCTGTTTCAATAGAGTAAATTTTTACAGAGCTATAATTTGTTTTATAAACTATTATAAAACTACAAGTTTTATTTTAGAAAAACTTGTGTCAAAAAAACTATAGGTCTTAGAATTGATGGTCTTTATAATATTTTCTGTTTCGCTGGTACATGAGGCTGTCACGTCGCTCCGAGGTCTGCCATGCATCATTCCAGAAGTTCGCCTTGGTGTCGTTTCCTAAACCACATCGTCGTGGATGCCCGGGAACGACACATGCTGATGATCTCAAAGGAGGTATGCTGGTACCACTTCCCCTGGTAGCAGATTCTGGAACCAAGGGGAAAAGGTCATCAAGAACAAGCAAGAGGAGGAACTAGTAGCAGCTTTGCTTGAAGTTGAAGCACGAATCTCCACTATTTCCTGTATATGTGACATGCTCAGATTTCCTAGCTCCCAAGGAATTCCACCATCCAGTATGTTTGCAGAAAAATCGAGGCCAGAATTTCAACGCTACCCTAGCTCTGAATTTAAGTATTACGGGGCCATTTCTATAGATTTCAATGGGACAACAGCTATTTTCAGAAAAAACCGAGTTCAGAGGGCTACTAAGTAAATTCTCCAATTATTTCTGCAATTTTCAAGTACAAAAATAAAAATTCACTATGCGCTACTGTCGGCGTATTCCACTAAACAGGCCCGTGATCTCTGAGACCGGGTTTTGTTGGTAGGAGGGCGTCTTCGTGGTGGCTAATCGAGGGGCGAAAACCTAGAGGACTCCTGCGGAGGATTTGGCGCCTCTGAACTAGGAAGAACAAGTGATTTTTACCCGAGTTCGGACCCCTTGTGAGAAGGGTAATAACCTTACGATCTGCTAAATTTCTTATGGGGTGTATCAAACCGGTCTGAGTTCTCGAGTTACAAGCGCATCCGCTAGCTTTCTCTAGTATTGCAGTGGTGATCTCTAGATCCGATCCCCTTCCCCACGCACCGAGGGCCCTTATATAGGCAGAGCTAGCACGGGTAGGTACAAGGAGGTCATCATCTTGATCTAAATACATTTAATGCTTCCTCTCGTGTTGTCCCGTTCCTCCAGCCTCATTAAATGCCTACGCGTGCCCTTGCCCGGTCCGCCGGATGGGACCCCCTTGTGACAGGTAGGTGAGAGGCGTCAGAGGAATGGGCTTGTTGCAGAAACCCTTGCTCTTGATAAGTGCCGCTCGGCAGCTCGCTGCGTTCGACCGCAGTCGGCGGGAAGGAGCCTTGGCGGCCACCCCGACGCCCACCTTCTTGCCCTTGCGGCGGCGAGCGTCTCGCCAATCGCCGCCACCGCCACGCGATCGGGCGCCGGGCGGCGGCGTGCTCGCCCATCGCTCGCCCGGCGCCACGCTGAACCGGCGCCGGCGGCGAGCCGTGATCGCCGCCGTCGCCCGGCGCCACGTGGGGTGGGCGCCGGCGCAGCGTGCTTCGCCCACTCGCCGGGCGCCACGGACCAACGCTGGCCGTGTGCCGTGATCGCCGCCCGGCCCGGCCGCCACGCCGGGCGCCGGGCGAAAGGCGCAGCGTCTTCGCCCACCGCCGCCGGCGCCACGTGGACCGACGCTGGCCGGCGGCGTGATCGCCGCCCGATGGCCCGCCACACGTGGACCGCACTTTATGCGGTGGAGAAGGTACCTAAGCGTATATCTGTTGAGATAGCCGAACTGCCCTAGAGCGCAGACCCTCGACTCCTTTTAGAACCTTCACTTAATGCACTTCAATGCTTGTGCGCTCTTGGCGAGGCCACCACTCATGAGGATCTGACCGCCGGTCCCCGCGTATCTGCGGTTTTCCCTCGGGACCAAGCAGCGCATAATTTGTCCTTCGTGAACCGTCGATGGGGTACGATATATAGATGCATCTGCATTGGCGGTTCATATACGCTTTCGCGACTTTGCTTTCTTGTTCCTCGCCTCTTTTTCCCAAAGCTCTTTGTCTTCTTGAGCCACCATGGTGAACTCCATTCCAGCCTCTCTTGTTGGCCTTGCCGCCAGTAAATGGATGGGGATAATCAGCACGGAAGGCACCTTCGATACCGTCAGGGGACCACCACGCTGTGTGCCTCTCAAGCGAGATCGTCCGCACACTGGCCATGATGGCGGGCCTTCTTCCGCCCTTTTCTGAATTTTTCTCACCGTCCTCCATTTCTCTGAGATCCACCATCTTCATCTCACCCCAATTCTATCATCTTCCTCGCCATCTTCGCACACCTCTGTGAAATGTTCATGGGGTGATCTTGAACCTTCCTCTTCCGCCATTTCTTCATTTCGCGACGCCACCAACGACAGCAGTAGTGGGAGTTGCTATTTCCGCCTCGGACGAGATGGCCTCCCTTCACATTCCTTCAGCCTGACAGTCCAAGCTGGAGGGCATGGCGGCGGCCGGTTGTACATCGAGGATGACCAATGAATCGGCATACTGAGGGTGCAGCCGGGGCCGACGCCTGAAGGCTGGAGCTCGCCCGGAAGAAGAAGGCAGCGAGCTCCGCGCAATGGCGCCCGCATCGGCGGGTTGCGGACGCCGGATGACGGAGGGTGTAGCAGGACTATCTGCCCGGAGGATCGCCCTCTTCGTCGGCGTCGGCCCTCGTGGATACACGGTGACAACGACTGACAAGACGTGGCGGGACGTAAGCCCTTGTCTTCTTCTAGTTTCCTTCGCACATGTTTCTCCTGCGGCTTCCTACCAACCGACCGCCATCTTTTTCCCTTTCTTGCGCAGGCGAGGGCAACTTTGAGGAGCTAAACTGGGCGGTGGCTTGCCACATCGATCTTTCGCCGGTCCCAATCGACACACCTTTTCCGCGAAGGCGTGGCTCGCCGACCGAGCACTGCGGGCGCCTGCGGTCGTCAGGCTACTCCGCCGATGGACTCCACGGGACCGCCGTGATCCCGCCTCATGCCCCGGTGATCGGGGGCGTGCTCGCCGCCGCGATCGGTCGCGAACAGCGGTCGTCGCCGCCGACACCATGAGCTCGGACCTAAGAGGGCAGACCCACGGACAAAGCACCGCCACTACCGCCCGGCGTGGCGTACCTCTCAGGGTGGGGGCCTGAGGCGCCCCGCCGCGACTTCACCTCCATGCGCCGCCTTCAGCTGGCTCGCGCTGCTCGAGCCTTTACCTGGCGCCTTCTCCTCGGCGCCCGCAGCTGCAGGCGAAACAACGCCGCGCGGAGCTCAGCCACCGCTGGCCAGGCGGCCTCACGCTCCCGGCAATGGCTTGAACTTGAGGGCGCCACCAAGGCGGCCTCGAAACGCGCCAAGGGTGCCAACACCCTTGGCGCCACCGAGACGACGGAGGCCTCTGCGCGGCGCCTCCGCCGCCACCGCCGCCAGGGCGGAGACATACGCACCAGCCGCGGAGTTCTTGCCTCTCGCCGCCCGCCGCCCCGCCAAGGCCGTCGAACTCTTCACCGGTGAAGCGAGATCGCGGCACTAGGCACCGTTCTTCGCCGCCTCCGAGCATGGTGCCCGAGCACGCCCAACAAACTTGCCTCGGTGGCGAGGCGGGCGAAGCGGGAGAGGGCGGCGTGAAGCGACGCAGAGAGGGCTAACACGACCGCAATGCGGCGGGCGGGCGGCCGAGACAGGCGGAGAGGGCGGCGGCGGCGAAACCTCGACACTTGAATCCTTCCGCCGCGGCGCAATCTCGCGACCATCTTTGAAGAAGGCGTTCGAGCGCACTAAGAGGTGCTGGAACCCTTAGGCGTGGTGAGTCGCCCCTGGAGGACTCGGCGCTGGTCGCCCATCGACCAACCAAGGCGCGGAGGCGTTCGAGACTCCCGCCGCCCTAGCGCTCGCTCCGCCACGGAAGGGCCTTGGTCGCGATCATGACCGCAACCTACGCTGGCTTTCTGCGCCCGACGCGACGCTTTTGATCCCATGGCGGTGGTGGCGGCCGTGGGAGAGGCGAGCGAGTGGCTTTCGGGCGGGCGCTTGGTGCTGTGGCTGCCAAAATCGTGCTGGAATCTGCAGTGGAGCAACCGGTCATGGGCGTCTCCACCCGCCGGTTGTCGGCGCCAAGCGAAGAACTCGACTTGGCGAGGGCGAGGAGTGAAGGCGGCCTTCTTCTGTTTCCCCTTTTTCTTTTTGTTGCTTTTGTTGATGAACTGCGCCCGTAAAACCCTTGGACAACTTTTGGATGAATGTTAGATGTTTAATCGTTATTCATGCGTTTGCTCATTTTGCATGCTTGAATTCACCACATTTGCTTGTTAGGCGGCCGTCATTCGACTTAGCCAAGGCGCTTTTTAGAAACACCTAATTTAGGGTAGCGTTTCTAAGTCACGCTAAGTGATTTCATGCTTGCCGTGTGATCGCGAGCATAGATTATGCGGACCACATAAAATGTAGGTGAAAAATGTCCTTAATCGAACAAGGGCATAAGACACAGCAAAGGTCTTAGCGTCGAGTTTCAGCGAGATTATCGCGGTTTCAACCTTCCGGAACTTATACCCGATGATCGGCTAAAATATGCTTTCTGAACGTGGCGAAACAACAAGTTCTCGGAAGTGCTATTGGGCGAAACACTCAGCGGAGACGACCCGGTGCTTGAGGAGCCAACCCGAGGCGTCTGAGCCGTGTAGGAGTCTTTGTGTCAATCGACACTCCGATGACTTGGTCTCATGGGACGTTAACACTTAGCACATCTTCTCTTATCATGAGGAGCCGTTGGTTTCCAACATTTGCGATAACCATGCGCATCTTGACCTAACTCAGGATATGATCGCAAGAAAATGGCCAAAAAACGCGGTATAAAGCGCTTATCTTATTCCGTATGCCGCGGGATGAGCGACTTGAATTGCTTGGCGAAACCTGATGGATTTGGCGAGCGGCTTCGGCATCGGGCGAAGCGACCCCAAGCCATCGGGCGACCGGCCTTCGGCGTCAGGCGACCAACAAGCCGAGCGCCGGGCGAAAGCACGACGGGACCTTTAGGCGGCGGCTCGGGGCGCTGGCGGCGGCCCCCAAGCCAGGCGACCGACCGGCCGACGGCGAGGCGAGAAGCCGGGCGGCCGGCGAAAGACGACGGGCGGCGGCTTTCGAAGCAGCTGGGCGAGCAGCAGAAAGGCATTGGGCGACCAGGCCGCGCCAGGCGACCAAGAAACGGCGGTGGCCGGGCGAAACCCTGACGGAAGGCTGAGGCGAGCGGCTCGGGCACCGGGCGAAACCCCAAGCCACAGGCGACCAGCGAAGACGCAGGCCTTTCAAGGAAGTAAGCTGACATCGTTATGCTTACCTCAGGCAGCGTGCATGACGGCTCTGAGAAGGTGAGTAGACATCGGAGAGGTATACGCAAGGTAAGCTTTAAAACATTCTAAGCCCAAACATGAAGTGTCTGGCTCGCCTGTTTGGATCCTAAGTCCTTGTGAAATACCAAGAATTCGATCCGTGGCGCCATGTGCTCAAGCGGCGAAGTTTCTGAGGGGTGGCATTAGGTCGACGGCGCTCGCGGTGGCGACCAGCGGTGCCAGGAGCCAACCCGAGGCGCGTCTTGAGCAGCGTCGAGCAAATGCCTAGCCGCCCCGATCGCTGAGCCAAGTATACAAAGCGTCGAGGATCGTCATGGACTCCACAAAGGAATTAGCAAGCGCGACGGAACCAGCGACATTCATGCGCATATTCGCCACTCAAGGCACAATCGAATAGGAATAATAATGGCGCAAAAAGAGTTTTTCGCAACATGACCTTCTTGATCGACGCCGTTGCCGACCACCAGAGAGGGCGTACCTCAAGGTCGGTGGAGCAAGCTATTTGGTACCTACAATTCCCTAAGGGTAGAACTTAGGAGCAGCTCGATGTTGTAGGAGTTAATCGACTCCTCGCCGTCTCGGTGGCTCGATCGCCGGGCGAGATCTTGAGACCACCTTGAAGGGCCCTCCACCGGGAGGCGGCTTATGTAACCCGGCATCGTCTGGTCTGCGCAAGACCGGTCAGTCACCTTGAGTGTTCTCTCGGAGACCGGGTGGCGTGATACCGCTGAGGCTCTCTGAAGTGGCGGGCGCTGAGAGGCAAAGACGATCCGCACCTCCTCCAGAAGGTTGACATCTTCTCGCCGGAGATCCTCTTGGTCTTCTTCGTTGAAGGCGGAGACGCGCGGCGAGCCGAGCGACAGTTCGGAGGGGAGAACAGCCTCGGCGCCATACACCAAGAAGAAGGGTGTCTCACGGTCGCCTGCGGTGGCGCGATGCAAGCGACCACAACCAAGGCCGGAGTTCTTCCGTCCATCTTGCACCCGCGCCAGGAGTCGATCAAACGCCCTTGTCTTGAGGCCCTTGGCACTAAGCGCATTGGCGCGTTCCGCCGACCATTGCTCATGGGATGGGCCACCGGTTAAACATACCTTGGTGCCCATTTCTTCACAGAACTCCGTGAAAGCGCTTGCTGGTGGTAGGTGCCGTTGTCGATGATGATGCGGTTGGCGACTCCAAAGCGTGAAGATCCGTGCATGAACTTAATAATGGCAATGGCCGTGATGGCGCGATCGCCAACCCACCCACTTGGTGAACTTGTCGATGGCGGCGAAGAGGTGGGTGAAGCCCCGTGGCCCGAGAACGGACCGGGATATCAGCCCAGACATGACGGCCAAGATAGCGGGATGGTTTGCGAGCTTGGGCTGGTCGGTGAGTTTACTGGCGAAGAACCGACAAGCCGACGTCCTCACGGCAAATAAGCATCTGGAGGCGGTAGGCCAATAAAATCCTTGGCGAACGCCTTGTTCGACTAGAGTCCCGGCGGACATATGGCTCCGCGACACGCCTCCATGGATATCGAGAGCAATTGCTCCCTCTTCCCGAGTGATGCACTTCAAGAGAACTCCGTTTACGCTTTCTGGCGATATAGGTCCCCACCTACGAGTATAGCACTTGGCCTTCGTGCAATCTTCTCGGTGAGGCATCATCGTCGGGATCACTTGGTCACGCAGAAGGCGAGGATAGGGTCCATCCATCGATCTTCTGCCCAAGGCGGCGATTACTCGGTGCTCGCTGGGTACTCATTGGGCGAAGCTTTTCCTGGTCTTGCCTCCGCCGCCTTCTTCCTCCGGACCGGCCGAGGGCTTGCCGCCTTCCTCCCTGGATTGGAGGCCGTGGCGATGGCATCGCCTTCCCCACTGGCCGGGAGGCGCGCGACCTTTGCCGTCGTCCCCCACGGACCGGGGCGGCGACAATGACACCATCATCCCCACCGAATTGTGGGCTGCGATGGACGGTCGCGGTAGTCTTTCCTCGAAGACCCGACCGAACAGAGCCCTTGAGGATGCAAGGTGGGGCCGTCCGTCCAAGGTGATTGTCCACGAGGATATGAATATACCCCAAACCTTCAAAATGCGTTCCATTCTTGGGACCTCCGCAGTGCACGCCGCCATGGTGGGGTGGAACATTGGAACTCCTTAGAAACTTGATTAATGACCAAGAGGGAATCTCCCTTGACTTGGAGCGCCTAATGCCCGGCGCCAAGCGATGCGCGACTCGCCAATGAGACCTTCATACTCGGCAATATTGTTGGTGGCCTTGAATTCGAGGCGACCACGTCTTGGAGGTGTCACCGGTCGGGGAGACCAGACAACTCGGCCCCGCGCCTTCGGCTGAAAGACCCATCAAAGAATAACGTCCGTGGGAAGGCACAGGCGCTTCTTCGGCCAGAGTGGCGGAGTCCACTCATTTAAATCCGCCAACTTTTGACTCTTGATGGTAGTCACGGGGCACAAACTTGATGTTAAATTCCCCACTCCACCGACCATTTAGCAATTCGCCCCTCGCTTCACGGTTATGGAGAATCTCGCGCAAAGGGTAGGTGTGACCACGATAATTTCCGCCCTTGGAAATAATGCGCTGACTTCTGGGCGCCACTAGAATTGCATACAACATCTTTTGAGCTGCGGATCTGGGTCTCTGCTTCATGCAATACTTGTCGATGTAGTAGATCAGCCTCTGAAACGCCTTCCCTCTCTGCGATCAACACGGCGCTCACCACCTCGGGGTGGCGAGCAATATCTGAAGCAAAGGCTCACCCCGTGGGAAACCAAAGACCGGAGGAGAGGAGAGGTACCACTTCAAATCTTCAAATGCCTTCTCGCCTCGTCCGTCCACTCAAGTAATTAGTCTTTTTCAGCAGTTTGAGCAGAGGCAAACTTTTTCTCCCAATCGGGCAATGAACACGCCCCAGGAGGCAAGCGACCGGCCAAACATTGGACTTGCTTGAGTCGTATTTGGCGGCTTCATGTGCTCGATAGCCGATATCTTGTCGAGGATTGGCCTCAATGCCCCATTTGGATACCGAAAACCCAACGACTTTGCGGAGGGCACACCGAACACGCATTTTTCGGGTTGAGCTTGGTGATTCATCCGGAGGTTAGCAAAGGTCTCCTCCGGTCTTGGATCATTTCTTCACTCTTTTGATTTTCACCACCAAGT
Organism: Guadua angustifolia; assembly: GCA_036346375.1. Classification (NCBI taxonomy): domain Eukaryota; kingdom Viridiplantae; phylum Streptophyta; class Magnoliopsida; order Poales; family Poaceae; genus Guadua; species Guadua angustifolia. The sequence continues at coordinate 46,879,483 of CM070506.1, read as the reverse complement.
CATCAACATAAACTTCAAGGTTCCGCCCTATCTGGGGCGGAAGGTAATATCATAGCATATTGGTAAGTAGAACACGCATTCTTTAAACCAAAAGCCATCCTTACATAACAAGATACACGGTTGGGGTTACAAAAGCGATCTTTTCTTCGTCTTCAAGCGCCATGCTAATCTGGTGGTACCCGAGTATGCATCCAAAAAGCACAACAATTCACACCCGTAGTGGAATCTCGATGAGGTCGACTCGTGGCGGGGATAAGGATCTTCGAGGCGGGCTTTGTTGAGGTCGGTGAAATCGACACACATCGCCACTTCCGTTGGATTTCTTGGCGAGCACAGGGGTTGGCAAGCCACTCGAGGTGAGACCTCCTGACTATTCCTTCGGCCCAGCCTTCTCTACCTCCTCTCGAATGGCATCCTGCCGCTCCGGCGCCTGCCTCCGGACCTTCTGCCGGATCGGGCGCACGCCTGGGAGCGTTGCCAATCGGTGCTCGATCACCTCCCTGGGGACCCCAGTCATGTCGGACGGTTGCCGGCGAACACGTCTGCGTTTGGTCGAGGAAGGTGGCAGCGTCTTCCTATTTGGCGCCGAGGTTGGCGCCAATCTCGACGATTTTTGGGGTTCGCCCCGCTCAGGCGACCACCTTTACTTCACCGGCGGAGCCGAAGTGAAGCACTGGTCCGGCCTGAGGGCTCAGGAAGTGGCGTCGGCCGGCCAAGCGCAAGTGGTACCGGCGGATCCCAAGCTTGCTTGTGGCGTCAGCAGGCTTGACCTATCACGTTGATAACAATGGGGCGCTGGGCCCGGCATCTTCACCACCATGTAGCGTGGTGGGTAGCCGCCATGAACTTGACCGGTAGCACGACCAAGTAAGGCGTTGTATGGGAGGTCGAAATCTGCGACCTCGAAATCCACCATCTCGGTGCGGTAGTTATCCTTCTCCCCAAAAGTGACGGGGAGGCAAACTTGACCCAAGGGGAACAAGCCCGCATCTGGGGCCACCCCGAAGAACGGCAGGTCGAGGCGCTTGAGTCTGGCGCTGGATCTGCGGCGCCATGAATGCCGCACGCGACGGAGGTTGAGGAGCTACCTCCATCCATCAAGACCACCTTGACCAAGACATTCGGACCGTGGGTGCGACCACGATCGGGAGAGGCCCTAAGTGAGGTGCATTCGGGTGGTCGCCCGATGAAGGTGATCGTTTGCTCCGACCACTTCAGTGTCCGACCCGCCCCTGAGCTCGACGCCGTGGCGCACACCTCCCTTTTCAGCCGCTTATAAGCGGTGTTGGAGGGAATGGTGGATGAACCACCATAGATGTACGCCACAGTGTGATCCGCCTGCTGAAAAGCCAGTGGGGCGGGATCTTCATCTTGATCATCATCAGGGCGGCGCTCCTTGAGCCGCTTCTCCACCATCCGCCACGACCGCAGCTTGTCTAGGTCATGGGTATTGGTTTTATGTATCGGGCCGTAGGGCTCGCCCTCCTTTTGATCGCGGCGGTCATCGCGCCGATCGCGGCGATCGTTCGCCGGTCCTGACGGTCGTCGCGCGCTTCCATGGCGATCATTCCGGCCGATCGCGGCGGTTGCGCTTCGAGGCGCGGGTCTTCTTCGTCGTCGCTCGGCGGCTAAGACCACTGGGCTCCCGCCTCGCGCTTCGCGCCTTCTTACTGCAGACGGGACCTTCGATGTCGGCCTCGTCCTACCTTAGCCACCCTTGGGGCAAAGGCTGCCTTCGCCTCCGAGCCAGCGCACTTATGTCGCGAGGAGAAAAGCTTCGGAGGTGGAGCTGATAATGCGGTGGCCATCTTCTCCTTCATCTTTGCGATCGCAGACGCCCCCCTGAAGGCGATGACGGCGACAAAAAAATGTCGCAACCGTCCCCACGAGTGCACCGACCCTGGGAGATTCAGCGACCAGAGCGGCGAGAACTCGTCAAGGCCGTTGGGAGGTAGTTGGCCATGACCTTTTCAGATCCGCGGTTGCCCGCACCATCGTCGTGTAGATTTGGAGGAACTCCTCCGGGTTGAGTGGTGCCGTCATATTTCTCTATGGGCCGGGCGAAACTCCGTCCGGCCAGCCCTGTGCGCAGCCGGGGAAAAGGCCCGCACCGATGCCGTAGAGGAGCCGAGCCGCTCATCGAAGCCGGTCCGGGACGCAGGGAGCGCGAGGTCCGGCTCTTCAAGGAGTCGAGAGTGGACCTCCTCCGGTCTGTGAGCGAAGCCACGAGGGGACTCTCATTGTCGGCCGCCACGCTTGCCATGGCGACGCTCTGGTCCGGATGGCGCGGCGACAGCCGCGAAGGTCATCACCGTGCTGCCGGCTTTCGTCAGATGAGAGCGAAGGTCCCCACGGTTCCTCGAGGAGCGGGGCCAGGATGGCGCTAGCGCCGTTCCTTGACCGGCCCACTGGCGTGGCCCTTTCGTTAGGCGACTTCGAGGCTCGAGAGTGCCTGCAGATGCGCTTAGGCGCCGAGGTACCTTCGGTTCGACCGCCGGAGCCCTACCGGCCGGGCGCATCCACGAGGCCAAGCAATGCTTGCAGACCGGAGTGGCCGGAGAATCCCTGCGAACTCCACCGCGGTGGTCGAGAAGCGGCACAGGCGGCGTGCAAGTTCGGCGGGGTGGCGTCTCCATGGCCAGCCTTCGACGACAGGCTGCTCCACCGCTTCCGGGAGAGCGGCGGCGCCGACCGCAGGGCGGGCACGCGTTCCTCGACCGCGCGACGGCCGGAGGCGCCTTAGTCGTCGCTTCGCCCCGCGAGATCTGGTCTGCGGATCCGCCATCTTCGATGCGTGAGCACGCTTCAACCGCGATCACCGAAGTCGCCGGGAGTTAGCGGAAAAGCCAACCACTAGCCCCTACTCGGGCGCCCGCCGGCGTATTCCACGAGACAGGCCCGTGATCTCTGACGGGTTTTGTTCGGTAGGGGCGTCTTCGTGGTCGGGCTAATCGGGGGCGAAACCCTAGAGGACTCCGCGGAGGATTTGGCGCCTCGAACTAGGAAGAACAAGTGATTTTTACCCGGTTCGGGCCCCTTGTGAGAAGGGTAATAACCTTACGTCTGCTAAATTTCTTATGGGGTGTATCAAACCGGTCTGAGTTCTCGAGTTACAAGCGCATCCGCTAGCTTTCTCTAGTATTGCTTGGTCGACCGATCTGGATCCGATCCCCTTCCCCACGCACCCGAGGGCCCTTATATAGGCCGAGCTAACGGGTAGGTACAAGGAGGTCATCATCTTGATCTAAATACATTTAATGCTTCCTCTCGTGTTGTCCCGTTCCTCCGGCCTCATTAAATGCCTACGCGTGCCCTTGCAGTCCACGGATGGGACCCCCTGTGATGTAGGTGAGGCGTCGGAGGAATGGGCTTATTGCGTAAACCCTTACTCTTGATAAGTTCGCTACGGCAGCTCTGCTGTTCGACACGCAAGACGGCGTGGCGAAGGAGCCTTCGAGGCGGCCACCGTCGCCCACCTTCTTGCCTTTGCGCGGCGAGGCGTATGCTCGCCAATCGCCGCCACCGCCACGCGGATCGGGCGCCGGGGCGGCGGCGTGCTTTCGCCCATCTGCTCGCCGGGCGCCACGCGAACCGGCGCTGGCGGCGGCCGTGATCGCCCGCCCGTCGCCAGTGCGGCGACCCGTGGCTGGCGCCGGCGGCAGGCGTGCTCGCCCACGCTGCCGGCGCCACGTGGACCGGCGCTGGCGGCGGGCGTGATCGCCGCCGATGGCCCGCCACACGTGGACCGCACTTTATGCGGTGGAGAGGGTACCCTAGCGTATAATACGCTGACAGCTACAAAACATAAACAAATTTTCAGCATATCGCGAAAACAACTATTTTCAGGACTGAACGGGTGTTGTGTCTGATATAGCTGCAAAGACCGACTGAAAAATTTGATCATCTTTGTTACCTTTGAAAGAGATATAACCAATACAGGCTGGTAAAGAACCTGAAAGTTTGTTATGTGAGAAGTCGATTATCCTCAAGAACCGGAGTTCGTACAAGTTTGGAGTGATCTGCCCTTCAAACTTGGAAACATTGAGCTGATGTTTGCTGGCAGCTGTCCTGCAAGTCCGCAACACGGTTCATGGATATGTGGATAAGGGAGAAAAGAATGGATATACCATATTGGGTCTAGTGACCCAGTTAGCGAGTTATTTCCTAGCTTTAGGCATCGTCCCTTTGTAAACAGCCAATTAGGCATCGTCCCTGATAAGTTATTATTGAACAAATCAAACACTTCTAAATGATGCTCTGTGTAAAAAATGTGGTTCTGCAATAAAGCTCTTGTCAAGGTCACAGCTACCGAGCATTAACTGTTTCAGTTGGAACAGAGGTCTAGCAATCATGCATTTTCAGAATATTTAGACTTCTTATAGAATTTTTTGCAATAAAGTTCGGGCGAAATTTATCTACAATATTATTGCTATAAGTTCCTAGCAATAATATTGTAGATAGAGAGCTCATGTTTGGAAAAAAAAAAGAGATTATTTTAGTCGATAGATGTCCAGAGATACGGTTCATAGAAAGACTGATAGCTTGGATATTCGTTTTGGGCGTGCCATACTGATTCAAATATGATCCGGTAAGCAAGTTACCTCCAAGGTTAAGGTAAAGTAATGTCGATTCCTCTGTAAACTACCAATTGGGCTTGCTCAAAGTCACAGACAAGTTATTGTTGGACAAATCAAGCACCTCTTTACAGATCGTGGTCGAGGAACTCTTCAACGGCCATGGATGGAGGTTTAGCACAAGATTGTGTGTGGATTGAGAGTTTTTTATTAGTCTTTTAATGGCTTGTTTAAACTATTTTCTTCATTTGATTGACGCTTGCTAAGTCTTTCTTTATCAGTCTCTTGATGACAAAATTTTAGTTGTAACTTTGTAATAAACGATTGGCCGTGTGCATCTCATAGTGTAGAGGCCGGAAGGTTAATATATTCTTCCATCATCTAAACATCAAGCACCTCTAATTGATGTTGTGCGCGTTGAAAATGTGGTTCTTCAATAATGCTCCTGTCAAGGCCACAAGCAAAGGACGCTAGCTCTTTCAATTGGAATGAAGGAGCCTAAACAGCAGGGAAATTAACTCCAACAGCCCAATTAGCGTTTATTGAAAGATCTATCTTCTCGAGATTGGTGAGGTTTCGCAGCCAGAAAAGTGAAAAATTACCACTTAAACTGTTCACGGAAAAGTTCAGGGCATTAAGTGATGAAGAAAGATTCGAAGACAAGCTCATAGGAACACTTCCTTCAAATTTCTTCCTCCCCTGCCATCTCCTGTGCTCTTCCTATTGCCCGAGAGCACAGGAAAAATTATTTTTTTCGAGGTATAGTTTTGCAACTTGAATAAAAAATTGCATTATTAAAAAAATTCCAAAAGGCTACTACACTATAAAAATTTTGCAGTGGATGGCATCCGTGTCAAAATATTTTTTACTTCTTTCCAAAGAAATCGATGTGCCTAAATTTTTTAGCGAGAAAAAACGACATAAAATTAATCAAACCAGAAAAACTAAAAAAAAATAGCCACCAACATCCAGTGGTTCTAATCCACTGGATGTTAGTGTGCGTGTGAGTAAAAAATCAAACAAATTGGTCCGTCGCAAAAAAAAAAATTAAAAAATCAAAACCAGTGGATTGGATCCGCTGAAGGTGGTAAAAAATTTAAAAATATTTCCTGCGGATCCAGTCCGCTGGATTCACGAAAAAAAATCCCCCGGAACCAGTTCACTGGAGGTCACTCTTACAGGGCTATTTCTGCAATTTCTTGTACTAAACAGCAATTTACGGAAAATATAACGCAAACAGGCCAGAATAGTAAAAAATTCTATGCACAAAGGGGAAAAAAAGCACACGACGTCCAATGGGACCTAGAACCCATGACCTTTCAAGCCCTGAACTTTGATATAGTACCTTAGACCAACTCAACCAACTTATTTTCATGCCATGGTATCATTTTTCTAATTTTTTTAAGCATCGGGAGACCATTTTCACATGGTTGAAAAGGAACGAAATTTTGATAATTTTGATTAAAATTTCAAAATTTTCGTTTTTAAATTTACTAGATTTAAATTTAACTTTTGAATTTTATTTAGATTTCAGATAAAATTTTAAAATCTCACTAAAATATGGGATTTTGGCCTTCTCCAACCAAAATTTAAATCCTTGCCTACCTTCTGCTTTTCCTGCGCTTTGCCTGGAGCAGCTGCTTCGCGTCACGTCGATGACAGCTGAGTCGACAAGCCAACCAACTTCGATGGACAATTTTTTTTCCCCGAAAGAATCTTAAAAGTGTAGATGCCGTCTTTTGGTTATCTTGACGCTGATTTTATGTCGTACTGTAGATGCCGTTAGAGAGCTGTCTTTAGAAGTCTTATCCTCCCGACTTCAGAGGGCATTGTGACGTTGATTTTGGGAAAGAATTAGTATCCGGACGTCCAATCAGTATGTTACATCGGACGTTTGGTGTAATATTTTTTTTAACGTCTGTAATATTTTTTTTAACGTGTGCAATATTTTTTTTCGTGCGCACATTTCTACTGTTATCGAAGGAAAATATTTCACACGTAGGAAAAAAATGTTTCATGCGTAGGAAAAAAATGTTGCAGCGATCCAGATCGACATTTCTACTATTATCGAAGGAAAATGTTTCACGCGTAGGAAAAAATGTTTTACAAGTAGAAAAAATGTTGCAACATCCAAAAAATCGGATGTCCGGCTCCTAACAATTCCGTTGATTTTATGTTGTATTGTAGATGCCGTGATAGAGCTGTCTTTGGAAGTCTTATCCTCCCGAGGGCATCGATTTAGATATTGCACTCTAAGATATGATGTCACTTGTTATAAAAATATACGGTAAAAATATAGGATTAAATGGACGAGGGATAGGGATTTTATATAGAAAACTTTTTGGGAAAAATCACAGTGCATGAAAGCAATATCACTATATAGGGAGATATTTATAATAAAGTTCTTGCTTATTCTATAGATTACAAGGACATATTTATAATAGTACATAATAAACTCTTTGTAGTAGTAGAATTAAGATAGAATAGAAACGGAATTCGTATCATTCTCGAACTCATCAGTCCCGGCGATGAACTAATTGGAACACACCATCTGAACGAATTTATTGAGAGATCGAGAATCTTAAGGCGAGGAAGTGCAAATACTGATGCCGGGAGGTTTGCGCTTAACCGATTACAAGTCAAATTCAATTGTCGCAAGTTTCTAAGATTTTCAAAAGCTGCAAGGCATGTAGGATGCATAAAAATTACGAATACGAAGTGTATCAACCTAAGTTAAGTACTAGCAGTAAAATATGTACCTGCGGCTGGAAGACCTCCAGTCATGTTGTTGTAGCCTTTTTTTAGGTAATGGAAGATTACTTCTCTCAGCCTCTACATCATAAGATGTACATAGCTAAACAATTATTACAAAGTTTCAACAAAAAAAACTGTTATAAGAGCTTCCTATCATAAAAGTTTCAACAGGCCATGATAATAAAAAATATAAAGTTTTAACCCACACATAGCCTATTACTGAATCGCATCCATGGCTGACGAAGAGATCCCGAAGCACATCTCCAGCGAGTTGCATATCGATAATACCACTTCCCTTCCTTCTTGAGGCTGCAATACAGACTACGATCATAACCAGTTAGTGCAAATATAGATAACCTGCAATGGAATATAATTTTTTGTGTTCTTAAAAATCATATCATTGCGACATAGTCAAATCAACCAACACATAGCAGCAGCCCCAACCAAAATGTGGGCCCTCAAATCTTTTCTCAACCTCAATAGCCAATTCCCAAACATATTAGTTATGCTACTAGGAGGTAATAGATTAAAAGTCGATTGTATAACGCGCCATACAAAACATGTAAAATGGCAGTAAAAAAAGAGATGTTGTATAGTTTCCTCGTTGTTACAAAATAATTAGATCGGAGTTTAAGAAAAATAAAATTGTTCAAATATGGACATCTCAACTATTGTAAGCTTGTAGCAGCTTTGAAATTTCTAGCTTTGTTTTGAAATAGTATAAACGAGAGCTGCTTTGATGTAACACTACAATGTCTTGTAACTCTTGTTTGATGCATGGTCAGGATAATCGGCAAAAGACTCAGGTTTGGCATACTCCATAATCAGACAGAGATATCAAAATAAAAATTTTAGAAATGCACATAAAGTACTTTTATGTTTATTCAGATAGAAGTCATATGCTCAACTCAACTCAAGCGAAAAAAAAAACAACGTGCTTGATAGATCCTGGTATTTGCAATTGAAGAGAAGCACTGAGGGTTGTGTTACTAGAGGCATGTGGGGGGGGGGGGGGAGTGTGATTTGGTTTTGGTAGACATGAGCTTTCAACTTGATATGTTGAGGGGTCAAATGAATAGTTAATTAACTTCATACTTACCCTACCTCTGCATTAGATCAAGTGAGCTTTTAGCTGAATTAATCATGCAACCAGCAGCAGCCGCTTTCTTTTGCCAGCAGTAGTAGCAGTGAAACTGTTCAGGAGGGGAAGAACAAGCTAGCCAACTTGCTTCATTGCATTATCTTTTGTACTTTGAAGGTGTGCTTTCAAATTAAGTTAACTTGACATGCAGATTTGTTTGTTTAGTTTGCTATTCCTGATTAGTTTGAGGTAGCTAGCTAGGAGGTGAATGACTACCATTTAGCTAACGACTAGGCAGCTTGCAAGGCTGCCCTCTGGGACTAGGACTAGCTAGGCTCAACACCCTTAGTTTGGCATGCACGCCGTCGGGCATTGCTCTACTGAATGGCCACGCTCATCCTCAGGCCTGTCCTGGCCAGTCTATGTGACTCTGTGTAGCTGGCCTGGCTGGATCGGCCGGTTGATTTGCATCTGTATGCACACTACAGCTATCAGTCTAACAACTCGAAAAGTAGTGTCCATAGTTTTTATACCGAAATCAATGGATCAATCGACTATTGAGGTGATCCTCCTTGTTCTTTCGCTGCACCATAGGAGTACATACCATAATCTGATCTGGATCATACAGGATTGATCATGATCTAAATCTAGGAAAAATTAGCCGAGTGACATTCAATTCGTTGGCTTTTGGTGATGTGTCTATGACATGTGGGTCCATCTGTGTCTATGACAGTGGGTCAGGGTGTCATTTGGTGAATCACGAATTTTAAAGAGTGTCACTGGGCAAATTCTCCCATCTAATCTAATCCTAAAAGGTGAGTTTTTTTTCTTCTTCTTTTGGTGGTAGTGGACTAATGCAAAAGGGAACATTCATTCACAGGAGAAAGAGGAGCATGGCTATGTGTAATCACTAATCAAGTGTGTCGATCAGCCTTGCTTTCACTGCAAGAACAAGCACTAACCAAGGAAATGTGCAGTGCAGCATTGTCTGTTTAAAATTAACAACTAGTACAAACTCAAATTGTACTCTGAATAAACGTGTAGTACCATCTCATCACACAACGCGATATAATATGAGAGATAGCAAACCTCTGACACTCAAATCTGAAGTTGGTCGAACTCAGCTCTCCTTGCCGCCGCCGCCGCCTCCGCCCGTACTCTCCACCGGCGGGATGGTCTGTAAGAGAACAAAAGAAGAGAAAGGCAGCAGGTATTATGTCGAACAGGTTGCGCGCACAAAAGAGAAACCTCTGACACCGAAGACAGAGCGGGATGGCAACCGACCATGTCGGGCTTGTAGATGTTGTGCACGATGGAGGCCCCGGCGAGGAGGGAGACGACCACCACGACCGATGACAACGCCAGCGAAGGAGTCCCCGTCGGCGGCCGCCCGCCGCCGAACTTCTTGCCTCCGTTCATCCTCGCCGATCCAAGACTACCGTCCTCGTGGCTCTTCTGGGTTTTGTGGAGTAAGCCCAGTTTGCTTGATGGGCCGGGGTGGATCATCTAGCACCTGGGGTGGGCATTCGGTTTTTTCGGTTAACCGAATAATCGTTTAGCAAAAGTGCATGTCTTCTGTTTAGCAAAAGTGCACGGAATACAAAAGTGCATGACTGATCAATCTGTTTAGCAAAAGTGCATGCAATACAAAATGTCTGATCAGCCTGATACAATACAAAATGCTCATCTTATCAGTCTTATGCTCATCTTATCAATCTTATGCTCATCTGAAACTACAGCTATTTAGACTTCCATTTTGCAATAGAAGACGAGCAACTTTAGTCAGCAACTCATGAAATAGCACCTTCCTAGTAGAGCTCCGATTCTTCACTTTCTTTAGTATCCCTCACCAGAGAACATTGCTCGTAAATGCTTTTCAAACAACATGTTATTTCTTAGCTTCCATATATTAAGAACTACTATAGCTTCCAGATATCAAGAACAACTATCTATCTTGAAGTTCGCTACATTTTCTAGATAGACAAACATCACATTCAGAGAATGACAGAACCACTTCTTTTCATCGCAGAACACATAAGAATCCTATTCAGAGAATGGCAGAACCACTTCTCCTTTTCAGAGAATAGCTGGTGGTAGATAGAACGACGCGAAGAACGCGGCTAAAACCTTCCTAAATTAATGTGATGCGATGAGACTAAGTTATACCTTGATCACTAAAATAGGGCCAACAGCATTCACTTCATATGCCAGTAGCAGGGATGACTTCTGAACTTTGCTCAATGTAGTCTCGTTTCAGATAACTCGTAACCAATTAACTAAATCAATTCAAGCTGGAGCATTCCACTCAAAGGTGAAGCATCAAGCACCGACCTGGTTGTAGCCGGGAGGTGCCGACTACTGAGGTGGCTGGCGGCTGCTGCGCCGACAGGACGGCTGGACGGGAGGTGGCTGCTGTGCCGGGGCCCAGGAGGACGGCTGGACGGGAGGACTCCGGAGCCCACGAGGGCCGGCGCGCGCGGCGTGGATCTGCGAATGGACTGGAATGGGTTGGCCGCCGTGTGATTGTGAATGCCCGAATGGGGAAAGTGAAACTAGGGTTGGCAATTGGAATGGGGAAACGGGAAGTCGGGAAACCAGGGTTGGCTGGCAAGACTGAGACATGAAATATACTAGTTCAATGCCCGTGCGTTGCTACGAAACATAAAGTTCAAGCGATAAAATAAAATTGTTTTACAAAATCAAACATCTACTTTTGCTGATTACAAAAGTTTTTATGGTTTCTTCTTCAACCTGATTACAAAACCTGAATCAAATAATCAGATGCTTAAACATAGATCTAAATAGAGAATTACAAGACAAGATACAAGAAAATAGCATGAACACATGTCATACAGTATTTTAACCTTAGAAGCCCTTTGTTTCCCTAATTAGTCAGTGATAATGCAAGTTAACCTATAGTTAGAACATGACAGTTCATAGTAGAGAATGAATGTATGCTAGCATATTAACTGCAACAATTTCTCATATCATAGGAGCAAGAGACATCAAGTACTAAGATATCATATCCATTCAATGATGACTTGACAATAACACAATAAAAACACATAAATTAGCATAGACGTCACTAAAACTACTTGCTCAACCCACAGTGTGCACCCTAACAAAATTTTTTGACAAGCTGAAAACTACCAAAATAAAGATATGGTGACAACCACACTCGGTTTTCTCAGCATAGATGCAGAGGATGGACCAGTCAGCAATGAGCAAATACCAAGATTGCTCCAACCTTAATACACCATCTCCCTAGAATAAGATCATACCTTTCCTAGCTCACACTACAGTACTGGCCAGCTGCTAAACCAACCAACAAAGAACAAACAAAGATAGGTCCAAGCTCATCAGTTATTCTAAGGGAATATATGCAAGGTATTCTCATACTGGAAAGAATAAAGTGCAAATTAGGGTAGAAAGGGGCAGTATGAATCTTAATAACAAGAAAATGGATATGGTATGCATTGCAATGGAGCCTTAAAAGAGGGTGTGATACATATTATTAAATATGAACCTAAGCCTTACTATGATCATAGCATTTTTTTGTATGATTCATCTATGGGATGCAGAAAACACAAATTATTGCATGGTACAATACTGAACAATACCAAGACAACAAATTTGAACAATACCAAGTCAAAACAGAGATGTCTTTTAAGTACTGGGGTAGTACGCAGCTCCACATCAATGCTATGTTGATGTACTAAGCATTAGTGTTAATTCCACATCATATCGAGAATATAAGAACATGGAGGCAGAAGTGTTTTTCAAACAGAACATGGGTATGAAATTGCTAGTACTCATCTATGTTGCAGTTAGCAATAGCCAGGCAAGACATCACCCTTCACAGCTAGGCTTTGGCAAAACTTTATTCTCTAATAATTCACAAACCCTTTCGAGGTCGTTTATAAGCTGAAACAATTTCTTATGATACAACCACAATTGTTTTTTTTACTGATGGGCAATGAACTACAAGTGTGACCATACGCAACAGGGACATATAAACAAGATACACATGTCATAAAAATCAGTGTAGCTTATTATTTGTGCACATGGTCACTAAGGGAAAATAAAGCAAACATATGAAAAACAAAATAAAACATGGTGATACATGGCTACCAAATTGCCAATTATGTGATAAAAATTGGGGCTTGTTACTAAAAAATGCTATGGCAAAGACATTAATGGCATTATTACACATATATCATATATGTAGTATAGCAGAACCTTTTGTCAAGCCATGCCACACATAATTTAGGATTTAGGAATGAGGAGCAGCAGTCAACACATAACTCAAATTGTAAAGAACCTCAACAAAAATCTACTTTTTGAATTTAGCAGACAAGCTTCTAGCTAAGTAGCGACAATGGAGAACAAAACCACAATACCAAAAATTGTCGCTCTTCCTTGTTCCCATTGAACCAGAAATAACCCTCTCAAGAAACTACTGGATATGCTCTAAAGGGCACAAGGTCTAAACAATACCACAATACAATAATACATAATTATGGTTGATGCCTACAGATAGATAAAAGCACTCATCAAACCTGAGTACACAAGTCCGTATTTAAACAACTTCCACAAGTAAAATTCACAACAGCATGTTAAGCATCAGGCAAAGATGGGGGAAACTCCAAAACCTAGACTGTGCCTTTCAGTAAAAAGTGAGGACTCGTCACATGGAAACTCTGATACTTCTATAGTTTCCATATTGGTGCAAAATTCTACATCCCAAGAGAAGTAACCCACCACCAAAACCATGAAAATTCTAATTTTCAAAAATTCTACATGCCTAAATTGTAGTCGCAAATAAGCACCAAATTGGAGTCCGGATCCTGATCCATACCACTGGCCAATGCATGAAAATGTAATTTGGGCCCTTGGTTCGGGTTCCTAGCCGATGAGAACCCTAATCACCAATCAAAACCCTAGCCGAGATTACTTCCCTAAGCATGAAATCCTTGCTCCCGCTTAAGATCTGATCTATCCACCGCGAAACCCTAGGCACACATGCAGATCGAGCAATCCAGCAGCAGCAAAAACAACCGTACAGCGGAGATCGCGAGAGGGGGTGGATGGGTATCGGGACGGACCTGCGCCTTGTCGGCGCAGGCGGAGCGCGAGCTCGAGATCGAAGTGGCGCGTCAGAGACGAAGGCGTGGTTGATGCACTCGAGCGGAGGAAGCGCGAGAGGACGCGCCGCCGGCGGTGAGGCCGGCGAAGCGCGACCGGCGTGGTCGGCGATCACGGAAGACCTTATTTGGTGGGAGGAGAGTTCGAGGCGGCCTTGTTGGCGGCGGCGAGGACGGCGTGGGCGCGGGGAGGAAGGCCCGAGCGGCGATTACGGGCTGATTGGTGGTGTTTTTTGTGCGCGTAAGCATCCGATGGGCCAGCGTTAGGTGGGGAGTGGAGAAAACGCACCACCGCCACCAACTCCAAATTAAAGAATAGCATTTTCTCTGACGGTAGAAATCGGGTAGGGTACGGTAACGGGTAGCATTTTCTCTGACGGGTAGAAATCGGGTTCGGTAGTAAAGGGACGGGTATAATACGCATAAACGGTACTTCATCGAGTAGTGCACGAAATACCTAGAAGCGAAACATATGATGAAAACAATCCAACTATCACACTAGTACATCACATAATACAATAGATAATGCCGTATAGTCTAAGAGCATCTCTAATAGTCAAGCCTTAAAATAGAGTCCTATACCTCAAAATAGGACCTAAATTAAAAAATTAGGACCCAAGATAGCTATTGACTCCAAACAATTAGACCCTAAATCTCCAATCCTTCATTCATCCCTTCATTAGGGTAGGAGAGGGCGTTGCTAAATATAGCAACAGGGCTCGAGTCCTAAACCTATTTTGATAATTTTTCTCAAAATACAATCTCTGTTGAGTACTTTTTTCCATCAAAGCCCTATAATTACAATTAGCAACCTATTTAGGGCTCCTCTTGGAGATGCTCTAACAAACATACATAGTCCAACAAAGAGTTCAAAACAGTGGCGCAATCCCTAGTGCAGCATCAAGACAATTACACAAGACGCAAGTGTACACAAGAAAAGGTTTCAACCTGGTGATACTTGAGTTTGAAGGCCTGACCCTGAATACTCTGAAAGTATTCGAACTTCACAAGTTGATCCCAGAAAGACTCAACACTGTAGATAACAAGAGATTTTATCACTTGCAATCAGGATATATTTGCTGGCCAATTTGAATGGTTCTTATCAGCCAAAAGTAAAAAAATATCAAATAAAACTAGCCCTATAAGACGAAAAACAAAGCAAATGGAACACAAACACACCTAATTTATCCAGTTCTGAGTTTTGACTTGATCTAGAGCAAACAATATTGCAAAAAATTTCAAGACTTCAACTACTTTTGCATTTTACAGTGTTCTTGACATCTACGAAGGAAAGGTCCTCTAACTAAGTACTGCTCCCGATTAACCATTGCAAATTATTAGTAAAAAATACTAACAAATCAATCAATTATCTAGAAGATGTCTACTGCTACAGACCCAAAGAAAAGCTTTAGCTGACAATAATCACCATAACTGCTACTACAACAGATTAACAGAAACTATCTCATACCAGGTTTTGACCAACTGGCAAAGAAGGTGACATATTCATGATAAAATAATCTACACCAAGCATATTCAAGGTAAAAAAGTTCTACAAATCATCTTCCCACTCAGATCTGAAATTTCTCATAGTGGTATGCACAATCTAAACAAAGAGATGAAAAAAATGGGTGGTATAGAGGAAGGGGTGGCCGTAGAGATGGACAATACAGGGGGAGTAGGGAGGGCAAGGGAGAGGGATGGCCGGTGAGCTAACCTTCACGGAAGGGTGAGGATGGTGCTTGGCAAAAAAATGTCGGTGCTTGGGAACTGCGGCGGTGCTCGGGGGCCGGCGACGGTGAACTCGGGTAAGAGCTTGGTGGAGACGACGGGACTAGAGTGGCGGTATGTTGGAGAAGGCCTCAGGCTGGCGAGGCGGCGCGGATGCACGGGAGTGGCGTGCGCCGGCGGAGGCAGGAACGGGGGCCGGCGGGAGGCAGGGGCGAGCGCCGGGCGCGGGGCGGTGGCGGGGGCGAGCGACGGCGGGGGCCAGCACCGGCGGAGGCGGGGGCAAGATCTGGCGACTGGCTAGGGAAGCAGGGGCTGCAGGGCAACTGGGCAAGGGCAGCTAGGGTTTGCACTTGAACGAGAATGCGCAGCTTGGGCCTTGACGCAGGCATGCAGCTTGGGCCAGCCGCCAGCCAGTGGGCCACCGACACAGCCTTGATTATATCCGGGTACCCGAATGGTAAGAATTATCCGGGTACCCGTACCCGTCGGGTATTGTCGATCCCGTACTTGACCCGAACCTGAACCTAATCTACCCGGGTACTACCCGTACCCGTACCCGACGGGTAGTGTAAAATAATTTTCCATTAGGGTAATTTTGCATCCGGGTACGGGTACGGGTTAGGTAATACCCGACCCATTTACACCGCTGTCCGTGACACGACGTCGCACTAGGGAGCAGACTTGCGTTTCTGGATTTTCGTAAATAACCGTTGAACCGAGAATATCACAGAAATAGTCCATAAGCAGTGAAATCCTATGGACATGCAGCGCTGAATTTTTTTAATTAGTTTCCAGCGGTTCTAGTCTGTAGGATAATTTTTTTTTGCATTTTTTTCTACGGATCCAATCCGCTGAAATTTAATTTATATTTTCTGTTGCCAGGAAATCAATTTTTTTTTGCGAGCGAGGAGCGCTGACATGGCCGAATTCTAGCGATCTGGAACCGCTGGAATTGCACGCCAGGGAATCCAGCGGTTTCAGACCGCTGGAATCGAGCGGTATCAAGCCTTTTATTTCTCATTTCTGCCCGAAGCCATGATATTTTACTCTTAGATTTAGTGATCTATCACCGGTACTGAGCTATTCTGATGATAGTTTGCTTGCTTTTTGTGATATGTGCCCTGAGTATTAAATTCGTCGGCCCCACCCGATTCCAACGTCTAGAACCGTTGGATTCCCTGGTGCGCAATTCCAATGCTTCTAGACTGCTGGAATTCGGCAATGCCAGCGCTCTCCGCCCGTAGAAAAAAAATAAAAAACTGATTTTCCATCAATAGAAAATATAAATTAAATTTCAGCGGGTTGGATCCATATGAAAAAATGCAACAAAATTATCCTGCGGACTGGAACCGTTGGAAACTGATTAAAAAAATTTCAGCACTCCCCATCCGTAGGATTTCACTTTTTAAGGACTATTTCTATGATTTTCTCATATCAACAGCTATTTAAAAAAAATAAAACAAACAGTAAAAAAAAGTTCGCGTTTTTGCTCACACTAGTACCGCTCTCCAGTCTTCAGTCTTTCCCACATTCCGAAGTCCAAAGTACTTCATTCATTTTTTTTCTTTTGTACTAGTATATCGTGTGTATGATAACTAACATAGATAAAGGTATTTAAAACACTATTGTAGAAATTTATATGGCTTATATTTTGAAATGGAGGGAGCGAAAACTACGGAGAGAGTACATATATAAGAATTACATTCCTTTTTGAAAGAGCGTAACAATTAAGCTTCAAACTGTTCCTTCTTGTAAAAAACTAAATGGTTTTCAATTTTTTAAATTTTTTTCTAAAATTTTTTATTTCTTAACCCTTCGGTTTCTAATGGTTTTCGAGCAATTTTTCGAGTGATTTTTGCGGTTGTTGAATTTTGAATTTTGAACGGTTTTTAAAACCCTTCTCATGGTCATGTCGACTGAGGACGCGAGGAATTTTCACGGTGCTTTTGCGTCGTCTTTCGCTGCGTAAACAACGGAACTTACCGAAGGTTTGACACGTACGGCACCGATGGAAGAAAATGAACTATGATATTCCTTAATATTGAATGTAGATACTGTAAGAGCATCTCCAGTAGAGCCGCTAAATCTTAAAATAGAGAGTTTAGTAAAAAATACAGATCCAGCAAGGCCCCTAATCCAGCCTCTAAAATTAGGAGGCCCTTAAATTTGCCTCCTCAGCCCCAATTCTCAGGGAGCCCCTAAACCAGCCCCTAAACCTTAAAATAGGAAGTTCTTAAAGATACACCAGGAGATTGAAGACATAGAAATACATGAGAGGCTTCGAGATGATCTTATTGAGTATTTGTGGGCAATTCATAGCGCTTCGTAGTTTGATTCATTGTTCGGAGTTTCTATTTATCTATTTATCATGTTTTGAAAATTTTAAATATCATGTTGTTAAATTGTAAATGTTAATATGCTTATGTTTTATGTATTACAAATATTTTTGATTGAATTTTGGTGGTGTCAAATGAAGATTATACATAGCGGATATGTCAAAATAGGAGAAAAAGTAAAATAGGGGCTGAGATTTAGGAGATGTTACTGGACTTGTGCTCTGAAAACAGGGCCCCAAAAAATAAGAGTCCCTAAATCCAAAATAGGGGCCCTTGCTGGAGATGCTCTAACGCGCCTATTGCATGCGCTCGCTTTTACAGTTCCACTAGATCCAAAGACCAAAGTGAAGCACTGAATCACATCAATCTCTAGGGTGCATTTGGTTGGGTGTATGAGAGTGAATCGAATGGTCCTGTACAGGATTTTGTTTTGTCTTTGCATTTGGTTGGTTGAACGGAACCATTTGGTACAGAGTGAGTTGGTACAGATTCTTAAAATATTCCAAAAAGATGCTGCACCATCCCGTACGGGAAATTTGGCCGAATCAATCGGTCTAGAACAGGATCGTTCATAGGGGTGGGCATTCGGTTTTTTCGGTTTAATCGGTTCGGTTTTTTCGGTTTTAAAATAATTCGGTTTTTGAAAACCTGAAACCGAATTTCTCGACCAAAATAAAAACCGAATCAATTAACCGAAATATTTCGGTTCGGTTAATTCGGTTTTTCTGCTAACGAAATATGAATAACACTAGGTAGATTAGATTTAGTCCTTCTCATATTGCAACACGTAGTATGGATAAACCCACATAATATTCATATGTCATTACAATATAAGTATAATAGAACATATGAATATACTAAACATATGCATAAATGTATTATAACATGAGAATTATTTAGTGGCTTTAGGAAGAATATTATAAAAGTGGTATTGTATATGCGCTATTCGGTTATTTCGGTTTTTGAAATCGAAAAACCGAACCGAACATCGAAAACCGAATTATATCAAAACAAAAACGAACCAAAACCGAATAAACCGAAATAATCGGTTAATTGTTCGATTCGATTGCATAATCGGTTTCGGTTTAAAAATGCCCACCCCTAATCGTTCACTCGCACCATCCCTCAAACCAACCTCATCCCTCAATCCAATCTCATCCCTTCAACCAAACATCATCTCGTACCATCCTGTATCATTTCATCCAAGCAACCAAACAAAATCTTGTATCATTCCATCCAAGCAACCAAACACTTTCTCTGTACCATCTCATCCAGATCATCCCATCCATTTTATACCATCCTATCCCATTCATCCTCGTACGCCCAACCAAACACACCCTAAACAGACAAATTAATCTAGCAAGAAAAAAACTGCATGTAACATATCTGGGAAGCGATTAGAGAAGAAATAACTGAAATTAGCACTGAATCACATCAATCTCCTAGCAGCTAGCAGCTAGGTTAATCTAACAAGAAAAAAGCTTCATGTAATAGATCTTGGAAGAAATTAGAGAAGAAACGACTTGAATCTCGCTATGCCTTCTCTGAACCTACACTGGAATAAAATCTCAAAAAACACATTACCATGTGAACCACAAAGTTAAGACTCAAAAACGTTGATCAGAAAATACTAGCAATACCCATGTTAATCTAAAAAAATTGCTAGAAAATCCTACATTATTCTAAAAGAAGAGGAAATCTTGGTCGTCTAATCTCCTTAATCATTTTTATCCATGGCTTAGATCTATTTATCCATTCATAAGAGATATATGGTAAATCAGATCGAGGAGTATCATATGGAACAAAAGTTTTGTTTTTATTATCTACTTGCCATCTTCAAGCATCTAATAAAAGAGTAATAACCTGGAAATAAAAAGGAAAATAAGAAGATATCATTTTATACATTACGGATTAGATTTATTTATAGAATTTGCTAGCCGCACGGATTGATGACTAGTATAGTTTAGCACAGAGGAACGGACAAGTGACTGACTTCTAGGACATGTCATTCTGATTCATGGCGCAGAGGTGATGCTACATCTTCCAACGAGAGGAGCTTTTGTACAGCAGCATTCATGCTCGGTCTTTTTTTTGAACGAGCAGCAAGAGAATTGCTGCAAATTGCATTAAGAGAAAAAGAAAGATGTTGGGTCTTATTTTTTATGGAAAAAATCAGACCCGTGAAAAAACCTCACAGACACCCACTAAGAAAAACAATCTCTAGGGACCACTGAAGCTAAGCGATACTCAAAGATAAAAGAACATGAAACAAAAAGGATCGACCAAAAAAGGTACACATTAGACCCACCCTGGCTCAGACGAAGAATGCGATACCGTCCTCACTATAGAAAGAAAAACCGAATCCCTCTCCCCCCTGGCATTACTACATAGTGTTCTTTGACGAGGCGAAAGCATGGGTGATAACGGCATCCTTGATTACTGTGGCCACCTGCTCTGGTGATCTTTCCGCCCCCTGAAAAATGCGTTGATTTCTTTCTAACCATAGATTCCACCAGAAGTAAATGAGGAGGCCGTCGAACTGACGCCGACGTTCTTTGTCCACTTGGGTTCGAAGCCTACGCCACCACTTGTATACTGAGCCATGATGACTCAGATTTCGGCACTGCTCCAGCCTCCCCCAGTTTAGCAGGAGGACCCAAACTTGTCTAGCGAAAGGGCAATCTTTACCGAGGTGGCTTATTGTTTCCTGTGACGCCTTGCAAAGGCTACATGTTTGGTTGCATGGCCATCCCTTCTTGAGCATATTATCTGCAGTTAGAATCTTATTATGGAGCAGAGTCCATGCAAAGAATCGACATTTAGGTTCAGCCTTCGCCTTCCAAATCGGGCAGATCTTCATCTTGGAGTAAACAGTGTGAAATTGAGCTAGGTAGGCGCTTTTTGTAGTGTATTGCCCGTCGTCCGTCCAACGCCAGGTTATCTGATCCTCACTTTCTTCATCTCTATTAACACGGTGTATTGCTTGGTTGGTGACGATTGATGGCTCCTTTCCCCTCGTTCCCGTCCCCCCCCCCCACACTCCCCACCTCCTCCACCCAGAGATCTGGCGCAAATCCAACACAATCCTTAGGCAAATCAACCAATCCGCCTTCAGATCTAGTCTCCCCGCATGTTGTTCCCCCTTCTCCACAGTTTTCCCTCTCTGGAATCACCCTCCAGGAGCAAGGACAGAGGGCGTCAAGGAAGCAAAGATGCGAGGCGGAAGCAGTAGCTGAACCGGAATCGCTGGTTAAGGATTTGTCCCTGGGTACAGATCGCTCCAAGATCTACCATCAGAATACGCGTTCAAGCCCACCCAACCTCCTTCTCCGCGGAAGAGTTAAGACGTATGGGCAGGAAGCGGCGCTAGAGGAAAAGAGGTCAAGTCACATCACCTTTCAATTTCAACAAAGCAACGCCATTGAAGAAGGGGACACAGAGCTGCATTCAAGTCCAGCGGCTGAAGAGGGGATTCTAAGGTCTAGAATCCCTGCCTTTCTTAAAGGAAAAGGGACCCAAGAAGACAAGCGAGTCTCTCGACACCAGTGCGCAAACTTCTTCGGGCCCGAGCGGCAGCTGCAAGAATCCCATCCTTTCTTCACGGGCTCCCAGGTTGCTCCTGAGGAAAGACTTCGAAAGCTCAATTTCTTTGCAAAGATGAGGAGATAACCTGCACTGCAAGCGCTTGTTCAGAGGCGCACGGATGGATCCCAGTCAAGCCAAGGCATTGGTGGCGCAAAAGTCCGGATCATTCAACTCGCGAAGACCATTCGGACCAACCGATCCAGCGTAGCAGTGGCTCTTCCTTCTTCAAGCGGAAATTGAGAGGTAAATGTTTCAACTGCCTTTCATCAAACCATATAGCCGCCTTCTGCAGAGCTCCGGTAAAATGCTGGCGCTGTCTCCGTTTTGGACACAAAGCCACTCATTGCTCTAGCACCAGAGGTTCCACTATCATTTCAAAACCCCATGACCCGAAGGCTTCTTCCCAAGTCCAGCAGCCTCCAAGCTTCCCTCATACCACCAGCCGAATCTCCACCCCAACACCTTACCGGGACGTCGTTCTGGGCGAGCGCAGTATGGAGGCAAGATACCCCGGCGACCCTAGAGCCAGGCCTGCGAGGGCCTTCTGCGCGATCTCCGCAACTGGTGCAATCAAGCGCAGACGTGATGATCTCATAGACCGCGCCGCTGTGTGCTGGTTTGATGGGAATAGTCACGCCATCGAGTCCTTCACAGTGGGAGACATGCTCAGGGATTGTTTCAATCTTGGCCATGGCAACTTCCAGCTTCTAAAGCACTTCCCCGAG
Source organism: Guadua angustifolia (assembly GCA_036346375.1). Lineage (NCBI taxonomy): Eukaryota > Viridiplantae > Streptophyta > Magnoliopsida > Poales > Poaceae > Guadua > Guadua angustifolia. The sequence goes on along the minus strand of CM070506.1, from coordinate 46,857,556 downwards.
CAGTTCCTCATTATCTTCTCCGAGTCAGCGATGAGGAGGAGGGCTGTGAGCGCTGCGGCTGTGATGTACCGGGGCCGTGAATTCAACTTTGCGGCCTGGTTCGAGCACCGGTACGCTACTAACGTCAACTTTGAGTTCCATGTCAAGGTCCGGGTGGAAGGCGTCCCGGTACACTGTTGGAGCGAAGAAGTGGCGGCAAGGGCTTTGGGGAAGAGCTGCGCAATCCACTTCGTGCAAGAGAGCACCAGGCGCAGGGAGCGCTCGAGGTCCTTCGACCTCTGGGCGTGGTGTTCGGACCCGTCTGATATTCCGAAGGAAGTCTCCCTGACCGTGATGGAGCCGGACAGGGAGCTCCCCCCAACCAATGTCCCGCTACCACAGGTATCCATTCATTATGATGAACCAACCGATCTGAAGCGCGGGCAGGTTTTCAACCTCCGAAACCATTTGGAGGTCGTCGAAGACCTATCTTTCCTCAGGGGGCATGGCAGCTTTGGCGGCCTCCAAAACCGCAAGCATCGCCGTGAGTTTGTGTGGTCCTACGGGACCCCGGATGTAGTGGGAGAGAAAAGAGACCGAGCCGATCAAGCGAGAGGCAGAGAGTATGGTCACCGCCGCCGCCACGACGACCACGACGATGATGAAGATTCCAACCGCGACGACCGTCATCGCAGAGCTCGCAAACACCGCAGCATGTCCGCCTGGGTTCGCGAGTCAAGATGCCGGGGGGGCGCTGAGGATTGCCTCAGTGCTTCTCGGCGTGGTGCTACCGGATCGTCTTCTCGACGTTTTCGGAATGTCCCTCCTGCGCTTCAGCTTGTGCCCCAGCAAATGATCAAGCCCAACTGGATGGCTAAGAAGACGGTGCCGCCGAAGACAGTGCCACCGAAGGACAGGAAGAAGGTGTCTTTCGCCGAGCCTATCAAGGAAGTCATCTCTGGAGCAGTTCTAGCCACTGGGAGCGAAACAAAGGCTGGACCCGCCATCAAGTGTGCTCAGCTGGGGGTGCAGGTGCGTAAAAACACAATACCTTACTATTTCCAACATGTACCAAAGTCTGCACCGAATGGTTCAATCTCTATTATGCTTGAGCACAATGGCTTCCAGACCCCTAGGTCGTCTGTTCAATATGATAAGTCAGCTGGCCCTGCATCTGTGTCACCGCATCAAGCAGCACCAGATACTAACGCCCAGCAAAACCCAGTACCAGAAGACGCCGCACAGGAATTCATTCAACCAGAACCTTTAACTTTAACTTCACAGGCTATTGCTCCAGACGACATCGCTTCGGAATTCATTGAGTCTGAGTTTCTGCTTCCACCGTCAGGGGCAAACTCAGTCCTAGCTGCTCCTCCAGAATTCACATCCCAATGTCTACACATAACTCCTGATTCTCTAGTGCCAAAGCCTCTTATGCTGGAGGCACCACCTTCAACACCGACCTCCCTTGGTGACACACCCCAAAAATCCCAGCAGTCTGAACATTGTTTAGCACATAGCCAGGATGGACTTGAGGAATTCATAAACTCTGTTTCACTCAACCCAGAGCCTCCTATCATAAGAACACCCCCCTGCCCCAATAAAATCGACCACCCCAGGGCGATGCACCAAGCCACAACTCCTAGAGGATTCACCCAAAGAAGTGCCAGACTAGCGGTAAAATCGAAAGCAAGATTAGGGGCCAACAAGGGAGCGATTCATTTAGCGCAAGAGCTTCTCGTGTCAAAACTTAAACAACTATCCCCACCAGCTCAACAAATCTCTACTTCTAATGATTTATCTCACGATGTTTTATTTGAGCAGTTAGCCAGCTACTTCGATAAACCAATAAGCAAGGAAAAGGTTGAGGCCATACTGGAGCTAGTGAACCAGAGCAATACCAAGCGCAAAAGCAAGAAGAAGACTAGCCAGGGAAGCCCCGTGGTGAAGGAAGGCTCCCGCCTGGAGGTCTAAGCTTGGATGGTCTTTGTCCCAGAAGTGGAGTTGGTATTTTCTTCTTATGTTGCAAGTAGAATATATGCAAGAAGCTGGCAGTCCAGAAGTACTCAGAGTGGTTTACGTTAGTTCCAATAGTCGCTTCATCGAAGAACTTTGTACCGTAGTTCATCCTGTTGTTGTTTACATTTGGGCCTCTAGGCCATTGTATCGTCGTCCCTGCTTCCTTAATGTACACCCGTGGGTCGCTGGGCCTGTGTGCCGCAGTGTATGCCTCCCTGGGCAGTTGATGTTACTTCTACTGTATGTCCGGCTTGTGCCTGTTTCTCTTTCTAATGGGAACCATATCCCCCTTGAAGTGGAGTTATTTGCTTCTGATGTCTGTCAATTGTTCTATCCTCTCATGGAACGTTAGGGGGCTAAACAACCCGGCAAAAAGAGAAAGCATCAAGCAACTAATCCGCTCCACGGGTGCTACTATTGTATGCCTCCAGGAGACCAAAATAGCCACTTGGACTACATGCTTGCTAAATGAAACCTTGGGAGTGAGGCTAGCCAACCAGACCGTCTGTATACCTTCCAATGGAGCTTCAGGAGGTATCCTGCTTGCAGCCTCAGACGACTTGTATCATCTTCAAAATCCTAGAACCACAACCAATACAATCACGGCGACTATTGCATCACGCAGCGACACATCGACTTGGGATTAGACCTGGAAATTGGGCCGGGCCCAAGTGGGCCAGCACGAGCACGGCCCGAAATCGTTGGCACGAAGCACGACCCGACCCAATTCTAATGGGTCGGGCAAGACGAATCTCGAACACGGCCGGGAACTCGATTCTAGGCACGATGGGCGCCGCAAGACGACGACCGATCGTTGGCCGTGCTCGGGCACTGCCCGATTTGAGCCAGATAGAAAGTGAATAGCATGCATTACAGACTTACGATCCACAGACACTAGGAGCCACGCCATTAATTAAATAGAGCAAGATTACAAATACGAGGAGCCACACCATTAATTAGAAGTACTGACACGAGGAGCCAGACAGAAGCAATTACATTAGTCTCTTCGTTCTCTCGTAGGGCGAGAGTCAGAGACGATAGTAGACGATGAGTATACATGTTCTTGACTCTTTGAGTTCTTCTTCTTCATGAGTTCACCTCGGTTCATCATTTCTTTCTTGATTCACGATCGTCGATCCGATCCACTAGACTGCGGGGCCACCGCCCACCAGGCACACCACGCACCAGCCGATCAGCAAGGCAGCGAGTAACAAGTTAGAACGACAGAATCACAGAACCGCCCAGCAAGAGGAAATGAAGAAGAAAAGGACTACCACAAGAGGGCCACGACCACAATCTGCACCACGTGAGTTAGCTCACCATTTTATGATTCTCATCTTCACTCGTCCAAACATCCAGATTTCATATTTTAGCGATTCAATCCAAACTCTACCCAGTAAAACACGGCATTGCTCGTGCATGTGATTCTATATTTCAGTGATTCTATATGTATGTGCATGTGAAGTTTATATGCATCATTTATTTATTCCTAATGTCCAGATTTCATGATTCTTGCCATCACAATCTATTATCATCATTTTGATGGCGAGCGATCTTCTTGTCATCACAATCTATTATCATCAAAATGATTACGTAAAAATTGCAATGTAAAGTGTGTCTTGTGATGGCAAGAAGATCGCTTGTCGCTTGTGCTGCACTTGTTCATTTGTTCTTGTGTTCTCATGCAATGCTCGGTCAAAGATCTTGCAATCAATAATAGACAAATCATGGTTCTAAATCTCACTGCCGCTTTTTGCTTTTGCCTCCGGTGAAGAGATGACCACATTAATCCACGCCAACTCTCCCCAAGTATGGGAGACTATGGCATGGATGATACGCACTTGGATAGCATGGAGGGCTAGGAGGACGCCGCAGTGGCTAATGTTGGATATGAGGGTCTACTCCATCCGCAGCAGACTCTGAGAACCTTCAAGTGGTGATGGTGGCGTTGCGACACGATGTCGTGGCACCACCAACCTCCGGTGGAAGCACTGCAAGGGCGAGAATGTTGGAAGCATTTTACAAAGCTTAACCGATTTCGCCGACGGTGTAAAATAGGTAATTGCAACATGTAAGCATCAGAAGATGATTTAAGTGCATGTTCGAGTGGAGGCACAGGACATTTAAATCGGCACTACAAGGCATGCTTAAAAAAGTTAGGACAAACACAAGGAGGAGTGCAAACACAAATAAACTTTTCAAATTGACAAGACTGTAAGTACTTGGGTTTACAATCCACAGTAGCAAGAGATGAAATAGCACGATATATTGTCTCTCAAGATCTACCAATTATGATGGGTGAAAGCCGTAATTTTCAAAGAATGATTCAGCGTGCCTTTTGCCCACAATATCAGCTTGTCACTAGAAAAACTACCAAATCTGATATAATATCATTATATAAGAAAGAGCTATCTATGCTGAAAGAAAAGTTCCTTAAAGTTCAGTATTCATTTGCTTTAACTTCAGATATTTGGACTTCATCACATCAAAGAACATGTTATATTAGTGTTGTTGCACATTATTTAGACGAAGGATACACTCTAAATAAGAGAGTCATAGGATTTAAGCTCATGGATGATTCACACACTGGAGATGCAATTGCCAAACATATACTTGAAGTAGTTCAAGATTTTAAGATACAAGATAAGATTCTTTCTGTTACTCTGGATAATGCTTCTTCAAATACCACCGCCATGGATTTTCTTGGGCCTCATATTCAATCATACATAAATGGATATGTTATTCATCAAAGGTGTGTGTGTCACATTATTAATCTGGTTGTTCAGGATGGTATAACAGTGATTAGCAAATATTTAAACAACATACGTCATTGCTCGTTACATTTCTAGTAGTCCTCAAGTCGCTCATAAATTTCTTTGAGTATTGCGGGGCCAATAATAAGCCACCAAGAAAGTTCGGTCTTGATATGAAGGTAAGGTGGAATTAACGTACATCATGCTAAAAAGCTAGATGGGTATGAAAAATTATTACCGCCTTTGTGAACGTAAATGTGAAGATAGTAATTTGGTACTAACTCGATTCGATTGGATTGTTGCTAGTCATTTTAGAGATTTTTACTCACATTTTATGCAGCAACTAATGTTCTATCTGGTATTTATTATCCTACATCATGCTTAGTAATTGAATACATTTGGTTAATTCTTTGAGGAATTTGCTAAGTATAGGCATGATCCACATTTAAGCTCTATTGTTGCACCAATGGAGGTAAAATTTCTGAAATATTTTGGTTCTATATCACATATTTATTGTTTTGCTACCATTTTTGATCCTCGCAAGAAGTTAGATGGATCGCAAACTGCTATGGAGGAATAGGAGATGCACTTGATTTAGATTTTTGAAGCTTACAATCATGTGAAAGATGACTTGTTTCGAGTATACAGCTTGTACTACAAGAAGTATGGCGAAAGTGAGATGGAATCATGTGTCACGATCAGAGACGAGATACATCGATATGAGCTTGACATCACACTTGTGGAAGAGAGGAAGGGCAAAGAAACGACTAGCTCAACCTCGAGTCAAAGGTGGAATCCTAATCTTGAACTTAATCACTACCTTTCTACTAACTTTGCGACCACAGATCGAACGCTAAGGGCGAGAAGGTGAAGCTCCTAGAATGGTGGAGGAACATCAATATAGCTTTCGGTCCTATCACATTTCGCAAGGACATTCTAGTCGCCCCAGCCTCTCTCGGTTTCCTCTGAGGCAACATTTAGCACGGTTGGGAGAATAATAGAAGAAAGAAGATCATCTCTTTCACTGAGGCAGTGGAGGCAATTACTTGCCTCAAAGATTGGTGAGAGCGGATGAAAGGAAGCAACATCAATTAGAGGATCCAAAGCTTGAGCGGGCATTTCAAGATTTGAACGGTGATGAGTAATATGTAAGTTGGTACTAAGATTTGAATATGGTTCTATACTCTTTTCATTTCAAGATTTGAACGGTGATGAGTAATATGTAAGTTGGTACTAAGATTTGAATATGGTTCTGTACTCTTTTCCTTATAGAGGGAACCCTATAGTGGGGTGTAAGGTTTTTAACGAGGCAGAACCTATTAATAAAAATTAGTTCCCTCAAATTGCATCGAAGTTTTAAAATTTCCTTAAAGTTCAGTATTCATTTGCTTTACTTCAGAATGTAAGCATAGAAAACTATTAGAATGTAACTCTAAATGTAAGCATAGAAAACTATTAGAATCATTCTACACATGAAATGATTCAGTGTATCTTGAAATAACAGAATTTTTGACTGAACACTTGAAATTGTTGGATGTACTTGAAATTACAGAATGTTTGACAGAACATACCTTAAAATGTGCTGCAGCCTTGGCCTTGTTAGTGAAAACACCAGTAGACTCAACAACGTTTAGAATAGCAGGTGAAAAGGCCTGTTTAGCCCATTTACATAGCATTTAGAATAGCAGATTGCCCTATTTGATGATTGTACAAACAGTGTGATTGTTGTGATTATTCTAAAAGGGTAAGAGAACAGGAAAAAGAAACTATAGTGAGCAAGTGTAGCTTTTATATATTACCTCTAAAAAAATGGAAGATATTTCTTCTTTGTCACTTGCACTTGCCAACTCCGCTTGAGTTGGTTCAGGTGTAAGAAACATTTCCACCAGTGAATCTAAAAATTCAATACGCTTTTCAGATGGAAAGAATTGGTTAACAAATTGAAACATTTCAGAAATATTTCAAAAGCTGTAACCTCAAGAATTGGTTTTGTCATGTTAGATTGTCCGTGCAATTCAGTTAAGATCTCCTTGCCTTTTCCAAGTCATGGATGGCCTACACATTTCAGAGAATACATCAGATTCCACTAACTTTACAAAGAGATAGTAAAGAGAAAATGAAAAAAAAATACTAATCAAGTTCAATCAGCTACTCATCAAATGAAAAAAGAAAAAGAGAGAGCAGTTCCTAGCTCAAAAGGCAAAATGAGTGCTTAGATTGTAAATAATGAAGTGTATGCCAAATGAAGTCATACTTCTTTTTTATATAAAAAAAATGGTCTCACCCTGCTTAAACAACTGCACAAAGGTATCATTCTTTACACTGCTCTTTTATCGGCTAACCATGCGTGTCCAATTAACATGGTTAGATGACACAAGGCATATAAACTTTTTTTTTACATTTTGATAATCTCAAAGTTGTGATCAACACCTACCAAATATAAGAAACGTGAGTATTGAACCAGCAAAATGGGCAAAAGCTGGCTCTGCTCCTTTTCCCTTTCGGCAAAAATGGCCTTCTCATAAACTAAACAAGCAGATTCTTTATCTCCCTGCAACAAGAAAATTAAATGAACTCTTGAACAGTGACAAAACGGAAACAAGAGTGTTGCTTGTTTGAAGTGATACCAGCCGGTGCTCCAAATTAGAATGCTTCACAATGGCTTCTAGCAAGCCAGGACATAGTTCTGAGTAAAGATGCTGATATTCTACACGTGCTCCAGAAGCATCTCCATTAAGCTCCTTGAATCTTGCACTAAACAGATGGATCTCTGCCTGCTTCTGTTTAAAATAATAAAAGAAACAACATGCAGCTATCAGCAAATCTAAAACGGCTATATTATATGCTATGTTATGTTGCACTAAAAACAGTAATAGTGATATTTATCCTCTCAATGTCAAATTTTTAAAGATTCTCATGCAAAAAAGAAAATTTCCAAACATCAGGAGAACTTTTATTTCAGGTCCAAAATGGGATTATCAATGAAAAATTGGCAGCTGGTACTCATAAAAGTACCAGCTATTGGTAATCATTCATGACAAAGATTGTACCTTTGCCTTCTGTGTTTTCACCATCAATGATCAATGAGTTTTCAAAAAGCAAGCCAGGACCAAATCAGTACATCATTCGCAACTTATCAGTAAAGAGTAAATATATATTTGACCATTTTACAAACTAAACTAATTCAGCTATTGTGTCATATTTCGTTTTTTGTTATTTTTCTCTACAAACCCACATGTGAAATAAGGAATCTCAAATCAAAGAAGCTTTCATCTAAGAGGTAGCAAAGTAAGATGTTATATGGCAGTGAAACTAAAGGATTATAAGACGTCTTGTTGAGGAAATAGAGATCTGGATACTAGTAAGTAGTAAGTCTTTTAAATCCACTAGAAGGCAGAAACTAAAGGATTATAAGACGTCTTGTTGAGGAAATAGAGATCTGGATACTAGTCAGGAGCGTCTCCGAGGCGGCCGGCGCGACGCCGCCGAGGTAGCTCCAGATGTCGATGAGGGACACGAATATGGCGATCTTTGCTGCTGCAGTACCCAATGACTTCGCCGATGGTCGCAGACCACGCCAAGATCGCCGCCCGCCGCAGCCCACGCCAGATCCCTTGGCCGCCGCCATTGAAGGTCGCCGGTCGCCCTCCGCCGCCGGCCGGCAGCGGATCTGCGCTCTCTTGGGTCTTGATGGTTTGGATCTAGAATGCGCCTGCGAGTGGAGTGGGAGGAGACGGGGATGGAAGAGCCTGGAAACCCTAGGCGGCTAGGCCTCTGCGAGACTACGACTGCGCTTGGTAGATGTATCGTGCTCGTGCCCGTGCCAGCCCGACCCGAGACGGCCCGACGTGCTTTCGTGCCGGGCTGGGCCTCTAAAAAATTGCTTCGGGTCAGCCCGACCCGGCACGGGAATAAGGACGGACCGTGCCGGCCCGATTGGACCAAGCACGAGGCACGATGGGCTCGGGCCGTGCCGGCCCAGCCCGGCCCAATTTCCAGGTCTACTTGGGATATCACCGGGGTCTATGGTCCTCAATCTGATGAGGACAAGAGAGGTTTTCTTACTGAGTTAGAAACCCTGCGTGGAACGACACTACCCAGCTGGTTGATCTTAGGGGACTTCAACCTCATCAGACAAGCAAGAGAGAAAAATAGAGGCGTGACAAATAGAAGAATGATGCAACGTTTCAACCAAGTTATCAATAGACTGCAGCTGCTGGAGCTAGACCTTCAGGGACGCCGTTTCACTTGGACAAACGAACAAGACCAGCCCACAATGACAAGAATTGATCAATTACTGGCATCCACGGAATGGCACGATGCATTCCCAAATGCGGATCTATGCGCCCTGCCGTCGATGACATCGGACCATTGTCCCCTCCTCATGCAGGGACATACGTCCTTCGAATTCTTTAAGGGATTTCGTTTTGAGACCTGCTGGGTCTCGTTGCCGGGTTTCAATGAAATAGTGGCCCATTCCTGGGGACAGCCAGTCCACACCACGGACTCATTGCTACGGCTGCACGTCAAAATGATCAGAACTGCTAAGGCGCTAAAGATTTGGAGAAGAAAAATTTTCGCTAGCATGGGGTTACAAACAGCCTTGATACAAGTCACGATCACGATCCTCGAATGCACACAAGAAAGACGTCCGCTAGCTAATAATGAATTAGAACTTCAGAAAATTCTCAAGCACAAACTCCTCGGCATTGCGGCGATACAGAAATCTAGGGCGAGACAGCACGCAAGGCTAACGAAAATAAGACTGGGAGACTCCAACACCCGTTTCTTCCATTTGATAGCCAGCTCAAGACGAAAAAGAAATTTGATTCGGGTCCTTCAAAGAGATGATAGAGTTATGTACAGTCAGGAGGAAAAAATAAATGAAGCTTACCAACACTTCAAAAAAGTTCTGGGCGAACAAGGAGTGAGAGACAAATCACTACAGTGGGCATGCCTGGGCTACACTGCAAGAGACCTCAGTGACCTTGAGACCGATATCACGGACATCGAAGTGTCTAACACCATTCAGGAGCCGCCGACGCAAAAAATCACCGGGACCGGATGGTTTCATAGGTCTATTCTACAAAACATGCCTTCATACCATCAAATCAGACTTGGTGAGAGCAATTAAAGACTTCTTCAACCTCCGCCATGAAAACCTTCATAAGCTAAATCAAGCTAATATTATCCTTCTTCCGAAAATTGAGAACGCGGATAGTTTGGAGCGTTTCAGGCCAATCAGTCTTATTAATAACTTCATGAAGATCATCACCAAAATTATGGCGAATAGGCTCGCGCTCAAACTAAACGAATTGGTCTCGGTCTCACAGAACGCTTTCATTAAGAAGAGATGCATCCACGACAACTTTTTATATGTTCAAAGAGCAATCAGACAGCTTCACAGAGACCGAACGCCTGCCCTATTCATCAAACTGGATATTTCAAAAGCTTTCGACTCGCTAAATTGGGCCTATCTTCTAGAGGTACTTCAGGCTTTAGGCTTTGGCCGTAAATGGCGGGAATGGGTGGCGGCAATTCTCAGGACCTCATCTTCACGGATCCTGATCAACGGGCAACCCACGGAATCAATCAGACATGCGCGTGGGGTCCGGCAGGGAGACCCTTTATCACCCCTTCTTTTCATCCTGGCGATTGACCCCTTACAAAACCTGCTTGAGCTGGCAGCTAGACGAGGTATCCTCAAACCGGTTCTTTCGGCAGCGGCCAAAATAAGATGCTCCCTTTACGCTGACGACGCAGGAATATTTTTAAATGCAGACGTTGGAGAGCTGTCGGCCCTTAACCAAAATACTTTTGGAAGATGCTCGGGCCTAAAAATCAACATTTCCAAAAGCAAATTTACCGTCGGTGTCACGAAGACCTAGTACAAGAGTCTGTTGAGGTATTCCTCGAAAACTTTCGGCCTTCCCAGAAAGTACCTCGGTCTTCCGTTACACTTTAGGCAATTAAGAAGGATTGAATTCCACCGTTGATAGATAAAATAAGCGATGAGGCTTGGGTGGAAAGGCAAGATGCTGTCCTCGGCTGGAAGGGAGACGCTGGTCAAGTCAGTATTAACAGCGCAACCAATATACCATTTAACGGTTTTTCCAGCGCAAAGATGGCTCATTCGAAGCATCGACAAACTGAGACGAAGCTTCCTCTGGAGAGGAAAAGAACCAAGACTATGCAGCGGGGGCCACTGCTTGGTCAAATGGCCTATCACCTGTCTGCCGAAAAACAAAGGAGGGCTCGGTATCAAGGACCTGGAGCGCTTCGCCAGAGCGCTACGACTCCGGTGGCTCTGGTTTAGGTGGAAAAACAACGAAAGGGTCTGGACGGGGTTTGACCTACCATGTGATAAAAAGGACATTACCCTTTTCAATGCCTCAACGGTGGTCACGGTGGGAAACGGTAAACTGGCAGATTTCTGGAGATCAAGTTGGATAGAAGGACAAGCACCGAAAAACATTGCGCCGACTTTATTCCAAAGGGCAAGAAGAAAGAACATCTCCGTGCACAGTGCCCTGACAAACAACTACTGGATCCGTTTTTGCACTCCGGTGAACTCTGAATTCATGCTCGGTCTCGTGTTGGGGTTATCATCCACGCACGAAGCCGCCAGTTCCAGCATCGCGGCTGCCTGAAAATGGTCGAAATCACCGTGCAACCGAGCATCAACGAACTCCTCCAGCCACGCCGACCGCTGATCCTCGCGCTTCATCCTCTCCTTGAGCCACGCGACGAGCTGCTGGAAATCCATGATCTCCTCTCCCCCGTCCACCACCCAGTCGCAGACCCTCTTCCCCTTGACCAGCTCGAAGAGCACGACGCCGAAGCTGTACACGTCGGCTTTCCCGGTGATCGGAAGGCTCAGCGCCCACTCCGGCGCAATGTAGCCCCTGGTCCCCCGCACCCGGGACAGCACCCGGGCGGACGCGTCCCGGCTCAGCAGCTTCACGAGACCGAAGTCGGTGATCTTTGGCTCGAAGTCGGCGTCCAGCAGTACGTTTTCCGGCTTCACGTCGCAGTGAAGGATCCACTCGAGGCACTCGTGGTGGAGGTAGGCCAGCCCCTTGGCGACGCCGACGGCGATCTTGTACCTTGAATGCCATCGTAACACGAACCCGACGCCCTCGACGTCGAAGAGGGCTTTGGCCAGTGAGCCATTCTCGACGTACTCGGAGACGAGGAGTCTTTGTGAGTGTTCAGAGCAGAAGCCCCATATCCTGACCAGGTTCATGTGGTTGATCCGTCCTATGACGCTCAGTGCGGACCGGAACACCTCGTCGGCCTGCGTCAGCTCTTCCAGCCGCTTCACAGCGACGTTACGGCCGTCGTCCAAAGCGCCCTTGTACACGGCTCCCAATGCGCCCCTCCCAAGCTCGTCGCTAAACCCGCAAGTAGCGTTTAATGGTTCGTCGTATGTGAACCTCCTGAAGTGTTTGAACACCAAGCTGTACCCTTCGTCCTGGACTCGTCGTGCGGACGGGTCAGGTCGAAAGATGAACAGGTACCCAATGGCGATGAAAATGGCTTCCATGACGAACACGACCGCGAGGAAGCAATAGAAGTAGATGAAGTTTATCTTGCTCCCCCTGACATGCGGGTACGAGGAGCTTATGCTGGCGTTCTGTGCGTCCACGGTGCACGCGTTCCATGAGGTAGGTGGTTTGCTCCATGTCCGGAGCCCGGCCGTTCCATAGAGATATCTTGGGGTAGCACTTGCCGGTGCCCTTCTTGTAGACGAATGCCTCGCAGTTGCAGTCGTCGAGGCAGATTTGCCGGCACGTGTCGAACGTCAGCCCGGCGGTGTAGTTAAAGTCGGAGCCCCAGAAGTCGACGTGCGGCATCTCGGCGAAGTAGACGTCCTTGCCGCACTGGACGTGGAACGCGCGCCGGCACCCCTTGCTCCAGTCGCTCGTGTTGCTGGCCACGAACCCCTCGGGGCACGAGCACGTCGGCCCCGGTCCATACGTGCACACGCCGTAGCGGCCGCACACCCCGTGCACGTCGCACTGCCGCGGGAGCGCCACCCACGTGACGTGCCAGCTCCCGTCGGCGGCGTTGAGGCTATACAGCCGGAGGTTGCCATCGTAGTCCAGTGTCAGCCGCCTCATGACGCCTTCGCCCATGTCGCAAGCGTTAAAGTGCATATGATCGCTCGCGGAGAAGTCGCCGTACTTGTCGAGGCTGCCGTAACGGCTGCTGTTGTACTCTGTCCGGTTGTTTTCCCACCGCTGTTTGTTGGGGTCCGGCCAGTAGTTGCTGCTGATCTCCGGGCCGTCGTACATGAGGTAGAGGATGTTGTTGCTGTCGAAGTAGAAGTTGTAGTAGCCGGAATACGGCAGGCCCCTCGCGGAGGCCGATACCAGCCGCTTGTACCGCGTGATGGGCTGCCCCGGGAGGAGCGTGTCGGTGGGCCAGTCGAAGCTCTGCCACAGCGTGCGGCCGGCGACGTCCGCCACGACGAGGTTGCCGGTGTCGAGCAGCTGCGCTCGGTCGGCCTCCGTGGCGCTCGTGGTGCTCCACACGGCCCTGCCGTCGAAGTCTTGTAGCACCAGGGACCCGTCCTTGCGGAACTCGAGACGCGAGCCCCTGCCGTTCACAGGGGAGTCGCGGTTGGCCGTCCACGCCACGGTGGAGTCGGCCGAGGCGGTGAACCAGATGGCGAACGTGTAGGCGTTGGTTGCCACCTTGTGGAAGCCACACGAGAAGTTGCCGCTTGGCGACACTAGGACGTGGTCGTCAGCGTCCTCCACGGCGACGGAGCTGTCGCGCCATAGAATGCTCTGCTGTTCACTTGCCGAAAGAGACAAGGAAGTGAGTAGGAGGAGGAAGGCCGAGGTGAAGATGGTTAGCGCTCTCATGGTGCTACGAGCTGCTACGGTTCTGGTTTCTCCGGTGCATGGGTGGTTTGTTATTGGAAGCAAAGTTATTAATAGTTTAATACTACTGGAGGTCTGGAACGAAGGACGCGCACCGTCTTTTCTTGGTCAAGTAGCTTCTGGGTGCTGGCAATTGAACAGGTATTTCTTTTACTTTTGCAATTTTTAAAAATTCCGACAGCTTTGCGGATACGCTTAACGTAGCTTCGTTGGTTTAGTTAAGTTACTAAATGTAGTGACCTTTATTTTTATATAAATGCAAAAATAGAAATCTCATGTGCATACAGTACTAGTCCCTGGATCAGTAGCTAGTACGCACATTTATACAATTGATATCACATCCATACTCTTTATTGCAAATAATAATGGTAATTTATACAATAAAATCTTACAATTCAGAGTAATGCAGCGGAAAGAATCAAAAATCTTGTAGTGTGCCCATCCAATCCCTCAGGCAACTGACAAGGTATAATCCCTAGAAAAACTCGTTAACATCCCCGAATCCTGCGTCAATTATGTTTCATCGAGCTAATCTGATTCTTCACCTAAAAACAACGAATAAGTAAGGGTGAGTACTTGCGTACTCAGCAAGACTTTTTCAATACCTACAATATATGCAGGCCATTTCAAAGGAAAGGCTTCTACGGTTAATTTGCATAAAGCCAATTTAAATTGTAAAACAAGTAGTAATTGCAAAACGGAATCTATAAAAGCAAGTTTGACAGATATGAAAATAATAAACAAGTAAAGTATAAGTAATAACTCACAGTCCTCCACGACGTGAGCATCAAGTCGTCCATTGCCAACACATGGCTCAAATCTGAGACAAATACTTTCCAGCAAATGTATCCAATCCAGTCCATTTTGAAAATATCAAAACTGCTAACTATGTGATGACTTTACCAAGTGCCCATGACTGCGGGCGCGGCTAATCGATTAGTTTTTACTCTGCAGAGTTGTACAGCTTTACCCATAAGACATGACTTAACTCTTTGTGCAAGCTATTAGCACACTTCCTTTGGTGTGCCGCAGAGAGTCATGACATAACCGTTACATTACTTAATCCTAACTTTGCACCAGCATGGTGACGACATGCTATGGTGGTGAAAGATATTTGTACAGTCACTGTACGTGAAATAGTGATCCCATAGCATGGCGCACACCTACGAGCGACCAGTCACTGAAGAAGCCCGTAATACTCCAGCCTACCAATGTACAAAGTCAGTTTTAAGTAACTTGATAGGTTAAGTCTGTCCCATACCAGCACTTGTGGTTGCACAGTTATCTTGGCCTGAAAACAACCCATAGTTCGGTCCTTAATCCGACACGGACAATAGTCTCCCCCTACACTACGTGCAAATCCATGCACACCAGGCTATTGCCAATAATTGCCCGCATCAATATTATAATTTTATTTTTATTTTTAATTAAAATAACCAAAAATCACCATCATGTCTCAACATGTCTAAGAATCATCATCATGCCTCAGCATATCCAAATATCATTTGATCAATGTCTCAATGCAATGTATACTAAATCTAAAGCATGGCTAAGCAACATCGTGTATACTCAGATTGACATCATATATTGTCTAACCATGATTCTAAGGTATCAAGGTTCACAAATTCATTTATATCAAGGAGATTTCAGGAATCAACATGTATAACTACCATTACCCACAATATAGCAGAGTTTAATGAATGTACGCATGCAATCAAAACATTTAATGAAAACATTTATAAAACTGGGATCAACATGGTCAAAGGGGTGCTTGCCTTGCTTAATTGTTGTTTACAACGAAGTCGTAGTCATGTCGGCACTGTCAACGATGGAAGTAGTATCGTCGGTTCTACACGTCGTGAACGAAGAACATAACAAATAGCAAAATTTCAATAAGGACAAAAAGAAATCAGATAAAATCCAAATATAAATAAATTATAGAAAGCAGGCATGATTTAAAGTCGGGTTCTTATTTATAACAGTGTCATGCTAGGGTTTATTTGTACTTTTTAAATTCAAATATAACATCAACTGAGTTTGAATATTAAATATTTTTACACAAATGAGTTTATTATGGATTCAGGAGCATGTATAAATTATTTTATCATTTTAGGATTTATGATGCATAGTTTTTATTAAGGGACAATAATAGAGTTTATTTAAATTTCTATTTCAAATAAATCAAACCAAGCATGATAATTAAATATTTTTATATATCTAGGCTCCTAATTTCATAAGGATTCTAAAAAATTTATTTTATTTAATTTAGAGTTTGTTTGTAGAAATTCTATATATAGCATGTTTTGAATCCTTTTCTTTAAATTTAAATTTAAATTATAACCAGAGTTGAATTTCAAAATATTTTTGCATATTCTGAATCTACATGAATTTAGATGAATTTAGGTATTTATTTTATTTTTTTAGACTGATGGTTCAAAAGTTATAATCAATTAAATGAGCTAGGGTTTAATAAATACTGGAAATCAGAATTCTTACCGAAAACGGAAAATACGCTTTTGAAGACTGATTGCGCTTTCTGTTTTGGGCAAGTCTGGATGGAGCTACTAGTAAGTGGACCCGGGTGGTAGGGACTCGGCTGAGGAGCTATGGTCGATCTTTGGTCCCGCAGTCGGTCGACGAAGAGCAGAGCATGAAGCTGTCACGGGCATGAGCATGGCCGGAACGGCGTGATGGGTACCTCGATGGGATTCAGCACATGGGGGTGGTCTTCTTGGTCGTCGGCGACACTGGGAAATGGTGCGCCACCGGAGAGGGGCGGCGGAGCTCATGGCGGGTCGGCGGCGAAGCAACTTCAACCGGTTCCTCACAAAATAGCGCTAGGGTGAGCATCAGAGAGTGATAAGAATCTCATTTTATCACTTTATTCAAAGAAATTGCTTGTGGGACTAAGCTCTCACCGAGCACGGCTAATGGTGGATGGGAGAACTCGGGGCAACGGTTCTCCGGGGAAGAAGAACTGAAATTGGCACCGTGGATGGCTTCAAGGGATCACTAGGAGGCTCTGGCTCTATTGGTTCAGCTTGATTTGAAGTGTGGAGGTGTGCGGGTGGATTCTCCCTGTCTACGGTTTTCATTGGAGATGAGGAAGAAAACGGAGCTAGGGCGCAAGAGAGGTTCAGAGGCAAGTGGAAATGGCTCGTGTTGATGCTCTGGAGAATGTTTGCAGTGGCTTTTATGGAAGAGAGAAGGCGGTTTGATTCTGACTTGGCGCGGAAGAGAAACGAAGAGGAATGGCGCTGGGGTTGTGCCGTGGCAGCGAATTCGTTGTTAATTTCTTGCCGTGGCAGCAACTGGGCAGAGCGCAAGGGAGTTGAATCGACTTGGTTAGAGCCGACCTGTGCCGTGGCAGAGAGAATGGCTTGGAATGTTTGCCATGGCAGGGAGGAGCTCTACCAAATCATGCCGACCTTGTGCCGAGGCAGGAAAAGGATGGGCAAAATCGTGCCACGGCAGTGAAACTTAACACCAAAGCTTTGCCATGGCAGCGTCTGGGTGATTGAAGCGTTGCCGTGGCAAGGAATTGGCAAGGCGACAGAGCGGACGAAGTTTCGTGGGGAAGTCGGCCGAGAGAGGGAGAAGGGAGAAGAAGGCACGGGAAAGGAGCTGACGTGTGTGGTGATCTGGCTGTGAGGGAGTCGGCAGGGGGACAGCTAGGCCTTGCATAGTAACCGGTCCCACTTGTAAGCCACCGAGACAGGGAAATAGTCTAGATAGATCAAGCTTCACCCGTAAGTTTCGGGTAGAAAATCATCTCCAAAATTTTTGAGGATTTTTACTGATGTCGGCCAGGTGAAGATATAGGTTCAGAAAAATTTTCAATTAAATAATCTTTGTAGATATTTTATTAAAATTCTGTCAATGTGACATTTGAATTTTTAATTATTCTGTTCTTGATTTAATAAAGTATTCAAATGATTTTATTTATTTTTTAAACTTTGTTTTTCAAATTTATTTGAGCTAATAATGCTTATGTAAAATTTTTACATTTTTATCTTTGATAATTAAATTATAAAAATTCTGAAATTGCTATTTGATTTATTTACTTTCTGTTTTTGAATTTCTAAATGATTCAAATATAAGTTTTTATTTCTGATATTTTTACCAGAGGTATATAAGGTTGTCAGGATTTCAGGGTAAAAATCTCATGATTAGGCTTTTAATATTGCTATTCATCATTTTCTTAAAATTAGAATGCAAAAATGAGGAAAGGACATTGTTTTAAATTAAAATCTTGATTCAAATTGAAATTTTAATACAATTCTATTTTTAAATTTAAAATTTTCTATTTTTCCTATTTTAGAATTTTTCGGGATGTTACAATAAATTTGTAATTTTTAAAAATTTATGGGAAGGGTTCGGAGAGTGTGCCTAAGCTACTATAAAAAAACCGGATCATAACCAAGCTTTTGAGATTTTTAAAAATTATGATAATTTGGTTTTCTTTTTCCTAGAGTTTTTTTCAAAAAAGATTTTCTTTGTCTGTTAGAATCTCTACTTATATCGGTGATTCTTTTCACCTGCGGCAATACGCAGACCCGTTACGCTGCTAGTATATATGGTTTACTAGCTGACCATACCGCTAGCATTAGTTTGAGATCGACCAACAACTGTGAAAAGACAAATACTGAAAAACAACGTATATTTATGAACAGTGAGGGGGAGGGGGGAGGTCGAACAGTACACTTTCGCACAACGACTAGCGTACTGGTGTAAGGTCTGTGCACTCGATATAAATAAGCTCATTAGCTGACTGTCGCCATACAGTACAGCCAGCCAGCCAGCAGGCCCAGCACATGTAGCCGTAGGAGGACATCCTGATCGAGCGATATTCTTTGTACGTAGTGCCAATAGTATATATCCTGCGTCAATCATATATACGGTATACCAGCGACTATGCCTCTCTAAATCGCTGTGCAAATGTGTATGAATTGTAGCGTGCAACTTGGCTCGCTTGGGGTAAATAATGCGGCACATCGCGATGGACAGCAACTTGGCATTGGTGCGTGCGATAATGAAAGGCACACACTTGGTAGCAGTGAATCCAGCGATAACTCCAAAGTTTCTCTGCGCGCACGGGGGATTTTTATATCAAGTGGCTAACTTTCATTTGCGAGTTGATAAAAATCTATAGCTAGCTATGTATTGACGTGTAGGGTTGTGCTTTCGGTTTCAGAAGCGAATTCAGAAAATCAGTCGATGTCGTTCTGGTGTGTGCACAGTAGCTCGATCGCATGCATCGGTTTCTTGACTTCGTCAGAAGGCAATCAGAGACCAGATGATTCTGTGAACGATGGATGCATGGAGCAGCTAGCATGTATGTATATATAGTACGAACTACTGATTCAGACGAGCTATTAACGACAGTGTTGAGACTGTCGTATGAGTGGTTAAGATTCTCTCTGTAAGTTCATGCTTCAATTCATTGGATAGTAACAGGTCGTGTAGCTAATAATCTATACAATACAATATCATAAAGCGCATAGAATTGGAGCTCAGTCAGGTTGCCCACGTGTCATGCCTTTTTAAAAAGCCCTCCACAAATTTCAAAATTACTTTTAGGTCCTTCCACCAATTATTTTGCAAAAAAACCCTATTGTTTCGTAAATTTGCCAATGGATCCTCCACCCATTTTTGTAAAAAATAAATTTGCATTTAGATCCTTCCATCGGCTCTTTTGTAAAAAAAGACTCCATAGTTCCCCAAATTCGCAGACGTGTCCTCTACCGGTTAAAATTATGTTTACATCTCTCCACAGTTTTTTCCCAAAAAGGAGCCTGCGGTTCCGCAAATTCGCCGATGACTCCTAAAAACCTATTTTTAAAAAAAATCAAGAAAACCGAAATTACGCAAAAAGGAACCCACAGTTTTGCCAATTTACCGATAGCTCCTAGCAACCCATAAAAAAACCGAGAAAACTAAACTACATTGAGGTCCTCCTGTAAATTCACCGACGACTCCTAACTAGCATATTTAAAAAAAACCCTGACAAAAACCAAAATTATGTTTAGGTCCTCATACCTTTTTGTGCATAGGTAACTGTCCGACCAAATTACACACTGCACAAAGAGGACCCGTGGTGACGCAAATTCGCCGATGACTTCTAGCTAGCATATTTTTAAAAAAAACCAAGAAAAATTAAAATTATGTTTAGTTCCTCATACCTATTTTTCAGAGATAACTGTTGGTCCAAATTTTATACGACACAGTGTAGCGCATGACCCTAACTAGTATTTATAAGTATACATATGTTTAGTTATTTGTACACTAAATTTTACTTATAATATTACTCTAAATATATAGTAGTACTATCAAATATAACATAGTTCAATAGACCATATTATCAATTTCACCAGTATGACCGGTATCGAAACCGGTATGGCCGGAATTGACCGGTATCGAAGCTAGTATGACCGGTATCGAAGATAGACCGGTATGGTACATAGGACTACTTCGTACGATTTAGGTGCTGAAATGGTACATAATGGCCATATCAGCCAGTACCAATACTGTATTGATAACCATGCATGGTTCAAGCTCTGGCATATGGTGTGGCCTCTACATGGGGCATGACGTGACCAAATATGTATTTAAAATTTGTTTTAAATATATATCATTCTACAATTTAAAAATAACTTTTTACCATATTTTTATTTCTATATCCATTCCTTTTATTTATTTATAATATCATTTACTACCATAGACTTGATCGAGAAACATCATTTAAAGATATAATAAAGAGAGGTAATATAATATTTTATAGATGTGACTTGATAGAAGTACAAGAAGTATAATGACATGTATTTAGGATGTATAAGCACTAGAGCAGGTAGCATGCATTCGTCATCGTCACGGAAATGCGTGAAGCCGTGAAGGACTGATGTGGCGCTTTTGTGCATGAACAGCTGAATTGTTACTGTAACTTGTACAACTATATCATTAATATTATCCTTAGCACACAATATATTAGCTTTTGTGAGTAAAATTGGCCGTGTTGTTTCAAAAAATACCTTTATATTTATCTGAACTAGCTGAATTTTCTGTATATTTGTGCGGCTAGATAATACAATACATATGTTTATATTTGAAAATTAATTTGCATTTGCTAGACAACTCCAATGTATGTAATTGCAATACAATTGTATTTCTTATACAAATGAAACTAATATATATACTTGATTGATCTGTACTATTATAATCTTAATCTACCACAATGGACGGTATATATACATTATTCTTTTTTCCTTCAATTAATGTAGAAATTTCTAACCTTCGGAGAGAATGTGGCAGCTTTTTTTTGCCTTTTGTTTAATAGTATAACAAATAGATTTTGTTATGTTTTTACAACATATTGCAATAAAATTTACTTGTCAAATTCGTATTTTTCAGGTTGTGCTGACGTACAAAATATCAAATTTTGTGACTAGAGTCAGTTTCATATTTTGTGATTAGATGTGGTAGTATAGGATCTCTATAAAAAATGGTCGAGACCTTAATTATATAACCTTGGTAAGGTATGATCCTGCTAAGATCCTAAGATTGTGATCCCATCAATACAAAAATATGATCATGTTTGAAATCTCAATCTAACATTGCTGGCACTAGACTACCCAGAGCAAGTACAATAAGACTATTTTAGCTTACTATTAGTATGTACACATCAATTTTGTTTTCTATAGAAAAGTAAGAAAAGAGGAGAAATCCAGATCTTATTTAGTTGCAAGCATTGCACAGAAACATAAGCGCTATCACCGGCTAAAAGTCGATGTTAAAGCCGGCGCAAACGACTCTTACAATAGCCATAAAGATGAAATTAGTATTGAATACTCAAATTAAATGCTTTAGTATTTCTCTAGAGACAACCTTTAGAGATAATTATTATACAAGTTTGCTTTATTGCTTACTCTAGATGATACAGATAATAGTGGAGTAAGTAGTAAGCTTTGTTATTGTACTTGCTCTTAAGGCCTGTGTTGGAGAGCTGTAGCTTTTCCGAAAATTTGTTTTTTTTTTGTTTTTTAGGTTAAAAAACAGCTATAGTTTTTTTTTATAAGAGATCATTTGACAAACAACTAATTTTTCTTAACAATAAGTTGCAAAAGTAAGTCTAACATAGCTTTTGGCTTTTGCTAGTGATATAGCTTCTAGCTTATACTTAAAAACGCTTAAAACTGAGGTTTAGCCCCTAAACAGAGCCTTAGTTATGTGACTATACTTTGAGCGTCTAGTAAGAACTGGGGAAGGTTCTTACTGCAGCGTCTAGAGTAAAATCATCTCTCCGCTCCACTTGCACACATAAAAGCTTTTTCTATTTTTACTTTCTTGAGAATGCATGATTCTTAATTTCTTTTTTAAGATACATGATCCTTAACTAACCGTGACTTCCAAACATATTAGCGCAAATCCGACCACCGAAACCAATTACGGTCAGTTTAAAGTAGCCATGAACGTGATTCGAGGTAGATATGCGCACTACGTTGCACGCAACATAAGATCATTCATTTGGCGAAGATAAATCATACAATGGTTTAGGGATCACACGCAAAATAAATAAGCAACAAATAACAAATCTATAAATGAGTTAGCATTAGTACTTCTCAAAACTAAGGTGCCTATATTCAAACATAATGCTAACCAAAAGGCAAAAAAAGCTAAGGACTATGTTGTAAAGCAAAATATACCCTGTTGCCCTGTTGGAGCAACCTGTCTTAAGGGAGAAGAAACCAAGAAACCCTACAAATTTGGGCATGCATGAACTGCTCGCTGATGAAAAGGTTCTCCTCCGTGAACCGCGTGCACCTGATGTCCGATCTCAGGGAGCTGATACACCGCAGCCGGCAACTCTTCCCACACCGTTGTAGGCTTACAAAATTAAGCAATCAAATCACCCAAGAACTCGGTGTTCATTCAAGAACAAGTTATCTAGCTAGGAAGCCAAATCCATGTCCATCGATCAAGACATGGAGATCGAGAGAGACCCATTGATATCTGGCTTTCTCGGGGCCTCGCTCCAAAGATCCATAGCCATGGGTGGTGATTTATCCGATGAGCTTCTCATCCTCCCCAGGAGACCGCTAATTACATAAATCCTTAAGTATTGTTCACGGTTATTAATGATTAATTAGGTGCAAAGTTGGATAAACCCTGCTATATATGTGCAAGTTATATAATGAGATTGCCAATTTCTTCATTGAATTTGAGCGAAGAGTGAAGGGTGATTCGTCCCTGGATGAGGCGACGCTATGGCGGTTGGATGGCCTTCCTTGCGAAATCTGTTTCGGATGAAAGGAGGTGCATTTCGCAGGGTGAGTTGGATTGTGCAAGGTATCGTCTTTCTTCTTCAAATTTGGAGAAGATGCATTTGTTGCGGAGATTTTCGGCCTTTCTTCTTCAAATTTGGAGAAGATGTATTTGTCGCAGAGAATTTCGGCTCCTTTTGCCGGAGGCAAATTCCAGTCCTCTTGCAGCAATGCTGGCTTTGTTCCTGAGTCCAATCTCGGCGATGTGCAACCGGATGTGCAGGATATTGGACGACAATGCTTTAACAATCAATTCAAAGCAGTCATGGCGGGCGGAACGGCGGCTGCTGGTGGCGATCGATTTCATGGTCGCAGCTATGGTGGTCAACTTCGTCCTGCTCGTGGTGGTCTTTGTCCCCCAAGATTTCAAGTTGGTGGTCATAGACGGTATGGAGTCCGTGATCGCGTTCAAGATTTTGGAGGGCGCAATGATTCAAATAGCCGCGGTGTTCT
The DNA here is from genome assembly GCA_036346375.1 of Guadua angustifolia. Classification (NCBI taxonomy): domain Eukaryota; kingdom Viridiplantae; phylum Streptophyta; class Magnoliopsida; order Poales; family Poaceae; genus Guadua; species Guadua angustifolia. Next base: position 46,834,144 of record CM070506.1, on the reverse strand, counting down.
TGGTGGTGGCGCCCAGAATGTTGGAAATCCGTGGGTCACGGATTGCTTCCATGAGAAGGTTTCTGATGATGTTTTCGCTAAGCAATCCAATGAAAAGGGGGAGAGCTCTGCGATCCAGGCTGGTAGCAATCAAGGCTTCTCTTTTTTCCTTTTTTGTTTTATTTAAGGGTTGTGTGCTTCTTGCTAAGCAGAGGCCGGGAGAAATTTTAAGGACTTGTATCATCTTGATGTAATGTTTTTGAAATTAATAAAATCTTCCTTCATCTAAAAAAAATATATGTGCAAGTATCAGATTTCCAATCTTCAGAAGCTCAAGCGAACAATCCAAAGCTTACAGCATTATTTGTCAGGTACCCATAGAACAACCTCGCTAAGAACAAGAATACATGTGGCTAGGAAACAAATCAAGACAATTTACCTTAATAATGTTAGGATCGTTCCATAGACCTTTGTTAGACTTAAGACATCCTCTCTCAACAAAGACAAGCGCATTTTCCTCAAAAAATTCGGAGGTTGGTCGTAAAAGCAAAAAGAAATTGTATTCAATCCAAGGTAACAGAGAAAAACTTTTATGATCAAGAAACTATAATGAACAGTTCCAAATGAAAAGCGTGTCTTGCATCTATTACTTCAAAAAGTTTGCTTTGGAATTTTATTCCCAAAACCTACAATTGAGGCTCAATCAGAATCTGTAGTATTTATTTGGACAAGAACAAGAAAAGAATTCCAGATACGATTTATAGCCACATATATTTTTTAGGCAGTTTTAGGGTCAAGAAAAACCTCACACCGAATTCGAGAGTAGCTTGAAACCACTACTAGCATTCACAACAAACATCTGATGCAGTGTCTGAGAACATAAGTAATGTGTAACTCAAAACTGCACCGAATATTGATCAAGAGAAGTAACAAAAAGTAAGCATACCTGAGGAAACCGTCAAGCTTCTACATTCTTGACAGCTCATCCCTTCTTTTTTCTTTGAAGTTCTTGAGACCTGCAAAGATGATTGTCAATGAACACCGAGACTATTGCTAGCGCGTAGTCTTTACTCACTAATTTTGGTTCGCAACCAAATATGACAAAGTTAATCTTCCAGTTATATATAAGGTCCTACAAATATGCGAAAAATCATCATACCACAGTATCAACGGCTAGTATGGTGGTTGTAAAATCAATATGCCTTTTCACTGCTACTGAGCATGCAGGAAACCTATCCCAGAAGGCTCTCTCAAGCCAACTGAAATGATGTGCATTAGTTTATTTGGTTCAACTCTCCCTAATCTCTCTATGTATACTGGTTTTCCCTGCTTGTCAAATCCATAGTAACCCTGAGGATAATAGCAAAGCACCTCATGTAGCTCTTGAAAATTGAAATCCTATAAGATTCAGTTGGTATGGTAGATATCGATATAGTTTTTATAATAAATAAAAGGACTTGAGCTTGGGAGTACAACTGCAAACAAAAACACATCGCTATTTATTACACTGCACCTTAAGAACAAAGATTTGACACTAAGACCAAACAACCTATATATGAACCAACGGATGGTAGATATCGATATAGTTTTTTATAATAAATAAAAAATGGACCGAGCTTGGGAATACAAGCTGTGAAAACAAAAACACACTACTATTTATTACTCAGTACCTTAAAAACAAAGATTTGAGACACTAAGACCAAACAACCTATATATGAACCAACGGATTTTTTGTTTTGTAATTTAAGAAGGTTCAGTCCAAATTAAACGCTCACACGCCAATACTTTATCACCTAGGCCAGCACCATTAGCCTCACCTCTAGTATTGTATCCGATCAATTCTTCTCCACCAAGCACCTCACCCACATATGAATGGCTTTTTCAAGGGTCGAATTTCCGGCATTCAAACCTACAAAGATAATGAAGACATGCAACTTTTAGACTCTTAGTGCAAATAAAATTAGAAAGAGCTAACCATGTTTCAATAGCTCTCAATCTACTTAGTTTTGTTCCAAAGACCAACCTCAAAGAACATGTGACTATGTGACAATTACTATCCTTGTCGTTTATAATGATTAATTAAATACTAACCATTTATTTCCTTATTTTGTGAGAATTATCGAGCCTAAATCACCGCTCTCATCCTCATTTAGTCCATGTTAGTAGTCTAATGCTCTGATATCAAAATGGGAAAGCTATGACTCATCCCTTCATAACTTAGAAAAATCTATTGGAACATCAGTGGTATACTGTGCAGCTAAAGGAGGAATCTATACACAAATGGAAGCTACTTACTTTGTTCACCATGTCTGTGCACACCTCCAATTCCTCCGGTTACGAAAATTAGTGTAGGATCGGATGGCGTCAATCAGAGGAGGGGTGAATGATTGAACGGAAGCTAAAAACAAATTTTTGCCTTTTGAAACACCCCAAACAAACTCAGATTATTTAATTTGTATTCAACAAGAACCTTATTGCATCAGACCAAATTTGCACATATATGCTGGACAAAACTTCGCCTCGGACAGAGAATTGCACGAGTATGACGGACTAAATTTCTACTGTAGCAAAGGAGTTGCATGTGTATGACGGACTAAACTTCGCCTCTGATATGTGTATGACGGACAAAATGAAAACAGCCTAACACACGTTCACTAAAATGATAATTCCCGAAGATCCAACCGTTGGATTGATGTGAAATTTTAACTACAGAAACTAGACTCTATTCCAAAGCTAACCCAAAAAGAATTAACTCAATCGGACCTATGAATTTAGAGTTATGTCCCTCGCAAGATAGCTAAAACAAATTCCGATCTAATAACGACGGACCAAATCAGACCAGTGACGGACAAAACTTAAAAATAGGATTACGGAAGATCCAACCGTTAGATTGATATGAAATTTTAACTGTAGAAACTAGATTGGATTACGAATCAAACCCAACAAAAATCAACTCGATCGGATCTACAGATTAAAAGATATTACCTTCTCAAGATGACTGAATCAGATGATGACGGAAATTGATTTCAAAAGCTATGACGGACCAATCTTCGAACATCAATTCCCAACTATGTCGGACCAAGGTTAAGACTTACGTTGCATGCAGCAGCGCGGACCAATCTTCGATGAAAAATCAACAAGAACACGCCGATCGCAAGAGCAAAATCTTTTCTTCAAACGTCTGTACCGCCACGAGAAAACGCAAGAAAACTTTCTGGAAGATTGATTTTTATTTCCTTGTTTAAAGTACTCCAACACAAGAGTACAAACCCTAAAACCCAAAACACTTGCTTCAAAATAAACAGAGGACACCTCCCTCTATTTATACAGAGCAAAAACACAGAGATAGAATACAACTCTACTCCCAACATGGAAAGAGTTCATATCTATCTCAACTTGGCCCAACATGGCCAAAACCAAAACCTTGCACGCATGATCAGCCCACCTGCTGCACATACGTGACTAACCAGCCTTCACATGCATGTTCTCTAGCCCGAACGTCCCGCATGACATCCTTGACCACCAAGACCTTGATTCCTCCCTGAACCTAGTCTCGAACCTCAGTTCCTCCATGAACCTAGTTCCGTCCCGTCATCGACTACGTTCACCCTCGAGCAACACACGCACATGAATAAACACAAAACTGTGCACGAGCACAAGTCCACGACTTGACTCAAGGTCAATCCATGCAACCACTCACGAGTGCATTGCATCAAGCAGATGTATCTCAAATAACGTATGCTATAACCAAAAACACTTTGCAATGCCAATTTCTTTCCTAAACCAATTTTTCATCACATGATTTCACAATCTCCCCCTTGATGAAAACATTGACAACACCATTTGGAAACGAACATTGGCATTCACCTTACAAGAAAAAGATTTTAAGAAATTTCATTTTAAAACACAAAGCAAAGTGATAAAAAAACACAGTGAAAAATCTCCTCATAAAAAGAAGCGAATGTGCACAAAATTTTCTCCCCCTTTGACTCCAAAAATTCTCCCTTTTGTCAATAAAACATTTTACTTCTCCCCTGAATGTAAGCTTTCTTCTCCCCCTTTGACAATGATTTCAGCAAGGAAAAACAAATGAGTGCCAAGAAAAGAACCAATGAGCTTTCTTGATCATATAACCGTATATATCACATAATAAGCATAATACACGAACTTAATATTATTTAATCAAGTTAGGAAGTGACATGCATCTCAACCTCAATTTAATCAACTATAGCCAAGTACTAAGCACAATCTTGGCAAAAAAACTAGGCCCAAAACTGAAACAACTAACAACTCAGGGCAAGCAAGTAGTTTCAACTCCAGTCTAGTAGACCAAAATAATCTTGATAACAGTAAACAGCATGTGGCATGCTTGAAGCATACTTCTTTTATTTTCAATGAATGGCATGCTTGAAGCATACATCTTATCTTTCAGGGAATGGCATGCTTGTAGCATACATCTTATCTTTTAGGGAATGGCATGCTCGAAGCATACATCTTGAAGCTTTTGCACATGTTGATAATTTTGACAAGCTTCTTGCAGATTTGAGCCCTTTTTTTCTTATTCCCTTTTCTTTTATTGTAAACATGCAAAGAGATTAAATGGTCTATGAAAGAGTAAAGCTGAAAAACACACATGCTTCATAGCCCAACTTTGTCAAGAGGATTCAATATCAGGCCTATAACAGCAAGATATCACAGAGCATGCGCTATAGACAATTAAACTAAGGAATTCCATAATGTCACTTTTAGTTCAAGTAAGACAATTTAGATTATCATATATAAGCTTAATTACATAATATATAAAGAAATATGATAAAGTAAGCTCATTAAGTAACAGACTTGACATAAAACTCCCCTCAAAATAAGCTCATGGGGTGCTGGCAACGACTCTCCCCTCAAAAAGGCAAATCGAGAAGCATCAAGTGGTTTTGTGAAAATATCAGCGATTTGCAACTCAGAATCAACAAAATGCAACACAACATCTCCCTTTTCCACATGATCTCAAGAAAATGATAACAAATATCAATATGCTTTGTTCGAGAATGTTGCAATCGATTTTTAGCAATATTAATAGCACTAGTGTTATCACGGAAGAGTGGAACACTATCTATAATTAATCCAAAATCCTTTAAAGTTGATATCATCCAAAGCACTTGAGCACAACATGCGGCGAAAGAACATATTCAGATTCAGCAGTTGAGAGAGCAATGAAACTTGTTTTCTAGATGACCAAGCAACTAAAGATGTACCAATAAAATGACATGTTCCGAGGTACTTTTCTGTTAATTCTACAACCCATAAAATCAGCATCGAGAAGGCTCTAAGTGATAAACATGATGATGAGGAGTACCATAAGCCAAACTCTAAAGTGGATTGTAAATAGCGAAGAATTCGTTTTACCGCTTGTCGATGAGAGGCACGTGGGGAAGCTTGAAAACGAGCACATAAACATACCGCAAAGTGTATGTCTGGTCTTGAAGCGATGAGATAAAAGCGATCCAATCATGCTTCGATACTCCTTTTGGTTAACCGGTTCTCCTTCTTCATCCGGATCCAAAGTAGTTGTTGTGCCAATAGGTGTGGAAATTGGTTTGCATGATTCCATCTCAAAACGTCGAAGGAGATCTTTTGTGTACTTCGTTTGGTGAACAAAGATACCTTGCCTTGTTTGCTTGACTTGTAAACCCAGAAAGTATGTGAGCTCACCCATCATACTCATCTCAAATTCCCTGCTCATAGTGTCTGAAAACTTGGCAACCAGAGCATGAGAAGTACCACAAAAATGATATCATCCACATAAATCTGAACAAATGTAAGATCATTGCCATACTTGAGAGAAAACAAGGTTTTATCAACTTTGCCCATTTCAAAATCATTTTCCAGCAAATATGATTTAAGCCTATCATACCAAGCCCGAGGAGCTTGTTTTAAACCATATAAAGCTTTGGACAACTTAAAAACATGGTGCAGGTATTTGGATTTTCAAATCCAGGAGGTTGTTTGACATAAACTTCTTTAGAGATAAAACCATTTAGAAAAGCACTTTTGACGTCCATTTGATACAATCTAAAACCTTTAGATGCAAAGAAAGGCCAACAAAATTCTAATGGCTTTAAGTCTAGCAGCAGTGCAAAAGTTTCATCAAAATTAAGTCCTTCAATTTGAGAAAAACCTTGAGCAACCAATCTAGCTTTGTTTCTAACAACAACCCCATCTTGACTTTGTTTATTCTTAAAACCCATTTAGTTCCAATGATATTACGACCTAAAGGAGGTGGAACTAAAACCCAAACCTTATTATGTTCAAAATTCTCAAGTTCCTCATGCATGGCTTTAATCCAAGACTCATCAGATAATGCGTGACTTACATCTTGGGGTTCAAAGGATGCAACAAAAGCAGTATGAGCATATGAGTCATTAGTATTGTACATGTTTCGAAGCACACGCACATTTAACTCACCAATCATTTGTTCAGGAGGATGTCTTCGTTGAATGTGCAATGGTGCTGAAATTTCTGAAGTTGCACGAGGTCGATTATCATGTGTGTTTCTTTGGAAGAATTTCGAAGATGCTTGCCGATTTTCTCCGGTGGTTGAATTGGCTGAATCAAGTTGCCAACTTGATTACCACCTTCATCTTCATCTTCATCATCACTTTCTTCCAAAAGATACTTTCGAATTGCAAGTAACTTGTGTCCACTGAAAATTCGGGTTTAGTACCAAGACTAGCCTCATCAAAAGTGACTTCACAAGTCTCAACAATTTTGTTAGTTTCTAAATTCAGCACACGGTAACCACGAGTGTGAAGAGCATAACCAAGAAACAATCCATCTGAGCATCTTGATTCAAACTTATCAAGGTTTCCATGTTTGAGAATAAAACATTTGCAACCAAAAACACGCATATGGGAGATGCTGGGAATACGTCCAAACCGAAGTTCATAAGAAGTTCTATGAAGCTTTGCTCTCAAAAATAATCTATTTGAAATGTAGCAAGCAGTAGAAATAGCTTCAGCCCAAAACTTCCTAGGAGTAGAATATTCATCAAGCATTGTTCTAGCCATCTCAACTAGTGTGCGATTTTTCCTCTCAACAACACCATTTTGTTGAGGAACTCGAGCAGAAGAAAATTGATGTTCAATTCCATGTTCGTAATGTAAAGAGGCAAAAGATTGTTCTTGAATTCTCCTCCATTATCACTCCTAATTACTTTAAGTGCTTCAGGCAATTCCTTGAGCAACCTTAATGCAAACTCTTGAAACAATTCAAAAGCTTCATCTTTGGTAGTCATAAAATATACCCAAGAGTACCTAGAGTAATCATCTACAATCACAAAAATATACTACTTACCTCCTGCAGATTTTACTCTTGCTGGTCCAACCGTGTCCATATGTAGAAAGTGACCGGAGCATTAGTCATAACAATGAGAAATAGGAAAATGTGGTGGTGCAGTCATTTTTCCATGTTGACAGGAGAGTAAGTCAAATTACTTGTTTTGTCATACTTTAATTCAGGCAAACCTCGAGCAAGTTTGATTTACTAATGCGTGAAAGGTGATCAAAACCAATATGACCAAGTCTACGATGCCAAAAGTTAGATCTTTTGAAACATGAGATACAAGACATGTCATTTCAGATGTTGAACATGAAAAATCACCTTTAAACAAGCGACCAATGCGAGTGATGTTGCATACTAGATTTTCGAAACATCTAATATCGACAAGAATTTTTCGAAATCTTACCTCAAGATCTTCATCAAGCAAGCGAGAAACCGAGAGCAGATTATATTTGAGCTTGCTTACCAAAGCTACATCCTTGAGAATGAAGTTTTCATTGACTCGCACAATTCCTCTTCCAAGAATTCTTCCTTTGAGTTGTCGCCAAAAGTGATGACCTCATCACGAACTTTGTGTGAGGAGGAGAACCATTTTGAATCACCGGTCATATGTCTTGAACATCCGAATCTATGAACCATATGTTCTCCTTCCTCTCTTTCACAACCTACACAAAAGAGAATGTCGATGTCTCGAAGATGGGGTTAGATAAAAGGCTTTTAGGAATCCAACCTTTGAGACACACGACATTTAGTAGGCACAAAGACGAGTATACTTGTATACAAAATCAGTTTCTTTGTTTCTCGTGTTTCTTGCAACAAAAGGTGTTCGCATCACCTTAGGCACATAATGAGGAGTAAAGCGTGCACATCTGAAATTAGACCTAGCCTTAGCTTTTTCTTGCTTCATTGTTTGGCTAGCCTAAAGCAAAAATCTACTAGATGTCCATCTCTACCACAATGAGTGCAAGTGTACTTAATGTATGTTTAACTTTAGAAGTAGAAGCAACATTTGCATTCATCAAGAGAAGATAAAACTCAATGATTTAAAGACAGTTTTCTTAGGCTCATTTGCAATTTCAAACTTTCCACTTTCAAGAGCTTTGACAACGGTGGGAACATGTGTTTTATGATGAGCATAAGAATCAAAACCTAAACCTTTGTTATGAGTCTGACTTTTGATTGATCCAAAATCATGTTTAGGTTTTCTTTCCTTTAGTGAAACGTTCTAACGATTTTTCCAAGTAATCAATCTTTCTAGACGAGTTAAACAATTGTTACAGGAGCGTCCACTATTCCTTTTTGTTTTCGACAATTTGAGCAGAAAGAACTTCATGAGTGAGCAAGGCATCTGTCATTTGAGAAACTCTAGCATTAGCATCATGTAACTTCAATTCCAGTATGGAGCATTTTGAAGTTGAATCATGCAGATCAATGGTTGAACAGCTAGCATTTTTCATTTGTTTCTCATTTTCCCTATCTTGCTTTATCAAAGAGGCATGTTCTTTCCTAAGTGAAACAAGCTCATTGTGAATTAAAGCACAAGACTTACAGGCATCATCATCAGGAATCAAAGATCTAAGCCTTGCAATTTCAGAATTAGAACAATCAATTTCTAGATCTTTTCTTTAAGAGCCTTCTTAGATTTTTTAAGTTCGAAGCTAATTTAACCATAGCATATTCAAGTTCATCATAAGAAGGTCCTACCTCATCAAAATCGAATCATTGTCATTATCCCTTTTAGCCATAAAGCACATGCCGTGAAGTCATCATCGATATCTCCTTCTTGTCCCATGGCTCATTGTCACTCTCAAAGTCCATTTCACTAAGATCGCACTCCTCCAAGACAGCTAAGACTTTCTTAGCGACTTTTCGAAAATTGGAACGCCTAGGAGTAGTGCGTCTTGAGCTGCGTTGTCTTTGGTTCCTTTCTTCCTTCTTTTTTCAACTTGGGACAATTTGCTTTGATATGCCCGGAAGACCACACTCAAAGCGGTTGAAAGACCTCAAGTAGTACCACCACGCCTCCTCATCCTCATATTGTTGAGTGCTTTGACACGGTAGCGTGAAGAAATGAGTACAAGATCTTCTTGAGGAGCATCTCAAACTGTTCATCTGAAAAAGAAGCTAATGCGAGACAAGGAGGCGAAGATGGTAATCCGAGAAGGCGTCTTTGGGGTTAGCAACAAGTGCATGTGTAGAGATTTTATCGGCTCTAGGTGATAAAGAATCCATCTCATAAGTTTTCAACCTAGAATACGAGATCATCCATGGTCAATGTATCCAAATCAACAGTTTGATTGATTGCGGTAACAACCATGCGCCATTCAGAGTCGAGATCTCAAAATCTTACTAGCATTCTCCTCTCTTGAATTGTTAACTCCAACACCACATAAATTGCACAAGATTTTCTCAAATCGAGAGTAAAGATCATCAATTGATTCACTGGTCTCATTACAAAATCGAAAAGTCCTTTTGGTAAATATTTTTGCGCACTTTCTTAATCTTAGTTGAACCTTCATGATAGTCACATAATGTCTTCCAAAGAATGTGCGAGCGTAAATGAGAAACTCGATCAAATTCTTTTTCAGAGATTCCTTGAAAAATCAAGTTTTTAGCTTTAGCATTTAAATCAACGTCTGCTTTATTATCATTAGTGACTATATCTGGAACATCATATGCAGTAGAAACTTTGCGCCAAACATCATTACCTTGAGCTTCAATATAGGATTGCATGCGACTTTTCCAGTAAGGAAAATTTGAATCATTAAGCATAGGAGGACGATTAACATACTTATCTGACGCCATACCTCAACCTTGCTCTGATACCACTTGTAGGATCGGATGGCGTCAATCAGAGGGGGGGGTGAATGATTGAACGGAAGCTAAAAACAAATTTTTGCCTTTTGAAACACCCCAAACAAACTCAGATTGTTTAATTTGTATTCAACAAGAACCTTATTGCATCAGACCAAATTTACACATATATGCTGGACAAAACTTCGCCTCGGACAGAGAATTGCACGTGTATGACGGACTAAATTTCTACTGTAGCAAAGAAGTTGCATGTGTATGACGGACTAAACTTCGCCTCTGATATGTGTATGACGGACAAAATGAAAACAGCCTAACACACGTTCACTAAAATGATAATTTTCGAAGATCCAACCGTTGGATTGATGTGAAATTTTAACTGCAGAAACTAGACTCTATTCCGAAGCTAACCCAAAAAGAATTAACTCAATCGGACCTACGAATTTAGAGTTATGTCCCTCGCAAGATAGCTGAAACAAATTCCGATCTAATAACGACGGACCAAATCAGACCAGTGACGGACAAAACTTAAAAACAGGATTACGGAAGATCCAACCGTTAGATTGATATGAAATTTTAACTGTAGAAACTAGATTGGATTACGAATCAAACCCAACAAAAATCAACTCGATCGGATCTACAGATTAAAAAATATTACCTTCGCAAGATGACTGAATCAGATGATGACGGAAATTGATTTCAAAAGCTATGACGGACCAATCTTCAGAACATCAATTCCCAACTATGTCGGACCAAGGTTAAGACTTACGTTGCATGCAGCAGCACCGGACCAATCTTCAGATGAAAAATCAACAAGAACACGCCGACTGCAAGAGCAAAATCTTTTGCCGAAACGTACAGCCGCCACGAGAAAACGCAAGAAAACTTTCTGGAAGATTGATTTTTATTTCCTTGTTTAAAATACTCCAACACAAGAGTACAAACCCTAAAACCCAAAACACTTGCTTCAAAATAAACAGAGGACACCTCCCTCTATTTATACAGAGCAAAAACACAGAGATAGAATACAACTCTACTCCCAACATGGAAAGAGTTCATATCTATCTCAACTTGGCCCAACATGGCCAAAACCAAAACCTTGCACGGAAGATCAGCCCACCTGCTGCACATACGTGACTAACCAGCCTTCACATGCATGTTCTCTAGTCCGAACGTCCCGCATGACATCCTTGACCACCAAGACCTCGATTCCTCCCTGAACCTAGTCTCGAACCTCAGTTCCTCCATGAACCTAGTTCCGGTCCCGTCATCGACTACGTTCACCCTCGAGCAACACCTGCACATGAATAAACACAAAAACCGTGCACGAGCACAAGTCCACGACTTGACTCAAGGTCAATCCATGCAACCACTCACGAGTGCATTGCATCAAGCAGATGTATCTCAAATAACGTATGCTATAACTAAAAACACTTTGCAATGCCAATTTCTTTCCTAAACCAATTTTTCATCACGTGATTTCACAATTAGTACGCCAACCTGAATTTCAGAATAACTTATTTTGCTATAGAGACCAACAGTTGTGACTAACTACACATTGATAGCATATATGAACACCAAAATGGCTATCAAATCAAGCCAAGATAAATAAGACAGTAAAGCCTGTGAGCGTGCACAGCCTGGCAAAGCCTCTGGGTCTGGGTTTTTCCGGTCCAACAGCTGGGCCGGTCTGGGTTTAATAACTATGGTTTCTTGTATCTGTTTTTCGGCACAGCGCACACATATGCACATGCTATTATAACATCATATTTTGTAGGATCGAAATATACTAATATAGCAATCAGAGTGGGGTGAATGATTGCGCGGAAGCTAAAATCAAATTTTTAATGACTTTTGAAACACCCTAAACAGACTCAAATCGCTTAATTTGTATTCAACAAAAACCTTATCGCGCCGGATCAAATTTTAATTGCACGTCGGACCAAATTTTTACATGTACGCTGGACCAAACTTTGCTCTGGAAAGAAATATTTGCTTATACGCCGGACCAAACAACTCGCGCCAGACTAAAAAGAAATTCACGCCGGATCAAATAAAAACAGACTGATACACGTTCACTAAAACAGAAATTTCTAAAGATCCCACCGTTAGATCGATGTGAAATTTTAAGTAGAAACTAGATTCAATTGGAAAGCTAATCCAACAAAAATTAGCTCGATCGGATCTACGGATCTAAAGATATTACCTTCGTAAGATGACTGAATTGATAATGACGAGAATTGATTTACAGAAGCAGCGACGGACCAAACTCCAGAGAGTAATCCAACTAGCACGGACCAATCTCCTAGTCATCGTTTTGTTGCATGCATGCACTACCTTTTTACTTCATGTTGCATGTATGCATCAACCCCAAGCAACAAGTAATCAAAACAGCTTGCGTAGGTCTTTTTGCATGCACGCAGCGACCAGCCAAAGAAAAAATCTCGACTCAAGTCGCCGGCCTCCCGAAGTGCGCTCTGGTCTCAACGCAAGAAAATTTCTAGTCGCTAGAACCTTTGGCTGTAAGGAAGACCAACTATCACCTTAGATTCTGGTCACATATGCATGCACGACAAAAATCCAGTACAACCAAACTTGTCGCAAGTTATTAGCCGCCGCCCAGACTTTTTTCTTCACACCGCCGGAAATAACAGGCGCAAGAAAACCCAGCCGCAAGAACCAGGACGCTCGGTCGCAAGAAAGACTTTTTATTTCTCTTTATCTAATCTGGTTATAGTACTCCAAAACAAAAGAGTACAAATCCTAATACCTGGCTCACATAAGCAGAAGACACCTCCATCTATTTATACAGAGCAATCATAAAGAGATTGGATATAACTCTACTTCCAACATGGAAATAGTTCGTATACAACTCCACTTGACCCAACATGACCAAGAACAACTCCTGCACGCGTGTACAGCCCACATGCCATACTCACGTGACTAACCAGCCTCCATATGTACCATTCTCTACCCCGAACATCCCGCATGACATTCTTAACCACCAAGACCTCGATTCCTTCCTGAATCTAGTCCCGAACCTCAGTTCTTTTATGAACCTAGTTTCGGTCTCGTCATCGACCACGTTCGCTCTCGAGCAACACCTGCACATGAATAAACAAGAAACGCATCCGAGCACAAGTCCACGACTTGACTAAAAGTCAATCCATGCAACCACTCAAACGAGCGCATTGCATCAAGCAAAATATTATCATACTATCACCAGCATATAAAAAAAATCAACTGAAACAACACATGCCATAACCAAAATCACTTTGCAATACCAATTTCACTACTCAGCCAATTTTTCAGCACATGATTTCACATATTTGAAAATTTTCCATAGTATTATTGCTTTTTAATTATCTCCCATTAGCTGGGGCAATATTTGATTGTACTTTCCGATTACTAAAACAGGTACTTATCTTCTGAGAAACTACACCTGTGAGGTTGATAAGCTCTGGAAATGTCAAACTTATGGGTTTGCCGGGTTTTAACTTCACCACATCTGTTTAACCTTATTTTTGAAGGGTATTACAGTGCCTATCGATTTGTTGGTGTCTCTCTTACAGCTGCTTTCTTGATGCGATTTTTTAAGTTACTGTGATCTACTCCCATATTGGATAAGTTCTACCAAATTGAGGAACTGCATTCTTTAAGTAAAAAACAAAACGGGTTCATGTATGAACTTTTATTGTTTCAGTTTCTTTATGTGAATACGTGGACCTCATACATAGATACACACTTTCTATTTCCTTGAGTGGAGTTTTGGTACTATTTCGTTTAATATACCATTTTTTTAGTATTTTAATTTTCGGAATCTGTTGGTTGTCATTTTAACTATCTATCTAGCGTAAGGTATTAGATGATCTGCATGTTCCTTACCATCTTTTATGTGTTTGATGAATCAGAGAGATTGGATCAAGACATCAGTGGAATTGTGGCAACTACGTGTGATCATTCTTTCCAGTGTTCGTGCGTTTCAATGTGGGTCAATTCATCTTGTCCGGTACTGAAAGATCCTTTTGGCAATCAATGTTTCATTATTTGATCAAGTAGAGCAACTAGCAATTACTTTATTGTGGATTAAAGTGATCTTTTCTTGTTTTGATGTTTACACTGCACTGGATTTGCCATGACAACTACTCGTTTCTATATAAATTTCTAATTTCTAGCTGTGTTCGGGTCGGACTTTTGAGTAGTCTTCTGTGGTGCTGGTTAGTTAGAAGTCCGTGGCATTGTCCAATATGCAGTCGCCTAGTGAGGCTGAGATCAAGGATTTGATCTTATGTAAAGTCGTGAACACTCAGTAGGAATTTACTGAGGGTTCAGGTGCATTTACAAAATATTAAATATTCACTCGTCTTTGTATATGCTCATATAAATAAATTTCACCTCAATGTAAAAAAAAAGCATTTAACGCTCATGTCATCTGTTTAAATCTAACATACATATTGACCTTCACTTGAATTTACATGGAGCACAAAGTTGTAAATGAGCAAACACTTATAGATACAAATTAACATATTCTTGTCAGTACTTAGTACTATAACCATATGTAATTATAGAGTCAGACAGCCAGTGTATTGAGCTATTTCCTTGCCTTTTCGCACTACTAAACTTTCTCGAGCATGAGTTTTCTTTGCTCATAGTTGTTTCCATTTCAGGTATGTCAGTTTGGTTAGAGGAAGTCTGAAAATCCTACATGTTCTGTTTGTCAAACCTCAGGAGACCTCTGGATCTGTGTAATATGTGGTTTTGTTGGGTGTGGAAGGTAGGTTAAGACTGAAATATATCTATCATGAGTCTCATGACTCAATAATCACTCCACTATCTGAAGAATGAGGCCATGTTAAATCATTTTACATGTTTACTTGCGCTGTACTCAGTAGAAGTTGGAATGAAGAAACCTAGATTGGTGTCGGTGGTTAATTATCGATTAGTTCTGCTTCTCTCATACTGTTACAAATACGTGCCTTTGTCGGATGTAGAAAATATGTTAAATTGTTAATTTCTGTTGAGTGCTACTGCTAACTGAGCTGAATATTGCTGTCTGAACCGATAGTCATTCTGTTATCCCATGATAGAAGTTAAAATTAAAAGAAAATTATGCTGGTGGTTTTTAGTTCTCTCATTATGCCTAATCGACATTGCCTTTATTAATTTGCTTGTCATAGGTATAAAGAAGGCCATGCAATTAAATCACTGGAAAGACACTCAAGCATTGCTATTCACTCGATTTGGAAAGCATGGCGTGTTTGGGATTATGTTGGTGACAGTTATGTTCATCGACTCAATCACTCCAAAAGCGATGTAAAGCATGCTAAGTTTAGGTCAAAGTGTAAAAATTCTGGGGACAACTGTGTAAACTACTCATGCAATGATGACTTAGACTTAGATATAGGTGGTGCTATGTTCAGCAGCAAAGCATAAACAGTAAGAATTTTAAGTTCTTTAATTGGAATCTCTATAACACCTCTTTGGTAATCTTGTTCCTCAAATTCACATGCCTTGCTTGTCTTAATAGATTGTGGATGAATACAACCGTCTTCTTGCAAGCCAACTTGAAACTCAGCGAGA
This sequence comes from Guadua angustifolia, assembly GCA_036346375.1. Taxonomy (NCBI): domain Eukaryota; kingdom Viridiplantae; phylum Streptophyta; class Magnoliopsida; order Poales; family Poaceae; genus Guadua; species Guadua angustifolia. Next base: position 46,818,442 of record CM070506.1, on the reverse strand, counting down.
GGTGCAGTCCTGTTTCCCTTGTGCTAATTTTCGATGTCACTAATCATGTGTATTTGCGTTGTTCTAGATTTTGTCGTATTGTTTCTTCTTTAGAGATAAAGCTTGTTATATGGTTGACAATGTGGTTTATTTTTTATGCATTTATCTGTCTACATTTGCTCATATTCACAGTATTACGAGGCTCTGCTGTCAGAGGCTAAGAAAGAAAGGGAACGACACATTTCAGTCGCTGTGGATAAATCTGTAAATGATAAGCTTCAAGAGATCCAACTTAAGATTGAAAATGTAATATTGGAGAAAAAGAAAATTGCAGACGTGAGCATATTTAAAATCGTGCATTTTTGAGTTATTAAGCACAACCTTTTTGGTTGTTGGCATAACTTCAATCCTTTGATTTATCTTACAGACGAACGAAAAACTCACAAAGTGCCAGGATATGTGGCGTCAGACACTGAAAGAAATAGAGGAAAGGTGTGTTTTGATCCTTCCACCAGAAAATGGAAGCATCTATACTACATTCAAAATGGTACTATGGGAAGAAGTCAATCATGCTGTTCTATGGGTCACATTATTTTTTTTAAGACAGCAAAAGCCGTGAGATATATTAGGAGATGAAGAGTTTAAATACACGGTGCGAAGGCCACACCGAAAGGGAGAAGTAGATACAAGGAAGGAAAGAAAAGAAGAGAAAAAAGGAGAGAGGGATAGCTATGTCATCATGTCAGGCCGTGAAGGATGATCTGGAGATGTGTCGCCCCTGCCGCCGCCCATAAAGCCGCCTCGTCCTTGATGGATTGAAAGATCTGGTCGTGGTTCGCCCAGGACTGTCGGAAAGTTCTGTTGTTTCGTTCCTTCCACCATTGCCGGCAAACGAGGATGATAACGGTTTTGAGGCCCTTTTTTGAACCAGCGTAGGAATTAATGCGTCGCAGGCTCCAGGTCTCAAGGTTAGCGGAGCTACCCCATGAAGCTGGATCAAGAGACGGCACGCGGATCCACTGCGCAACAAAGGCCCACATTCGACGGGTCTCGGGGCATTGGAGGAATAAGTGGGAAACAGTTTCCAGGCTTTTGCAGCACATGAGGCAGAAATATTGATTCGGCCATCCTCTTAATTGTAGACGCTGAGCCATCCATATCCGATTTAGTTGAGAAAGCCAGAAGAATATCTTTATTCTTAGGGGCGCCCAAGCTGTCCAAACTGTGGAGCGGAAAGGCTTGGAAGTGCTTCTAAAGAATTGGCAGTGGTACGCGGACTTAGCTGAGTATAGACCATTGGAGGTTGGTTTCCAAACGATGGCGTCTTCCCTGTGAGGCTGCAGAGGCACATACTGGATAATGATCCACAGGCGAACATATTCCGTTATTAGCTGTGGCGTGAGTTGGTGTCGGATGTCGCGAATCCAATTGTTGTTGAGCAAGGCATCAGCAACCATTCTTCCTTTCCGTCTAGAGTGTTTGAAGAGCATAGGCGCAAGTCGGCAAGGCGCCATGCCTCGCAACCATGTGGAGGTCCAGAAGGCCGCCCGCCAACCATTGCCGATGATGATTTCCGTAGTTGACATGAAGAGCTGTTTGTCAATGTGGTCACAGGGAGTTAGGTGACTGGGCCACACACCTAGGCCGCCAAGATTGAGGGGGCGGCACACCGTTGCCCAAGCAACCTTGCAGTTCTCGCCATGCATTTGGCCACTGCCAGCCCATAGGAATTTTTGTCTTATCTTGTCAATGTCGGCGATGAACTTCTTGGGTGTCTTAAGTGCCGTTAGTACATATATCGGAACGGAGGTGAGCACCGCTTTAACAAGGGTTAGCCGGCCGCCCATCGAGAGGTGATTTGACTGCCATCCCGCCAAACGGTGCACAATCTTGTCTAGGATGGGCTGAAGGTGGACCCGACGCAGTCGGCCAAGAGTGAGCGTCATGCCGAGGTATTTGGTAGGGAAGCCCGAGACGGTGCCTTGAAACAGCTGGATGATGGTATCTAGATCTAGATTCTGACATTGTATCGCCGATATGGAGCTCTTCTACATGTTGACCCGAAGTCCCGAGGCGTCACCAAAGTGTTGAAGAATTGAAATGATGGCCTAGAGCTCCTCCCTTACTGGGTTCAGGAAGATAACCGCATCATCAGCGTACAGGGATAGGCGAGCAAAAGGCGCACTGTCCTGGATGGGAGACAGGACCCCATCATCTGTTGCTTTTTTGAGAAGGAAGTGAAGCGGGTCTATTGCTAGGTCGAAGAGGTAAGGTGACAGTGGGTCGCCCTGACGCAGGCCACACTGATGTAGGATCGGAGGCCCTGGCACCCCGTTTAGGAGTACAGAAGATGATGACGTCGCAAGGCATTGCGAAAGCCAACGTCGCCATCGATTCCCAAACCCACGCGCTTGCAGAAGGTCTAGTAGGCATTCCCAGGAAACTGAGTCGAAGGCTTTGGTGATGTCAAGTTTCAGCATAAGCAGCGGTCTATGCAACTGATTATGGAGGCAAGCTCGGCTACAGACCGCCAAGAAGTTTTCCTGAATGCTTCGTCCTTTGATGAAAGCGCTTTTGTGATGGTGATATTAGGGAGTCTATGTGGCAAGCGAGCCGCAGTGCAAGGACCTTGCAAATAATCTTGGTAGGGATGGCAACGGGTACATACCCGTCGGGTATCGGCCACCTATATATACCCGTACCCGTCAGATGAAAAATCACCCGTTAATTTACCCGTACCCGACCACGGGTAGAACTTCTTCCCCATACCCATACCCGCCGGGTCCTTTTCACCCGTCGGGTCACCCATACCCGATTAATTTAGTGAACACAATTTTAGCCAATAGCTCTTCACCGGCGTTGATGAGTAAAGGAAGTAGAATCGAATGTAAGTAATGTTGCATCGGTCTATATCTTTGCTCGGCAATGAAATTGGGTATCCGAATGTTGAGGAAAAAAAAGCTGCGGAAGACCATGATATTTAGAATTAACCTAGCTTCAATGACTTCAAGAATCAAAGAATATCAATAATAGTTACCCAGGATTTTTTAGGGCAGGAGCTTCAAAAACTTCAAGAACACTTTATTGATGATCCCGAGATTGAAGACACTCTCTCTTGAATTGGAGATTTGGATTTTGGACTTTTGGAGTCTAGTTTTACGAGGCGGAATTGGAGATTTGGACTTTGGAGTCTAGTCGTCACTCGTCAAGCGGGCACAGGCTGGGCGCTCCCACTTACGGGTAAATGGGTAGCAGTGCGGGTGGAAGTACCCGTGCCGTGCCGATCATACCCGATGGGTGCGGTTTTCTCCCATTAACGTATCCACAGGTATGATTATTGGACCATATTTGCACCTAATGGAGTAAATACCCATCGGGTATCGGGTTTCGGGTACCCATTGCCATCCCTAAATCTTGGAGATGGAATGGATCAAGCTGATGAGTCAGTAGTCGGTGGCCTCATCAGCTCCATCTTTCTTCGGGATGAGCACAATGGATGCCCGATTAATTGATGCAAGGGCATTGGTTGCTCCATCTTGAAATGACCATGAGAGAGACATGATATCACTTCTAATGATTTCCCAACAATGTTTGAAAAAAGCCCCCGTGAAGCCATCCGGTCCTGGCGCTTTATCAGTTGGTAAGGATTTGATAGCTATGAAGACCTCCTGTTCTGTGAAGTCCGCCTGGAGGCAATCCAAATCAAGTGCCGGAAGGTTTAGGTCTGGCCAAACAATGCTTTGTGAGCGTGACCTCTTTGTCCCCAGCAGATGAGTGAAATGTTGAAAGAGCAATTGCTCTTTGTCTTTGTGAAGAGTCACCAATCCCTGGTTAGATCGGAGCGACTGAATGAAGTTCTTTCGACGACGGCCATTAGCCTTTAAGTGGAAGAAACGGGTGTTGGCATCTCCCTCCTTGAGCCAAGTGAATCTGGATGCCTGTCTCTTGCATGCTTTTTCAACCGCAGCCAGTCCCGTGACCCTGATTTTGAGAGCCTTCCGTAGTTGCAACTCCTCATGCGACAAGGGTCTCGAGTCTTGAGCGACGTCAAGTCGTAAGATCACAGCATTTGTCAAGAGGAACTGTTGGGCCGCATCGCTGAAAAGGGTTCTGCTCTAGGTGCGAAGCGCTCGTGCTGTTGCTTGAAGCTTGTGTGCAACCCGCCTGACTGGCTCAGTTGGCGCATTAGAGGAGCACCATGCATCTTGGACTATCTGTAGGAAGCCCGGGAGGCGGGTCCAGAAATTTTCAAATTTGAACCTCCAGGTTTTGGGCGTGCCGATGTCATCAGAGAGTAGCAAAGGGCAGTGGTCTGACATGGAGATGGAAAGCGCTTGTAGCAAATGATCGGAGAACAGAGTATCCCACTCATGGTTGCAGAGGGCTCGGCCAAGTCTAACCAAAGTTGGGTTCTATCTCTCGTTACTCCAAGTGAATCTTCTGTTGAGCAACGGCAACTCTCGCAGCGCACATCGGTTGATGACCGTGCGGAAGTGTGCCATAAGGCGGTGATTTAGGTTGTTATTATTCTTGTCCCTTGCCTCGTAGATGAGGTTGAAATCGCCGAGAATTAGCCACGGAACTTGCTCCGCCGGCGCAATAGCTTCGATCTCTTCCAGGAATGAAGTCTTGTCATGGTCGACGGTAGGACCGTACACCGTGGTAAGCAGGAAAGCGGTCCCATCTGATCGGATGGAGACATTTGCTGTTAGGGAGAAATTCCGTGCAACAGTCTGTGTGATATGCACCATTTCATCATCCCAGAGAAGAAGGATTCCACCTCGCGCACCCTGGGCTGGAAGGGAGGCAGCTGACGAATGCCGTTGCCCACCAATTTGGCGAAGGATAGAACTGTCGTAGGATCGGAGTTTAGACTCCTGTAGGCAAGCAATCGCAGGCGAAAAGTCCTGCAGAGTCTGGTACACCGTTGCACGTCTGACTGGCGCATTGAGACCACAGACATTCCAGGAAATGACACGGCAGTTAGGCATGGTTTTTTGGAAGACAACTCAGGCAGTTGAAACAGAAACTGAACAAACACTCTGGGTCACATTATAAACACAGATATTTGCAATGATTTGGAGAACTATATACATTTACATGCGTCAGTTTAATAAAAGGGCTGCTTGAGTAATATCCTTTCGTATTAATTAGAAACATTACCACTAGTTTTTCTTCTTCTCTTTTGATAAACCTACATTCACAGGGAGAGAGCACAGTTGAGATTGAAGGATAATCAAATTCGCGATCTGGAAGAACAGGTGCTTATTCTTATTTATTTTTCCAGTGAAGAACTATACCTTAGGTAGGTGTCACTACAAGGGCCATTCGTTAACTTCCCTATAATTTCCTACATATAAAAGATTTCAAATTTTCCATCAAGTTACATGTTGATGATCTCAAAGGAGGTATGCTGGTACCACTTCCCTGGTACCAGATTCTGGAACCAAGGGGAAAAGGTCGTCAAGAACAAGCAAGAGGAGGAACTAGTAGCAGCTTTGCTTGAAGTTGAAGCACGAATGCTCAGATTTCCTAGCTCCCAAGGAATTCCACCATCCAGTATGTTTGCAGAAAAATCGAGGCCAGAATTTCAACGCTACCCTAGCTCTGAATTTGCGTATTACGGGGCCATTTCTACAGATTTCAATGGGACAACAGCTATTTTCAGAAAAAACCGAGTTCAGAGGGCTACTAAGTAAATTCTCCAATTATTTCTGCAATTTTCAATTACAAAAATAAAAATTCACTATGCGCTACAAAACATAAACAAATTTTCAGCACGTCGCGAAAACAACTATTTTCGGGACTAACAGACAACCAGGGCAAATTTTCCACCGTGCAAAAAAAAAGCCAGTGTGTCGCGACTGCGCAAAACAAGAATCCCAGTGGTCCCAACCGCTTCAAATAATATTGCACACTATGTCCACTGAATTTCCGGAATTTCGTTGTGACCATAGCTATTTCCGAAAAAAATTATATGTAGAGGGCAAACAATTCGCAGTCCATGGCATCCGTGGCAAAATATTTTTTAACTTCTTTCTAGTTGAATTGATGTGTTTAAATTTTTTGCAAGGTTTTACCCGATCGAAGTCATAGACGGCTGAAATATTTTGCAGTCAGAAAAAAAAATTCCAATTTTTTGCACGGTTTTACTTGATCGAAGACCTAGACCACTGAAATATTTTGCCGTCAGAAAAAAAATTCCAGGCGATCTCTATGACGGAAAACAAGAAAAACAAAAAGTAAAGAAAAAAAAATCCCTCACGACTTCCAGCGGTCTGGAACCGCTGGATTCCGTATTCCAGTGGTTCTAGACCGTTGGATTTCTTCAATTCCCGTGAAAAAACTTAAATAATTTTACAGCGGTCTAGAATCGTAGGAAACAATAAAAAATTTTCAAGCGCTTCCTGATCGCTAAAATTAACCGAGGGGGGCTAGTTTCGTTATTTCATCATAAGTATAGCTATTTCCGCAAAAAAATTCCTCGAAGGGCTAGAACAGCAAAGAATTCTAGTTGGGACGGACTGGTACAAAGCTGAGTCGCCAAGCCAACCAACTTCGATGGACGATTTTTTTTTCCCGATCGATGGACGTCTTTTGGTTATCTTGACGTTGATTTTATGTCGTACTGTACATGCCGTGAGAGAGCTGTTTTCGGAAGTCTTATTCTCCCGACTCCGGAGGGCATTGGTTATCTTGACACTATTGTAGAAATTTATGGCTTATATATTTTTTTTTGAAAGAGCAGCACGAGAGATGCCGCTGGATATATTAAGAAGGAGAAAAGAGAGATGGACTGTTTTTTGTGGACAAAAACCCCGCCCAAAGAAAAACCTTACATTCAAACTCAACTCACCCCACTAACCGGAGATTACAACCCACTCACGCGACCTGCAAAAAACGATGGATATAAAAACCACCCCACCAAGACAAAGATAGAACAACAAATCATGAAAAAAGCAAAAGATGGCTGGTCGCAGTAATCTAAACTGTTGAGCTTGTTGACCAAGCAAAATCATGATTGAGCACCGCGTCCTTTATCGATGTGGCCACTTGTTCCGCCAATTTCGCTTTCCTTTGAAAAATTCGTTGGTTCCGTTCCAACCAAAGGTTCCACCAGTAGTAAATGAGGAGACCATCTAATTGTCGTCGATTCTGTCTGGCTTATATTTTGAAATGGAGACCAAAGGTTCCGCCGATTTATGGCTTATATTTTGAAATGGAGGGAGCGAAAACTATGGAGAGTACATAAGAATTACATTCCTTTTTGAAAGAGCGTAACAATTAAGCTTTGAACTGTTCCTTTGATGCAAACTGTTTTTCACCTTTTTGATCTAACCCAGAGGAAACAAAACCTTTTTTATGGTCAGTTACTCAGTTCCGGCGGCTCTCAATACGATAGTTAGCGAAGTGTGACTCATGGGAGATGGGACAGACATCTATTTTTTGCATAACTACGATTCTCCCGTAGCACGTACGGCCGTGGAATAAAATGCTCACGAGGGCTCATGGTCAGGTTTCAAAAATAGGTGAAAATCGTAGTTTTTGATTTTACTGTTTCGTATTTAAAACCGCTTCTTAAACCGATCTAATTAAAAAAAATTAAAAAATTGAAAAAATTTAGGAAAAATTTATGCGTTGAAAACCTCTCGAAAACCATTTTTAAGAAACATGCAATTGGTCGGTTGGTTTTCGGTGAAAACTAAACGGTTTCTCGTGAAAAAAGAATAGTTTTCGATTTTTATTTTTTTTCCAAATTTTTTGATTTCTTTTTTTATTAGTCTTTTAATGGCTTGTTCAAACTATTTTCTTCATTTGATTGACGCTTGCTAAGTCTTTCTTTATGAGACTCTTAATACAAAATTTAAGTTGTAACTTTGTAATAAATGATTGGCTGTGTGCATCTCATGGTGCAGAGGCCAGAAGGTTAATATATTGTTGCATCATCTAAACATCAAGCACCTCTAATTGATGTTGTGCGCGTTGAAAATGTGGTTCTTCAATAATGCTCCTGTCAAGGCCACAAGCAAAGGACGCTAGCTCTTTCAATTGGAATGAAGGAGCCTAAACAGCAGGGAAATTAACGCCAACAGCCCAATTAGCGTTTATTGAAAGATCTATCTTCTCGAGATTGGTGAGGTTTCGCAGCCAGGAAAGTGAAAAATTACCACTTAAACTGTTCACGGAAAAGTTCAGCTCATAGGAACACTTCCTTCAAAGAGATTATGCGAGAGATCCAGGTGTTCGATAGGAGGAAGTGTAAATAAGTAAGGTGGGAGGCTTCCATGGAATTGATTGGAATTTGGAAGTAGGTTACAATTCTCGCAGTTTCCTGAGGTGCACCAATAGAAAGACGTAGACAGCAGCAGCTAGCGAAGGTCCTTCTCGGTTTCTGGTTGCTACAGCATATGACTGTTGCTACAGTAGCCGAGTCATTTTTGTTAGATAACGGAAGATTATATCTTCCGGCTTAGTAGCCGACTAGCCGAGTCATGTACTGTCTCTTTTTTTTTTCTCTCTGATTTTCCTACGCGGTCGATGTCTTGATACAGTACCACACACTGTTACTGCAGAATATTCAAGGGCTGTTCTGCAGACGCTACAGTGCCAAACGGAGGGAGTAGATCCGTGCGCTCATAGTTCAAAAATTCCGCCGAAATTTCGATCGGAAACGAGAATTTAAATCCAGTCGAATCAAAAAATAAAAAATAAATTACTATAGTGATTTCAGCAATTACCAAATCTCGGTAATTTTGACCTGATTTCATATATTTTGAACCGGTTTGCATTGTTTTTGACCAGGTTTGGTGTTATTTTTTTTGTGGACAATTGTAATGCTTTTAAGATGAATACCTATGAAAATAACTGCCACCTGTCGTAGCTCAGTTGGTTAGTGAACAAGCTTGCTCGACCTTTGAGGCCCTGAACTTCAATACAATGCCTTAAACCAACTGAACCAACCCATTTTCATGCCATGACATTATTTTTTTAAATTTTTTCTAGCCTCGGGAAACTATTTTTATAGGGTTGAAAATGGCCAAAATTTCAGAAATTTTATTTTCAAATTTACCAGATTTCAAATTTACCTTTTGAATTCTATTCGGATTTCAGACAAAATTTCAAAATATCGCTGAAATCTTTTTTTTCGAAAGAGCAGCAAGAGAATTGCTGCAAACTTTATTAAGAAGAAGGAAACCAGAGTTTGGGTCCTGTTTTTTAAGGAAAAAAACTAGACCCGTGAAAAAACCTCACAATTACCCAGTACTAACAGAAAGCATCAATACCACTAGAAAAAAACGACGGATAGAGAAAAGAAAAAAAAGAAAATTTAGAGCAAAAACTGACACCACCACTGTGTAATTCCGTAAGCTAAGTTGACATAGTAAAACCACGGGTGAGCACTGCATCCTTGATCGCTGTGGCCACTTGTTCTGGGGTTCGAACCGTCCCTTGAAAAATTCATTGGTTTCTCTCTAGCCAAAGGTTCCACCAAAAGTAAATGAGAAGGCCGTCAAAATCCCTTCTCCGTTCTTTATCATATTGGGTTCTCATCCTTCTCCACCACTTGTACACTGATCCACTATGGCTCAGGTTCTGACACCGCTCCAATTTCCCCCATTGTACAAGAAGACCCCATACCTGTGTAGCGAACGAGCAATCTTTGCAGAGATGAGTTGGTGTTTCCGGCACTGCATTACAGAGACTACAAGTGGCATTCTCCGTTTCTGGTTGCTACAGCATATGACTGTTGCTACAGTAGCCGAGTCATTTTTGTTAGATAACGGAAGATTATATCTTCCGGCTTAGTAGCCGAGTCATGTACTGTCCCTTTTTTTTTCTCTCTCATTTTCCTACGCGGTCGATGTCTTGATACAGTACCGCACACTGTTACTGCAGGATATTCAAGGACTGTTTCTGCAGACGCTACAGTGCCAAACGGAGGGAGCAGATCCGTGCGCACATAGTTAAAAAATTCCACCGAAATTTCGATCGGAAATGAGATTTTAAATCCAGTCAAATAAAAAAATAAAAAAAATAAATTACTATAGTGATTTCAGCAATTATGAAATCTCAGTAATTTTGACCAGATTTCATATATTTTGAACCGGTTTGCATTGTTTTTGACCAGGTTTGGTATTAATTTTTTTTTTGTGGACAATTGTAATGCTTTTAAGATGAATACCTATGAAAATAACAGCCACCTGTCGTAGCTCAGTTGGTTAGTGAACAAGCTTGCTCGACCTTTCAGGCCCTGAACTTTAATACAATGCCTTAAACCAACTCATTTTCATGCCATGACATTATTTTTTAAATTTTTTCTAGCCTCGGGAAACTATTTTTATAGGGTTGAAAAGGGCCAAAATTTCAGAAATTTCGTTTTGAAATTTACCTTTTGAATTCTATTCGGATTTCAGACAAAATTTCAAAATATCGCTGAAATCTCACCATCACAAACAATCATGCACAGGACAGCTTTGCAGTAGGATAAAATAGTACAGTACAGTGGTAGTTCGTGTAAGCAAGGTTGCGAATACAAGTCGGGTAAAATATAAACATCATAAAAACTCCATAAACTAGGGCACAATTGTACTATTGATGATTACATGCCTACCACGTAGGAGGATGTTAATTTGACGGGCTACAGTTTTAGAATTACACGTTGACCGAATGAATGGCAAAATACGAATGCAACAGTGGCCCAAAATGTCGACACGAATGAGGCAGCACCGACCACATAGAGGACTGGATCACCTGCTTGCTTATCACTGTCTTCTAATGGCGAAGGACCTGGTCCTGGAATGGAATTGCATCCACTCCCCTGTGACGCCATGGATAGGTTGTTGTTTCCCTTATAGCAATCAGGGTCTTCAAATACGCCTATCAGACCAGAGATTGGTATACACCCTGATAAGTTGTTGTATGCCACTGAGAACACCCCCAAAAATGATAACTGAGTTAACTGCCACGGTATCTGTCCACTTAGCTTGTTATGGGATAGATCCATGCTTTCTATCGCGCTCATGTTTGCCAAAGTTGCTGGAATTGAGCCTGTAAAGATATTATAGGACAGATTGAGCGACATGATGTGGTTCATATTTCCTAACTCCCAAGGAATTTCTCCGGACAGCTTGTTTGAAGATAAGTCGATACCGGAAAACGAATTGATTAAATCACGCCCGTATGTGTAAAGATTCGATTTAGTAGCAAAGCGGAAGCCTCTTTGTTCGTAACAAGTGGAGTAATTGAGGTATAGATACTGGAAGCCAATGCCACATCTTAAGTTCCAGTAGTTCAAATGATATGAACTTACTTCAAATGAGAGATTCCCAATGCATGACGGCAATGACCCTGATAGACTGTTGTTCGATAAATCAATTATCCTCAATGATTGGAGTTGACATATGCTGGGAGAAATTTGCCCTTCAAACTTATTGCTGCCCAAGGAAAGATACCTAATGTTAGCTAGATATCGTATCCATTCAATGTTTCCGGTGAATTGGTTGTGACTGAGGTCCAAAGCTGTGACATTGCAGAAAAAGTATGGTAGTATATCGCCTGTCAAGGAATTCCCAGAGACGTTCAGAAACTCACTCACTATTATGGTGCTAGTACAGTTTGGTAGAGTCCCTGAAAGATTGTTATTGGAAAGATCAATCATAAAGGTTGTTAAACTGCAAATGCTTGGATGTATTTCACCGGTGAAACTATTGCCAGCAAGAATCAAAGTGGTCAAACCTATAAGGTTCCACAACGTAAAATCGAGTTTACCAGACAACTTATTATCATGGAAATCCAATGTTCCTCCATTTTCAAAATCTGTTGTTAGAGTTTGAGGTAGTGGTCCCTCAAATTTGTTGCCATCCAAGTATAATCCGGTCTTGATGGACAAATGACTCGTCCCACCAAGTATGGGGCCACCAAGTTTGTTTTTAGAGACCTTCAAGTATTGCAGATTGGTATAATTAGTGAGCAAGCAAGCTGGCATTTCACCTGAAAAGTTGTTGTTTGATAGGTCTAAAATTTCCATGCTGCTAATGTCGCACAACGATGAGGGTATATCTCCGACAATCATATTGCAAGAAAAATCAAGAAAGGTTAAATTTGGAAACATTGAGCTGATATTGGCTGGTATATGTCCCGAAATATGGTTCTTAGATAGGCTGATAACTAGGACATTTGTTTGGGCGTACCGTAAAGAGTCCAATGATCCGGTGAGCGAGTTACTTCCAAGGTTAAGGTAAAGTAATGTTGCTTCCTTTGTAAACAACCAATTGGGCATGCTCCCAGGCAAGTTATTGTTGGACAAATCAAGCGCCTCTAATTGCCGTTGCGTACGAAGAAAATGAGGTTTTGCAATAATGCTCTTGTCAAGTTCACAACCAGAGAGCAGTAGCTGTTTCAATTGGAATGAAGGTGTCCAACCAGGGAAATTAACACCAACAGACAAATTATCGTTTCTTGAAAGATCTACCATCTCGAGATTGGTGAGGTTTCTCAGCGAGAAGAATGAAAAATTACCACTTAAACTGTTCATGGAAAAGTTTAGAGCCTTAAGTGATGAAGAAGGATTTGAAGACGAGCTCATAGGAATACTTCCTTCAATGAGATTTTGTGAGAGATCCAAGTGTTCAATATGAGGAAGTGTAAATAAGGATGCTGGGAGGCTTCCATTGAATTGGTTGGAACTCAGATACAATTCTCGTAGATTCCTGAGGTTTTCGAAAGCTGCAAAGCAATTGGAGTGTGTAATAAGTACAAACTGCACCAACATAAAAACGTAAATATTTGTAGCAAAGGTCGTGTTTATACCTAAAGTCGGAAGCGTTCCAACCATGCCATTAAACTCAAGATGTAAAACTTCCAGTGAACCCAATTTCCCAAGAGATGATGGGATAGTAGTACCATTCAAGCAGTTGTTACTGAGGTTGAGATGTCGAAGCTTCGTTAATCCTACCAAACCTGAGCATGTTGTTCCATACAAGCAGAATAAGCCTCTTTTGATCAATATCTTCACACTCCCTCCTAATATTCACGTAAAAAGGTAAAGAGATTTGCATGTGTATAGTGGAAGTACTCACATACCTTCCCAACTTTGAAAAATGGCATCGTTCATAGAGAAATCAAGGAACTGAAGCTCAGGGAACGCCGAAAAGGCTGTCGAATTCAGGTTCATCCGACATCCAGTTTGAGGGGAGAATTCATCACTGAGGCTAGAGAGGTAGAGATGGGATATGCGTTTTGTGCTGTTGTTGCATAAGACGCGTTCCCAGGAACAGCAGTTATCACTCTCTAGCCATGAAGGAGGAGGCTTCCCGAAAGTTGTGTCCCGCAATGAACTGAAGATATTCACTAGGGCAGTCCTCTCCTCCTCGAAACAGCCATTGGACATGCAAGATATGGCCAACAATACGCATAGGATCCCAAATAGGGATCCCTGTGAAAAGTAGCAGCTCATCAGAGTTCAAGCTTTGTTTTCTTCTATGCACCTTCTAACCCTGCAACCTGCAGGAGTACTCGAGAAGGATAAGAGGTGAGTGCTAGATCTCCGTGGTATTTATATAGTAAGCTGTGGTTGGTTTCATTGGCATAAATGAAAAAGAAAGGGAAAAAAAGAAAGGTAATTCTTGGCCGAGTTCTCTTACCTCTCAGGTAAATTAATGATAAAGAATTGACGGTTGAGGTAAGGAAAAAGTAATTAATATTCTACATGTTAAAATCAATATAAGCCGTCCATTCATTTGAATCTAATGGTTGAAATCAATTTAGATCTAGTTATACTATCATCTGTAGCATTGATAGTGAGATGGGTAAAAGGGTAAAAAAATCTTTTATACTATTTGTTCTCTACGGTAAAACACGTCCTGTGATCATAATGAATAGATAAAAAGCCTCTAAAGATTATCAGGTATTCGGTGAATCCAAAACTGTGAACGAATTAGAAAAATTGTAAAATACCCCTGATGAATAGATAGAAAAAGTCTAAAATACTCTTAAAGAATGGATGGTTAGATTTGATTTCTACTACCACTACTTACTACCTATGTTATCCACTGTAAAATTTCTTAACAATTAAGTTTTGAACAGTTCCGTTGATGTGAACTGTTTTCCACTTGATGATCTCACCGAGAGGAAACAAAACCATTTTTACGTTCAGTTCCAGCATCTTTCGGTACGAAAGTAACCGAAGCGTTTGACTCATGGAGTTAAGGGATAGACCTCTAATTAGGGATGAAAATGGATCAGATATTTTCCGATTGATCCGGATATTTTTAGATACGAATTCTGTCGGATTGGATATTTGTCGGATAGTATCGGATTGGATACTGATACGGATTTTTTTTTGTCGGATACGGATTCGGTAGCTCATTATCCGTCGAATACGGATATGAATTCGAATAATCCGGATAATGGTGGGTCGGATATCCGGATATATATATTTGAGCCAAGACTATTGTTTTGGCCCAAAAAGGTTTCTTAATTTCAGAATTGTTTTCTAATTTAATTAATTTCTAAAGCAAGTTTCAATTATTAAAATTAGCAAACCAACTCCAAAAATTACGAAAGTTTTTTTGAGAAAGTTCCGGTAACAATCTAACATTTAAAAATTATTTTCAAGATTTTGTCAGATGCTAATTTTTCTCAAAATTCAAAAACTCCTATTCTTAATAGGAAAATATATTGAATAAGTAACTAAAAATGCATAAAAACTCATAAATACATAATTTATTATTTTAAACATAATTCAACAATGATTATAAATATTAATTCATTACATATAAATATTATATATACTTTTTCTAGAGACATGATATATAAGTATTATCAAACTTTTAGTGTATTATGTGTTTGATTCTATTTGTATCTCTGAGTAAAGATTACCTTTATTTTATGTTTTAATCTATGTATACGATGAACTAATCTTATGTGTGTGATAAACTAAATCTTATATAATTTTTGAACTGTTCCTTTGATGTGAACTGTTTTTCACCTTGATAATCTCACCGGGAGGAAACAAAACCTTTTCAGCGCGGTCGTTAGCGAAGCGTGACTCATGCGACAGACGTACGTCTATTATTTGCGTAACTACGATTCTCCCGTGGCACATACGGTTGTTGAATAAAAACTGCTCTCGAGGGCTCATGGTCATGTCGACTGAGGACGCGCGGAATTATCACGGTGTCTTTCTGTTGTCTTTCGCCGACGTAAACAACGGGACTTACCGAAGGTTTAACACGGCACTGATGGAAGAAGGTGAATTATGCTATTCCTCCAAGGTAATAGTGAATGCAGATACTGTAACGCGACTTGAAACCTACCGCATGCGCTCGCTTTTACAGTTCCATTTGGAAATTCAAAAGGTGGTGTCGCATTGAGGCATGCTCCTTGAAGCTGCAGACGTTGCATCCGATGACCCAGCTTTTCCTGGTTCACATCACCAGGACCAGGTTTGCCCGTTTGCAGGGATTACAATACCGTTTCGAGCTCAGAAATCGTCCATGGCTCGGTATCGATTTTCATCGAAATTTTGTAACATGAGTTATAATCCTTACTTTGTATCCGATTAGAGCTCTCTTTTGTAACCGTTCTCCTCTGCTATATAAAGGGTGGGATGGGAGAACAACAACGCATAATCTCATCGGCAAATAGCTAGTCACATATAATTTCAGAGCACAGGACTAGGGTATTATCTCCTCCGCGAGAGTCCGAATCTGTATACATTCGGTGTCTTGTGTTACCATCGAGTTTGGATCCAGTGCCTAGTCCCCTTTTGATTATTGCCGACAACAAACGTCGACAATACTGATACGGATTTTTTTGTCGGATACGGATATGGATTGTAGCTCATTATCCGTCGGATACGGATATGAATTCGAATAATCCGGATAACGGTGGGTCGGATATCTAGATATACATATGGGCTGAGCCAAGACTACTTTTTTGCCCAAAAAGGTTTCTTAATTTCAGAATTGTTTTCTAATTTAATTAATTTCTAAAGCAAGTTTCAATTACTAAAATGAGCAAACCAACTCCAAAAATTACGAAAGTTTTTTGAGAAAGTTCCTGTAACAATCTAACATTTAAAAAATTATTTTCAAGATTTTATCAGTTGTTAATTTTTCTCAAAAATTCAAAAACTCCTATTCTTAATAGAAAAATATATTAAATAAGTAGCTAAAATGCATAAAAACTCATAAATACATAATTTATTATTTTAAACATAATTAAACAATGATTATAAATGTTAATTCATTATATATAAATGTTATATATACTTTTTCTAGAGACATGATATATAAGTATTATCAAACTTTTAGTGTATTATGTGTTTGGTTCTATTTGTATCTCTGAGCAAAGATTACCTTTATTTTGTGTTTTAATCTATGTGTACGATGAACTAATCTTATGTGTGTGATAAACTAAATCTTATATAATTTTTGAACTGTTCCTTTGATGTGAACTGTTTTTCACCTTGATGATCTCACCGTGAGGAAACAAAACCTTTTCAGCGCGATCGTTAGCGAAGCGTGACTCATGGGACAGACGTCTATTATTTGCGTCACTACGATTCTCCCGTGGCACATACGGCTGTTGAATAAAAAATGCTCTCGAGGGCTCATGGTCATGTCGACTGAGGGCACAACGGGACTTACCGAAGGTTTAACACGGCAGTGATGGAAGAAGGTGATAGTGAATGCATAACGCGACTTGAACCTACTGCATGCGCTAGCTTTTACAGTTCCATTTGGAAATTCAAAAGGTGGTGTCGCATTGAGGCATGTTGCTTGAAGCTGCAGACGTTGCATCCGATGACCCAGCTTTTCATGGTTCACATCACCAGGACCAGGTTTGCGCCCGTTTGCAGGGATTACAATACGTTTGGAGCTCAGAAATCGTCCATGGCTCGGTATCGATTTTCATCAAAATTTTGTAGAAGCCAAATGGTTTCGAAGTCAAACTCTTTAAACTCAGCGATACAAAAAAATTGTAAAAATTCGAAAATCAATCGGTTTTGCCAATTTTTGAGTGATTTTAACCAATTTTCAAGCGATTTTTATTGATTTTCAATCGGTTTACATTGCATAAAATTTCCTACTTTTTAAATTTTTTTTGAATTGGATCAGTTTATCAACCGGTATAGTTTATCGAGCTGGCTCGATATGATCAAAAATTGCAATTTTGTCGATATTTGAAACCATGTCCGTTTGAAAAAGAAAGCATCCCACAAAGCTCTGAAAATTGAGAAAATTCTTTACTTATCATTCAAAGTAACCGAAATTCTGATACATCATTGAAGAAGTTATTTTTTCTTCTATGTCACAAAATAATTTTTCGCGCCCTTTTACGCTATTTCCGTCACTTGCCCTTAAGTGTGTTTTCATGTTATTTTCGTCGCTTACCATTAAGTGGACTGAAAAAAGACATAATTGCCCTTCTTCTTCCTTCTCTCCTCTGCTCACTTCTCTTTCCTTTCTTTTCTTCTTTTTCTTCCTCTATGCGCCGCTTCCTCCTTTTCTTCTCCTGCATCTGATCTCTCTTCTCACCGAGCACTTCCTCGTCCTTTACTTGCGCCACAGCTGCCCTTCACCTATGGGTGAGCTCCGCCTCATGTGTTGCTCCTCCTCTCTCTCCTCTACTCCCTCTCCCTTACAAATGGTATTTACAAATTCCATTTGTAATCTACTACTTATTATTGTTGAATAAATCTCATTTTATGCAAAATTTGAGAAAATGGTAGTATAGCCAATCATTTGACATAGCCATGCATATACTTATAGTTGTGACACTGGGCTAGTGGACTAAAATGTTTTTTATAATTTTCAGCCAAAATGGTATATTTTATTCTATCTAACCTTTTTTTGCTATCGTAAACAGGTGAGATATAAATTCTGTCTATAACTGAATTCTTGGATAGTTTCGATTCGTGACATTACCAACATATAATTAGAAAAGTAATGACCAAACATGTGCGTTGGGAACCATGTTGATGTAAAAAATGATAGGTGCCTATCCACTTGTAATTATAAGGCATATTTTGATGAAGCTCCGTGATGAAACGGCTGAGGAAGGAATAAGAGAAAGAATAGTTGGTCGAGCACGTACACTACTACAGAACCAGCTATCACAAGCGGCTCGTAACCCCTTTACAAGCGGTTTATAACGCTTCTAAGCAACGCGTGTGATACCGTCGGGTATGACAAGCGGTTGCTCGAACCGCTGTCTTTGTGGCACCGAAGCGGTTGGGAGCGTGTCCGGGAAGGCGGTGTAGCCGCTTACGTGGGGGCGCCACAAGCGGTTCGTGTTACAAACCGCTTGGAGAACGATATTGAAGCGGTTAGTATTACGAACCGCTTGTGGAGAGCAGCACTCCAGAAGCGGTTGGACTCACCAACCGGTTGTGGAGAGAGTTTTCGATTATATGCATTATAGAATATGTTCTTCTGGTGTTTTTGTATATCGTTTTTGACCGTGAAATTAAATATGAGTGGAGGAGTTTTTGCGCAATTAAATATATATTACATATGCATACTCATACACATGTTCACATGCTAGCTCAGTACACAAAAAAACGAACTTAATAGTGTAAAAAATGGACAAGTACATACACGCAACCGACGTTTACAAGTTTGAATGATGAAAAAATGATTATCGAACTCATTTGTTGCATGCGTCACTCTTTATGTCCTTGGTCGGCGTGGATGTCGTCATCGGTTCAGCGGTGTCCAACGCAGAAACCTTACATGGAACTCGCCATTTGGAGATACAACCTCGTTGACAAGGAAGCCGATAAGTTGTTCTTGGAGTCGCGCACCGGTGAGGCGAGCACGTTAACGTGCTCATCGATGTTGGTGACAATTAATTAAGCGGGAAGTATATAAATATCCGATCACATGCAATTAATTAAAATGTAAGTTGTAGCTAACAAATTGACATGCATATCTGAACCTCGGCATAATGTTCGGCTAAATGCCGCCATGGATAAAACTTTGAATATAGTGGAACACGTAGTAGCCACATAAGTTGTTTCCGGTAGTCGGCGTTTAACCTTCACGGGAGAAATTTAGAATATCGGATGAAGAAGCGATATGGCGCATGTATATTAATAATAGTTTTTGTAGTACGTGCTGAGTGCTTACTATGACTTGAATTCTTTCTCGAATTCTCCTTTTGCTTCTTCTTAAACTTTGCAAATGTCTTGTTAAGGATGTTAATGAACCATTGGTATTTTTGGATGGATTCCTTCTTGAGTCATAAAGCGTAATCCTGCTTTGTTGTCAAGCTCGATGACTAGAAGGATCGATGAAACCTATTCGTATATTGCAACATATGGATAAGTAGCTACTCGTACTATCAATGGCTTAAGAAATACAAGAACAAGAGGTTTGTGAGAACACGTACTTGAAGTTGAAGGACCGAAGTATGTACGGTTTGTAGTGTTGTTTCAACAATGCATGCAAAAGGTATTCCTCAAGTAGCTGTTTTTGCTTGCCGCCGTATGACCAGATTTTCTCGTTGACAATCTCTGGGTCGATGAAGCCAACGTTCTGTTTGCCCGTCTTTTACATCGTTGTATCTCCATTCTACATAAGAAGGGATAACTAAGTTAATTAGATTTTCAATTTTGTGGTGCGGGAGGAAGCAAGCGGTAAACTTAGTAGATCGACACTTACAGACACCGGCGAGGACATGAAAGACACGTTGACCTCGTCTCCTTGGTACACATGGTACAAGTCATCGAATTCGACCATAGTTACGTGTTGTTCCATGGAAGAAATACTCATCTTGGAAGCGGAGGAGGAACATTGTATATCCTTTAGATGCCCTTTCCATGTACCATTCATGCATTTGGCGCATCTTGGTTGGGAGATCTTTTATATCCTTTGGATCAATTAGCGCTTTGCGAACTCATACTTCCATTTGATTGGTGCCATTATTGGAATATCTGGTCTAATGATTTGAGTCCCGCCTCCTTCAGAATGCCATTCTCCTCAAGTCCTCGGCACTCTCTGATCTTCCACTTTCTTCTTCTTTCTGCCAAGGAGCCGTGTATTTTGCAATTGTAGCCTTTCTTATTGTCCTTTGTAGTCGCTCATCACGGTAGTGGCGTTCCGCATGACTGAAAGTGCTTCACAGTTTTTTTATCTATTTTAAGCTTGGACTCTGGCTTCTTTGGCGCAAGCTGCCTGGCCACATCCGTCTTTACGGATGCAGCTAGCTCCTCATGATCAGTCATATGGCCTCTTTGGCGGTTGTTTTGACATTCTCTGGCTGTCGGATGCCGATTTCGTGGGAGGAGGTGCTAGTGTGGGATCTCTCCTTCTGACATCGAGCTTCTTCCTCGGGGAATCTTTGGGCGTGGTATTTGGAGATGTTGGGTGCTTCTTACTTTCAAGCGGTGGCGGTGGCGGCGAGTCGGGCTTCTTTATGGAGCGGAGGTGAAGGAGGCGTGGCTGGACCATCGGGAAGCATTGCGTCGACGTATTTGGAGTCGTGGGTTGTCGATGTGGAGGCGTGCTTGCTCTCGAGCCGCTCAAATTACGGGCCTCTCTTCTTTGGAGATATAACCTCCACACCATCTGGAAATATGATGTACTTTTTGCGCCATAGGATGAATGTGCCATGGAGGGCTGTCCAAGGTTGGTCACCTCGTCGCCCCGGAATATCGAGAACGAGATCTTGAAGCCCCCACCACCTCTTCCACCGTGACCTTGGAGTATCCGGAGGGTATCTGGTTGCGATGGAATGTCCGCCCGCCCACCGGATAAGCCATGCCGTAAGCCACCTTGAAGGAGAGGTTACGCATATCAATGTGTAGCTTCGCCTTGGCGGCGAACCTTGATCTTGTCCACGGATGACGGGCGTCGGGTGGTCGTCGCTCACATAGGCCACGGCGACGCCAAGCTCGCTCTTTGGCGCGGTCGGATGATCACGGATTCGGCGCCGCTGAACATTGGTCGAACGTAGTGCTCCCCGGCGGCTCATTGCCGGACACTTTTTGCGTGACGGTCATCGATGGAAGCCTTCGTAGCTCTAAGCTCTTCCTCCAATCGGCTCACTCTACCACGATCTCTCCTCTTGCTTCATCCCGACTCTGTAAGTGCTTGAGTCTTTGGCAAAGCCGTGCCTCCATGGCACCTTCCGAAACCTCGTGTCCGCCCCGGTGCTCGGGGTTTTGAAGGGCATATGTTAGCTCGTCATTCTCCTGTCCGTCGGCAAGGATCTGACCGAAGTTCGCTCGATTATTCGCAATCCTTTCACCAACTTCTGGGTATCGGTGCCATCACCAAGCTACCGTCATCGGCAAGGCTGCCCGTGACCCAATAACCAATTGCGCATGCGGGCTCCCAATTCTCGATTCGGGTATAATATCGTCTTCGCGAAGCTCATCTTCCCGCTTGTCCCATTTCTTTGCGACCTTGATGTAACCACGGTCCCGAGATGGTGGTGGTATTTCTTCTTCGTGCATTCACCTTGTTTTTCTCTCTCGACTGTCACGCATCCAAGCGGCTTGTACTCTCGAAAGCATCCCAATGATCGGCGGCTTAGGAAATTTATTGAAGTCGGCCTTTCTCCTTTGTCGATGTACTTGCGGGTGAGGGCGACTTCCTTCTTGAAAGGAAGTTGCCATCTTCTTCAAAGCCCATCTCTTGGCCTTCGTTCGTATCCTACGGAAAAGTGAAATTTTCCTTTATATCATTCGAGCGTTCCTTGGTAGGCTGCAGGACTTGACCCATTTACGGATCTTGATTGGGGCGTGATCCCTCACGTGGTAGCCGCAAGCGTTGTTGAAAGGCCCAATTGCGATTCGGGGCTAGCAGACTCCGTCGTTGCCGACCGGTTATCACGTGCTTTGTCGAAGGCTTTTTGTTAGGTCCTCGATTCATTCGGATTTGGGTGGCCGATGAGGTGCCGGTGGATACACAAACACATATAATATGAATGATTTTAGAATAATTAAATGTTTACGGTGAATTTATAATGGGTAAGAGTATACCTCGGTACCGGTGTTAACGGCCTCATCGGCAGCGTCAAGAACAACATCGTGATTTTCCGCATCGGTGATAACGGCCTCATTGGCTAAGACGCTACCCAGTATAATGGTCTCGAACAATGATTTTCCGCTTCATCGTATTCCGGGTCACCACGTCTTGGTGTCGCCATCTAGAGTAGAGCAAATCTCGAGGCTTAGATTATATCTGAAGACAAGATTGTTGAGAACAATTCGAGGCTTAGATTATATATGAACTTTACGCATGCAATCATATACTTACACATTTCACATGATACATATACAATTGACAATTCACATATACTTATACATTTCACATATACTTACACATTTCACATATACTTACACATTTCACAAGATACATATACAATTGACAATTCACATATCCTTACACATTTCACATAGACTTACACATTTCACAAGATACATATACAATTGACAATTCACATATACTTATTCTTTGAATAAAAAATAACGAATCATTCTTATTCCACACTAATAAGGAATGATTCATTAATTTTTATTCAGCAAATTTTACCGAGTGTCGTCTTCATCGACCAAACCTCAATCGGAATAAAGGATAGATTGTGATTACGTCCCGGGGCATAAATAAAGAGGAATGTTAATGAATCACGATGGAGAGCGGGAAAACTAAATCATCGGACAACAATTTAGCAACTATTGTAGTAAAAAATATATGAAGTGCTAGTAAAAATATAATAACACATTTCACATATACTTACACATTTCACATATACTTACATATACTTCTAATCTTGACACTAGTAGTCACTTGGCTATTATTTGAGTTGAACCCATTAAGGCCGCACATGGCTACATCTACTTGATTTACTTAACTCACGACATTAAAGAACATTGATATGAAGGGAATATGTATTGTGGAGAATGGAATCCAAGTACTAGGCTGTAGGATTAATCACATGCATCTGCATGGATTAATTTTACTTCCTTTGCTACAATGTGATGATGAGAGATTAATATGTGAGCGGGGAGTACTACTCGGTGGCTCTACTCTCTCTGCAGACTACTACTCCCTCCCTCCCCTGCACCGACCATAACACATGAACACTAACAGGAACAAAAAACCATTTCATAGCCATCCATTCAACACTCCTTGTGGGCACTAATCACAACACTTCATAGCCATCCACTAATCACAAAGACAACATAAACACTCCTTGTGGGCATTTCACGAACACCTTGTGTGCATAAAAGCAGAGAGAGCAGGGAGGCGTTTTGGCGTACCTAGGATCTCCGGTCCTCCGAGGTGGAATGGCGGGCGGCGTCAGCGGTGGAGAGGAGGTCCTTGGCGAGGTGGCGTCGGCGTGAGGACTCTTGAGGTATGACCGAGAAAATTTGGGTTGTGAGGAAGCGGGACTTAGAAAATTTGGGGTATGAGGAAGAGCGGGCAGTATGAACTTTATATAGGGCACCCACTTCTACAAGCGGTTGGTAATAACAACGCTTGTGAAATCCTCTAGCGGTTAGTATTATCAACCGCTTGAAGAGACTTCTACAAGCGGTTGGTATTACTAACCGCTCATGTAACTATGGATGGGCGGGACGGGGAAAGGCCCTATGCAAGCGGTTGGTATTACCAACCGCTTGTGAAGAGTGCTCTAAGCGGTTCGTAATACCAACCGCTTGTAAGCGTCTTGACAGCGTAATATTAAAAACAATACGGTGCCCACATAGCTCGATAAGATCTCTTCCTCCCCACAGCTGGCGTGGCGCTTGAGTGTACAGGCTCAACCACCGGTTGAACCCGCTCGCGCCCCTTGCCATTCTTTTTTCTTGTGGCCTTCTACAAGCGGTTGGTATTACTAACCGCTTGCAGAACGCATGGATGGGCGGGACAGGGAAAGGCCCTATGCAAGCGGTTGGTATTACCAACCGCTTGTAGAGGGGTGCTCTACAAGCCGTTCGTAATACCAACCGCTTGTAAACGCGTCTTGACAGCGTAATATTAAAAACAATCGGTGCCCACATAGCTCGATAAGATCTCTTCCTCCCCCGGCTGGCGCGTGGCGCTTGAGTGTACGGCTCAACCACCCGGTTGAACCCGCTCGCGCCCCTTGCCATTCTTTTTTTCTTGTGGCCTTCTACAAGCGGTTGGTATTACTAACCGCTTGTAGATCATCTTCTAGCGGTTCTTACTACCAACCGCTTGTAGAAGTTGGTAAACTTTAAACTCTCTAAGTCCCCGCATGCACTCTCCCACACCTTCAAATTTTCTAAGTCCCAAGCGCCTCCTCTCGTCGCCGCGCTCCTCCTCGCTCTCTGTTTTCATGCCCACAAGGTGTTCGGTGAAATGCCCACAAGGAGTTTTGTTGATATATTCATGTTGGAGTAAAGAAAAATATTGTTGATGGTAATTTGTTTCACTCTTTGAAGCAATTAATTCATGTCGGCGGCTTCATCAAATGGCGAGACGAAGAGACAACTAGAGGCATTGCGGATGAAGCTATCGTGTCCTCGATCACGGAGATCCTGTAAATGTGTTCACCTCCGTACATCCAAGAATCCATCCCAGTGTTCATGAAGTGTTGAATATGTCGGTAAGTTTTTGAAGTTATTCATTTGTTCATATTCCTTGACTTTCACCTTCCGTTCCATTCTTTACTGTTTGAAGGGCACAAACATGTCCGTATTGGCGTTAAGTGATAAAGCCGACCATAGTCTTGAAAATCTTGCAATGCAAATTGCTGCATTACAAGAAGATTTCTTTGCCAAGGAGAGTTCACAGATCCGACTGACTAGTGTCTATAAGAGGAGAGATGCACATCCTACGCTTCGATGACAACAAGAGTATTAAAAAGCTAGAAGAAAGGATGGAAAGAGTAGAGGACATGCTAAAGAAATTAGTTAATATAGCTATCATTGTAATGTTGCTCCTTTTAGTTAATATAGCTATCATTGTAATGTTATAAATTTCACCTTGCTTTTGGGGTTTTTGTATGGGAATTTATGAGCTAACTATGCTAAGCTGAATTTCTCTTTTATGGTAAAATTTACGTGATCCTTTCATAGAGTGGATATAAATTTTCAGGCTTTGTTCTCATTTTAAAATGTGTACAAATGGTTTTCAAGCTTTGTTTTCATTTTAAAATTTGTATAAATAATTATGTACAAGCAATGTTAAACATCAACATATCAACATGATCATATGGAATAATTTGTATACAAGTAGTACATCTTAAGTCTTCGTCTTTACAATTGTTCCTTCGTTATGATCGTGGCGTATGTAAGGAGCATCGACATCAACATCCACGCAGGGCGTTTATGTCGACATCAAGCTGTAAAAGGAGGAGCTCGTCGAATCGACCATACTCTTCCTCGTCGGTGGCGTTCTCAACTCCTACAATCCTTCGTTTGCCTTGGAGAACCACATGTCGCTTTGGCATTACCTTTTGCTTGTCATACGCTTCTTAGGTTTGCTTGACATGTCCATTACATAGAAGACACGGATCACATCGTTCGCGAGAACAAGCGGTTCGCGCCTATAGCCGACTTCGTGAGATCCACGGTTGTCATCCGTGTTGTCGACCTTCACCTTTGTTTGGAGTCGGCTTGACCCATTGGCACTTAAATAGAGGACCTTGAGAGGTCCATAGTCGAGCTCCCATATTTCTTCTATGAAACCATAATATGTGTCCAACCTACATTTGTTGTCTTGGCGTCTATACGGACACCATTGCTCAGTTGGTGCTCTGTTATCTGGAATCGGTGTAGAATGTGTAACCATTGATCTCATACCCTTGAATGTCACGATTTCTTGTGATGGTCCCCGAGCCAAGCGTTGCAATAGTTCATCGTTTGACCCTTCCTCAAGGATGTATACAGAGCCATTGCCAAAAGAATCCATGTGCTTGAGGTTATCCAACTCTCTGTCTTCCTGTGAACTCGTGGCGTAGGACACTCTTGTCTTTGAAGGACATAGGGGCGACTATAGTTGATTGCTTGAGCAGTGAAATGTGCTTGCTTGAATGCAACAAGATCATTGCATGCAACCGATTGCCTTCCTATTGTCCCTTTGCCCGTAGCCTCCCTCGTGTCGTGATATGGGGACGCCGATAGGATTTAGATCATTCATGTAATCCACACAAAACTCTATCACCTCCTCAAGTCACGTAGCCCTCGGCAATGCAGCCTTCAGGACGTGAGCGGTTACGGACGTACTTCTTGAGGACACTCATGTACCTCTCGAAAGGAACATGTTGTGCGAGATACTTTGGTCGAGGATACCTATCTCCTTGACAAGGTGAGCGGTGAGATGAACCATGATATCAAAGAATGCGAGGAGGAAAGATCATCTCGAGGCTAACCAAACTTTGTACCACATCAGCCTCCAACTTAGGCAGTTTAGCTGGTTCGACAACCTTCTGCGAAATGGCGTTCAGGAAGGAACATAGCTTTGTGATTGTCCCCCGCACCCACTCGGGCAGTATACCTCGGCGACTCCGGAGCAAGCTGTGTCATCAACACAAAGCGTCATGGGATTTTAGGCCTTGGAGTTTGTTCTCTTCGTGTTTACGAGTCTCTTTACATTTGAGGAGTATCCAGAAGGGACCTTCACACTGTTCAAACACTCAATCATGCTTTTTTTCTCTTCTTTGCTTGGAGTGTAGCTCGCAGGATGTAGAAGAAGTTGTTTTGTCCCTTCTTTGTTTTTTGGATGTAGGTCACTCCTCACCTCCATGTCTTCAAGGTCCTTCCGAGCTTGCGGTGTATCTTCGATTTGCCATACATATCTATGTAGCCTAGCGAGTTCAAGCAAACATTTTTCGTGATGTGCATGAAGTCAAGCGAGTGACGAACCTCCAAATCTTCCCATCTGGCAGTCCCAAAATATTGATTTCTTCTTCCATGTGGGTGCATGACCATCCTCGTTAAACGCAGGTATGCTTCCAAGACCCTTCCCAAATACTACTTTCAGATCCTTTATCATAGCAAACACAAGTCGCCCATTACGATCTTTGAGGCTTAACACAATTCTGTTCCCAGTTAAATTCTTGCCTTTCCACCTCAAAGCATGATTGCCGGGGAAGAAACTGCGGTGGCCCATGTACACACACTCCGAGAGTTTTTGGTACATGCAGTCCGTTTCATCTATACCTTTGGTGCGAGCTTTAAACCCTTTGACGTTTGGCGGACAGAGTTCGAGAGCGAGCCAATCGTTGATTGTTACAAACAACAATGCCGCGAGTTGAAATACTCTCTTTGTACTCATCCCAAACCCGTACACCATCCTCCCACAACTTCACAAGGTCTTCAACCAATGGCTTCGGTAGACATCGATGTCGTTTCGAGTTGCCAGACGCCGATCAACAATGGCATCATGATGTACTTCCGCTTCATGCCTGACCATGGAGGAATGTTATAGATGCAAAGCGTCACGGGCAGTGCTATGGATCTGCTCAAGCGGCGAAAGGATTCATCCCATCGGTGCTCAACCCAAACCTTATGTTTCGACCTCATTTGCAAAGTTCGGGTAAGCCCGATCTACTTTCCTCCACTGCGAGCCATCTGCGGGGTGTCTAAGCATCCGTCTTCCTTACGCTCTTCGCATGCCAGCGCATCATCTTGGCATGACCTTCGTTAGCAAGCAGGCGCTTCAAGGGGATCACAGGAAATACCACAATACTTTGGTGGAGTTCTCTTCTTCGTCGATTCCCATCTAATTCACGGATCGTCACGCTGCACCTTATCTGGGATTCTTCGCTGCTGGACAAACCTCCAAATCGGCATACTCATTGCGTCTGAGGATACAATCGTTAGGACATGCGTGTATCTTCCGTACTTGCAATCCTAAAGGGCGGAGGACTCGCGCTTCATCGTGGATTCGGTAGAGTGTTACCTTCCGGAAGCAACTTCTTTACGAGTGATAACAAACCATTGAATGCCTTGTCTGACACACCGTTTGTGGCCTTCCATTGCATGAGTTCTAGTGTAGTACGCAGCTTTTTGTGGCCCTGTCCACAGTTTGGGTACAAAGCAGTTCTGTGGTCCTCTACCATGCTCTGAAACTTCTTGTATTGTCTTTCCTCTGTGAACTCTCCCTCTCCATCACGGAGCATCTGATCTAACTCATCATCGCCATACTCGTCGACTGTATCTTCCACGGACCCATATTGAGTGGTGTCCGGCATACTGTTGGCTCTATCTTCCTCTTCTTCATCTTCTTTATCATCTTCCTGTCGAATCGCCTCTGTTTCTCCATGGTGGGTCCAGCAGGTATAGTTTGCAATGAAACCTCTCGTGATCACATGGCTCATAACCATCCATCGTTCGGAGTGCTCCTTCTCATTCTTGCAGTCTACGCATGGACAACGTATGAAGCTTCCTGGAGGCAAAAATGCAACGGCCGTGTCGAGAAACTCCTTCATGCCATCTCTGAACTCTCTTGACCGACGGTCCGCATTGTACATCCATTGCCGGTTCATCTACACCAATAAAAATAATAACAACATCTATCACAATATTTAATTAATTAAAGCTAACTATGTCTAATAGTTTTGTATTTTTTAATCATTCTGCATTCTTTTAACTAAAGCCAACTAATTATTTCTAATCCTGCTGCATTTTTTTAAAATAAAACTAACTAATTGTTACATGTTCAGGCAAACCTTTTCTATCATCCGCATTTTAATTTTACTAAATAAAAATTATTTTTTACCTTTTCCCCACCTTTGTAATTTTTCATCGTTTCACATTTATTGCATTTCATTCCATACACCAAACAATATATCGCCTTAAGAACAAAAAAATAAGCCAACAATGAAACAATACTAATAATTCCCACAAGAACAAAACATGATTTCTCAACATCCAATGCACAAAAAAATATATATATATGGGGAGATGGATGTCAAGAACATATTACTCACCTTAGAAACAATTAATTCCAAGCTAATAACCTCAATTGAAAATTTTGGCAGCACCTCCCCATGAAGCGCTATCGGCCCACCACTCTGGCTGTCTGTCATGAGCTCGGGAGGAAGATGGGGTTTAAATCTTGTTGGGCGGGGCGGGGTCTCTACAAGCGGTTACACACGAACCGCTTCGATCTCCACCTATAGAAGCGGTTCGAGTTTTGAACCGCTTCTAGATATCTAAGCGGTTCTAGACACGAACCGCTTCTAAAGATGGGACTCCAAAAGGGTTCGTGTCAAGAACCGCTTCTAGAGACCCCTCCGCCCGTTGCCCACTTAACCGCTTGAGAGCACGTAGAGCACAAGCGGTGCGCACCTAACCGCTTGTGATAGACCGGTTGTGAAGGCCGGTTCTGTAGTAGTGGTACTTACAAATAATGAAGAGGAAAGAAAATAAAAATAACAAATAAAAATGCATGCATGCCTAATATTTTAAAAGAATATTGCAGAATTATACATCTTTATTTTGAAGGACCTATATTTAAAACAGTATTGTAAAAAAATATATGGTTTATATTTTGAGATGAAGCGAGTGAAAAGTACGGAGAGCGTACGATAAGAAATACATTTCTTTTTAAATGGGAACAATTGCTTTGATGTGGACTGTTTTTCACCTTGATCTCACCGAGAGGAAACAAAACCTTTCTTTAATTGTGTTCAGTTCCGGAATCTTTCAGTGCGAACGTAAGCATGATTAATGGGACAGAAGTCTATTCTTTGCGTAACTACATTAGTTTTGCCGTGGTACATACGCAGTGGCGAATCTAGAATGAAAGTAAAGGTGGGACTCCTATATCAAAGTTTCAACTCAACATAAACATGCTAATAATACATCTACCGATCTATTGCTAACCAAATTTTAAATTCATCCATATTAAATCAGAGAGACAAAAATATCAATCAATCAATTGAATAGACTTGGGCAATAGAGTACAAAAATTAGACATCAGTTATCACAACAAAAGACATTTAGGCATGAGGCATTGCATTGGGACTTGGGGCAATTTTTTCATACCTGGGCTTGGTTCCTATCTGGGCTTTGGCGATGCGCGTTCGGCTGCCAGCTGGACGGAGGGAGCCTCGGTTCCTCTCTGGGCTCTGGAGATGCGTGTTCAGCCGTCGGCTAGATGGCGCTCCGATCGGCCGATTCCTCTCCTCTAGTGATGCGCGTTCCGCTCAGCTCCCGACAATGCGTGTTCCGCCCGGCGCTCCTCTGGCGATGCGCATTCTGCCCCACGCTCTAAGCGGCCGATAACTCTTCTCGAGCCTCTGCCGCCTATCGACTACCCGCCTACCCTGGTCCTAGTGCACACCTGGCACCCTCGACTCTGGGTCTTCGGCACTCATCGGTGCCGGTGTGCTGCGGCGAGTTCTCGCGAATCAGCCACCTGCTGCGTGGTCACGCCCACCAGTGCGTCTGCCGCCCGCAATCGCCCATGCGTTGGTTTGCCGCTTGCGAGACAACATCGACACTGTTCGTCTCTTAGACACCTATTGCTGCGCTACAGTAAAGGATTCTGAATACTGTACCAAGTGAAAACCTATGAGAGTAAGGGAGCTCATGACTAATTTTGATGGTCTACTTGCGTGGCAGTATTGTTTTCTACTTTTCTTCTTACATCTTACTTCCAGTTGCCAGTTGCTAAATCTATCGATTTGTCACCATGGCGCTGTCTCTACTTCTTTTTGACGTTAAGAATACTAAAAGGAGAAAGAGTTCGACCAATCGAAAGTGGGACTGACGTCCTAGCCAACACCGACATTGAATACGCCCCTGTACATACGGCCGCGGATCAGATGCTCATGGTCATGGCTGCTGAGGGCGTGAGGACTGATGACTGAGGAATTTTCGCGGTGCGTTCGTGTCGTCTTTCACCGACGTAAACAACGGAAGTTACTGAAGGTTTCACACGGCACTGATGATTCATGCTATTTCTCCGGAGGTGATAGTGAACGTAGGTACTGTAACGCGACTTCAACCTCCTGCATGCGCATTTGTTCGCTTTCACAATTGCGTTTGGGAATTCGTCAGGTGGTGTGATGGCATTGAGGCTCCTTTTGACGCTGGACCTGATGACCCAGTTCTGTTTTGTTTTTGCTTTTGTTTTTTGTTTTTCGAGGCGATCCCGATGCAAAGCCAGCAGGTGAGATATAAATTATGTCAGTAACTGAATTCTTGGATAGTTTCGATTTGTGACATTACAAACATATAATTAGAAAAAGTAATGGTCAAACATGTGCGATGGGAATCATGTTGATGTAAAAAAATGATAGGTGCCTATCCGCTTGTAATTATAAGGCATATTTTGACCAAGCTCCGTGATGAAGCGGCTGAGGAAGGAATAAGAGAAAGAATAGTTGGTCGAGCACGTACTTACAAATAATGAAGAGGACAGAAAATAAAAATGACAAATAAAAATGCATGCATGCCTAATATTTTAAAAGAATATTACAGAATTATACATCATTATTTTGAAGGATTTATATTTAAAACAGTATTGTGAAAAATATATGCTTTATATTTTGAGATGGAGGGAGTGAAAAGTACGGAGAGAGTACGATAAGAATTACATTTCTTTTTAAATGGGAATAATTGCTTTGATGTGAACTGTTTTTCACCTTGATCTCACCGAGAGGAAACAAAACCTTTCTTTAATTATGTTCAGTTCCGGAATCTTTCAGTGCGAACGTAATCGTGATTCATTGGACAGGAGTCTATTCTTTGCGTAACTACATTAAGGATCTGTTTAGTAGAGCTCTAGATCTTAGCTTTATCTGAGATCTGAAGCTTGTAGACTAAAATAAAGTGAATTAAGTTTATATTTTTGTCTAAAATGCAAACAAGATGATCCATCTAAACACTCTTAATGCACTCACAGCTCTAGTTCTATGGATCTGGTACAGCTAGAAATACCTAGCTCCATCAGATCTATAAATCTAATAGAGTTAGAGTCCTGCTAAACGCATCCTAATTCTGCCATGGCACATACGGCCGCGGATCAGATGCTCATGGTCATCACTGCTGAGGGCGTGAGGACTGATGACTTCAGACTTTTCGCGGTGCCGTCGTGTCGTCTTTCACCGATGGAAGAAGATGAATTATGCTTTTCCTCAGGTGGTGTGATGGCATTGAGGCTCCTTCACTTTTTGACGCTGGACCTGATGACCCAGTTTTGTTTTGGTTTTTGCTCTTGTTTTTTGTTTTTCGAGGCGATCCCGATGACCCGGTTTCTCACGGTCATAACTATGCATAAAAAATTTTAAAATTTTCTAACTTGGTTTGTTTCAATTTTCATTCGGTTCAAATTTATCGGTCAGCGTTTTATCAGGACGGTTGTAATATTTAAATTTTTAAAAATTCATCAGATTTGATAATCATCTAAAATTTTTATGGAAACACCATTGATGTGTCAATAACCTCTAAAAAATTTAAAAATTTTGACATCGTTTGGGCTATTTTTTGCTCGGTACAATTTTACTGAGATCTCGGTTTTCTCGGTTGATAAAAACTGGATTTAAGGGGGTTGTGAGACCCCATTCTGAGGAACAGGAACTCCATGCGATTACCGTACTAGTCCCTGGATCAGTAGCTAGCACTCACATGTTTACACCATTCATATCACAACCAAAAGCCAAGCTTTAAATTTACAACTTTCCATTGATGTTAATTATACGAGCATTAGTTACAAGCGAAGATAAAACAATGGAAGATATTAAATAGCTTAAGATCCAAAAGCACCGTAGCATGCCCAAACCAAAACCCCACAAGCATCGACTAGGCAAACACCTAGAAGAAGTCATCGTCGAACTCCCCGAGACCTACTTGGAGGAACGCTTCTTGCACATCACAGGACTTCCTTCGACCAAAGTTGATAGCAAGAATGAGTACGGTTGTACTCAAGAAGACTTAATAGCAAATGCAATATTAGTCGTCTGAGGCTATATCAAAGGAACAGCACTAAGTTATTTTGCATTTTGCGAGAAAGAATTTAAACATATGACATAATAGATTGCAATTCGCATTTTCAAGAAACAAAGATGAGATTTGTATAATTGCGGAAAGTAAACATGTTCCAGACATAGCATTCCCAATGGCGAAACTCTACACAAGTCGATCCTTTGACTCAAACAATTGGTTATCAAAGCAGAACCAAACCATTTTATAAAATGGAAAACTCTAACATTGGAATGACTTCACCGAGTGCTCATGACGCATGGCGCCGCTAATCGATTAGATTTATACTCTGCAGAGTTATGCGGCTTTACCCACAAGGAATGAAACACCTTTTGCTAGGCCATCGGCACACTTCCTTAGGTGTCTTGGCAAGGCGATCATACATAGCCGTTACATTATTCAGACATGACTTTGATCCAGCCCGGGACGTTAACCCCCGCCATAGAACTAGAAACACACACCCAAGCCGTGGATCCACATTCACACACAACACAACGTTTCTAAACATGGCAGGGCGTACACCGTTGCGTGGGTGGAAACCCGTCCAAGCAAACCAAACGGGAATGCTTGCGCTAGCTCCCGCCTACCAATGAACAAAGCCATGTCCGAACAACTTAATAGGCTAAGGCTACCCCATAATAGCCCTCGTGGTTGCACGGAAATCTCGGATCAATAGCGTCTCATTGCTCGATCCTTAATCCGACACGGGCGACACTTCACCCTACACTACGTGCAAAGCCCATATTGCACAACCGGCTATTGCCAATAATCGCCCGCATCAAAGCATAGTTTTCGGGTTTTCAAGTCTTAACCAACATATCAACAACCTTTAGTAGAGTAATAACTAGTTGTGAAATCATTTTAAAAGCATCATGACGATCTACGGCAAAACTAAGCAGTGTATATTGTAACGGTTATACCCAACTGACATTTACCATGTCTAAGCATACTATGGTTCGCAAGGTTCACAGAGTCAATCAAATTAAGGAAAACCATACATTCGAGGATAGTTACTAACCTTACCCAAGATAGCGCTTTTATGGAGAAGTATCCGGATGCACTATCAGATTGCAAAAACAACATATGGTAGGTGAATTAGTAGGTTCAACATGGTCAAGGATTTGCTTGCCTTGCTCTTCGTCGCAAATGTCAAATCCTGGATTGGCAACTGCCTCCTCCTCTTCCTCCTCGAGGGCGTCGGCGTCTACACGTCGAAATCGGAAGAACCAACAGCAATTACAAACTTGCAAAGAAAGAACGGCAGAGAACAAATAGAAAAGCGAATAAAACCCTTGCATAGGATCCAGGGTTGCTTTCTTATGAATCCTTTAATCTTGTTTTACGAATTCAAGACGCAAAAATAGTTTAGATTATACATTTAGTCATTAGTTGCATAGTGTATTGATCCTATTGCTCCCAAAGAAGCATACGGAACTATATTGCTAATGCGTTTGCTTGAATAGGACTTAGAGCGTAACTAGACAACACAAGATTAGTTCCTAGATTTTCTGAGCCTATCTGAAGGATCAACTCGAGGTTTTCTTCACAAACTTCAGGTTCGAATAAGCTGCTTCATGAAGTTAATCTAAAAGTCTTAATTGATTATATAAGGTCATGCGTAGTTGATTCCTTTACTTCAATTTGATTTCACTTAGAATTGGCTTTGTACAATTTAGATCTCCAATTGTAGGCTACTGGCTTATTTTACATTATTTTTGAGAAGGTTACGGTGATAAAAACAACTTAAATATAGTTTTCTTCACTTGCAACTACAGTTCATTCAATCTCATTGCAGCCTTTATCATGTGACTACTTAGGGTTGTTAAGCTATCAAAATTAATAGGCTACATATGCTGGAATAAGATTATCTCTTCTTATTTGGATAGTCTATACTTTGGTCAACACCACAGATCAATTTCATAAGTTTTACACTTGAGATGAGACTTTATATTCATCATTAAAAAGGCTTAAATGGCGTTGCAAAGTGAACGTTTACAAAATCGGCAAGAACGCGAAAAGAAAGTGTAACACTTAAGGGTTTTAGACTGACAGGTTTAATATGCAAAACTTAACCAATTAAAATTATTTTTACAGAATATGATAGCATAAACTTTGTACAATGTTTCTAGACTGGTTTTACTGATTTTAGTATTTGGGAAAGCTATTTAATCTACCACTGAAATAGCCTAAATGACCATATTGTTCAACGTCAAAGTCGGCCGAAATTCAACTTAGTTTCTAACTACCCTGTGCATAATTCTTGATTCATTTTCAACACATACTAACTCCCAGAGATTTATATCACCTACTTTTGCTGAAATCCATTCATTTCCTCTTGCAGCATTTTATTTTAGACTCACTCTCTTTTTTGACGAATTGAATCATGGATTTATTTGACAAGTAAACTAACTTTAAGCATAAACATTTTTACCAATTTGAACTCATTCCAGAACAAGCATCTCAAAGACATTTGATTTTATTTATTTTGATTTAATCCAAATTAATCTTTTTCTTAGCTCATAACTATATATTTCAGTATTTTCATTTCAAATACTCCCACCGAAATTCTCTTGGAAATATTTTTGTATATTCTGGAACTATTGGATTTTATATGATTTTAGGAACTCATTTTACCAACTTTTAAACAGCAATTCCAAACATTACATCTGTTTGAATTTAACTCAGGTTCTAAATTTCATTTAAATCAAAATACGTCTCTTCTGCTCAGGAGGCGCCTTCTTCTGACGCGCGCAGGGCTGAGTTCAAACCTCCCCAGAGGCTGACCAACCGGGCCCAGCGCCAAATGATACGAGCGTAGCATTTCGGTTTCTTCCTTGCCCGTAACGATGGCGGAATGCTTGGGATGGGCAGCACCTATAGCTTCTAGCGACAATCTGAACACGCAGGTGGTACCGATTCAACTTTGAGGTGGCGGGAAGGTAGTCGCCACCGGTGAGGCGGCGGACCTCTGGCGGCGAGCGACTTCGCCGGCCAAGCATCCGAGGAAGAAAGGTTCGGTGAGCATCGGTGAGGTAGAGGATGCTAAATCACCAGGGTTCGGGTTGGAGAAAGGTCGAACGAGCCCCGTCGGTGTGCCGGAGCTGGAGAAGAGGGCCCCACGGCGACGACGTTCCGCACGGAATGAGCTGAAATCAAGCAGAGGAACGAACTCAGGAATGCTTGAAGGTACTCTGAGCCAGCTGATTCGGGGTACCTTCCACTCTGTCACGGAAATTCCATGTTCTCCTCCTTCTTCTGTTCTTGGTGCCGAAACGGCGAAAGGAAGAAGAAGAGCAGCGCTGGCTCTTGGAGGAAGTTAGTAGCGGCTCTGAGGTCTCCTGGCGATCGCTTTGAGTCTTTTGCACAAGCCAATAGAGAACTCCCGAATGAATCGCCTTGCGGCCTCTCTTGAAATCACAGGCGAAGTCTTGCCGCACCAAGGACCTCGGGCCATGGCGGCGATGTCGCCATCGTGCGAGCCCAGACGCCGAGAGGCTCGGGAGAAGCTCCATCTCGACCATGAGCGAGTGACTCAGCAAGGATCGAGAGAGAGCAAGAGCAGCTCGCCGAGGAGGAGAAGAACCAGAGTGAAGCAATCAGAGAAGAGGCCGTGGTGGTGGGATTTGGACCCACATGGCGGTGAGGGCAAGGATTTGCTTAAGGTCGATTTGGTCAAATGCAAAGGACTTGCATTAATTTTCCACTAAGCTTCTTCAGCCAATTTTGCCCACTTTTGCATACTCTCACCTGGCAATAACCAAGCTTCGAGAAAGTTTGGGGTTAAAATATCTAGCACAACATTCACCAAAATTCGGATATGGTACGATTACCTTTGAATTCCTATTTCTGTGTTTGAATTACCAGACGATTCAAATCTTTTATAAAATTTTTGAAACTTTGTTTTTCAAATGCATTTGAGACAAGGATTCTTAGGTAAAATTTTCAGCTCAAGATATTGCTCCAGTAATTTATAAAATTTCTGACATTGTGTTTTTTTAGCTTTTGTTGTTTTCTGTTTTCAATTTAATTGGGGCTTTATCCCATCTGATAACTCTCTAAGATTTTTACCAATGGTAAATACTGTATCAAATGTGACTTGGTAAATTTTTCAGCTGGGGGCCAGCTCTGGATATTTTTCGAAATTTCAGAGAATGCACTGTTTCTAGTCAACTTGGCCTCTCTTTTTATTTTTAATATTCAAATTGATATTGGTATCTTTTTATCAGTGTATAAATTGATTTCTCCACCTATTTAAATTCAGAAAATAATTTATTCCAAATTCTTCTTTGGTTCTTTTAATTTCTCCTACTTCCTTTATTTGTCTTTGCAACCCAAAATCCAAGAATCAATTCAAGAAAACCCACAAATTCCATAAAACTCAAAAATACTCAAAATGCAACATTTATATTATAGCATTTCACTGTTTAGAATTTCCAGGATGTTACAGATCTACCCCCCTTACAAAAATCTCGACCCCGAGATTTGGTCGGTCTAAAGGAAGAAATCAGGATATTCTTCTCTAAGGAGATCTTCGCACTCCCACGTAGCTTCTTCTTCGGAGTGGTTGCTCCACTGAACCTTTACCATCTTGTGAGACTTGTTACGGGTATGGCGTTCCGCTTCCTCGAGAATCTTGATTGGACGTTCTCGATAAGTCAAATCAGGTTGTAGATCAAGTTCTTCCACTTGAGTGAGTTCAGATGGAAGGCGAAGGCACTTTCTAAGTTGAGACACATGGAAGACATTGTGAACACTAGCCAACTGAGGTGGGAGTTCTAGTCGATATGCTTTTTCTCCCATTTTCTCCAAAATCCGATATGGTCCAACATATCGCGGTGCTAATTTTCCCCGAATCTGGAATCGGCGAACACCACGAAGAGGAGAGACCTTGAGATAAACAAAGTCTCCGACTTCAAAATTCAAGTCACGCCGACGATTATCAGCATAACTTTTCTGGCGAGATTGAGCTTCCCTCAATCGACTTCTAATCATTTCCACATGCTCTTGGGCTTCTTGGATCAAATCTGGACCAAAGAATTTCCTTTCTCCAACCTCAGACCAGAAAAGAGGCGTCCGACATTTTCTGCCATAAAGGGCTTCAAATGGGGACATTTGCAGACTTGCTTGAAAACTGTTATTATATGAGAATTCCGCAAGTGCGAGACATTTCTCCCAATTAGTGTTGTATGATAACACACAGGCTCGCAACATATCTTCAAGGATTTGATTTGTCCTTTCAGTCTGCCCATCGGTTTGAGGATGATAGGCCGAACTGAAAGTTAATTTGGTTCCCAGCAAACTGTGCAATTTTCCCCAAAAACAAGATGTAAATTGTGATCCACGATCGGATACAATCGTTTTTGGTACACCATGTAGACGCACAATATTGCTAATGTACAGTTCAGCAAGTTGGTCTCCAAAGTAGGTAGTTTTGACTGGAATGAAATGTGCTATTTTGGTTAGTCGATCTACAATTACCCAAATAGAATCATTCCCTTTCTGAGTTCGGGGTAGACCAGTAATGAAGTCCATACTGATATCATCCCATTTCCATTCCGGAATTTGCAATGGTTGAAGGAGTCCTGCTGGACGCTGATGTTCGGCTTTAACTCGCTGACAAATGTCACACCTAGCCACATATTCAGCTATGTCCTTTTTCATATTAGGCCACCAATATTCTCTTTTCAGATCCTGATACATCTTTGTACTTCCAGGATGAATAGATAAAGGTGACTCATGAACCTCAGCGAGAATCAATTTCTTGATTTCAGGATTGCTTGGCACATAAATTCGAGTTCCTCGTAGGATTATCCCATCTACACTCTCAGTATATTCAGATTCTTGATCTTCTTTCAATTGCTGTTGAATCTTCTTTACAGCTTCATCTTCAAGTTGTGCGATTTTAATTTGACTCCTAAGAGTTGGCTGGACTTTAAGTGCTGCTACAAAACCCTCTTCAACTAGATTCATGTTAAGTTTTTGAAACTCTTGTACTAATTCAGATTGATCAGATATCCAAGTACAATTGAGTTTTCGGCTAAGAGCATCGGCTACAACGTTGGCTTTTCCAGGGTGATAATGAATACCAAGATCATAATCTTTAATTAGCTCTAGCCACCTTCTTTGTCTCAAGTTTAAATCTGGTTGAGTGAAGAAATACTTGAGGCTTTTGTGGTCTGTGTAAATTTCAGTTCTATTTCCAATAAGGTAGTGCCGCCAAATCTTGAGAGCATGAACTACAGCTGCTAACTCAAGATCATGTGTGGGATAATTTTGCTCATGAGGGCGAAGCTGCCGAGATGCATAGGCGACAACCTTTCCTTCCTGCATTAACACACACCCTAATCCATGATGTGAAGCATCACAGTACACTTCAAACTTCTTATGGATATCTGGCATCACCAATATCGAGCGATTGTTAATCTTTTCTTCAATTCTTTAAAGCTTGTCTCACAATCGCCGATCCATACAATTTCTTTTCCTTCTTCAAGAGTTGAGTTAATGGCCTTGCAATCTTTGAGAAATTTTCAATGAATCGACAGTAATACCCAGCCATTCCCAGAAAACTCTGAATTTTAGTGATCGACTGTGGTCTTTTCCAATTTAATACTGTTTGAACTTTACCCGGGTCTACTGCTACTCCTTCACCGGATAAGACATGCCCAAGAAATGCAATTTCTTTTAGCCAGAACTCACATTTTTCAAATTTGGCATAAAGTTTATTTTCTCTCAATTTCTCAAAAACCCGGTGCAAATGTTGCATATGATCTTCTTCATTCTTGGAATAGATGAGAATATCATCAATAAAGACCACTACGAATTTATCCAAATATTCCATGAAGATTTTATTCATCAAATTCATAAAACTGGCTGGAGCATTTGTAAGACCAAAAGACATCACTGTGTACTCATACAGCCCATAACGAGTAGTGAAGGCGGTCTTTGGAATATCAGAAGGTCTGATTTTCAATTGAAAGTATCCCAACCTTAGATCAATTTTTGAAAAGACTTGAGCCCTATTCAGCTGATCAAATAAATCATCAATTCGGGGAAGGGGATATTTATTTTAATCGTGACCTCATTTAGAGCACGATAGTCTACACACATTAAGAGACCACCGTCTTTCTTTTCAACAAACAGAACAGGACTTCCCCATGGCGACACACTAGGGCGAATAAATCCCTTGCTTAATTGTTCATCAATTTGCTTCTTTAGTTCAGCCAACTCATCAGGTGGCATACGATATGGACGCTTTGAGATGGGCGCAGTTCCAGGCGCAACATCAATCACAAACTCCATATCGCGATCCGGAGGCATTCCCGGCAATTCAGCAGGAAAAACATCAGGGTATTCACTTGCTACCGGTACTAGACACAACTTAGGATTGGATACAGAGCACAAGACTGGTTGTTGATTAAGAGAATTGACCACTGACGAGAATTCCACACGGATACCATCTTGATTTATGAGGGTTATAGTTCTATTGGCACAATCGATGCAACCCTTATGCTTGGCTAACCAGTCCATTCCTAGAATTATATCTATTCCAGATGTTTTTATCACTATAAGGTTAGCGTAAAATAATACTCCTTTTATCCTTATGCCGACTTTAGGACAGAAAACAGTAGTGCGAATGGTGGCTCCAGGAGAGTGAACATCCATGAAGGTAGGCAAAAAGGAAACGTCCAACTTGTTTTGCTCAGAATACTTCTTAGAGATGAAAGAGTGAGAAGCTCCCGAATCGAATAAGACCAAAGTGGGGACAGAATGTACTGGGAACATACCTAGCACGACATCAGGTGCATCTTGAGCTTCTTCAACTGTTACGTGATGAAGACGCCCAAAATTCCCACTTTGAACTTGAGGGTTGGAAGACTTTCGAGAATGCTGAATTCCAGAACTTTGCGCCCGCCCCTGAACTGGTACTTGAGGCTGGCCTACCTTCTTCTTGGGACAGGAATGGGCATAATGCCCCCGCTCATTGCAATGAAAGCAGGTTACATTAGGTGCTTGCTTTTGAGCACCACTCGGCACCCTAGTTTGCTGAGGTGAGCGGGCAGGTTGCCGCTGCGGCTGTGACGTGCGAGGAGCCCGACTCACAAACCGCTGAGCTTGAGAAACTTGCCGCTGGGTTCGCTGCACTTGGAGTGGTGGTCGGCGAATATTCGTCGACGGCACACCCGATGGTCTGAATTGGCTAGAGCCAGCAGTTTTCTGCGCCATCCACTTGCGCTTCCTGCTTTCTAGCACTTCCTTGCTTCCCTGCTCCACTCTCACTGCCTTGTCCACCAAAGATTGAAAGTCATTTATGTCTTGTGCTATCAATGCCCATTTAATTTCCTCATTCAAGTGTTCTCTGAATCTTTCAATTTTCCTAGCTTCATCGGCCACTTCATAGGTAGCATATCTGGACAAATGATTAAACCGATGCAAATATTCCATTACTGACATGCTTCCTTAAACTCTGGCCAAAGCACCACATGACCCTCTGGCAGGACTGCTTGGTAACTCTCCCACCAAATGGCCGCGGCTCCCTGTAGCTGATATGACGCATATAACACCTTCTCCCTCTCATCACATTGTGCAATAGTTAGCTTGCTCTCTATTGCACGTAACCAGTCGTCAGCCTCTAATGGTTCAGATGACGAGGAAAACACAGGGGGTTGGATTCTCAAGAACTCATTCAGCTTGGACGCTTGTGGTGGTCCTCCATTCCCTCCACGATTTGCACCTAGTGCAGCCAAAGTCTGAGCCATTTGCTGAAGTATCAAAGTATCAGTTTGCCGACCTTGTTCTATCATTGCGAACTTGTGCCATGGTAGGCTCCTCGGCAATTGTTCTCCGAACCGGGATGTTGGGTTCCCCGAGGAGCGGGAGGATCAACTCTAGCCGCTGGGAGGATGAAGCTCCATGCATTGGGTCTTGAGGGTTTGGTTGAGGAGGAGTTGGGACACCCACTCTTGGGGAATGAGTATCCGGATCCTCCGTAGTCCTAAGGATCGACTTAACGACCTCGTCGACCTCATCCTGAAATTTTTTATTCTTTTAGTACCACATATCCGAAGAATATAAAATACAGGATTATCTCATCGAAAATTTCACTAACACAGCTTACCATTTAGAGAGAAAATCCTTTAGCATTTGTTCATACAGCACATATCCAAAAGTCACAACACACATCCAAAAGTCACAAAGATGCATCCAAAAGTCACACAAAGAGTCCTACCTTACTTGCATAATACACATATTGATTACCTAATGCGCACATATACATAGAGTGCTATTACATTCAAACTACTTTACTTTAGTACTAATAGTTTGGATTAGAACTATTGCATCTACTAGTCGGAATCATTTAGGGCTATCCAACCGCCACCAACCCAAGGATAAGGAGGTGGTGGATCCGCATCACAGCTACTTTCCGAGCTAGATGGACTAGAAGGGGCGCCATTGCCATTTGGGTGGAATCGGCGCAGTACTCCCGCCTATTTCGATCCTCGAACTCTTGGCATTATGCGATTTCGACGCGATTGACGCGAGCATTCATATTTAGCCTATGAACTCGACAAATCTTCCTCATCAACTTCACGCTTGCTTCTTGAACCGCTTGACTCGAGGATTGCAATGCTTCACTTCTTTGGCGCAATACATGATCTGCCGGGATGGTAGTAGCATGCGCTTGTACTTTGAAGCCAACAGACGTTAAATCGATAGTAAACATGGTTTGATTTTCTTCTGTCCTAAGTCTTGACTAAACTCGACTAGCACCGCCCATTAACCGAATAGCCATCTGAAATTTTAAAGTGCGAGCAAGAGTAGAAGTAAATACTTGCTATCAACACAAAAGACACATACAAAGTTGCTAACATTCTTGTTATTACTTTGCACAAGTTAAGTTCACCGACTTCTTAATACCTACAAAAGCTACGCCACCTTCATCCCATATTACACAACATCACAAAAGAGCTTACTGACTTCCACTTCCATTCTACCTCCTACATTTCTACCCCAACCTAACACCCTTCCACTTCTTCACAGCGGTCCAGAAGAGGATTCGGCATGGTCACTACTCTTTCCAAAAGCCTTAGAGGTGCACTCCTTGCGCTGAACACTGAGGAGCCTTAGGCGGTAGGTGCAAGTGCTCTTGGGATTTATACCTTTGTCATTCACAAGCCGAGGACAACCTCCTAAAGTAGACATCCTAGCTCCACGACTCGCTTAGGAGTAAAAACATAAGAGGTGGCAGAGGACGACTAGCACTGGAATCTGTGATTCTCCAACACTCAACACCGCCGAGAAACTACCACGAGCTACTCCTACGGCTAGGTGAGTTTCAGAACGCCACACGCCTCCGCGTCTCGAAGCTCTGTGCCAATTGAACATAGTGCCTATCCAACCTATTCACAAAATCCACCATAACCTTAAGGCCCTAGTTCTGTACTCCATTCGAATCCCCATATACATTGCTCCCAATAAGAGGCCTACCAGGAAAATAGAAATACTTGGGACTCAAATCTGGAAGCATACGACGCAACCGAACCACTGCCTGATACGCGGCTTCATTCATCGATGCGTCGATCGAAGACCATATCCCTCAAAACACTTTTCCCCTTCATTGAAAACTGGCCTAGGAGGAATAAACACCCGAGTGGCGTACTCCTTAGTCTCTGAGCTTAGGTATGCCTGAAACACCACATAACGGGGAAGACCCTGAAAATGACATTCTTCCAGCAAGTAGTGCAAAGTGCCCATCATTCCTGAAAGCTCAGGAACCGTGGACTCGTGACATGGGACATAATGGACCATCTACAAGGATAAGAACGTAGTATTAATAATCATAATAACAGATAGTTGAGATGCTACCAATAAGAAAATTAGCAGTTATGCTAAATTTCATTATTAGTAGGGGACAGCTGTTAACTTATTGCCATTTCTACCTTTATATTCCTTATTCGTTTTCTTAAAACCTTTAGCTCCCAGGGTTTCCTACAGTCATTAGGCTCTGATACCAATGCTGTGAGACCCCATTCCGAGGAAAAGGAACTCCATGTGATTACCGTACTAGTCCCTGGATCAGTAGCTAGCACTCACATGTTTACACCATTCATATCACAACCAAAAGCCAAGCTTTAAATTTACAACTTTCCATTGATGTTAATTATACAGAGCATTAGTTACAAGCGAAGATAAAACAGCGGAAGATATTAAATAGCTTAAGATCCAAAAGCCTGGTAGGGGGGTGAATAAGCGTTTTACAAAATTCGATCGCTTGCTAAAACAATCGCTCTAAGCAACCCCTATGTCAAGACCTAATTAAAATTATATGCGGAAGCGATAAACTAGGTTTTGACAATTAAAGCCTAAATCAACTAGGCTCACTAGTGCACTAACTAAATTATGTCTCTATATAAGAATTGCTATATTGAACATACAATTAATACTAAGCAATTCTAAT
Organism: Guadua angustifolia; assembly: GCA_036346375.1. NCBI lineage: Eukaryota > Viridiplantae > Streptophyta > Magnoliopsida > Poales > Poaceae > Guadua > Guadua angustifolia. The sequence continues at coordinate 46,774,091 of CM070506.1, read as the reverse complement.
ATGATCTAGCAATCAATAATATATAGATAATGGAAATGCTAGAATATAAAAGAGACAAGAGACAAGCGAAGTTTTTCCGTGGTGTTAGGAGACTTGCCAGTCTCCCTAGTCCACGTTGAGGCAAGCCCAACCACTTGGACCGGCTCGCTCGAGCACCCGCCTCTTTCCACTAGTCGTGGTTTTCACGCTTGCACATAGGCTCAACCGAACCTTCACAAACTTGTCGGGCTTTCACACCTTGAGAGCTCACAAGCCGACGCCACGCCGTCTAGGAGTCGGCAACCTCCAAGAGTAACAAGCCGCTCCTTGCTTGAACTTCACCGAGCACAACGAATGCGCTCCCGGTGATCACCTAGTGCAACACATGCACCTAGGCCTCCCTCAAGTGCAACACATGCACAAGAGGCTCTCAAACCACTTTCTAATTGCAACACATGCAATTAGTCTCACTCTTTAGCTCAAAACTCACTTGGGAGTATGCAACACATGCAACACTTCACCCAAACCCTTAACCAAGCCAGCAACACCTGCCCCAAGCCCCCCAAGGGGTCTATTTATACCCCACCAAAGAAAACTAGCCGTTGGGGGCAAAACACTGAAATTCGGGCAGAGAGGCCGGTCATACCGCCCCCTGGGCCGGTATGACCGCTCCTCACAAGCCAACGGTCGAAAATCAAACCGTTACACGAAAATCCGGTCATACCGCACCCACCTGCGGTCATACCGCACCCCTCCTGCGGTATGACCGCACCCCTCCAGCGGTATGACCTCTCACAGCAGCACAAAAACATCCATAACTTTTTACTCCGAACTCCGATTTAGGTGATCTTTGATTCTATGCGAAGCTTATCATGAGGGCTACAATCTCCACCCATTGTCAAGATTTAAGCAACCATGGATATTTTTAAATATCACCAAAATTAACCAAACTCTAATGTAGTCATTCAAGTCTAAAATCTGATTTTCCGAAATCCCTCGCATAGGCTTGATGAAGAGCATGACTACAAACTAGAGAGAGTCAATAAAATCAAATATTTAGCCATGATGATCAAGTCATGATCAAAATAACTTTTGCAAAACACATTTGCAAATAACCCGAAAAGCTATAAGATCAATACTCTAGCCATGTAAGGATCAACACATGATCCCGACACTTTGCAAAACACATTTGCAAATGCCAACACATGCTCTAGGATTGAAACCCATAACCTATAGCTTATTTACAAACCACATTTGCAAATAACAAATCAACCGTATGAGCTCTCTACTTGCAACACATGCAAGCCTCTAGCTCCATACAAACACACAAACACCAAATTGTGCTTGAGCTCTCCTTTTGCAACACATGCAAAACTTAGCTCCAAGCAACCACATGTTTTAGAAATATTTGTTTTGCAAATAAAAACAAAACATGAAGCTTCAACAATTGCAACACATGCAAAAATGAACTTCACGTAAAAGCCAACGCATATTACTTATCCTATTTGCAACACATGCAAATCAAAGCTTTATGCGAAAACCAATTTCATACGCTCTTCCTCTTTGCAACACATGCAAATCAAAGTATAAACCAAACACAACCAGGCATAAGCTTAACCCATTCGCAACACATGCCAAATGGTTAACTCTTATGCAAAAACCAAATCCAAATGGTTTGAGCTCGAGTGAACGCAGATTTGAGATCATCAACGCATGATGAAGCTCAAGCTAGGACACAACCCCTCTTAATAGTACGGCGATAAAACTAGACTCAAAGACTACAAAAGTCCTTAGCCTATCTAGTTATACCTTCGCCGCCGCGCGCAAGCAATCCCCTTTGGGGTCTTTATGATCTTCACTTGATACTCCCCCGGGATCATCACTCGACTCCTCTTCTTGACTTCGAGATCTTCTCTTGACGCCCATCACCTCATGATGCCGTCTTTGTCCCGTTCTTAATCATCTCAATCATCTTTGGACCTAACTCAATCACAACTCATAAAATAGTTAGTCCAAGATGTATGGTTGTCTCAATTATCTCTTGCACTCCATTAACACATAATGGATGCCTTTAGATCAATTGAGCACAACCTAAAATCAACTTGAATGATTTAAGTATGTCTTAAGTACAATAATGCAACGCATGCTTCATTATACTTAAGAACTATTCATTTATCCTCAATTAATCATGGAACACCATCAACACATGATGAAGTGTTCTTTAATAATTAATAAGACAAATGAACTCAATTTAAATTATCATTTAAATTGATATGAGTATATATTAACTACACAAGTTTTCATATACTCATGTTGATGAAAAGTAATGATCCATTATATGTAGTCTATATGGAAATGATCATTACTCTAACTCATCAACTATAGAATAAACCCACATGTATATGTGCATAAATATAATTGACTTGAAGATAATATGCACATATTCAATTTGATTATATTGGAGTATATCCTATATTACCATGAGTATACTTATAACTTAGGCAATTCAAATATATACTCAAAGATTTAGTTTCTTTGTCTTGATCTTTATATGTGTCAATAAAGAATAGATCAATACATTGAAACTTTCAAGTTAAATTACAAACTCCCCTAAGTATGTGCATCCATGTAATATATGGATTGGAAAACATGATGCACGTTTTGTGGTTAATTCAATAGGGATATTTGTACTTTAAATTGAATCCAAAGTATGCAATTAATACTGGAAAGAATACATATACATACCTTGGGTTTTTCATTTTTCATCCAAATATGTGACCACTAAATATAAGCTCAATAAACATGTTAGTCTCATAAAGATTTGGTTTGTCATTAAACACAGATTAAATATTAATTAACATCAATCACCAAAACCAAAGGCGCTTGAACTTACAATCTCCCCCTTTTTGGTGATTGATGACAAACCCACTAATTCACTCTATTATTACTTTATTTGGATGAAAACAATGCTTTAGTAATATCATTTGTTATAGTTTACCTACATTAAGCATACTCCCCCTATTTGGTATGAAAATCCAAATAACACAAGAGGTAATTAGTCAAACATTCTCCCCCTTTTGGCATTAAACACCAAAAATGGGAAAACCAACTTAGAAAATATCTTGAAAAATATTCTCCCCTTTTAAGTAAGCATTCTCCCCCTTTTGGTATTTAACCATCCTTTTCAAAGAAGGTCATATAAGAATTAGAAATGAACACTTATGACCTTGGCAAGGAATTGAAAGAGTTTATGACAAAAAAAATATTAAGGTCATACAAGAATTCAAATAAAAGTTTATGCCAAATGTAAACTTGTTTTATTTGAAATATGGCTATCACCTTTAATCCTTCTTTTAGGCCATATTTGAAGATTTGGATACCACTTGAAAGGATAATCATGACAAGCAAGGTAAGGGTATCACACGGGTTATTTGAAACAAATTCAAATAACTCACTACTCATTTTATTAGGCTTTGCAAATTTTCAACAAGATTCTTTTGAAGAATCCAATAATTTGCCTAACCGGGTTAACGAGGAACCCAGAAGAATTACTACTTGAAAAATTAGATACCACTTGTAAAAACTATCTCAAGGGCTTTTGCAAGAAGATCCAAAAGAATTAAGCATTTTCAAGTTTCTTGAAAGACAATGCTCAACGAGAGATTTCCTCTTTATGTATTTCAATTCATAAAGAATCTCACACAGAGAGTTCTTAAGCGATTGAACTTACAATTTTAACTTGAGAGGAAAAATCTTAATCAAGAATGTTGGGTATCGAAGAAATACTATCAAGAGGCAATGAAAAACCACTTGTAGGAAATAATTGAATTCAATGATATCACTTAAAAAGAATTCAAATAATCAATGATATCACTAGAAGAAATGAACAATGAGATCCATGATACCTCTTGGAGAAAAGAGAAACTCAATGATACCACTTGTAAGGGTCATTTTGCATGAGGATACCACTTCTGAGAAAGGCATTGATTTTTTGTTTCAAAACAATCTCATTTTCATAACGATAAGAGCTATATGCCAATTAAAGATCAACTTGATACCATGACATAGCCAAAAAGGAGATCCTCTTTGAAACATACAAAACTCGATTAAAACAAGCTCCAAAAGGATCATAAGGTAAATCATGGAGATAATACATTTAAACATACTCAAGTTTTATTTTGAGAGGTTCTTTCAACTTAAAACCACTTTGAACATATGAAAACTACAAGGGTCTCACAAACTGAAATTTCAGATTTTCAGATTTTGACAATTCATTTAGGCTTCAAAAGAGGGCTGAAAAACTGCTCAAATGAGGTCTAACAAATCTGATAAAATTTTGCATAATAGACAAACTATTGAGGATCAATTATTGTAAAGGTGGTCCCCTCAAATTATGCCCCTATTTGGAGATACAAAAATCACAAATCAGCTCAAAAACATGCAAAAGTCTGAATTTTCAGACTTTTGACAAAAGAGGGAAAAGCCCATAACTTTTTCAAATGAAGTTAAAATTACTTCAAATTGTGCAGAAATATACTTTTGATTCCTAAGAAACTTTTCCAAAAAGAATTTTTGAAAAAGGAGTCTCCAATCAAAAGATATGCTAAATTTTACTTTGTAGGTATGAATTTTACTCAAAGAGAAGAAAAGTCAAAACTTTTTCAAATAAAGTCAAAATGATTTGAAACTTTTCAGAAATGAACTTTGAACTATTTAGAAGGTTTCTCAAAAATAATTTCCTTAAAAGGACATTTCGTTCAAAAGATATGGCGGATTGCGCTTTGTAGGTATGAAAAGAAATTCAATTTGCATCAAATGCTCAAAATGGAATCCGATTTGAAATTTTTGGAGATTTGAACTTTCATGGCTTTGTATGAGTTGAAAATACTATTTCAAGCCAAGAAACACAAAGAAATCCAATCGAAATAGCAAAACTCACAATATGCAAGAATGGGTCATTTTGGGTCAAGTGAAGAATTTTGGCCAAATTCAAATAGCTATACCTTTTGAACGGTTAGTCGTTTGAAAAAACTTTGAACTAAAGAAATACTTGAAATGACCAACCCTACGAGTTTTGTATTGACCACTTTTTCAAAAACTCGATAGATTTTAACTTATGAAAATATTTCATTTAATCCAAAATCAAGATTCTATAAGATGCATTTGTGGCCAATTTTGCTATTTTGTTTCTAGAATAGGAATTTTCACTCCGAAAGCATTGTAAAACACTTAAAATACATATTTAAGAACTTTTATAAAGATTTTCGCAAATGTAGGCCTTTTAAATAAAAATTTTGACTTTTGACCAAAGAGGTTCATATGAAGGATATGCATGCATATGGTTTTGAACATTATTTCAAAAAGTATGAAATGAAGCAAATGAGAAGATATTTGATTGGAGTTAATATGTATGAGTTTGAAATACCATTTGGAACCAAGATATGGCTAGGAATCCGGTCCAAGAGGTGAAACTCACAAAGTGCTACAATGTGACCAATATAGGTCAAGTATAATTTTAAAGTGAGTTTCAAAATCAAATAACTTTTGATAGATCGGTCTTTTGGAAATCTTTTGAATACGAGAATTGTTAAGAATGACCAACTCTATGTTTTTCGTTTTGGAGCTATATTCAAAATCACTTTACAATTTATTCTATGAAAATTATAAATTTAAAACAAAAACAAGATAATAGTAACTAGCATTTGGAGTTAAAACTCATTTTCTTTGCAAAATAGATTTGTGAACCCAAAACCTTTGGAAAAACATTTCAAAAGCATTTGTATACATTTTTCAACTAGTTTTTCACAAGATTAGTAATAGTATATAAATTTTTGTCTTTTGGCTGAATGGTTGATTTTGAATATATATATATATATATATATATATATGCACTTATATCAATATGGGCACACTTAAGGATGTGATATACATGGATATGAATTAACACTCCCCTTAATGTGCCACTTTCTAAACTTGCTCAAGATTTGCAATAAGAGAATAAATAAGAGGCGAGAGCAAGTGTCCATACCAAGCAATCTAAATTGATTCTAGCATGAATATTACAATATAACCTACACAAGGCTATACAATATGAGAATCAATTTAAATACTTGTTACCCGAGATGGCATTAGCTCATGATGGACTTGATTATCTTAATGCTTGGCTCCATTTTGCAATTGATGAAGACTTGGTCCTTGAAGAAACTAACGTCCAATCCATCTCATTTCACCTAAAAATCTTTTAGGCGATTTTTGGTACCCAATCCTTGTTGGGTCCGACAACGTTAGTCACAATTGATTTAGGAACCCAAATGGTCCTAACATTAATAGTCTTAGGTGACCTAACATTACTAGCAATGGATTTACGATAGTTATTGCTCCTAAGCGATTTATTGGCATTGAAATGAGTATACTTAGGAGCTTTAGCATTCTCAGCAAATCCATTCCTAGTTTGATCCTTTCTAAGCACATGATAATCATTATAGTAAGAACGCTTAGAGGATCTAGCAAAATTAGCAAATACTTTGCTATTGTTATTTCTCCTAAGCAATATATTTGAATTGAATTGAGTGGGCTTAGGAGTCATAACAAATTTAGCAAACCCATTTCTAGATTTACTCTTCCTATGCAAATGAATATAGTTTTGAGCCGGCATAGGGGACTTGACAAGCTTGGCAAACACATTGCCATTCTTGTCCTTCCTAAGCATATAATTGTTATTAATAATAATAGGCTTAGGAGTGATACCTTTGGGACAATCCTTACCGAAATGTCCCTTTTCTCGGCAATTGAAACACGTTACACCGTTTGGTCCTCTCTTGACCTTCTTGTTGTGCTCAACGCCGGTATGCCTCATGGTTGATGCTTGTGGCTTGTCATCCACTTTGTTAGGGCACACGGAGGCGAGGTGGCCATTCTTGTTGCAAGCGAAGCACTTGATAGTCTTCGAATGTCTCGCATTGTGCCTCGTCTTGCTATTCTCCCTCTTGGAGTTGTAGCCAAGTCCTCGCTTGTCTTGAGGCGCCCTTGGCTTGCTCAAGATTTCGTCGAGGAGGGATTTTCCTTTAACGCACCTCTTCAAGTCATTTTCTAACTTAATAACTTGAGCCTTGAGCTCGTTGTTTTCCTCTACAATATTAGCATCTAAAGACATAGAGGAACTAGAAGCTATTGAATTAGAGCTACAAGGCAAATCATCGCTAGAGGTGGATATGCATTTATTCGATGAATTGTTTGTAATTGGAATTGAGTGAGGCAATTCATCAACTAAATTGCATTGAGTGGCAATATCCACACTAGCTTTACTAAATTCCTTGAAAAGGAGTTTCTCATGATTTTCTTTTAGAACATCATAATCATTTTGAAGTGATTCATGTTCTAACTTCAAAATTTTATATTTCTTTTTCTCCTTTCCAAGAAATTCATTGAGCTCCTCTAGCATATTCATTAATTCGTCATAAGAGGGCTCACCTTCATCATCACTTACCTCATTCTTACCTTTTCGCCATAAAGCAAACGAATTTTTGATGGAATTGAAAAATTGTTGTCGCTTGAGGCGGAGGATGAGGTTGATGGAGTTGTCGGTTCATCATATGATGTAGAAGATGAAGGATCATCAACTGACACTTCTTCCTCAATGCAATCCTCATTTGATGTGGACATTTCATATAATTCTTGAATCTTGGTCCACATTGCATGAGCGCTCGAGAGGTTGCATATGAGATTGAAAATTTCTACGCTCACAACGCTAAATAAAATGTTAGTAGCTTGAGCGTCGAGATGTAGACATTTCTCCTCTCCTTTAGTTGGAGCAATATTATTTAGTGGAGAAGAAATGCCGACATCTACGATCCACCATATTTGTGGGCTCATGGATTTAAAATGACTAATCATAAATATTTTCCATGAAGCATAATTAGAGCCATCAAATATATATGAATCGGTGGAATGCACTAAACCTCTATTTGCCATCCTTTTTACTCTCTAGACGGTTAAGCCTAAAATGAGAGTGGCCGTGGCTCTGATACCACTTGTAGGGTCGAGGATGCGCCTAGAGGGGGGGTGAATAGGCGTTTTACAAAATTCGATCGCTTGATAAAACAATCGCTCTAAGCAACCCCTATGTCAAGACCTAATTAAAATTATATGCGGAAGCGATAAACTAGGTTTTGACAATTAAAGCCTAAATCAACTAGGCTCACTAGTGCACTAACTAAATTATGTCTCTATATAAGAATTGCTATATTGAACATACAATTAATACTAAGCAATTCTAATATGATCTAGCAATCAATAATATATAGATAATGGAAATGCTAGAATATAAAAAGAGACAAGAGACAAACGATGTTTTTCCGTGGTGTTCAGAGACTTGCCGGTCTCCCATAGTCCACGTTGAGGCAAGCCCAACCACTTGGACCGGCTCCCGCTCGAGCACCCGCCTCTTTCCACTAGTCGTGGTTTTTCACGCTTGCACGTAGGCTCAACCCGAACCTTTACAAACTTGTCGGGGCTTCTCACACCTTGAGAGCTCCCGCGCACGACGCCTACGCCGTTTAGGAGTCGGCAACCTCCAAGAGTAACAAGCCGCTCCTTGCTTGAACTTCACCGAGCACAACGAATGCGCTCCCGATGATCACCTAGTGCAACACATGCACCTAGGCCTCCCTCAAGTGCAACACATGCACAAGAGGCTCTCAAACCACTTCCTAATTGCAACACATGCAATTAGTCTCACTCTTTAGCTCAAAACTCACTTGGGAGTATGCAACACATGCAACACTTCACCCAAACCCTTAACCAAGCCAGCAACACCTGCCCCAAGCCCCCCAAGGGGTCTATTTATACCCCACCAAAGAAAACTAGCCGTTGGGGGCAAAACTGAAATTGGGAGAGAGGCGGTCATACCGCCCACAGGCAGTATGACCGCTCCTCTAAGCCAACGGTCGAAAATCAGACCGTTACACAAAACCCGGTCATCTGCACCCCTCTGTGGTATGACCGCACCTCCGGCAGTATGACCTCTCACAAAGAAACACAAAACATCCATAACTTTTACTCCGAACTCCGATTTAGGTGATCTTTGATTCTATCTGAAGCTTATCATGAGGGCTACAATCTCCACCCATTTTCAAGATTTAAGCAACCATAGATATTTTTAAATATCACCAAAACCAAACTCTAATGTAGTCATTCAAGTCTAAAATCTGATTTTCCGAAATCCCTCGCATAGTCTTAATGAAGAGCATGACTACAAACTAGAGAGAGTCAATAAGATCAAATATTTAGCCATGATGATCAAGTCATGATCAAAATAACTTTTGCAAAACACATTTGCAAATAACCCGAAAAGCTATAAGATCAATACTCTAGCCATGTAAGGATCAACACATGATCCCGACACTTTGCAAAACACATTTGCAAATGCCAACACATGCTCTAGGATTGAAACCCATAACCTCTAGCTTATTTACAAACCACATTTGCAAATAACAAATCAACCATATGAGCTCTCTACTTGCAACACATGCAAGCCTCTAGCTCCATACAAACACACAAACACCAAATTATGCTTGAGCTCTCTCCTTTTGCAACACATGCAAAACTTAGCTCCAAGCAACCACATGTTTTAGAAATATTTGTTTTGTAAATAAAAACAAAACATGAAGCTTCAACAATTGCAACACATGCAAAAATGAACTTCACGCAAAAGCCAACGCATATTACTTATCCTATTTGCAACACATGCAAATCAAAGCTTTATGCGAAAACCAATTTCATATGCTCTTCCTCTTTGCAACATATGCAAATCAAAGCATAAACCAAACACAACCAGGCATAAGCTTAACCCATTCGCAACACATGCCAAATGGTTAACTCTTATGCAAAAATCAAATCCAAATGGTTTGAGCTCGAGTAAACGCGGATTTGAGATCATCAACGCATGATGAAGCTCAAGCTAGGACACAACCCCTCTTAATAGTACGGCGATAAAACTAGACTCAAAGACTACAAAAGTCCTTAGCCTATCTAGTTATACCTTCGCCGCCGCGCGCAAGCAATCCCCTTTGGGGTCTTTATGATCTTCACTTGATACTCCCCCGGGATCATCACTCGACTCCTCTTCTTGACTTCGAGATCTTCTCTTGACGCCCATCACCTCATGATGCCGTCTTTGTCCCGTTCTTAATCATCTCAATCATTTTTTGGACCTAACTCAATCACAACTCATAAAATAGTTAGTCCAAGATGTATGGTTGTCTCAATTATCTCTTGCACTCCATTAACACATAATGGATGCCTTTAGATCAATTGAGCACAACCTAAAATCAATTTGAATGATTTAAGTATGTCTTAAGTACAATAATGCAACGCATGCTTCATTATACTTAAGAACTATTCATTTATCCTCAATTAATCACGGAACACCATTAACACATGATGAAGTGTTCTTTAATGATTAGTAAGACAAATGAACTCAATTTAAATTATCATTTAAATTGATATGAGTATATATTAACTACACAAGTTTTCATATACTCATGTTGATGAAAAGTAATGATCCATTATATGTAGTCTATATGGAAATGATCATTACTCTAACTCATCAACTATAGAATAAACCCCACATGTATATGTGCATAAATATAATTGACTTGAAGATAATATGCACATATTCAATTTGATTGTATTGGAGTATATCCTATATTACCATGAGTATACTTATAACTTAGGCAATTCAAATATATACTCAAAGATTTAGTTTCTTTGTCTTGATCTTTATATGTGTCAATAAAGAATAGATCAATACATTGAAACTTTCAAGTTAAATTACAAACTCCCCCTAAGTATGTGCATCCATGTAATATATGGATTGGAAAATATGATGCACGTTTTGTGGTTAATTCAATAGGGATATTTGTACTTTAACTTGAATCCAAAGTATGCAATTAATACTGGAAAGAATACATATACATACCTTGGGTTTTACATTTTTCATCCAAATATGAGACCACTAAATATAAGCTCAATAAACATGTTAGTCTCATAAAGATTTGGTTTGTCATTAAACACAGATTAAATATTAATTAACATCAATCACCAAAACCAAAGGCGCTTGAACTTACAAAGATGCCCAAACCAAAACCCCACGGGCATCGACTAGGCAAACACCCTAGAAGAAGTCATCGTCGAACTCCCCGAGACCTACTTGGAGGAACGCTTCTTGAGGCACATCACAGGACTTCCTTCGACCAAAGTTGATAGCAAGAATGAGTACGGTTGTACTCGGCAAGACTTAATAGCAAATGCAATATTAGTCGTCGAGGGCTATATCAAAGGAACAGCACTAAGTTATTTTGCATTTTGCGAAAGAATTTAAACATATGACATAATAGATTGCAATTCGCATTTTCAAGAAACAGCATGAGATTTGTATAATTGCGGAAAGTAAACATGTTCCAGGACATAGCATTCCCAATGGCGAAACTCTACACAAGTCGATCCTTTGACTCAAACAATTGGTTATCAAAACAGAACCAAACCATTTTATAAAAATGGAAAACTCTAACATTGGAATGTATTTGAGACAAGTATTCTTAGGAAAAATTTTCAGCTCAAGATATTGCTCCAGTAATTTATAAAATTTCTGACATTGTGTTTTTTCAGCTTTTGTTGTTTTCTGTTTTCAATTTAATTGGGGCTTTATCCCATCTGATAACTCTCTGAGATTTTTACCAATGGTAAATCTGTATCAAAGGTGACTTGGTAAATTTTTCATTTGGGGCCAGCTCTAGATATTTTTCAAATTTCAGAGAATGCACTGTTTCTAGTCAACTTGGCCTCTCTTTTTATTTTTAATATTCAAATTGATATTGGTATCTTTTTATCAGTGTATAAATTGATTTCTCCACCTATTTAAATTCAGAAAATAATTTATTCCAAATTCTTCTTTGGTTCTTTTAATTTCTCCTACTTCCTTTATTTGTCTTTGCAACCCAAAATCCAAGAATCAATTCAAGAAAAACCACAAATTCCATAAAACTCAAAAATACTCAAAATGCAATATTTATATTATAGCATTTCACTGTTTAGAATTTCCAGGATGTTACAGGGGTGTTTGGGACAGCTCTAGCTCCACCAAAATCTGTGAAGTTGGTGGAGCAGGGTATTTCTAACTCCAGAAATTTATAGAGCTGGAGCTGTAGGTACATTAAGAGTGTCTAGGTAGATCATCTTGTTTACATTTTAGACTAAAATATAAACTTAATTCACTCTATTTTAGCCTATAAGTTACAGCTCTGAACTGGAGTTGGGAGCTGGAGCTCTCCCAAACAGGGTCTAAGAGTGTTTAGGTAAATCATATTGTTTACATTTAAGACTAAAAATATAAACTTAATTCACTTTATTTTAGCCTATAAGTTTCAGATCTGAGCTGAAACTCTCCCAAACAGGACCTAAAAATCTATTTTTATGGTTCATCTAAAATTTATCTAAAATTTTTAAATCTCACTGAAATTTTGTTCTCCGACCACGGGCGATGAGCGGGTTTGCTGCGTCCGCGTCTGAAAACGACGGCGAGCGAAATCGTCAGACAAAGCTTTCAAACTTTTGGGCCCAATACTCTTAATATGTCGGGCTAATCTGCGCCCCTCAGCACGGAGTATGCCAAGGTCTGGACGACGCAAACCATCGTGCTCGCTGGAGGGCCTCATTTTGTAAAGCAATTCCGGACCCTGGCGAGTTCCCGTGGACCGGCCGAGCCAACGTCCTATCACTTGGGCCGTCATTTTACTGTGCCGCGTGGGATCGAGAGGTCTGCCACCCTACCATTCCAAACAGCGACAGAGACCGATTCCATTGGCGACAGGCCTTTGTCTCTATTTTAAATAGTGACAGTTCTCTGTCGTCAATTGAAATAGTGATAGAGAGGTAATTTTTTATAGTTGTAACTTGCAAAAAAATGTTTACAGAATGGGGGATTTGTTTGTGCAAGATGCACATCGTGATTTTTATTGATCCTACACTCTGCCGAAATGATATAGGAGAAGTTAGAGAAAATTACAAGCGGTTTTGTCATCGGATAGTGAAATTCGTTGTAGACATAATACCGTGATGTGTTATTTTAATGTTGGAAGGAACAGAACGAAGGATAGTATAGCATTTCATAGTGAAAGCGGGAGTACATTCCACATACACTTTAGATCGATGCCGATGTTGGCTTACTAGTTCTGGGGTACAAATGATCACATAGAGGGACAATAAATATAAACTACGTGGAAGACAGTTTGGGGCCTTTCGCAATTGGAAACAGGGGTACATGGATACTATGCTATGGATAGAGGCCGCTATAGGTCAAATGTGTAGCCGTACAACACCCACATAGAATGTTGATCATCTAGGTGGCGTGGACGTAGTTGGCTATCATGATGAGTGGTAAAAATATAGCTGCATGCTCATGTTCTCGTAACTTGATGGGTGAGGTAGTCATTGCCAAGGTGGACACCTCTTCGTTGTTCCTCTCCCTAGTCCTTTGATGCCGTAGATTGTTATTCTGCCTGTGGAGCTCAATGTTCTGCTTGCGGAATGCTTCGATGTTGTTCTTCTCTACCTACAGCAGTTGCTGCATTTCTTGAAGACGTATGAGGAGGGTGTGGATGTCCACATCCTAGAGTCTGGGATCATGGCCTCGAGACCCTGTGTGCCCCCTCTGCCTCATGTACCCCTGGAGTGCTTGCTCTACTTGCCATTGTAATGGATTCAAGAAGCTCGATTGAGGTGCATGGGTTATATATAGGTTTATAGGCTTGGCCAAAAATATGGTACGGGGGTGCGAGTGTGTTGTCAATTTTGCCTGAGAAAGCGAGAAGGGACAGCGTGTTGTCAAATCGGACTGGTAAATCTATAGATAATATGTTGTTATTTCACTATAAGAAAGCGAGGGCAGCATGTGTTCAACGGTATTTTATTTACCGCGCCAACCTTGAGTGGGAAAAAAAAAAAGTAGCCGCTTTAATCCCGCAGATGGCTTGCGTGGAAATACCCAGCGGTCCCAGCCGTTCACCGAAATATGTGGCAGTACACTAAAACCTTGAAGAATTAGTGCCATACGTAGTAGTACACTAAAAAACTTGAATCAGCACCATGCCGACAGCTGAATTCACCACGTGTCACTCCTTCGTGATTCCGCGCTCGTGTGGGGAGCCATACTTTTGCGGCGCAGGCTCGGTGGTGCGGGGGGCGGCTCAACGCAGCTCGAGACGGGGAGGTGATAGGGACGGCTCGGCGGCGCTTGAGGTGGGGACGGCGGGCTCGAGGCAGGCAGACGACATGGGGAGGCGGGTCAAATTTACATCATATTGTTAATTAGAAGCATGTATAAAAAGAGAGAAAAATAGAATGACCGATATCCTTCAATTTATTTCACCATCACATACAAGCATGCACGGGACAGCTTTGCCGTAGGATAAAATAGTAAAGTACAGTGGTAGTTCATGTAAGCTAGGTTGCGCATACAAGTTCGGTAAAATATAAACATCACAGAAACTCCATAAATTAGGGCAGAATTGTACGATTGATGATTACATGCCTGCCACGCAGGAGAATGTTAATTTGACGGGCTACAGTTTTAGAATTACACGCTGACCGAATGAATGGCAAAATATGAATTCAACGGTGGCCCAAAATGTCGACACGAATGAGGCAGCACCGACCACGTAGAGGACTGGATCACCTGCTTTATTATCACTGTCTTGTAATGGCGAAGGACCTGGTCCTGGAATGGAATTGCATCCACTTCCCAGTGACGCCTTGTATAGGTTGTTGTTTCCCTTATAGCTATCCATATCAAATGAGCCAAATTGACCAGAGTTTGGTATACACCCTGACAAGTTGTTGTATGTCACTGAGAACACAGCCAGTGATGACAAATGAGTAAACTGCCATGGTATTGGTCCACTCAACTTATTGCGGGATAGGTCTAAGCTTTCAATCTCGCTCATGTTTGCCAAAGTTGCTGGAATTAGGCCCGTAAATAGATTATAGGATAGATTGAGCGACTTGATGTGGTTCATATTTCCTAACTCCCAAGGAATTTCTCCGGACAGCTTGTTTGAAGATAAGTCGATACCGGAAAACAAATTGATGAAATTACGCCTGTATGTGTAAAGACTCCATTTAGTAGCAAAGCGGAAGCCTCTTTGTTCGTAACAAGTGGAGTACTTGAAGGATAGATATTGGAAGCCATGCCCACACATTAAGGTCCAATAGTACAAATAATATGATTTTTCTTCAAATGAGAGCTGGTTCCCAATGCATGATGGCAATGACCCTGACAGACTGTTGTTTGATAAATCAATTATCCTTGATGATTGGAGTTGACATATGCTGGGAGAAATTTGCCCTTCAAACTTATTGCTGCCCAAGGAAAGATACCTAATGTTAGCTAGATATCCTATCCATTCAATGTTTCCGGTGAATTGGTTGTGACTGAGGTCCAAAGCTGTGACAGCGGAGAAAAAGTATGGTAGTACATCGCCTGTCAAGGAATTCCCAGAGACGTACAGAATCTCATTCACTATTGGATTGCTACAGTTTGGTAGAGTCCCTGAAAGATTGTTATTTGAAAGATCAAGCATAGAGGTTGCTAAACTGCAAATGCTTGGATGTATTTCACCTGCGAAACTATTGCCAGCAAGAATCAAAGTCAACAAGCCTTGAAGGTTCCAGAAAGAAAAATCGAGTTTACCAGACAACTTATTATCATGGAAATCCAATGTTCCATCTTCAAAATATGCTGTTAGATTTTGAGGCAGTGGTCCGTCAAATTTGTTCCCATCCATGTACAATCCGGTCTTGATTGACAAATGACTTGTCCCACCAAGTATGAGACCACCAAGTTCGTTGTTGGAGACCTTCAAGTATTGCAGACTGGTATAATTAGTGAGCAAGCATGCTGGCATTTCACCTGATAAGTTGTTGTTTGATAGGTCTAAAATTTCCATGCTACTAATGTTGCACAACGATGAAGGTATATCTCCGGCAATCATATTGAAAGAAAAATCTAGAAAGGTCAAATTTGGAAACATTGAGCTGATGTTGGCCGGTAGATATCCGGAAACGCGGTTCATAGACAGGCTGATAACTAGGACATTCGTTTGGGGGTACCATACAGAGTCCAATGATCCGGTGAGCGAGTTATTTCCAAGGTTAAGGTAAAGTAATTTTGCTTTCTTTGTAAACAACCAATTGGGCATGCTCCCAGGCAAGTTATTGTTGGAACCTCTAATTGATGTTGCCTACGAAGAAAATGAGGTTTTGTAATAATGCTGTTGTCAAGTTCACAACCAGAGAGCAGTAGCTTTTTCAATTGGAATGAAGGTGTCCAACCAGGGAAATTAACACCGACAGACAACTTAGCGTTTCTTGAAAGATCTACCATCTCGAGATTGGTGAGGTTTCTCAGCGAGAAGAATGAAAAATTACCACTTAAACTGTTCATGGAAAAGTTTAGAGCCTTAAGTGATGAAGAAGGATTTGAAGACGTGCTCATAGGAATACTTCCTTCAATGAGATTTTGTGAGAGATCCAAGTGTTCAATATGAGGAAGTGTAAATAAGGATGCTGGGAGGCTTCCATTGAATTGGTTGGAACTCAGATACAATTCTCGTAGATTCCTGAGGTTTTCGAAAGCTGCAAAGCAATTGGAGTGTGTAATAAGTACAAACTGCACCAACATAAAAACGTAAATATTTGTAGCAAAGGTCGTGTTTATACCTAAAGTCGGAAGCGTTCCAACCATGCCATTAAACTCAAGATGTAAAACTTCCAGTGAACCCAATTTCCCAAGAGATGATGGGATAGTACCATTCAAGCAGTTGTTACTGAGGTTGAGATGCGAAGCTTGGTTAATCCTACCAAACCTGAGCATGTTGTTCCATACAAGCAGAATAAGCCTCTTTTCAATATCTTCACACTCCCTCCTAATATTCACGTAAAAAGGAAAAGAGATTTGCATGTGTATAGTGGAAGTACTCACATACCTTCCCAACTGTGAAAAATGGCATCGTTCATAGAGAAATCAAGGAACTGAAGCTCAGGGAACGCTGAAAAGGCTGTCGAATTCAGGTTCATCCGACATCCAGTTTGAGGGGAGAATTCATCACTGAGGGAGGAGAGCCTAGAGAGGTAGAGATGGGATATGCGTTTTGTGCTGTTGTTGCATATGACGCGTTCCCAGGAACAGCAGTTATCACTCTCTAGCCATGAAGGAGGTATCCCGACAGTTGTGCCTAGCAATGAACTGCGGATATTCAATAGGGCAGTCCTCTCCTCCTCGAAACAGCCATTGGACATGCAAGACATGGCCAACAATACGCATAGGATCCCAAATAGGGATGCCTGTGAAAAGTAGCAGCTCATCGGAGAACAAGCTTTGTTTTCTTCTATGCACCTTCTAACACTGCAAACTGCAGGAGTACTTGAGAAGGATGAGAGGTGAGTGCTCTCCATGGTATCTATAGGAAGCCGTGGCGGGTTTCATTGGCAGAAATAAAAAAGAAAAAAATAAGAAAGATAATTAATGATAAAGAATTGACGGTTGAGGTAAGGAAAAAGTAATGCCGTACATGCTACGCTTTGAAACAGCGTAAGAGAAGGCTGAACGGCTGGCTATATAGCATTAAGCATGCATATGATTGGTCGCCAACGCTCTTTTAAAAAGCGCACTTGGGCTATTTTAAAAAGCACACTTGGGAAGTTTAATGGCATTATTGCATTAACAGCCATGACCATTGAGAGAATATCTGCCAATGAAAAAGAAAATAGCCAACCATAATATAATGCATTTGGTCTCCGATCCGTTTCTTGCGTTCATATGGTGTCATCACCTTGGTCAATTTTTTTACGCTGTCAAATTGTCTATAGTCCCATCTCGTAGCCACTCGGCACTCTCGATCTAGAAGTCGACAGCTTCAATTTTGTTACTAATTATTAAGAGTCACTATTATTGTTCTTTCTTGTTATTATGCATCTGGGTACTATTCTAACTTTCATCCATTCCTTCTAAAATTAAGAGATATGAATCTTTTTTATGAAAAGCATAAGACCAAAAAAAAAAAACCGAAGAGCTAATGTGAGTACCTAATTCTAAATTAAATATACTATTTATTCAACGTGAACACTCGAGGCTTAGCAGTTACAATGCAAGTTTCTTAGCTGTTTTTACATGTGACACATAGGACAAAGAGCTGATGTGGCAGTCAATTAATTAAGAGAGAGAGTGAAACTATTTCTGATTTTTGAAACAGTTTCTTCACATAGCTCAAAGCCATGAAACAGCTAAGATACCCCATTGGAAGGTCATACCTGTTTCATACATGGGTCCAAGCAATAAAACTGACCAATCGAGATGTATCTATTAAATATGTAGGATATGTTGCCTTTGGATAGATAGTTTCTTTTACCATTTCATGCTGACTTCTAAATCACCATTTAATGCACTCTCTCTCCTACATGGCACACTTTTAGATTTTTTTAACAGTTTATGGTATCAAATAATATACTTTATATGCTTAAGAATATATTAACATATTTTGTAGACTATTTATATTTTTAAGACATCATAAACTTTAAGAATGACAATAGAAGCTTTAAAAAAATTAACTTAAGAGATGTAATTGAAGTAAAAGATTTGATTGAAAAAAATCATTGAGAATAATAAGTTATTGGGGTTCTTAGAAACGTAACAACTTTTCATCTTGCATAGATCATATAGCTATATACCCCCATTCTTTCTTCGTTAGTAACTCTTTTTTCAAAATATATACAATACATGTACCTCTATTTAATCTCAAGTAATATGCTGATTATTTTACATAGTATTAGAGTACATTACTCACATATACACTGATACATCATGGGCGACTTACTTTGAACGTATCTTCTTTACACGTTGGTTCCCTGTAGAACCATATGTCTTATATTTCTTATTGAACGCCCCACAACTTTTCTGCTTCAATCGCCAATAGTAAGTCTAATTTTTTATCGATCCCTCTCAACTGCTTCCCTTTTAATGTAATACTCTATCGTATAACTATATTCTATTTCTCTTCAATTATTACTTAATGCTGAACATTACGACATCAACATGCAATCAATGCATACATGTACAAGTATTGATTATCCCTATCGGAGACACCCTCATGCTCTCACCAGTGGCCTCAAGCCTATTCCATGGAGTAGCGTCATCTCTACTCTGAGGTTTTTACAATTTGTTTTGATTCAAACGAATTCATAAATGCATATACACATGTAAGATATTATATATGCTTGATTTACGCTTGTCCCATATCGGTCACTTCTTTTATTCGATGTTTGCCAACTCAACGATGTTGTTTTCTCACTAACACGATAACGTCCTATCTTCTATGAGGCTAGCATGTTTGGTTTAGTCGTTATCTAACAATATGCATACGTCCCTCAATAATGATGGCACATTTCTAGCTACCCAATGGATATATATATCCTCAGTAACTCGTCTTCTATGTAAATCCTCATCTCCTCTCTATCAGGATCTCCCCATCACCAAACTTCTTTTGCTACTGACTTCTTCAACAATGCAGATGCACACCACTTGTCATCGCGGCTTTTGGCTCCTTCGGCTTTATTTTATTTTTGTTCCAAAATTTAGTTATTTTTTGTTGAATTCATACAGAAATCTAATAGATGATGTTTCTTTAATTTTTATACCGGATTATATTTATTAGGATTTTATTTAGAAATATGTATGGAAATTGAATTGGAATTCTTGTGCAAAACAAATTAGCATTTTTTGTTTGTTTACATTTCAAATTATATGTGTGTGTAATTGGATCATACATACCATAGATTTTTTAATTTAGTTTTAGGTTGGAATCGTATCTAAATCCAATTGGTATATTTTTATTTTATTTTATTTTTATTTCGCTTTAGAGTTAGTATGGAAATTAAATTGCTTATTTTATTTTATTTTTATTCTAAATTTTAGTTTTAGGTTAGTATTCATATACAAATCAAATTAATAATTTTTAATTTATTTTTGTTTTGAATTTTATTTTTATTTTGATGTTCTTATGGAATTCAAATTGCTAGTATTATTTTATTTTTATAGGAAATTTTGGTTTTTTATTATACTTGATATAGACTCTTTATTTTAATGTTAGTATGGATATCAAACTCCCATTTTTATTATTTTATTCCAAATTTCAGTTTTTATGTTGGAATTAATTCAAATCCAACTACTAATTTTTATTCTAAATTTTAATTTTATTTTGATGTTCTTATAGAAATCAGATTACTAATTATCTTCTTTTTGTATTCTAAATTTTTAAAAATTTTATTCGAAATTTCAATTTTATTTTGATGTTCATATGAAAATTAGATTATTAATTATCTTTTATTTTTGTTCCAAAATTTTTTATTGTACTTGGACTCTTTCTTTTAATCATATAGAAATCAAATTTCTAATTTTATTTTATTTTATTCTGATTTTTTTGTATTGTACGTGACACAAACTTTTGTATTGTACATGGCACAAACTCTTTGTATTAATCTAAACCATTATAATCTGGACTCACCACGATCAACGGTGTAAATCTTTCTTTTTTTTCTCCGATTAATGTTGGAATTTCTAGTTTTGAGAGTGAACGTTGTGGCTTTTGTTGCTTCTTCTTTAATAATATAATAGATTGGCCTATTGGATGGCCGATTTCCTTTAATTTCAAAGCATATATGGTTTAGTATTGAAACGACCCCTATTTTTACATAGAATGCAAAAATAGAAATCTTATGTGCATACAGTACTAGTCCCTAGATCAGTAACTAGTACGCACATTTACAACAATTAAAATCACAACCATACATTATATATATTAAGCGGAAACTAATAAACACATAAATCTTACAACTCAGAGTATATAGCAGCAAAAGAAGCAAGGCCTTGTAGAGTGCACATCCATCCCGCAGGCAACTGATGTAGTGACCCCCACTTTAGCACGAATGCCAAAACGGAAATCTAATGTGCACACAATACTAGTCCCTGGATCAGTAGCTAGCACGCACATTTCAACAATTGGAATCACAACCATACAATAAATTAATTAAGCGGAAATGATTATACAAATAAATCTTACAACTCAGAGAATCTAGCAGCAAAAGAAGCAAAGCCTTGTAGTGTACCCATTCAATCCCGCAGGCAACTGACCAGGCAGAAATCCTTAGAAACGAACGCTTCAAAGAAGAACCCGCAACCTGCGATGAAAACAGATTTTCGAAGCTTCGCTAGCATACACCTAAAAACAACGAATAAGCAAGGGTGAGTACTTTTGTACTCCACAAGACTTGAGCAAAACCTAAATATATGCAGGCCATTTCAAAGGAAAGGCTTCTACAGTTAATTTGCATAAAGCGAATTTGAATTTGTAAATCAAGCTATTTGCAAACGGAATTTACAAGAACAAGATTAATTGATAACAATTAAGTAAGCATAAATAGCACTCACAGTCCTCCATGATGTGAGCGACGAATCATCAAGTCCTGAAATCCATCAATGTCAGCCCTTCGACATAAAGCACAGTTGCAAAACCAATGAAACCAACCCTTTTAAAAATAATAAAACATCTAACATTGGAATGACTTCACCAAGTGCCCATGATCATGGTAGCGCTAATCGATTAGATTTAAACTCTGCAGAGGTGTACAACTTTACCCACAAGGAATGATCAACCTTTTGCAAGATCACACACGCCTCCAATAGGACATTGTGCCTGCCAGGCGATCATACATAGCCGTTACATTACCTAGACATGACTTTGATCCAGCCCGGGACGTTAACCCCGTAGTAGAAATAGAAACACACACCCAAGCCGTGGATCCACTTTCACACCCAACACAACGTTTACGAACACGGCGTATGCGTACCGTTACCGGCCAGACAATTACCCACAGCGTGTGGAAGCCCCTCACAAGCAATCCAGAACGGAGTGCTTCCGCTAGCTCCCGCCTACCAAAGAGCAAAGCCATGTTTAAATAACTTAATAGGCTATGGCTACCCCATTCTCACCCTCGTGGTTGCACGGAAATCTTGGATCAATAGCGTCCCATTGCTCGGTCCTTAATCCGACACGGGCGACACTTCACCCTACACTACGTGCAATTCCTTTCGTACAACCGGCTATTGCCAATAATCGCCCGCATCAAAACATAGTTTTATTTTGGGTTTTTAATCAAAGTACCAGCAACTAACAGTGACATTTCCAATGTTTTCAGGAAACAAATATTAATTTGATCATGTACATTGCTGATTCTATAGCATGGCTAAGCATGAATAATATGAACGCATATACCCATGATGACATTAAGTAATGCCTATCCTCAATCTATGGTTATCAAGGTTCACATATTCATAATCATCAAAGGAGATTCACGAGACAACAGGTATAACTACCAGATCCACAAAATAGCAATTTACATAAAGTAAACGCATGCATAAATTGGTTTAGTAAAACAATGAAATTAAATACTGGGATCAATATGATCAAAGGAGTTCTTGCCTTGCTTATTGTCATTTTACGATGAAGACGAGGATCGAGGATGATGGAGGCGACGACGGACTGCTCCTGAATTTTTGTTTCGGATTTTGATTTTTGATTGAGATCAATCGAAGTCTATTATTTTTTAAATTTTGTTTTTCAAATGGATTTGATCTCAGAATGCTTTTGTAAAATTTTCAAGCCATAATATGGTTCCATTATTTTATAAGAATTCTGACATTGCAATTTCCAGATTTTCATAGTTTCTATTTTTAAATTTGGAAAAGTCTTAAATGACATTATTAATTTATAATATTTTTACCAGAGGTGGATATTGCATTTAGGGTTTCATGATAAAATTTTCAGCTCCATTTAAGATTCCAAAATATTTTATAAATTCTGACAATGCATTGTTTCGATTTAAAAGTTGTCTTTTCATTTTGTCTCTTCATTTCTTCATGCATAAAATTTCATTTGCTGGCTAAAAGGGTTTACTTACATGACCAGGGTTCTCATGGCAATTTTATAAATTTTTACTTTTTACATTTTTGCCTTTTCCTCTTTTCCGTTCTTTAATTCCATTTGTTTGATTTGTCTTGCAACACAAAAATCCAAGAATATTCAAATAAAACAAACAATACTCAGAAATTCCAGAAATATTCACAATCAAATTTAAATATTATATTTTTACTATTCTTAACTTTTGGGCTGTTACAGATCTACCCCCCTTACAAAAATCTCGACCTCGAGATTTGGCGGCTCTAAGGAAAATTATTTCTAAAAGAAGTCAGGAAACTCCTTCTTGAGTCGGTCTTCTCGTTTTGTTGATACTTCATCTTTTATTGCGATTGTTTCACTGGACCTTCGTCTTGTGATTCCAAGTTATCGTGCCAAGAATAGATAAGACTTCTATTTTGGTTTTGTATTAGCAGATGAGAGATACTAATATTTTCTACATATCTATTTTGATTGTATAATCAGTATTGTTTAATAAGGATAAGCTAATTTAGAGAGTGGTATGTGATTTTATTTAGAATTTTTGAGGTGAAGGAAAGGTTGCATTGTCATTAGATTCGTTTGAGAAAAACCGAATGTTTAATGCCAAGAAGAATATTTTAATACAATGATTGACTTGTATAGTCCGACATTAGCTGATGAAATGAGCCGAGAATAAACGTCATTTCGGATTGACTTTAAATTGAAAACAAGGTAGAGATAATTCAATCATTAGGTTGAGGTAAAAGAATTATAAGATGATCCTGGTGATTTGATTCATTTGATCATTTTAGTAGATAGAGGGTTTTTGATTTTCTTTGGATTTGACAACTATGAAGAATTAAAATGTATAGGATCGAAAGGTTGATTGTGGGAATTGAATACACAAAAGGCGTACTCAATACCACATTAAGTGTTGGGTACAATTACATGAAAAAGATGTTTACGTTCAGAGCCTGATATCGAGGCAGGGGTTGTTCTAGGTGCTTGATGTTTTGTAGGTTCTTGAAATAGCTTGGAAATTATTGATGTCTGCTTTGTCGAGGTGAATTAAAACTTTTCTTGGGTAGGTATTGGCGAGGTATCCGAGTTCTTCTCAATTGGTGCAAGTGACGTTGTCCGTTTTATTCGAAACAACGAAAAGGTTGTTTGCTGATGTTATAAAATAAATGATATAATGGATTAAGAGTTTAGCGGCTGTGGGGAACTCATTTGTTTGGTTATTTCGGCCGAAGAGGCGTTGGGTTGGGCTGCCACCGGTGACCGGAGTTGGGGAAGATGAGCTCGCGATGGCGGCAAGATTTTGCATGAAGATCTTGGAATATTTTTGAGGGGATTTGTTTATTGGAAGCTAGTGATGCTATGGGTTGATGGAATTTGGAAATGAACCTTTGTGCCACAAGAATTGCAATCGGTTTTGAGCTCCAAAGCATTCGCTCATGGCGGAAGAGAAGAAGATTTCGGGTGTCTGGTTAGAGGAGAAGAAGAGGGAGATGAAGGAGAGTGAAAGAGCGACTCAAGCGACCTCCAGGCGCAATTTATAGAGGCGGGATTGGTTGAACTTGGCTGGGTTGCGCTTGGCCTCGGATGGGAGCTTCACCGAACGCAACAAAGGAGAAATGGCGAGCTGGCCGATGCTTAATTGCTGCGGTATGGCGCGGGAAAGCCAAAGCAAGGCATGGCGGGGTGACACGGACGCTGCAGACGCAACAACACAGTGGAATTTCAACGATGACCTCGGCTGAGCGGAGCAAGTCGGGAGACTTCGCGACTCTGGCCGAGCGATCAGCGAAAAAGAGAGGGGAAAGGAAAGGCAAGACTGACGGGTGGGCCTGGGGTCACTGTCAGCACTGAAGACTTGCCCGTTGCGTGCCAACAGGATGGAACGGAAAAGAAAAATGGCCCACATGTTAGTGAAAGATCAAAAGAAAAAGGACGGCTAGCTCCTGTTCAATCCAGTCAATCACATATTTTATTGGGCCATCAAATTAGGGTAGAAAAATTTTCAAAATTTTTGACCCAAGTCATTGGATAGATATTGACGTCTGGTAAAATTCTGAGGTTAAAATAAGTTACTGAAAAATTATTAATATTCTTGCAACAGTGACTACTCCTAAATTTTGTTTCGGATTTTGATTTTTCTTTGAGAGCAATCGAAGTCTATTATTCTTGAAATTTTGTTTTTCAAATGCATTTGAGCTAAGAATTCTTATGTAAAATTTGTAATACAAAATATACTTCAGTTATTTTATAAAAATTCTGACATGGCAATTTCCATATTTTCAGAGTTTCTGTTTTTAAATTTGAAAAAGTCTTAAACCACATTATTAATTTATGATATTTTTTTCTTGATGTATAAATAGCATTGAGGTTTCCACGTTAATTTTTACAGCTCCATTTAATATTCAAAAATATTTTATAAATTCTGACAATGCATTATTTAGAATTAAAAGTTGTCTCTTTAATTTATCTCTTCATTATTCTATGTATAAAATTTCATGTGCTGGCTAAAATGGCTTACTTGCATGCTCAGGGTTCTCATGGCAATTTTATAAATTTTTACCTTTTACCTTTTTGCATTTTTCTCTTTTTCGTTCCCCATTTATCTTTTATTGGATTTTTCTCATAACACAAAAATCCAAGAAAATTCAAATAAAGTAGAAAATATTCAGAAATCTCAGAAATACTCACAATCAAATTTAAATATCATACTTTTACTGTTCTAGAATTTTCAGGCTGTTACAAGTATCATATTGTGTAACCAAGTGGAGGAAAGACAACTTAAAAAGTGGAGTCATTGCCACCTCTTGATTAATTACACTTGGCATGAGAATGACATAGGATGGACAGTGGCTAAACACACACGCATGCCGCATCGTAGTGTGTTTAAATGCGATTAAACATCTCTTTCAATTCAATGTAATAGACATAAACGCTGTCAGTTACTTGTGAGTTAATTGACATTACGTTGTCAGTTACTAGTAATTGCCACATTTAACTATCATAATGTGGTCATTTGCTGGTGCGTGTGTACATAAACTCCTGGAGACGTCCAGGACAGATAGATTGAATTCCTCCTCCATTCTTCCTCGTCATCTCTAAATTGTTGTATTGTTGTGTCGAGCTATTAATTGAACCTCGCCGGCCTTTCTCCTCGGTGTACATCATGTAGGAGGGTAAGAGGTATTTCCAAACCATTACCGCAGAGTTCACCTACACGGAACGGTAATAAGGTTTCTAGGCAGTGTATCAGCGTGACCGCTCTGTTTCTTCCTCGACGTCGACTACTTCCCCGACTACGTCTGTGCTACGCTGCTTTCTATTCTTCAGTAGGTCCAATTGTAAGTCGTTCGCAGGTTTAACACGGCACTGATGGAGGAGGATGAATTATGCTATTCCTCCGAGGTAACAGTGAATGCGGATACTGTAACGCGACATGAAACCTACTGCTTGCGCTCGTTTTTACAGTTCCATTTGGAAATTCATCAGATATCAGATGGTGCGGCATTTAGGCAAGCCCCTTCTTGAAGCTGCAGACGTTGCACCCGATGACCCAGCTTTTCATGGTTGACATCGCCGGACCAGTTTTGCGTCCGTTCGAAAAAGACAGCAGCCCACAGAGCTTTCAAAATTGAGAAAATTTTTTATTTGCCATTTAAAGTTATCGATTTTTCTGATATATCATCAAAAAAGTTATGTTTTCTTTTATATCACGGATGAATTTTTCAGGCCCATTTCCACAACGGCAAACCATCCAAAGCCTTACGACGGAAAGCTAGCAGCGTTCAATCTTGACCATATCATTATTAGGTTGCGAGCGAGGCGACACTCCTCTCTATTTCTCTCTAGCCGTCCTCACCTCTCTATCTCTCTAGTCTTCACGTGACCATCAACCTTCACGGTGGCGGTGACCAGCAAGACGACAGAGGCTAGTTGGCGGTGTGACCAGCAAATTAAGCGGCAAAGGCCAACGGGCAGCGAGTGACACTAAAGAGAGGCGGCACAACCGGGGAAGGAGGACAGCTACTAGCATGACGGAGACAGCATGGTGGGTGGACGACGCGGATGACGAGATCTACTGGACCTGGCCGTCTTCTTCATCGTTGGGGATGGGATCCATAGGACCCGGCTATGTTTCTTGTCGCCGGCAACGGGATTCCATTGTTGTCTAATCTTGTTAGTTTTTTAGATAGTCTGATCTATTTTGGTAGAAGTCGATAGTTTGTCTCAGTAGGAGGTGTAAGAAGAAAGGAGTCCGTAGCATTGTCGGTCAAGGAACAGTAGTCATTGCGTATTTTCAGTTCCGATTTGTTTTCTGTTTCAGAGTTCGGTTCTGTTTTGGAGTCTGTATATTCAGAGTTTGTTTACCTATTTAAAGAAGAGAAGAATACCCAGAAAAGTTGCAGAAGGTGTGCGGCACCAAATTCTTGTTTCTGTCGAGTATTTTGTGCTCTGTTTTTCTCGTGTTCAACTTTGTTCGCGTGAGGTTCGGTCGGCTGATTTCCAACATTTGGTATCAGAGCGGTTTTACACGGATCCTTCGCCATGTCAAGGCGCGTAGCCAGATCGTCATCACCACCGATGAATCGCACCGGAGGAGGGCGCTCCGGAGGTGCGGGGGATGGTGATGGAAGCAACAGCAAGGCCCTCTGGGAGGTGCGGCAGGCGCAGCCGGTGAAGGAGGCTGGGGTGCACATCCGGTACCCCACGCTCACGCGAACCAACTACATGGAGTGGGAGGTGCTCATGAGAGTAAACATGCAAGCGCAGGGAGTATGGGAAGCGATCGAGCCCGGTGGTGCTGACTACCGAACAGATCGGATGGCAATGTCTGCGATTCTTCAAGCCGTACCGACAGAGATGCTGGTAATGCTTGGAGCGAAGGAGTCTGCGCGGGAGGCGTGGAAAGCAGTAAAGGCCATGAGATTGGGTGCTGATCGTGCTCGCGAAGCAAGAGCACAGACGCTGAGGCGCGAGTTTGAGTTAATCTGTATGAAAGAAGAAGAGTCGGTGGATGACTTTGCCATGCGACTCACAGGGCTTGTTAGCAATCTTGCTACGTTTGGTGATCCAGTAGAAGAAGACAAGGTGGTAAAGAAATTCCTACGGGTGGTGACGCCAAAGTTCGTGCAAGTTGCAATTGCCATTGAATCCAGTGAGACTGTCCACACTCTTTGTGGAGGAGCTAGCGTCGTTTGCGTTCGATGAAAGCGCTATGGAATCGGGATTCCGCGAAAAGCGGGACAACTTCTCCTCACTTGAAGCCGAGTGGGCTGCGGATGAAGCGCCAAAATCAGAAAACTCCTCGAACCAAGAAGAAACAAGGCGGCAAGATGGGATCAACGCCAAGATGGAAGGCCAACTTTGATAACATGACGGTCGAAGGTAAAATGCTTTAATTGCGGAATCTATGGACATTTTGCGGAGAATGCAGAAGACCCAGACGCGAAAAGAAGGAGCCAGCGAGTAAGGAGCAGGTTAATCTTACTCAAAGCAGGAGAAGAGCCATCATATTCTTATTAGAAGCAATTGAACGAGAACACGAAGAATTTGAACTGGTGAAGCTAATACGAATAAAGGCGACGTTCGGATCCAAGCCGATCAAGAAAAGGCTCGGGAACAATGGTGCGTGGATACAGTAGCCACAAATCATATGACCAAGGCGGCGTGAAAGTTTATGAACTTGACACCAAGTTCACAGACACAGTAAAATTTGGAGACAACTCTCTCATAAAATAGTTGGACGAGGCTCGATTGTGTTCACATGTTTGAATGGAGAACATCGAGTCCTCGAGAACGTTACTACATTCCGAGTTTGCAAAGCAACATTATAAGTGTTGGGCAACTGGACAAAAGTGGTTGCAAGGTGCGAGGTTGGAGATGGGATGATGATCATCCGTGAAGAAGATGGGCGACTTCTAGCAAAAATCAAGAGATCGGAAAATATGCTATACACTTGAACACGAAGGTTCGCAACCAATTTGTCACGGCAATCAAAGGCGTGACGAAGCATGGAGATGGCATGCTCGGTATGGCCATCTGAATTTTGGTGCATTGAAAAAAGCTGAATCGAGAAAGTATGGTACTTGGTACGCCAAGGATTGAGAATCGAGAACAAATTTGTGACGGATGTCTCATAGGCAAGCAGCGGAGAACAGCATTCCCAAAAGAAGGCGGCTATCGTGCGGAGGAACACTTGATCTAGTACATGGCGATCATGCGGAGAAATTAGCCCAACTACACGGTGGAAAGAAGTATTTTTACTTACGTCGATGACTGAGCAGATTCATGTGGATATATCTTCGGCATCTAAAAATGAAGCCTCAATTGCGATTAAACGTTTTCACACATTTGTGGAGGTTGAATCGGGAAGGAGGCTAAAAATCTTGAGGACGGATCGTGGAGAGAATTTACTTCAATGGAATTTGCAGCATATTGTGCGAGATCAAGGGATGAAGAGGCAACTCATCGCACCTTACTCACCACAACAAAATGGAGTAGTAGAGCGCAGAATCGAGACCATAATCGGGATGGCACGAAGCATGATGAAAGCTAAAGGAATGCCGGTAGCGTTTACGGGAGAAAGCGTGGTCACAAATGTGTATGTGTTAAATAGATCACCCACACGCGGTGTATCACGGGAAGACACCTCTGGAAGCTTAGTGCGGAAAGAAGCCAAATGTGCAACATCTCGAACTTTTGGTTGCATAGCATATATCAAAGTGACAAAGCGAATTTGAAGAAACTTCGAAGATAGAAGTCAAAGCGGTGCTCATTGGATATGAACAAGGTACCAAAGCTTACAGAGTGTTTGATCCTATTGGCAACAGAGTGTATGTATCAAGAGATATTGTGTTCGATGAAGAAGCTGCTCGGGTATGCGGAAGTATGAATCGTGGAGGTGCAAGTAAATCTTGAGATGAAGATTTTACTATGGAGTATCTGACGAACATATTTATAAGAAATACAACAGAGGAAACACTAGCACCAGATGTGTCAGACTCTGAGCCAGATCTTGGCGCGACAACGCCTGTAACCCCGGTAAGTTCCCAAACTTCTCAAGGAGAAGCCCCAGTTGAATTTGTGAGCCTTGGAAGATGCCTCACAACCATCGATGAAGCACCTAGGCGATATCGCACCATAAAAACATCATGGACACCACAGCTCCTATGTATGAACTACAAGGAGCAGGCTCTGGTACATGTCTTCTTGCGGTAGATGAACCGAGCTGCTTTGATGAAGCTGAGAAGGAGTTACATTGGAGACAAGCAATGCTAGAAGAAATGAAGTCCATAGAACAGAATAACACAGTATATGGTGAACTCCCTGAAGGACACCGGGCAATAGGCTTGAAGTGGGTCTTTAAGGTGAAAAGGGACTCAAGTGGAGCTGTGGTGAAGCACAAAGCCAGAATTGTGGCAAAAGGGTATGTCCAGCGTCAAGGAATTGATTACGAAGAGGTGTTCGCTCCAGTGGCTCGATTGGAGACAGTAAGATTGTTGATCGCAATTGCAGCACACAAAAACTGGGAAGTGCATCATATGGACGTGAAAACTGCATTTTGAACGGAGACATAGAAGAGGAAGTTTATGTAATGACCACCGGGGTTTGTAGATGAAAGGAACACGAGGAAGGTTCGAAACTAAACAAAGCGCTATATGGATTGAAACAAGCTCCAAGAGCACGGAACTCCAAGTTGACTGACACATTGCGAGCAATCGGGTTCATAAGAAGTGAAGCAGAACATGCGGTTTACATGCGAGGTAATAATCGAGAACCGTCTGGCGATTGGAGTATATGTAGACGATTTGATCATTACAGGAGCGGCGATACAAGAAATTAATAAGTTCAAAGAGGAGATGAAGAAAATTTTCAGCATGAGTGATCTAGGATTGCTCGGCTATTACCTCGGAATCGAAGTAAAACAAAATTTGAGGACGGGATTACTCTTTGTCAATCTGCATACGCACTGAAGATCTTGGAAAAATGTGAGATGCAAGACTGTAATCCATGCCAAATACCTATGGAAGCCAGACTAAAACTCGGTAAAGAAAGTAACTCTCCTCCTACAGATCAAACAAACTACAGAAGCATTGTTGGAAGTTTGCGCTTATCCGCAAATACAAGACCGATATTGCATACTCTGTTGGATATGTGAGCCGTTTCATGGAGAATCAAACCTGAACACTTAACGGCGATCAAACATATACTCGGTATATAGTGGAAATATTTATATTGGATGCAAATTCAGGAGGAGAACAGATGATGCAAAGGCTGGAAGGTTATAGCGGCAGTGATATGGGAGGAGATGAAGATGATCGAAGCAAACTGTGAGCGTGTTGTTTAAACTTGGGGAGAGTTTAATCGGTTGGCAATCGTTAAACGAAGGTTGTTGCATTATCGACTTGTGAAGCAGAGTATATGGCAGCTACTACGGCAGCATGCCAGGGTGTATGGCTTGGACGATTACTGGGAGAGATGTTGGGAGAAAAACCCAGGTGTCCTATACTTCACATCGACAACAAGTCAGCAATATCTCTCTGTAAGAATCCAATTCTTCATGATCGAAGCAAACATATAGATGTTCGGTATCATTTCATCAGAGAACGAGTGGAGGCAGGAGAAATCAATATTGAGCATGTAAGTTCAGAAAATCAGCTGGCAGACATTCTGACTAAATCATTGGGCCGACAGAAGTTCTTAGAGTTGAGAAACAAACTCGGTCTGGTGGAAATTAATAAGGAAAAACAAGATTAGGGAGGTGAAATGTTGTCTAATCTTGTTAGTTTTTTAGATAGTCTGATCTATTTTGGTAGAAGTCGATAGTTTGTCTCAGTAGGAGGTGTAAGAAGAAAGGAGTCCGTAGCATTGTCGGTCAAGGAACAGTAGTCATTGCGTATTTTCAGTTCCGATTTGTTTTCTGTTTCAGAGTTCGGTTCTGTTTTGGAGTCTGTATATTCGAGTTTGTTTACCTATTTAAAGAAAGAAGAATACCCGAAAAGTTGCGAAGGTGTGCGGCACCAAATTCTTGTTTCTGTCGAGTATTTTGTGCTCTGTTTTTCTCGTGTTCAACTTTGTTCGCGTGAGGTTCGGTCGGCTGATTTCCAACATCCATCAGATCCCATGATCGTCGCACTCCTTCTAATCTGGATCATAGAGTGGTCGTCTATCAGTGGCTGGTGGGCGACTGGTAGTACAGAGGCGGTGTAGCGTGTAGATGAGGGTGGCTACCGGCATGGCGGAGGCAACATGGCAGGAGGAGGACGCTAGTGCCGAGATCCGCTAGATCTTACAACACTCACTTGCCTTATCATTTGGGTCACAAAGCGATACAATGCCAACTCTGCACATATCGTCTTGTGGCTCAACTTCACCGTCGCGTGTCACAGACAACCTCAAACTCTGGCTTCACCACTTGGGTGAGCAGAGGGAGGAGGCGGTGGTTATGGTGAATTGCAAGGGTGGGACGGTGACCATAAGTGAGCATGTCGGTATTTTTCTCTCTCTTTTTTGCGTTGTTTTTTCAATAAAACTTCTACTTTTAGTTGAAACTTATTAAAACTTCTTGAAATTTTGAGTTGGACTTACTAAAACTTGTTGCAAATTTATTGGTTGAAACTTGAATTCCAAAACATAAAGAGCAGTGCTTCAATGCTTTTACTCTTAATACAAGCTGCACAAATCTTAAAGCAAGCGAAGTGGTAAGTAATCATCTACCTGTCATTCATGCTTTAATATTTGTGCAACTGTTAAAAAGAAAAGTACAGAAGCACCTCTCAAACATAAAACTTGTTAAAACTTTGGTTTAAAATCTTTTAAAAACTTCTAAAAATGCATGTAATACAGTAAAACTTTCAAATGTTCTTTTAAAATTTTTCTAAAACTTGTTGCGATAATATTGCATTGGTATTTCATTGTATAGTTGCACTCTTCCTCCGTACCCTTGCGAGTTCCGGTGGACCGGCCGAGGCACCGGCGCACCGCCACCCTCCTGGGCTGCCACCACCATAGTCACCATTCCGTCGCCCCCCAAGCCGAATTCCTGTCGCGCGGGCCGTCACTTCGCTGTGCCGCGTGGGTTCAAGTGATTCGCCGCACCACCAGAGTCCGCCGTACGGTCGGCTGCGGAAACCGCACGCCAATGGGGCCACTGCTGGCCTGATCATCAACAGTGTCTCCTTCTGGTCAACTCTTTCAGCGACGTGATCATCGAACTCGTTCTCTACCCCGTAACACAACCAAACAAATAAGGGAAAATTTCGTATTTTATATAAAAAGCGTCCCGTATTTACAGAAATATACAACATTCTCACGTATTTACAGAAAACCCCACCGATTTCGCAACCTGAAACTGCGAAACCTCAATTGATTTCGCATTTTGAAATTGCGAAATTGAGGTATTTGCAGTTTGAAATTGCGAAATTGAGTATTAGCAGTTTGAAATTGTGAAATTGAAGTGGTTTTGCAGTTTGAAATTGCGAAATTGAATTTGAGCCTCCGGGTAGAATCGTGACCACGTATAAAAATAAAATAGAAGCTATGTGACATCAAAAATTTTGAATTTTTTATAGAGGTTCCTGATAAATCAGTGATATTACCATAAAAATTTCAAATGATTTTAAGATTTGAGGAACTTTTTAAAATTCAACTAATACAACATCTGATAAAGCTTTTTGGCGACAAGTTTGAACCGAATGAAAAATGAAACAAACCACGTTAAAAAATTTAAAATTTTTATCCATGGTTATGATGCATCACTAATATTCCCATAAAATTTTCATATAATGATCAAGCTCTATGAATTTTTAAAAATTCAGGCAGATTGCTAGTGTTTGATATGGTAAAATTGAACGATAAAGCATTAAGAATTTTTAAAATTATAAAACTTGATAAAAATTTTATGGGAACATTAGTGATGCATCCTCTTCATGGAAAAAATTAAAATTTTATAATCGACAACAACTCATGTTATGAACATTTAAATTATTTGTTGAACATATATAAGGGCACATACAAGAAAGTTAGGATGATAAAATAAGCAATAGATTAGATTATATTACAAGGGCATTACAGCAATGCATGAAATTGCTCGACGAACTAACTACTTGAAAGCCTTTGTTTGTCATGGTGGAACAAATGATCGTTCGCTTATATCTGAGATGCTCGAATGATGTCCCATATTTTACGCATATTACCTGATCCGTGTTAAATTTGCGATATTTACCGCTCAATCCTTACTATGAAAGAACTCCATGGGGATCCAAAGTGCACCCAACTGTCGCCGAATGGGTGGCCTATGCAGAAAATATGGGACATCATTCTGGCTGTACCCAGATAGGTGGAACGATCATTTGTTCCACCATGATAAATAGTGCTTTCGTTAGTTAGTTCGTCAAGCAATTTCGTTACTGTTGTAATGCCCTTGTAATATAATCTAATCTATTGCTTATTTTATCATCTGAACTTTCGGTGTATGTGCCCTTATATATGTTCAACAAGTAATTTAAGTGTTCATAATATGAGTTGTTGTCGATTATAAAATTTTAAAATTTTTGTTCATGGTTACGATGCATCACTAATGTTCCCATAAAATTTTTATCAAGCTTTATAAATTTTTAAAAATTCAGCATGCTCTCGTCGAATTTTGCCATATCGACACTAGCACTGTCTAAATTTTAAAAATTCATAAAGCTTGATCATTATATGAAAATTTT
This sequence comes from Guadua angustifolia, assembly GCA_036346375.1. NCBI lineage: Eukaryota > Viridiplantae > Streptophyta > Magnoliopsida > Poales > Poaceae > Guadua > Guadua angustifolia. The sequence goes on along the minus strand of CM070506.1, from coordinate 46,739,338 downwards.
ATGGAAACATTAGTGATGTATCATAACCATGGGCAAAAAATTTTAAAATTTTTTAACGTGGTTTGTTTCATTTTTCATTCGGTTCAAACTTGTCGGCCAGCGTTTTATCAGGACAGTTGTATTGTTTAAATTTTAAAAAATTCCTCAAATCTTAAAATAATTTGAAATTTTTATGTTAATATCACTGATTTATCAGGAACCTCCATAAAAAATTTCAAAATTTTTCGACATCGTTACAATCCTATTTTATTTTTATACGTGGTCGCTGATTCTACCCGGGAGGCTCAGTCCAATTTCGCAATTTCAAACTGCAAAACCACTTCAATTTCGCAATTTCAAACTGCAAATACTCAATTTCGCAATTTCAAACTGCAAATACCTCAATTTCTTAATTTCAAAATTGATTTCAGATTTCAAATTGCGTAAATTGAGGTTTCATAGCTTCAGAGTAAATCGGTGGGGTTTTCTGCAAATACGTGAGAATGTTGTACATTTATGTAAATATTGGATGTTTTTTTGTATAAAATACGAAATTTTCCAACAAATAAGTCCCGGGCTCCGGCTTACGAGAATGCGAGCTGGAACATAATGCAATAAAGAATCCGGAAAAGATTCCAATACATGGTGGGTTAGTGAGTATACGGTCTACAGTAAATAGGATTGGTCAGAGCGGCTTCAATTAACACAGTCCACGATTTAGTCTATCTCTCATCTATATTATTTAGAGTAAATAATAAATTCAGTTTGTACAAAGTATCTCTAAATATTGTCTTTAGAGAAACACTTTTGGCTGTAACATTACAGTCCACGATTTAGTCTATCTCTCATCTATATTATTTAGAGTAAATAATAAATTCAGTTTGTACAAAGTATCTCTAAATATTGTCTTTAGAGAAACACTTTTGGCTGTAACATTAAAGCCTGTATATTAACTATATCTCATCCATATCATCTAGAGTAAGTATACTTGCTTCAACAAGGACTTTTCGCTAGCGATAGGGGTGAAATCGGGTCGGATACGGGTAAATATTGCTCTTCCTATATCCTAACTGCTATTTTTTTTCCGAATACGGATACGAATCTGAATTATTGAAGATACAGATAGCCAAGCAGTAAGGTAGGGGATTGCAAATCCTTTATCCCCAGTTCAAATCTGGGTGACGCCTGATCAATAAAATACTTAGGCTTATAGTACTGATTGAACTCGACAAATTCGTACCCCACATAGGGATGCATATGTGATAGATTCAGGCCGAAAACAGATAAAGATATATGGATAATGCACATATATATAGAGTAATATATGTCGAATTAAAACCATACGAGTATATGACTATAGTAGCAAGTTATATATTAATCAAACTCAATAGACATCATAGAAAAAATATACTACTTGAGGATCAATATAACCAACTAATTGTCAATGTAAATGGGCTGCCATAAAAAAATGTGATAAAAATAGGTTGAGCCTTACTGATATCCGAATAGAAAAAATCCGGATATTCGAATCATGTCTCTTTTTACCGGATATTGGCCACTCCGAATCTAATCCCGAATCCAAATTCAAGTGTTCGAATCTTGTCCTGGATCTTGTTGGATAGTCAAATCTAATCCTGAATCCGGCCCTAAATCGAGTGAGAAATATCCGACCCATTTTCACTCCTAGCTAGCGATAGCATGTTGTTTCGCATGCAATGTTGGCTGCTACATCAGAACTGTTTTTTTCTCTCTCTCCTCTATTCTCTTCTTTTTCATATAGAACAAATCTAATGTGTATATACTAATAATAAACTGACGTGGCCTTGTTGTACTACCCTTAGGTTGAATGGAATAGAAAATTGGTTGGTGGGTAGAAACGATCGAAAACTTGATGTATTTGGCTCCTACGTTTTCGTTTTTTTCGTTTTTGGTTCCCATGCAGACGTATGTGCAAGAGTGTCCCGCTCCACGACAGCGCTGAATTGTAGTTTGCCGCACCACCGGCCCACGGGAAAAGAGCAGCACAGCGACATTGTATTTTCGCGCCAATGTTCAGCGATATTTTATTTGCCACACCAACCTTGCATGGAAAAAAAGAAGCCGCTTTAGGGCTGTTTAGAGGAGTTGTACTTTAATTTTGGACCAAAAACTCTCCTAAACATTATAACTGCAAAGCGGTTAGGAAATTAAGCCATGAAGACATCTAAAAGTGCAAGCAATTGAGGAGAGCTTTTGTTGTGCGCTTTTACTTGACCACCTTCCACCTCGGTTACTTTGCCTTCGACCTCTGCCACCCTGTATCGCCGTCTCCACTTCACCTCCCTACTCGAACGTCGCTGTACTTTGTTATGTTGCTACCTCCCCGCTCGGTTGGTCCCAAAAGTTCAAAGCAATGGGTTTATCAAACAAAGATAATAAGAAGCGCATGGTATTACAACTACAACGCTGATGACTCAAGAAACCAAAAATAACTTTTCAGTCCAACCATAACTCCCCCAAACATGTCCTTAATCCCACGACTAGGCTATGTGGAAATACCCTGCCGATCGTCGAAATATGTGGCAGTACACTAAAACCTTGAAGAATCAGCGCCATATGTGGTAGTACACTAAAAACTTGAAGAGTCAGCGCCATGCATGTGCGGGAATGTTGCGGGCCCACAGAAAAATGCATCGGGCAAATCCCGCAGAAGGGCTATGCAGAAATCGGCATTTCCATGCATCCAGACCACTGAATTCACCTGTGTCACCCCTTCGTGATTCCTCGCTCGTTTGGGGAGTCATAGTTGGCGGCGCTCGTCGTGGGCTTGATAGTGCAGGTAGGGACGACTCGACGCAGCTCAGCGGCGCAAGTAGGGATGACTCAGTAGGCTCGAGGCGGGGAGGCGACATGGGGAGGCGGGTCGAGGCGGGGAGACGACGCAGGGAGGCGGGTCGATGCGACGGGGATAGGGAGGCGGGTCAAGGTGCTCGAGGCGGGGGAGGTGGGGGGTCAAGGCGGTGGGGACCGACCAAGCGATTCTTGTGAGGTCGAGGCCACTTCTTGCTCGTAGTGCAAAACTGAGAATCACTCCATGTCAATTTTGATTCTAGCGACTGGGAGCGCGAGAGTGTTCAGTAGAGCTTTGGCTCCTCTGGACGAGAATCCGGGAGCTGGAACTCTATCGAACGGGCTCTAAGATCACATGTGCTATACTGCTACTGCAAAATTCAGAACTTCCATTTAGTATGGTTATGGTTCTAAATTCTGGACACTAAGAATTCAGAACAAATTTGCACTAAATACTCTTGTTAATTCTCGTTCTATTTACTTTTTTTGAGAACGCATTCTAAATCTAATATCAAAATCATCAAGACAGTTCCTTGTACGTATGAAGAGTGATTATTTTCCTCAAAAAACAGACCTGAATAATGCTCCGGTGGTGAGGGCGTCGTAGAGGGTGGGGAGGGAGTCGGCCTAGAGGACGAAATGAGTGTGGACCTTGTGGGTGGCACTTCGGTTGGAGATGGTGTGGAGGTCGTTGGGGAGGGGTGCATACTTGAAGGGGATGGCCTTCTTGTCATCTTGTGGAGCGTGTCGAGCAGGTGAGGGAAGGAGTAGTAGCCTGGGCACGACAGGTTGGCACCCTTGCAATGGCCACGTCACCTTCGCCAAGACAACCTCGACCACCCAGGAGCTCTCCTCTGGAGTGGCCTCGTACCCATGTGCCTAAACCTTGCGCAGAGGAGGCGATCGTAGGGTGAGGAGGCAACGTGGCTCAGGGCGTGAGGAGGTGGCGCGGCTCACGGGGCTTGGAGGCGGTGCGGCTCAGGTGGAGACCCCGCCAGGGGGAGGGGGGTTCTAGGCGACACTGGGTGAAGACCCAGCCGAGGAGCGAGCGAGCTAGGCTGGTGGCTAGAGTGAGCGAGGCTGGGCCATGTGAACAGTGACCAACAGACTAGGTCCGGATATCCGAATGGGTCAGTATTCGAATATCTGATTTCTGACCCATATTTTCTGAATATTGCATGCTTCGAATCGGATCTGGTGTCCGGATCTTACCAGATATCTAGATTCCATCTCAAATCTGATCCTGATCAGATCTGGATCCAGATCAGACGGATAAAATACGACCCATTTTCACCCATATCGGGGAGCATGGGAAGCGCTACTGTCGTGGCTAGGCAGCACAGAAGCTCTTGCTCCTGGCCAGGTGAGCTACCACAGGCGCTAATGACCTTCATACCACTAGGCCCAAGAGGGGGCATTTTGCACCGGCGGGCGCGAGGTGGGGAGGGGCCAAATATGCAAATGAGCATGCGAGAGAGCTAAATTTGCAAAAAAAAAAAGGTTTCATAGGGCTAGATAAGCGATGAATTTGGGAAGGTCCCGGATTGACGTGGGGTAGGAAGATGTGGTAGGCAACATGTGTCCCTGTCAGGCCAAGGATATTCAAAAGGAGGGCTGTAGTGTGGTACGTCAGGCGAGCGTGAAAGCGATCGATGGAGTGTCAGAGGCCGATTCCTTTTGAGCAACGGCAGCTCGAGAAGGTTGCTGATGAAGCAATGCCACGCTCGACAGTGATGTCCTACTGAGCACGCCGAGCTTGGTACCTCCTTTTGAGTTGCAAGAGCTCGGCAGCAATGTGGGCCCCACCACCTACTGCGCCCTTGCCTGTCTTCCGAGCAAGCAGTTGGGTCTTCTGCGCTCTAAAGTGGGGCCAAAAATAAAATTTTCCTCGTATGCGGGCTATTTAAAAAAAAGTTGACTAGAGGGTTACAAAAGCAAAAATTCCTGTTTCTTGAGATGCATGGCAGATTTGGCATTCGTCTTCGGACGGTATATTCTTGTGTTTCAGATTGCATTTGTTTTGGAATCGGTCTTGAACCAAAAGCCAGGCAAGTTATCGGACTCGGTCCTGTAAATGAAGCTCTGCAATTACGCTGAAGTCAGTAGAGACTAGAGAGTACTAGATTTTTCGGTTGGAATGGAGGTATCCATGACACCAGCAACAAAACTATGATTCATCAAAGGATGTGTTTGAATCTAGTTTGGTTCTATTCACGCAACCAAATATATAGATGAATTTTTTCTTGAATCAATCCATACATGTACTACTTAATATGAGCAACCAAATATATAGATGAATTTTTTCTTAAATCAATCCATACATGTACTACTTAATATGAGCAACCAAATACACCCTAGAAGATATATCTCTTCTAGCTTCTCGAGTTTCTCAGCTAAAAGAGAGAGAGAATAAAAATACTGCTCCAATTACTCTGGGAAAAAACCGAAGAGTTCTAAGTGACAGTTGAACGTATAGGAATAGTTTCTCGGAGGATATTTCTTGAGAGATCCAAAAGTTCGATCGTGGGAAGAAAATAAGAATATAGCTTTCCACTGAAATAATTGCCCCGACTGAAGTACCTCACAAAGAAAAATTGCCACTGAAAAAGAGCAAAAGAAAATAAAACGAAAGTCGCATGTGCGCCCCTTTTACTTTGGCAATTGGAAGTCGCTGGTTCGTCCCTCTCTTGTTCACAGGCTGGGCTGGACTGCTCCGAATTCCACAAACCCACAGCATCAGCTGCCTACGCATTGCGCGGCTCTAGAATTTTTTTTTATTTAATATTTATTTTAAAACATTTTTTCAGAACTAGTCGCCCGAGGTACAAAATTTCACTTTTACCCTCCGTCGCCGCCCGCCTCGGCGACGCCCATCGCCGGCGATCGCCCCTGACTGGCGACGACCACAGAGTCTCTAACGGCAAAACTCCAAACGAAGTAAGTAAAAAAAACTTTTTTAATTTTTTTGGCAAATTTTTTTTGTAATTTGTTTGTACAGTAATTATTGTCTTGAGCCGGGAAGAATTAGAAAAAAAACTTATTGTTATGTAATGAAATGGAAAAATTAGTTTAGTTCGTTAGTGATCAAGGGCCACTTAGGGTTTTCGAGTCTGGGATAAACCGACACGGTCCAAAAAATGGAAAAAATCAAGGGCGGCCTCACGCAATGCGGCTACCACTTACGTATGGGCGAGATGGGCAGACGCTGTCGGCATTTTGTTACTTAAAATCGAAAAGGCGCCATGCCACGAAACCACGGAAATCGTGGACACTTAGGGGTTTTCGAGTGGCCCGTGGGATAACCCGGATACGGTCCAAAAATATGAAAAAATCAAGGGCGGTTCACATAATGCGGGCTACCACTTACGATGGGCGAGATGGGCGACGTTGCTCGCATTTTGTTACTTAAAATCGGAAAAGGCGCCATGCCACGAAACCATGGAAACTTATACGACGTCGAAAAATTTTGAAACTTTTATGGTGGTTCCTGATAAATCGCTGATATTACCATAAAATTTTGTAATGATTTTAAGATCTTAGGAATTTTTAAAATTCAAACAATACATATATAAGGGCACATACAACGAAAGTTAGGATGATAAGATAAGCAATAGATTAGATTATATTACAAGGGCATTACAACAAGGATTTAATTTGTTTTGATTTAACTAACTAACGAAAGCATTGCGTCATGGTGGAACAAATGATCGATTCGCCTATCGGTACAACGTAACGATGCAAGACATTTTTCGCATATTACGACCTGGTTCTAATATTATGACCTATCCTCGGACACTTCTCAATCCCTACTATGAAAGAACTCCATGGGGATGGGCAAGGCCGCCTAATGCCGCCCATTGGGTGGCCTATGCCGCACGCCTCGGTGTATAAGACATAATTTTTGGTCTTTTTATGTGGATTTCGCCTCCCATATGGGCATGTCATCCCGATTCGGCGTCCCCTATGTTAATACCACCCGGTTCCGGATGGTCTGCGCGAACGCCAAAGATTTGTTCGTGCTACGGACCTCGGCGGCCGCTTCCTTGTCCCTTCTTCTTCCGAGGAGGAACCTCGTGCACCTCACAGTGCGTTGGCCGTTAGCGGAGACATGCCGAGACGCCGCCTGTTTGCTCGCACTCCACTATATGGTGCGAGGAGGTGTGTGTTGGGCTTATCTTTGGACAACCGGAAGCATGCCCCGCAATCATCTGAGATGCCCGCCTTTGGTCGTTGCATAACACCGTAGGCGACTCGGGTCAGCTTTTACAGGCGGTAGTGGCACCACGGAGAGGTTGCTCCCCAGCTTATCCCATGCAGAAGCATGAGATGTGGGTGGTACGTCTCCGGTCCACCCGGTTGAAGTACCAAAGACCGCTCATCCTCGGCCAAGGCACCTAGAGAATCTCCGGTCCGCTAGATCACCGTGGGTATCAACCATCGCCTCCGTGCCATGTACGCAAACGCCGGGGCTCGGGTGGCCCCGGAGGAGGTTTCTCCTTTGACTTGAGCGACCAAGAAATGCCCTTTTGAACTCATGTGTGCGATGAACGGTTTAGAACTACTACTTTGTGAGTTTAACATGAGTATGTCGCATGAAACTCACCGATTGGTTGGCCCTTTCACACCGCTCTAAGCTCGGACGATCTAGAAAAGGGACATATCCCGCGGCCTCCCACCGGGTGAAGTTCTCGGCGAAGCGGGTAGACGTCGTGGCAGTTGTTGAGAAATTCGTAGTCACGTCGTTCCGCCCGTCGATCCATTGGAAGAAGCAACACCGGTCCTTGTGCTGAGAAAAGAAAGAACGATGCATGAGATGGTAGTGTTACCCTGTATTGTGTGGACACCAGTAGGTTTACCTCGTAGGTGCGGGCACAAGAAGAGTGAGCGGGCGGCCGTGTCTCGATGGGTAGATTGCATCATCTTCGCCAGTAGGTTGCAGTCGCATTTGGGTCGGGGCAGCTCCGGCAGAATCAGGCGTCGACGCTATTGTCATCCGGATATTCGGGGCGGGATGACTTCTGCTTGCTGAAGAGGCGACGATAGAACGACATTGTTCTCTCTCCTTCCTTCCATCTTGTTCTTTCTTGTTCTCTCATTCGGGTATGCGAGGGGGGCGAGAGAGAAGATTATAAAGGGTAGATATCGCCTGGGTAGAAGCGATCGCCCATTTCAGGCGATATTTACCTTGGGGCGATGTGCCTCCGACATATCAGGGCTATCGCCCCATTTCAGTATGTAAATTTACCTTCAAATGTGCTCCTCGACATATCAGGCTATCGCCCATTTCGTATGAAATTTACCTTGGGCAAAGTGTGCCTCGACATATCAGGCTATCGCCCCATTTCAGGCTTAAATTTACCTTGGGGGGTGTGCCTCCTTACATTTTCACAAAGAAAGCTATTTGTTCATCGCTTATTAATAGCCAATTATATATTGTCGAGCTATGCGACGTTGCCCGCACGGTTATAAAATCGTAAAAATAAGCTGAACGACATGGCTAAGAAAACATAACGACGCAAATCCAAGCACTTAGTTCAGATAGTTAGACAACATGGTGCTGAAGATAAATACATTACAAAAGTACAATTGTACAACAAGTCACCACGGCGACGCCTCGATCTATTTGGGTGGGGTGCGTGAGTGGCGACAACGGACGGACGACCCTCCTAGCCCTACCGCTTCCCGAGGGTAGCGTAGTATGTCGGCGGCGGGTGTCTCTGCGGTGGTGGCCCGTGCTCCTCGGTGGACATGAACTCGTCCACGCCGAAACTGCATCCTCGTCAATGTCGTCATACCTCGAGTAGTCGACAAAGACCGCGGCGGACTGCGCGTACACCCACCACGACACCGCGGTTTGTCGCGAGATTTAAGATCGCCCGTCACCCCATTAATCGCCATCGCGGCCGGCGAGAGAGAAGATCGCCCGCCACCCCACCGTACATCGCGTCTGTGGAGGAGGAAACGAGGGCACGTCGTGTGTGACGCGGGCGGTGTGGGGACGACTTCATTGGGCGAGGTGTGGGCACGCCCACTAGGCGGGAGGTCTTGCCGGGCGGGGCACCACGTCCCCCCGGCGGTGAGTAGGCCGCACATCCGCCCCATCGTGGGCGCCGCCACCGACTAATTGTTTCCGTTCTTTCAACGGGTGAGCACGACGTCAGCGCCGAGGCCCGCCAACACGGACTCGAACTCCCCGTACATCCGCCCGCAAGGCGCTCGCAAGTAATGCCAGTTGATATGAGTTAATTTACATAAAAACATACGTGTAGGGTTTTGGGGTGACCTTACCGCAACGTTCTCCCTCGGGACATCTCGTGAAGGGTACGTCTCCGCATCGATGCCGAGCCGACATCTCTCTGCCGGTGTGTACCCAACCCTAAGCCGAGTCGCCGCGCCGAACCGATCCATGTAATCGCGTGACGTGGCACGGTCGTGCACGACCGGTCTCGTCCACCATGCCCTCGCCCGCCTCGCCCCATCATCGATCAGCCACGGTATCATCGCGCGCGCATAGAACGGAGCGCTTAGTGCATGCCCCACCGGGTCATCCGCAAAGGGAAAATTGTCATTGTGCCACTTTGGACATGCGGCTTCACCCAAATACCATTATTAACGTGGCAATCGTCAAAATGCCACTTTCAACCCATGACAACTCGTTTCTAAGCCATTTTGGAGTTTTTGTGCATTTACCGGATAATAGCATGGGGAAATGACCCTTTGCCCTTGGCATCAGACATCATGCTAGACTGGGATGAAATCCGTTGAAGGAATTGAAATCCGATCTTCACGGGCAAAGCTCGCCGGTTGCTTCCGCTCTCCCCAAAGATAGAACATCAATCACAGAAAAAAACTACACGCCGGGATGATGGTCGTATCACGAAGAACGGCTCGAGATAAACCTCGTTCTATCCAGAGCTTCTTCACGGGAAAAAATCCAGAGCTTCTTCACAAAGACCAAAGAAAAAGCTCGCTCCTTGGTTCACGGGCGTGAGGCACCAAAGAAAAGAAAAACCGCACCAGAGAAGCGGACGGAGTTTCAGGCGATCTTCACAGAGTCTTGGGCGAGATCTCAAGCGAAACGGACGACGAGCAGAGACCGATGCAAATAAGCAAGCAGTGGAATATCCGCCGCGTGGAGGCGGCGGCGCCCGGCGCGACGACGGCGGCGACGATCTGCGCCAGAGGCGAGGCCGATCTGGCGAGCGAGGAGATCGGTCGCCGTCTTCCGGTCGAGCGCAGAGAACGACAGCGAAGCGGCCGTAGCGAGAGGAGAACGGGCGACGACGCGATGAAACCGCAACGCAGATTGAAAACCAGTGCGTTTTGAGTCGCACACAGCCGAGGGCAAAGAGGTCATTTCTCCATGCTATTATCCAAGAAATGCACGAAAACTCCAAAATGGTATGGAAACGAGTTGCAGCGGGTTGAAAATGGCATTTTAGCGATTGCCACGTTAATAATGGCATTTGGATGAAGCCGTATGTCCAGAGTGGCACAATGACAATTTTCCTCCCGCAGCAAAAACGATAATTTACATATAACATTCATTCCATTTGGAATGGTAAGTATTGTGCTCAGACACTTACTTGTGCGCTGCACGTGAGACAAAGGTGAGTAGTCCGCAGGGGAAAGTCTGGAAGAGGCCGAATCGCCGCAAAGACACGGCGTAGTACTCCTCGACGACAAAGTCAAAGAGGAGGACCTTACGGTGAGCAGAGCCGATGGTCACGCCAAAGAATGCTCGGACAGCCCGTGAGGTGCTTTCGGACTGGGCGACGTCGCACAAGGCTGCACGGTGTCCACCGTGACGCCCTCGTCGCAGGGATCATCAAACTCGAACGAACTTGGGTACGACTTCTTGGTCTCATGGTGGGCGACACCCTTGAACAAAAAGTAGCGTCTTATTAAAGTGTCGAAATTAGGGGTTAGATACAAGGGGCATACTGTCATTGAACCCCAAGAGAGGCCCATAGTGGGCGGTCGATCTGGGGAGGCCGTGGTATAAAGTCTGTGAGTACTGGCGCCGGTCAACCTCGGGCCTACCGAAGGAGAAGTGCTCCTCAGACCACAAATGCGATAGTAGAACGCAGCGGCCAACAGCAGCCTATGTGTTTACCTTTGAGACTGACCAAGCCTGAGACTCTCAGACGCAGCATGCGAGCACAAGCAGAGCCCCCACGACCACCGCACCATCTCGTGGTACAACGGCAAAGTTAGACATGTCCCGTCAGAAGAGATTTTAACGAAATGTGTTACACGGTTCGCCGGGTGTCGGCGATAAACCGGGCGAATCTCTTCGATCAGTGCCGGTCCACCGTGTCCCGTCGCGAGGACGGAGCAGTACCAACCGAACAGGACTAGCGATACGCCTCCGGTGGCGTGCAGTCCTCCTCGCGGCCTCCGGGTGGAGAAGCTCACTGCAAAGATTCGGCAAGATGTCGGCAGTCGGTCGGCGTATCCGTTAAGTTGCAATGAACGAGGTACTAACCGTGAACTGGAGCAAACACGCTTCGGACTCCGTGCTTTTCATCATCTTGTGGGGCACGACTGGTTGGCCGCGGGTGTCGGTCCACCTGCGAAGCGTGCCTCCAATCGCCACACTAATCGAGGGGCGTCGGCGGCACAATCGCACGACGACCGCAGGGGAGGCCGAGGAGGTACGACACGCCCCGCAACGTGGGGAGCCATCTCTCCGCACGGCAGATGGAACGTGTGTCTCCGGTCTCCACCGTCCACGAGCGGCCGGCAGGGACCGGTCAGACGAGAACCGTGTGACGGCGGGCCCTCCACGCCGCTCGCTTCCACCATCCGCAGAACGGAAGTAAGCCGGCAGCTCAGAATCTCGCACGTGTGTAGCGTCGTTGAAATTCCATTAGCAGGTAAGTAAAAGAGTGCGAAAACTCGACAGCTTACTGTGGAACCCAGCGCGGGTCGATCCGAAGAAACTCCTTCGGCACCCGAGACCGTAGTGTCCCCAGCCGCCGGCCCTCAACTGCGGACAACCTAGACCGGTGGGTCAAGTCCACGTCTTTGGTCTAGCATCTCGAGTAGCGGAAGAAGACGCCTAACTCTCGCCATAAATCGCTGTACCTGCGTGGTTACAAAGCAAATTCATGGTTAGAAAGCAACTACAAAAAAATTAAATGAAAAGTAATGCAATGTTCCATATTCAAATATTACATTAACGGGGATAACAAATAACTCGTACATACAATCGAAAATACATTGACGGGACAACAATTAATCGGTACATAGAATCGAACATACATTGATGGGGACAACAATTAACTGGTACATAGCATCGAAAATACATTGACGGGGACAAGAATTAACTGGTATATACAATCGAAAATACATTGACGGGCACAACAATTAATCGGTACATAGAATCGAAAATACATTGACGGAGACAACAAATAATCGGTACATAGAATTGCATTATCCACAATTACGACGCCTCGCACTCGTCCATATCGTTCCCCTATCCGGTCCTTCGACGCCCGACCTTCGCTTCAACATTCGGATGTCCGGCACCCATCGATGCCCTCGGAGGGGGGGCCGCGTGAACGATCCATCGACCCGTACCAGACACCTCGTTATGCCACGTGTTGAGAACACTTTGCTTGTAGTAGTAGTGGGAGATGTACGGACGACATGGTGGTGTGTCTCGCCGCCGCGGCAATCACGCGAAGCACGGCAAGTGCAGCGGCGTGGCTTCGGCAGAGCACTCGCAATGCTGCAGCTCGAGTACGCACAGATGGGAAGTTCTCTGCGGTGGGCACCTCTTCGACCCCATCGCAGGCACGTGGTACCTCCGCTCCACGCCACTCTCCGGTGTCAGCGATGTGTGTGCGTTTTCCGTGTCTTGTTTGCCATGTACGTAGAGACAACCGCCGAGTACGACAGCGATTGTCCGACATACATGCAACGGAGGCCTTGTACCGCTCAACGAAATATCTTTGGGTGCCTAGTAACACACCTCAACAATGCCCACCAACGGAGGCATCTCGCGCTTTCATTACCGGTTGTAAATCTCCGCCAAAGTTGGTTGTCATTATTCCATAGCGGGAACCGCCTCGTCATGTAGAATGGACCATTTCTCCAACGGCTCGTGTCGTATCCAAATTCGTGAAACTCTTTATGCTTGCCCCTACCACGCCGGATGTTTGCGCGCTTGTCGGAGCGCACACAAGGTCAAGGTCATCTCCTTGCTCGTGGTACACCATAGGGTTCCTTGACGAACCCGCGCCATCCCTTGGATTCAGTGATTGCTTCTTGGTTAGTTCATCCAACGTCTTCCATAGCGACTCGAACTTCCTCCGCTGGTTCTGTTTGCACAGCCGCTTGAACATGTTCATAAGTTCCTTGTTCCTGAACTGACGGAAAAAATTGGCACCCATGTGCCTCATGCACCACCTGCTCTTCAGGTCTGGCCACTTTGCTGCTCCCACGACGTCGGACCCTTGTTGCATATCCACGATCGCCCTCAGCAACCCTGCATGTCGGTCATGGATGACACATACATCGGGGCGGTCTTGCACAATCGCCATCTTGACTCTTTCAAGAAACCGATTACCACTCTCCGTGTTTTCCTCCACGGCCAATCGCGACCAGAGAGCTCGGTTGTTGGCGCCCACCGCGATTCTTTGTTAGAATCGCCCTTGTATTTCCTGTGAGGAATGTGCCGCCCATGCAAATGACCGGCGACAGCTTGGGAAGGCATTAATGCATGCGCCGAGGGCGAAGAAGGCCCATTGAAGACCCACTTACCCGCCAAGACGCACCATCCGCGGAAACTCCATAAGGTCGATGACCGACGGATTCCTACTTGATATTGCCCCGAGCAAGTGTGGAATATTCTCGAAGAAGCCTCGTATGTCCCGAACCGTATTTGCAAAGTCGTTTTTTGCTCTCAAGCCTTCCGTAGCTAATCTTGTCATCAAACCTCTCCACGGCTCGATAATGGATCGAGGCTGCGGTGCGGATTGTCGACGATCGACCATAAAACACATTTGCCACCCAAGTGGACTGGCGATTGCGGTGTTCCGCCCGCTTCCTCCATTAGCGATTATGTTCGTCACTATGGAACATTTTCAATAGTCCCTCCACTTCCCTTGTATGCATGCACCGCCATGGGCACTAATCAACTACGCACTTCACGTCAGTAGTCTTTTCTTGGACTTCACTACCCTGAATTGGCGCCAAGAGACATTGACCAAGATTTCACCGCATCCATCACGGCCTCTTTGTCTTTATATATGGCCCTCGCTACACCTCGTTCTCATGATACTCCCATGCATCTCTGCTCCTTCATTCATTGTCGTCTTGAAATTATATTTAGTCCACGCGACCGAGGACAGCACCTCAGAGTATTGTCCTCCTCGTCCGAGCGCTCGCCATCGAGACTTCCTCATCCGCACGGTCCTCCTCCTCCATCAACTCAACTATGTGCTCCACCTCCTCCCCTCGTCGCCACCCCGCGCCTCCACGGCTGGCTCGCCTCGATCCCGCCGCCACCGCCAACCTCGCCACCACCTTCATCATCGCGTTGTTGCATATCTGTATTCCTCCTCCGTAATATCTACCCCGACATGACACACCTCCGACACCGATGGAGGTACACTGTACCAATCTACCAAAGAACATGAGCGCCAACCCCGCTCTACAACAGATCCAACATAGCTCCTCCATGCCGAGGTCGCGTTAATAGGAATCACTCTCCATAAAAAGTCTCAAGACGCTTATTATCGCTTTGCTCTAACCCGCAATTAACACTCTAGGCATCCAAATCAACATCCAAATATAAACTCCATCAAACCCTCAGATGTCCTATCTCTCGCCTAGATATGCCTCAGATGATCATGAAATTTCGACAAATCGACTCCATTCGCCCCCGTATATCTCCCCATCTCCATAGAATATCTGAAAATACAATGTCTCCGACATACCGCCTACAACGTCGAATCGAAAAAATCATCATTTCTCCACCTAACCGCTATATAAATGTCACAATATATTGTCGCCAAATTTTACCCTCTTGATTTGTAACGGCTACCGCCATGTTTTTAAATATACTAATTTTTAACGTAACACGGTATTGACTATAAATAAGTAATTAGATTACCTATATTACATACCACAAATACTAAATATTAAATCTCTAAAATATTAAATACCATAAATACTAAACATTAAATCTCTAAAATATTAAATACATAAATACTAAATATTAAATCTCTCAAATATTACATACCTTAAATACTAAATATTAAATCTCTAAAATATTAAATACAGTAAATACTAAATATTAAATCTCTAAAATATTACATACCGCAAATACTAAATATTAAATCTCTAAACATTGCCTAATATTTGTACTATCCAATCCTAACTACATTAAATTTCTAAATACTATATTAATTCTCAACATCTCAATCCTAATATTTCTAAATACTACATTAAATCTCTAAATACTACATTTCTACATTTCAAAAATTATACAATACTAACATTTCAAAAAATATGAGTACAAAATATTCGAACTTACCTTCAAAAACGACGGATATTTTTTCCTCTTTTCTTCCCTCCTTTTTTCCTCCTCTTTTTCCTCTCTTCCTTTCCTCTTTCTTTCTTCTCTCATGAGCAATGGGACAAGCGCAAATGAATATTGTTCGTGGGGCGTTTTAAATGAACCGTCGCTTCCCGGCGATCGCCTGCCTCGGCGACGACGCCCAGCTCGCCACAGTGTCCCGCCATATGACGCCATGAAGGCACTAACGTTCGTCAATTCATGGGCCGTTAGGCACTTACTGTCGCCCAGATAGGGCGATCACCAAGGGGCGATGGCGGGTATTTTTGAAAATTTTTCCCGCAGACGACTAGTTCTGAAAATATGTTTTAAAAAAAATATTAAATAAAAAAAAATTCCGCGGCTCTACACAAAGCGTGGCCTCTCCAACCAAACCAACACTGCCGTCCCGAGTCATCTGATAGATGGGCTAGCCCACCATCACGGAGACTATCCTGGGCTGCTTCCACCGTTACATTAGGCCTCTACCACACGTCGGCACTACGATGCTTGCTTGTATAGTTTATATTTTTTTTAAAAGTACAAGGAGGACATACACCACATGCACACTCTACTCACGCTATAAACACACGCACAACACACACGCATACGTGTTCATTGCATATACTAAGAATTTTGTGGAGACACCTCGGCCTAACGGAGTGTGTCCATACACTTTTTCACTGAACGCGTAATTGTGTGTACTGATTAAATACGGTATACCATGTTAATCCTACGAATTGAACCTAGGTGAGTCGTGACCGAGCGAAGCGCTCGAGTGGCTAGCAGCACCAGTTTAGTGCGCAGCCGGTTCGGGTTTGAATCTTCGGATTCGTCCGGATACGCATCGGAGCCGGGTGCTGACGCGTGCGTGTGTGTACGTGGGCGTGTGTGGATGGGTGTGTGTGCGTCTGTAGTCTGGCTGTTGTTCTTCTTTCTGTACTGAATACCAGAGCTCCTAGTCAAATTATAAAAAAAAAAAACTAGGTGAGTCGGAACAACATATCGCTCTCAGCGCTGGGCCACCGGCCCATCCGTTTGCAGTTATACTTACGAGGTACGGTAATAGGCGTCCTTAAAAAAATAATAGGAGGTGATTCTTCTTCTTGGTGAATCTGCATTTTGCTGGACATTGTTCCACGATTAGCGAATCATGTACGAAGAAAAGGGGGAAAAAAGTAGGATATCCTCTAACTATCGCATACAATCATGTAACGAGACAGTTTTGCAATTGGATAACTATAGTACAGTGATACAATCTATGAATGGTTGCGTCTGCAGGCTTGATAGAGTGTAAATGTCGTAAAAAAAAGTACGAACTCGATAAACTATGGCAGAATTGCATGCTTGCCTCTTGTTATCATGCAGGATGATATTAATCGGACAGGCTATAGTTTGAGTATTACAAGCTGTCCGGACAAATGGCAAAACACGAATGCCACGGTGGTCCAAAATGCCAATACGAACGAGGCAGCACTGACCGCGTAGAGCACTGGATCATCGGGCTTCGTCTCCGTATCTTTCAGTGGCAAAGAACCTGGTCCTAGTCTGGAAGTGCATCTACCACCCTGCAATGCCCTCTCAAGGTTGTTGTTGCCTTCGTAACTGGCCATATCAAATGAACCGAACTGACCAGAGTTTGGTACACATCCAGCTGATAAGTTGTTGTATGCCACTCAGAACACCTCCAATGATGATAGCTGAGTTAACTGCCACGGTATCTGTCCACTTTGCTTGTTATGGGATAGATTCATGCTTTCTATCTCGCTCATGTTTGCAAAGCTCGCTGGAACTGGGCCAGTAAAGAAATTATAAGGCAAATTCAGGGCCTTGACATGGCTCAGATTTCCTAACTCCCAAGGAATTTGGCCAGACAACAAATTCCTAGATAGGTCGATGCCGGACATCAATCTATATAAACTACGCCCATATGTGTAAAGCCCCCCTTTAGTAGTGAAAGTGAAGCCTTTTAGGATATAACGGCGATTGGTCACAAACGTCTTTAAACGTTTAGTACCATGACCCAACGACCGAAATTGTTCAAGATGAGCATAGTTGAACATAACACCAATACATGGCGGCAATGACCCTGAAAGATTGTTGTGTGAGAGATCGATTATTCTCAAGCCCTGGAGACGACACAACTTGGGGGTGATTTGCCCTTCGAACTTATTCCCACCCAAAGAAAGCAGACTAATTTCATCCATATATTGTATCCAATCCAGGTTACCCGTGAACTGATTATATCTTAGATCCAAAGCTTTAACACTAGAGCTACCGAAAAAAGCATTCGGAATATCACCCGACAAGGAATTCCCAGATATATTCAGAACGGTGAGTCTTAATGTACGACTACAGTTTGGAATAGAGCCTGTTATACTGTTGCCGGCAATATTCAGGACCTCCAAATAAGGTAGATTGCAAAATGAAGTATCAAGTTTGCCAGACAACTTGTTATCTTGTAAATCGGCCATGACTCTCAATCGCCCTGATAGATTACGAGGTAGTGTTCCTTCAAGCTTGTTGCTATCTAGGTACAATGATTTCAACACAATGGACAAATTATTCATCCCACCAAGCATCACACCACCAAGTTGATTGTTTGAGATCATCAAGATCCGCAGCTTGGGAAAATCAGACAACATGCAAGCAGGTAGTTCATCAGAAAATATGTTGTTCGATAGATCTAAATCTGTCATGAAATTGATGTGGCATAACGACCTCGGTATATCTCCAGAGATGTTATTGTCAGAAAATTGTAGGTAAGACAACCTTGGAAACATTAAGCTGATGTTGGCCGGTAGCTGCCCTGCAATACGGTTGATAGATAAGCTGATAGCTCGTAGAGAAGTTTGGGGGTACCATATTGGGGGTACCATATTGATAAGCTGATGTTGGCCGGGAGAAGTTTCAAGAAATTGTATCACTTCGATGTAATTTTCTTGAAATTAATAAAATCTTTCTTCATAAAAAAAAAAATATTGAGTCTAGAGATCCAGTTAGGAGTTATTTCCAAGACTTAGGATAACTAGAGTTGCTTCCTTTGTGAACAGCCAGTTCGGCATGCTCCCTGACAAGTTATTGTTGGACAAATAAAGCACCTCCAAATGACGCTGTGTGCGTAGAAAATGTGGCTCTGAAATAATGCCTTTGTCAAGGTCACAACCGGACAGCTTTAGTTGTTTCAGTTGGAACGGAGGTATCCATCCAGGAGTATTTACATCTACTACTAAATTAGCATTCTCTGAAAGGTGTATCTCTTCGAGTTTGGTGAGGTTCCTCAGCCAAAAGAATGAAAACCTACCACTCAAATTATTCCGAGAAAACCGAAGACTCCTAAGAGACAAGGAAATATTTGAAGATAAACTTATAGGAATAGGTCCTTCAAACAGATTTTCTGTGAGATCCAACAGTTCAATATGTGGAAGTGAAAACAGGAGTGTTGAAAGGTTTCCACTGAATTTATTGGAACTCAAATGCAACTGTCGTAGGTTCCTGATATTTTCAAATGCTGCGAAAAATATGTATATCGACTCTATTACAGGCGGAAGATTTCCAGCCCACCCGACGAGCCACCTGTCATTTGGCGTTTTTGCGAAAAAGTACCTCCACTTCTTTAAAATTACGGATAGGTCCTTCGTGATTTTTTGTGAGACGAAAATTTTTTTTTTCTTCGCGTTTAGGTCCCCAGCACGGTATTTTACGGAAAAGCCTCCCGTTAAATTCAAATCGCGGACAAGCCTTTTTCTAATTTTTCAGGATAGCGAACAGGTCCAAAAAAATAACTAACAAGTCCCTGCTTCTTACGTTCAGGTCCTTTCTCCGTTTTTCCCGGAAAAAATATTTTCGTCACAAAAAAAACCGGAAAAAATATTTTCGACACCCAAAAAAAATAAAAAAAATATTTTCGTCACCAAAAAAACGCAGATTCATCTAAGGTTTATAGCAACTTATAGATTTGCCAACGGGTCATAACCGCGGGTTTTTTTTAAAAAAATGTAGATTCGTCCGGAGATTTATAGCGACCCATAGATTCGCCGGCGCGTCCTAATGATTCATTTTTTTTAACAAACGCAACAAAAAAAACGGAAAAAATGTTTTCGTCACCCAAAAAATCCGAAAAAAATGTTTTCGTCACCAAAAAACGCAGATTCATCGAATGTTTATAGCAACTTATGGATTTGCCACGTAGAGTATTAGGCTCGACAAAAGAAGGTTGTCATCTCTAATAATTTTTTTCCCGTTTTCCTCTAGACTATTTTTCACCGGTGGGTGGTTTTGCGAACATATATTATTACTCGGTGAACGTGTAGAGTATTAGGCTCGGCAAAAGAAGATTGTCATCTCTAATAGTTTTTCGCCCTTTTTCCTCATATTCGCGTATGAGTCATTCACCTTTATTTTCCGCTTCCAAAAAATCAGAGACTTTTTCCCCGACTCGATTTTCCATCTCGATCTCTGATATTTTTTTAAATATGTATTATTACTCGGTGAACACGTAGAGTATTAGGCTCGACAAAAGAAAGTTGTCGTCTCTAATAATTTTTCGCCCTTTTCCCTCATATTCGCGTACTCGCGTAGAGTGTTAGGCTCGACAAAAGAAGTTTGTTGTCTCTGATAATTTTTCGCCGTTTTTTATCTAGACTATTTTTAATCGGTGGGTGGTTTTGCGAAAATAAAAAAATACATCCAATCCCTTCGATCGGTGAT
This sequence comes from Guadua angustifolia, assembly GCA_036346375.1. NCBI lineage: Eukaryota > Viridiplantae > Streptophyta > Magnoliopsida > Poales > Poaceae > Guadua > Guadua angustifolia. The sequence continues at coordinate 46,719,252 of CM070506.1, read as the reverse complement.
TTTGTAAAAAGGTTCCTAATGTTTCGTATATTTGTGTACGGGTCATTCGCCTTTATTTTTCTGTTTCTAAAAAAAATCCGTATTTTTTTTATTCACGGTTGTGTTCTCCGTTTTTCTCGAAAAAAAAGTTTTCGTCACCAGAGATATGTGTGCAGCTATCTCTAGACTCTTTCCCCAACTCGATTTTCCATTTCAATCTCTGATATTTTTTTAAACATGTATTATTATTCGGTGAATGCATACGGTATTAGGCTCGACAAAAAAAGGTTGTCATCTCTAATATTTTTCCGCTCTTTTTCCTCTAGACTATTTTTCACCGGTGGGTGATTTTGCGAATGTGTATTATTACTCGGTGAACGCAGTAAAGTATTAGGCTTGATGAGAAGGTTGTCATCTCTAATAGTTTTTCGCTTTTTCCTCCTCATATGCCAGACGGGTCATTCGCCTTAATTTTTTCATTTCAAAAAATCCGTAGTTTTTTATTCACGGTTGTGTTCTCCGCTTTTTCCGAATTTTTTTTTCATCACCAAAGATATCTATGCAGCTCTATCTCTAGATTTTTTCCCCAACTCGCTTTTCCATCTCGATCTCTGATATTTTTTAGACATGTATTATTACTCGGTGAACACGTAGAGTATTAGGCTAGACAAAAGAAGGTTGTCGTCTCCAATGATTTTTCACCCTTTTTCCTCTAGACTATTTTTCACCGGTGGGTGGTTTTGCGAACATGTATTATTACTCGGTGAACACGTAGAGTGTTAGGCTCGCCAAAAGAAGGTTGCCATCTCTAATAATTTTTCGCCCTTTTCCCTCTAGCCTATTTTTGACACGTTTTTTCTAAAAAAACAGAAAAACCAGGATTACACAGTTTTCCCCATAAATATTAAGCGATCAAAATTTCATGTGACACAGCAAACAAATTACGTGCGCCGCGGCGTAGCGCGGGTCATTATCTAGTAACAATTATAAGCAGTAGCACATACTATTTTACCCTAACATTATAAAGAAGCCACCATATTTGCTCTTAAGGCTAGAAGTTTTCATGTTAATCGGAGGAAAAAGAGGCAAATCTATATGGTTTATTTTAGTGGGTCTAGATTATAACAATACCAATTGAAAATCTATCTATCATATTATATACTAAAAGTCGAAGATGACCTTTTAGAGTTGCTAAGAGAAAAAAAAAGAGAAATATGCCAAAATTCTCATAAAAAAGTGAAACATTAAGCCCTTAATTTGGTGGGTGCTAATTTCAAGGCTTAGATTTGATAGTTGACTTAGAGATATCAAAATCTATCTATCTATACACGTGCACACACACACATATATATATACTAATTATACGCTTAGAGAAAGATCTAATCATCTATCTGGCAGACCCAAGTTATAATGGCTCATATTAAAAGAAAGATTTCATATCAAATACAAACAAAACAAAGACAAATTTGGGAAAAAATAGTAATTTGATTTCCATATGACTTCCAAAGTAACATCCATAAATAGCTAAATTCGGCATAATAATTAAAAGAAAATTAGCAATGAAATGAAAGAGTTCATTCAAGTACAATCCAAATTAACTAAACTTCATAATAAAATATAAATTAAAATTACCAATTTGATTTTCCTATGAATTCCAAATCAAATCCTTAAAAACAAAAATTAGGAATAATAATTAAAAGAAAATATAAATTGGTTTTCTATATGAATTTCAACCTAAAACTGTAAGTTCAAATACCATTAAATTGATTTATGGTTTTGGTGAGTAATGACAAATATAAATGTGAGACTAACTCCTTTGTTAAGTATAACTAGTCATGTGTCCGTGCGTTGCAACGAAAACTCAATTTGCGACACAAAGTTTATTTGCAAAGAGCACTAACAGTAGCAAAGGTGGGTAATTAAAGAGTAATGGCAAAGGTGGGTAATTAAGAGCACTAATAGTGGCAAAGGTGGGTAATTAAAAAGCAGTGGCAAAAGTGGGTAATTTTGATGAAGTGATGTGGGAAGAAACTCTCACTTTATATAGTAAAAAGATATTGTTTATTCTTATTTGGGTGGAAAAATAGAAATCTCAAAGGTATACATTCGTTGTCATATTCATTCATGTTATTGCATTCCTCGGATCCAAAATGTTGGTTGAAACTCTGCCACAAGTCTAATTTTGATATGCACATATTGGTTCTAACTCATGTGTGTGTGTATACATACATACATACATACATACATACATACATACATACATACATACATAGGAAAAATATCTTTTACTCCCGGGTGTAGTTACTCCCATCTCTGAAATACTACCTAAACAAACTTGAAATACTCCTTTATCACTTTGGGTATACTCATACACTAATTATAAGATACTCCAATGTGAGCCACATGAAAAAATTGCAAGGGAGCCCATGGTTTTTAGCGTATTTTGCAAATACCTTCATATACGCACATAAAAAGAAGTATGTCCAAAAAATATACATACCACCTTTGAAAAAATGTACATACCACCTAGATGATCTTATATACTCGTATACTACGCGTACATACCCTCCGTTACACGAGATACTCCATACGTTGTGAGATATGACATAGGGAGTAATTACTCCCGGGAGTAGAAAAGAGGCTTCCTACATATATATATATATACATACATACATATATATATGTATATATATACATATATATACGTATATGTACATATATATGTATATATATATATATATACATATATATACGTATATGTACATATATATGTATATATATACATATATATACATGTATATGTACATATATATCTACATGTATATACATATATATCTACACACACACACACATATATATATATATATACATATACATGTATATATATGTGTATATATGTACATATACATGTATATATATATATATATACATATATATACATGTATATGTACATATATATCTACATATATATACATATATATATACATATATATCTACATGTATATACATATATATCTACATATATATATACATGTATATGTGTGTGTGTGTGTATATATGTGTGTGTGTGTGTGTGTGGGTGGGTGTGGGTGTGTGTGTGTATGTATGTATGTATGTACATGTATATGTGTGTGTGTATGTATATATATAGGAAAATGATTCCATACTCCTGGGTGTACGTACTCTCACCTTCAGTGTACCTTTTAAATGATGTTGTTATACTTCTTTATCCTTTTGAGTATACTCTAATACTAATTATAAGATACTCTAAAGTGAGTTCTACGAAAAATTTCATTAAAGTTCACCCTTTATAGTTATATTTGTTTATATATTCCTTTTACAAATGAAAAAGGGTATGTAGTAAAAAAATAAAGGGTTCGATGAAATTTTTCAACCATGTTGCATTGGAGTATTTTAGAATTATTATTGGAGTATACCGAAAGTGATAAAGGAGTATAAAGAGTTCATTTAAGTGGTATATTAGAGGTTGGAGTATGTACTCCTGGGAGTACGGAAAAGGCTTCCTACACACACACACACACACACACACTCACTCCAATGCAACATGGTTGAAAAAATTTCATCAGACCCTTTATTTTTTTGCTACATACCTTTTTCCATATGTATAAGGAATATGTAAACAAATTATGCTATAAAGGGTGGATTTTAATGAAATTTTTCATGAAACTCACTTTGGAGTATCTTATAATTAGTATTAGAGTATACTCAAAAGGATAAAGAGGTGTAACAATATCATTTAAATGGTATATTAGAGGTGGGAGTACATACACCCAGGAGTATGGAATCATTTTCCTATATATGTATGTATGTATGTATGTACACATTTAGGGAGTTCACTCTATGTTTTATGGTTTCATTAATACTGATCTCTTTCTTTTATCCACATATATCGAGAATCTCTACTTTGGAATACATCCTTTGAGTATATGACTCTTTTGTAGTTGACATATACTCAAAAGTCGACTTAAATTGAATTATTTGCAATCGGGGTGTCATCAATCACCAAAAAGGAATATCAAAGGATCTAGTCCCTCTATTATGTGTTAATGGTGTGCTTTGGTCATTAGTGACAACCAGATGTGTTGGACTAATATTTTCTACTCCCTCCATCCCATAAAACAGGCGTATGAAAATCTAATTGGAATCCCATTTTATAGGGCGCCTTGTGATTTGCCGTCCGTTTCTTTCGCAATTACCCCTGCACATGCATGGTCCTGGTCAAGCGAGCGGGTTTTTTTTCCTGATTCCATGTGATTTGCTCACTTTCCATCTTTATGTGTGATTCACTCACTTTCCATCTTTAATTAGGGATAGCATCGGTAGAAAATTATTGTGTTGGTAATCGTGCCCAAGCTAATACATTTTATAAATTTGGATGGAGGGAGTATGAGGTGGTGAAATAGGTTAAGTCCAATAACGATGAAGACTCTATATGATATTATGTGTTGATGGTCATCATGTCAAGGTTCGGGATGAAGTATGTTATCATGTGTTGATAATCTTCAAGATAAAATTCTGAAGTGAAGGTAATTCATCATGTGTTGATGAACAAGACATGGACTTGGACTTGAACAAAAGATGATCATCATCAAGTGAAAACTCCAAGTGGATGCACAAAGTAAATGTATAACTAGCATAGGATAAAGATATGTTCATAGTCTTTTACAGGTCTCGGTATTTGGTTGAGAGACCGGATTACTAGTGTAGGTTGCCATACTATTAAGAGAAATCTTATCTAGTATCTTGAGTCTCATCATGTATTGATAGTTCAATCCCGCTTGCTCTAGCTCCCTATGGCATGATGGTATTATTTGTGAATGTGTATTGCAATTATTTGAGGCTCATGCGTTGATCTTTGTAGCATGTGACTCCTTGTGGCACGATACTAAAATTTTCAAATTGTTGAAGTTCATGTATCCTACCTTGGCACGATCTAAGATTTGTTGTTGATCTTATCCTTGGACTTAGACCATGGCGGTGACTCTTTGGAGTGCTTATAATTTATGCATTGATCTAATGTGTTTAAGATCATGGAAATAGGTTAGGTGTGTAACCTTGTGAATAAGCTTTCAAGAGTCGAGTGCGAATTACGACATCGAGTCAAAAGTTATAGCCGTTTTCCTAAATATAGACCGTCTTGAAAAGTAGGACTAGTCTGGCCTCCATTGTGAGAGCGGTCTAACAGCTCAAAATGGTCTGACCAGCTATTAGTTGGCGGTTTGACCGCTTATCGTTCCGAAATGTTCGTTCTGTGTGTTTCGGATGTTCTAGCAAAACCCTGGTTTTTGAGATCTTGTGTGGAGTGGTTTGACCAGTCGGTGCTGTCTAACTTGTGCTTGCAAGGGCGGTTTGGCCGGGACTGTGTCTAATGGCTAATTTTATACATATTGCAACATGAGGCTGGTCCAACCGTCCATTAGTTGATGGTATGACCAGTCCCTTGCTGAAATATGCTCATTTCGAGCCCAACAGCTAATCTTTGATGTGTGGGCTATAAATACCCATGCATAGTGGCCAGATGAGATTAAGGTTGGACATTCGATTTCACTCTCTTGAGCTAATGTGAGCTTCTCCTCTCAATTGTACATGTGTTGCACCTTGTAAGCAAGGTAAAATGTTTCTAGTTGCATGTATTGCTTCTAGTGATGGATTGAGTATTCACTTGTGCATATGTTGCACTCAGCGAGGATCAAGCAAGAGGCTTGGCTTATTACTCTTAGTGTTTGTCGACACATAGACGGTCTGAAAGAGTCATGGTCCGGTGATCTTCGCAATAAGCTTTTGAGAAGGTCTGGTGTGTTGTCAAGGTTGGAGCTCACCAACCCGGAGAAGGGAATAACTACCACTAGTGAATTTGAGGAATTTGGCTTAATTCATGGAGCTGGTATAATTCATTTGGACTTTCCTTAACTTGGACTAGGTGGGACTAACAAGTTTCCGAACACCACACTAAAAATATCATGTGTTATCGTGCGGTTTGCTTCCTTATGCTTATTTACATTCTTGCAATGTACTTTTCTAGGATTAGATTGTTTGCTTGTCACTCTAGGATTGCAAATTTTGACATAGACTTTGGTTGTTGGTGCAAATAGTGAGACAAGATTATTTAGGTCTTAATTGTGTAAAACCGTTTTGATTCACAATTTTGCGTAAAACATGGTTTTGGTCAAAGGTGATTTTAAACCCGCTATTTAACCCCATCTAGTTTGTCTCCTAGATCTTATATTTCTTTTAACCAGCTAAGTAAAAAAAAGAATATAAAATTCTCAACAAAAGAAGAACATTTTGATCCTTTATTTGGTGGCTAAGTAAAAAAAAGAATATAAAATTCTCACCAAAAAGAGAACATTTTGATCCTTTATTTGGTGGGCCTCCACGGGATGGAAGGATTGAGAGGGTGATTTATTGATGGGTGTTTACTCGATTATACCAGTATAAGCTATGTGCTATGCATTATTAGTATGTTGCACAGACAAACATTGCAATAGCGAAAGATCGACATGATAATGATATAAATGAATGATATTGTTTTTCTATGCAAGTATTTGAGAAAGAAAGTTTGGTCACAAGTGACAAGTATAAGGAAACAGAATGAGTATTTTTTCTTATAATATATAATATCAAAATATTAAAAATAGAGTTTTACAATAATTAATTTTCTAAAAAGCAAAATCAAAAGATTTGTACCATTTATTTGGTGGGTTTAGATCATAATAATGTGGAATATTAGAGCTATTATAGTCGAATAAGGCATATAACTCTATTTTTTTACGTAAGTAACTCTAATTTCAAACATAAGCATCAAAGTTGTATAACAAATACAAGTCTATTTCAAATAAAAAGCATGTATACTGAGAAAATTCGGCTAGTTTATGCTCATATAAGCAGGAAATTTCAAATTTTTGTACCTTGATCAGTAGAAAGAGCTCCGCTCATGCTGTTACAGCTGAGATCTAGTACTTCCAATGAAACTGGTTCTGAGGATGAACTAATAGGAATATGTCCTCTGAATGAATTCTGTGAGAGATCTAGGATCTTAAGGTGAGGAAGTGCAAATAATGACATCGGGATGTTTCTGTTGAATTCATTCCAACTCAAATTCAATTCTCTCAAGTTTTGAAGATTTTTGAAAACTGCAAAGCGTGAAGGTTGGATAATAGTTACAAATAGCAGTAGCAAACAACCAAAGTCGAGATACCAATTCTCTATTCAGCAGTATCAGTATTTCTCTATCTGCATCTAGAAGAGCAAAGGGTTAGAGTTGAGATCTAAGGCTCCCAGCCAATTGTAACTCTGGTTGAGATACTGAAGCTTGGTTAGTCCTGCTAAGCCTATGGAGGTTTTGTTTGTACAAAGTATGAAGTATTTAATTTCGGGAAGGCAAGAAGCAACCACACACATATAGGGAATGAAAGTTAGAGCTTTAGTGGGAATGAAAGCAACCACACACACTGTAGAGTTTTACAGCGATTAATTTTCTAAAAAGCAAAATCAAAAGATCTGTACCGTTTATTTAGTGGGTTTAGATTATAATAATGAGGAATATTAGAGCTGTTATAGTTGAATAAGGCATATAACTCTATTTTCAAACATAAGCATCAAAATTGTATAACAAATACAAGTCTATTTCCCACAAAAAAAAGCATGTATACTGAGAAAATTCGGCTAGTTTATGCTAATATAAGCAGGAAATTTCAAAATTTTGTACCTTGATCAGTCGGAAGAGCTTCGCTCATGCTGATACAACTGAGATCTAGTACTTCAAATGAAACTGGTTCTGAGGATGAACTAATAGGAATACGTCCTCTGAATGAATTCTGTCTAGATCTTAAGGTGAGGAAGTGCAAATAATGACATCGGGATGATTTCGTTGAATTCATTCCAACTCAAATTCAATTCTCGCAAGTTTTGAAGATTTTCGAAAGATGCAAGGCGTGAAGGTTGGATAACAGTTACAAATAATAGTAGCAAGCAGCCAAAGTCGAGATACCAATTCTCTATTCAGCAGTATATCAGTATTTCTCTATCTGCATCTAGAAGAGCTTCTTTCGTAAGGTTAGAGTTGAGATCTAAGGCTTCCAACCAATTGTAACTCAGGTTAAGATACTGAAGCTTGGTTAGTCCTGCTAAAGCAACCGCATACATGTAGGGAATGATGGTTAGCGACATACCGTCGAAACTTAGCGATATGAGAGAATTCCTTGATAATCTAGGAACTGAAGCTCATGAATTAATGTTGAAAAGACTGTAGAGAATTCTGTAGCTGATATGTTGTAAGGAGGCCGCTCACGGATATTGGAAAGGTGGAGATGGGATACTCGCTGTGTGCTACCGCTGCATTTCACACGTTCCCACGAGCAGCAGTCCGCACCCTGTCCCCACGAACGGGGCGCGGCGCTGTAGAGTTTGAACGCATCGAAGAAGACCGGATATCCATTAGCGCTGCTCTCTCCTCCATGGAACAGCCAAAGGACATGTACAGCAGAGGCGGAGCCACAGGGGGCGTGATGGGGCCTGGGTGTTCGAATCTGAATCAGAACATGAGGACTCGTAAATATTAACTATCGCTTCTTGTGAAATAATAAGTAGTACGTTCCTTAAATCCTTGCAAGTTACAAGTGTTACATATTGTATTTACTATATATTAAATTTTGAATATCAATCATTAGTAGAGATTCAACATTTTTAGACCCTCTCTTTTAAAAATTTCTGGCTCCATCACTGATGTACAGCATGGGATGCAACAAGCATAGGACCAAGAACAATAATCCCCATGAAAAACAGCAGCTCATCTCGAAAGAAGCTCTGCTTTCTTCTGCTATCGTACTACGTCGTAGGTAGACTTCAGATTCCAGAGAAGATTGATGTGTAGTCGTGGCTATAATGTTCTCATGCAGACTTGCCGTGGCTGTCTGTTGCTTGCCGTATTAATTGTAGGGACGACGTGGAAGCTACAGCTTGGCAAACATGGTTAGTTGAAGGGTCAAAGCGAGTTTACTAGGACCAGGACTTCACCAATCACCATCCATGCATGGATAATCTCGTGGAATGTGGAAAATTTGTTCCGTGCATTAACATCGTGATATAACAAGTTAACAGCATGCTCACTAGGGTTGCAATTGGATCGGATAATTTCCGACCGACTGGATGTGTTCGAATCTGATTCAAATAATTTTTTCATATAGTTTTCGGATTCGGAGTCATATTTGGATATTTTATTTCGGATTTGGGATATCACTATCTATCGGATCAGAATATTTCGAAACTTTTTTCAGATATATCTGGTAAAAATTATTCGGATATCTGATCCTTACCACCAGATAACCCTAGACTGTCTTCTAAATTCTAATCTTCTCCTGTGAGCCGTGAGTTCGTGGACTGTTGCTGCTGACGCTACAGTGCCAAACGGAGGGAGTAGATCCGTGCGTTCCTAGTTCAAAAATTCAGCCGAAATTTCGATCCGGAACGAGTGAACGAGATTTTAAATCCAGCCGAATAAAAAAAATAAAATTTTTTAAATTACTATAGTGATTTTAGTAATTACGAAATCTCGGTAATTTTGATCGGATTTCATATATTTTGAACCGGTTTGCATTGTTTTTGACCGGGTTTGGCATTAATTTTTTTTGTGGACAATTGTAATGCTTTTAAGATGAATACATATGAAAATAACAGCCACCTGTCATATCTCAGTTGGTTAGTGAACAAGCTTGCTCGACCTTTCAGGCTCTGAACTTTAATATAGTGCCTTAGACCAATTCAACCAACTCATTTTCATGCTATGACATTATTTTTTTAATTTTTCCTAGTTTTGGGAAACCATTTTTATAGGGCTGAAAAGAACCAAAATTTCAGAAATTTCGTTTTTAAATTTACCAGATTTCAAATTTTCCTTTTGAATTTTATTTGGATTTCAGAAAAAAATTTAAAATATCACTGAAATATCGAATCCCGGCCAGCAGCTGCTTTGCGTCCCGTCGATCACAGAATGGTGCTAACTTTTTGTTGCTGCCTGACACTTGGGACGGACTGGTAGAACGCTTATAGTCGCCAAGCCAACCAATTTCGATGGACGATTTTTTTTCCGAAAGAAACCTGGGCCTTAATGTGTAGATGCCGACTTTTGATTATGTTGACGTTGATTTTACGTCGTACCGTAGCTGCCATGAGAGAGCTGTCTCTGAAAGTCTTATCCTGCCAAGAGCAGCGACTTGGATATTGAACGCTAAGTTATGACACTTGTTATAAAAATACATGATAAAAATATAGGATCAAAAGAATAAGGGATATAAATTTTACATAGAAAACTTTTTCGAGAAAAATCACAGACGCACGAAAGCAATATCACTGTTTGAGAAGATATTTATAATGATGCTCTTGCTTTTTTTTTAGACTACAACAACGCATTTATAGAGGTATATAATAGACTTTATGTAGAGAGTATAATTAAGATAGAGTAGGAACGGAATTCGTATCACTCTTGAACTCTTCAGTCCCGACAATGAACTAATTCTGGAATTCAAAAGCACATATGAAATGGATTGTGGATTCTAATATATATGGGTAGGCTAGATTATGAAAATCAATTCCTAAAATCGAGCTATTTGTTTTTTATTCTGCTTTTGAAGCCAGAATCCAGAATCAAAAACAAAAACAAACAGGCCTTCAATTCTCGTAAGTTTCTAAGATTTTCAAAAGCTGCAAGGCATGTACGATGCATAAAAATTACGAATATGAAATGTATCAACATTAGTTAAGTACTAGTAGTAAAATCTGTACTTGCGGCTGGAAGACCACCGGTCATGTTGTAGTTTTTTTTAGATAATGGAAGATTATTTCTTTCGGTCTCTATATCATAAGGTGCACACAACTAAACAATTATTACAAAGTTTCAGTAAAAAAATTGTCATAAGAGCTTTCTATCATAAAAGTTTCAACAAGCTATGATAAAAAAAATATAAAGTTTTAACCTACACATAATCTATTACTAAATCGACTTCCATGGCTAACGAAGAGATCTCGAAGCACAATCTCCAGCGAGTTGCATACCAATAACAGCACTTCCCTTCCTTCTTGAGGCTGCAACACAGACCATGATCGTAACCATTTGGTGCAAATATAGATAACCTGCACTAGAATAGAATTTTTTGGGTTCTTAAAAATCGCATCAATGTGACATAGCCAAATTGACCAACATAAAGCAGCAGCTACAACCAAAATGTGAGTCTTTAAATCTTTTCCCAACCCGAATAGCCAGTTCCCAAATATATTGGTCATACTACTAGGAGGTGATAGATTAAAAGTCGCTTATATGACACCCCATGCAAAGCGTGCGAAATGGTTGTCAAAAAGAGGTGTTGTATAGTTTCCTTATTGTTACAAAACAATTTTTTTTACTGTTCTAATTTCTTTTAGATATGTTATCTTTTGTCAATATCGCATCACAACATAAGTACCATAAATTTTTTATTTTTAACGGTACCTTAAGCTTCTATAATTGTCTGTTTGTAACCAGAACATTTTGATGCATTATGAGTGTATACATTAATTGAACAATAAACTATCCATTCTGATGAAGATGCTACGAAAAGTATCCCATTCTGGTGATAAGTGTAAAAGAACAATCTTTGCAACAAGCTTTTGCTAGGCCAATAGATTATGTCCCATAATGGCTCTATGAAAGGATATACTGAGTGGGACAATGGACATTACTTCAGCTACTGTGGTATATTTTTTTGAATAATGTTATAAAGTTGAGGATATTGTACAGTGAAGAGGTTGTTCCCAATCCATACATTTTGCCAAAATCGTATTTGGGTTCTGTGGAGTATATGGACCCCGGGTATTTGCATGGCAGGCTGTGAGGACCGCCCAAGAGGGGATGGGCAAAGCCGACTGCATGAAAATGGGTATCGCCCAAGAGGCTAGCTGCCATGCGCAACAAGGAAACCCCAAAGATGGAAACCAACCTTGATTAGGTAGGATACGATTGTAATCCTAGTCGTTGCCATACTCGGCAGATTAGGATAAGATACAATCTCCACCTTGTATCCGAGTAGGACTCCCTTATGTAACCTCACCCTTCTGCTATATAAAGGGGGGGGGGGAGGAATCATCAGAACACAATATCTCCAGCAATAAGCTAGACACGCATATAATCCCAGAGCACAGGACTAGGGTATTATCTCCTCCATGAGAGCCTGAACCTGTATAATCCTTGTGTCTTGTGCTACCATCGAGTTTGGATCCAGCGCCTAGCCCCGTTTTCATTATTGCCGACAACAAACGTCAACAGTTGGCACGCCAGGTAGGGGAAGCGTCAAGATCAATCTCAACAAGCTCGATGCCCTCCATCTATGGAATCGTCATCACCTTCGCTCTCGGTCATGCTTTCCGCTGCGGGAGTCTCGACTTCATCGCCGCCAACCTCGACAAGCTTACTCTCTCGGACTCGGACCAGATCTAATCTGAGAGAGACTTCATTGGTACTTCATCCGGACTTCCGTTCGGGTCGGGGAATGCCGCGGCCATCTGCTCACGAGTAGTATGCCGGGGGCTGACTTTCCGATTCGGATACGGTAAGGATTCGATCCAGGACGTCTCAGATGCGATCGTCATAGCGGCTTTTCAGAAAGGAGTTAGTGACGCCAACTTGATCAAGAAGATGTCCTGGAATCCACCGACTACGGAAAAGGAGATGTTCGCATTAACGGACTGCTACGCCACAGCCTCGGGTGCCCTAGCCAAGCGCTAGGATGACCGTCCACGACAGAAGAACAAGAAGGACCATGCCGAGTTCTCCGAACAGAAGGACGAGATGTGGAAGAGCCACGAGCAACGCCGCGCTTCGAAGCGCCACCTTCGCACGCCACGAGCTAACGCTGCGCCCGAAGCGCCACCTTCGCACGACCCGAGCCTACGCTGCGCCGAAGCGCCACCGGCACGGCCACGAGCCACGCTGCGCTTCGAGTGCTACCGCCGCGCGACCACGAGCAATGCTGCGCTTCGAAGCGCCACCTTCGACGGCCACCGAGCCTACGCTGCGCCGAAGCGCCACCTTCGGCTGACGGCCACGAGCCAACGCCGCGCCGAGCACCACCTTCGCACGACCACGAGCCGCGCCTCGCCCGAGCGCCATCTACGGCCCGGCCACGAGCCTACGCCTGCGCCACGGGCGCTACCTACAACTCGATTGCAAACCTACGCCTATGCCACGAGTAAGGACGGCACGATCGTCAACAACACATGGAGCATAGAGTAGCTAAGTCGCTTCTACACTTAAATCTTATATTCAATCATATTGTTATGAATAAAGTTTTTTCTTGACTTGCTACTTAGTTGATACTCAACTAGCAGTAAGTCGGGGGTTACACCTAATAGTGTTACGCATGCGTACAACTTTTTCTGAGTTGTTTTTGCTTCTTTTCCCTAACGACTGCAAATGAATTCAAGTGCGTTAATTCCAAGTTGTGAAGCTCTGACCCCATGAATGGCGAACTTTAGTCACTCAAAACGCGTGTCTGGGAAAAAGGGGCCATGAGCCGACTCCCGACGCTTGGGAGCTAGACTAGTCGGGCAGAGTGCTTAAACAAAAGGAGTCAAACCACTCGGATGAATTCAAAATCAATAAGGAAATGGAGTAAAAAGCTCTAAAATTATATATAAACTAGTCGGACATCACATCCAAGTGAATGATTTTTAAGTTCTGCATATACATGATTTCAGGGCTACTAAATCTGAAGCGGCGACGGCTAACCCCAGTGGCGGAACACACTGCGAAGATTAGAAGACGAAGGGACAAGCGTGTGCAGTGGAGGGCAGAAACCCTTTGCTCACACTAAGTCTCGTATTTAAGAGGAGTGGCACTGAATTTCGCCCTGAGCGGGAAAGGCGTTTCGTCTTCCGTATCTTGACTCGGCCAATCTATGATACGCCCCACGATGGGCCACCAGCTGTATACCATGAAAATCGAGTGCAGGTGCCACTCGGCTAAGAGCCTATTCAAACAATGGTATGCCTCAGGATGGGCCGACTGCCAGTATTCCAATAATTGGGCTGGGTACCACTCGAAAAGTTCAACACGTGGAGCTCTATTGAGTCTTTCACGATCTCCTTGCCTGCAACAGAGCACGCGGCGTGGAAAAGAAACCAGTCAGGAAGATGCATTAAGAACTAGAAGCACTCGGCGTGAAGCATGACTCAGTTGGGATGCGACCAGAAAGGCGGCAACTCAATCGCAAAGCACTCGGGGCTCTTGTGGAGTATATGGACCCAAGTATCGTATGGCGGCCGTGAGGACCGCCTAAGAGGGATGGGTCAAGCCATTGCATGAAAATGGGTATCGCCAGAGGCTAGCGCCATGCGCAACAAGGAAACCCCAAAGATGGAAACCAACCTTGATTAGGTAGGATCGATTGTAATCCTAGTCGTTGCCATACTCGGCTGATTAGGATAAGATACAATCTCCACCTTGTATCCGAGTAGGACTCCCTTATGTAACCTCACCCTTCTGCTATATAAAGGGGGGGGGGGAGGAATCATCAGAACACAATATCTCCAGCAATAAGCTAGACACGCATATAATCTCAGAGCACAGGACTAGGGTATTATCTCCTCCGTGAGAGCCTGAACTTGTATAATCCTTGTGTCTTGTGCTACCATCGAGTTTGGATCCAGCGCCTAGCCCCGTTTTCATTATTGCCGACAACAAACGTCGATAGGTTCCATCACTAAGTTGAAAAGATATAGATCTAAAGAAGTGATGTTTGACTTTCATTAGGCCAGCCCAAAAATGATAGTCTCCTGGCTTTCTTTCTGCATGATAAAAAGTCTTATTCCCTAGATACTTCCTTATGAGGAGAGTTTGCTAGACACCATCATCATTTAGCAATTTGAAGAGCCATTTGCTAAGTATGTAGATATTTTTTGATACCAAGATCTTGAATACCCATATCTCCTTGGTCCTTAGGTCGGCATAATATATCTCACTTAGCTAGCCTGTACTTTTTTTACAGATGTCACTTTGCCAGAAAAATCTAGATCTATAATAATCCAACCGTTCAAGTATCCTATATGGTATCTCAAAAAATATAACATAAATATGGGTAAGCTGATAAGCACGGAATTGAGGACTAAACAACCTCCAACAGATAAATGCTTGCCCTTCCAATTGCTCAATCGCTTTTCAAATATTTCTTCTACCCTCCTTCACTCACTGATCTTCAGTTTTCTACAATAAACTGGTATACCAAGATATTTAAATGAAAATTTTCCCAATGTACACAACCAAACTAGGGCATTCAAGTTCAGTGGACAGCTTTTCAAATTTATCTCACAATCACAAACAATCATGCACGGGACAGCTTTGCAGTAGGATATAATAGTACAGTACAGTGGCAGTTCGTGTAAGCGCGCATACAAGTTCGGTAAAATATAAACATTATAAAAACTCCATAAACTAGGGCAGAATTGTACTATTGATGATTATATGCCTGCCACGTAGGATGATATTAATTTGACGGGCTATAGTTTTAGAATGACACGCCGACCGAATGAATGGCAAAATATGAATGCAATAGTGGCCCAAAATGTCGACACGAATGAGGCAGCACCGACCGCGTAGAGGACTGGATCACCTGCTTTCTTATCACTGTCTTGTAATGGCGAAGGACCTGGTCCTAGAATGGAATTGCATCCACTTCCCTGTGATGCCTTGTATAGGTTGTTGTTTCCCTTATAGCTATCCATATCAAATGAGTCGAACTGACCAGAGATTGGTATACACCCTGATAAGTTGTTGTATGCCACCGAGAACACAGCCAATGATGACAAATGAGTTAACTGCCATGGTATTGGTCCACTCAACTTATTGCGGGATAGGTCTAAGCTTTCAATCTCGCTCATGTTTGCCAAAGTTGCTGGAATTGGGCCTGTAAAGAGATTATAGGACAGATTGAGCGCCTTGATGTGGTTCATATTTCCTAACTCCCAAGGAATTTCTCCGGACAGCTTGTTTGTAGATAAGTCGATACCTGAAAACCAATTGATGAAATTACGCCTGTATGTGTAAAGATTCCATTTAGTAGCAAAGCGGAAGCCTCTTTGTTGGTAACAAGTGGAGTAATTGAAGGATAGATATCGGAAGCCAGTGTCACAGATTAGGGACCAGTATCCCACATAATATGAATTTACTTCAAATGAGAGATTCCCAATGCATGACGGCAATGACCCTGATAGACTGTTGTTCGATAAATCAATTATCCTTGATGATCGGAGTTGACATATGCTGGGAGAAATTTGCCCTTCAAACTTATTGCTGCCCAAGGAAAGATACCTAATGTTAGCTAGATATCGTATCCATTCAATGTTTCCGGTGAATTGGTTGTGACTGAGGTCCAAAGCTGTGACAGCGGAGCTATCGAAGAAAAAGTATGGCACTATATCGCCTGACAAGGAATTCCCAGAGACGTTCAGAAACTCACTCACTATTGCAGTGCTACAGTTCGGTATAGCCCCTGAAAGATTGTTATTTGAAATATCTAAAAGCTTAAGGTCTGTTAAACTGCAAATGCGTGGATGTATTTCACCTGTGAAACTATTGCCAGCAAGAATCAAAGTATACAAGCCTCGAAGGTTCCACAATGAAAAATCGAGTTTACCAGACAACTTATTATCATGGAAATCCAATGTTCCTACGTCAAAATCTGCTGTTAAATTTTTAGGTAGTAGTCCTTCAAATTTGTTGCCATCCATGTATAATCCGAACTTGACGGACAAATGACTCGTCCCACCAAGTATGGGTCCACCAAGTTTGTTGTTGGAAACCTTCAAGTATATCAGATTGGTATAATTAGTGAGCAAGCAAGCTGGCATTTCACCTGAAAAGTTGTTGTTTGATAGGTCTAAAATTTCCATGCTACTAATGTTGCACAACGATGAGGGTATATCTCCGACAATCATATTGCAAGAAAAATCAAGAAAGGTTAAATTTGGAAACATTGAGCTGATGTTGGCTGGTACATATCCCGAAATACGGTTCTTAGATAGGCTGATAACTAGGACATTTGTTTGGGGGTACCGTACAGAGTCCAATGATCCGGTGAGCGAGTTATTTCCAAGGTTAAGGTAAAGTAATTTTGCTTCCTTTGTAAACAACCAATTGGGCATGCTCCCAGGCAAGTTATTGTTGGACAAATCAAGCGCCTCTAATTGCCGTTGCGTACGAAGAAAATGAGGTTTTGCAATAATGCTCTTGTCAAGTTCACAACCAGAGAGCAGTAGCTGTTTCAATTGGAATGAAGGTGTCCAACCAGGGAAATTAACACCGACAGACAAATTAGCGTTTCTTGAAAGATCTACCATCTCGAGATTGGTGAGGTTTCTCAGCGAGAAGAATGAAAAATAACCACTTAAACTGTTCATAGAAAAGTTTAGTGCCTTAAGTGATGAAGAAGGATTTGAAGACGTGCTTATAGGAATACTTCCTTCAATGAGATTTTGTGAGAGATCCAAGTGTTCAATATGAGGAAGTGTAAATAAGGATGTTGGGAGGCTTCCATTGAATTGGTTGGAACTCAGATACAATTCTCGTAGATTCCTGAGGTTTTCGAAAGCTGCAAAGCAATTGGAGTGTGTAATAAGTGCAAACTGCACCAACATAAAAACGTAAATATTTGTAGCAAAGGTCGTGTTTATACCTAAAGTCGGAAGCGTTCCAACCATGCCATTAAACTGAAGATGTAAAACTTCCAGTGAACCCAATTTCCCAAGAGATGATGGGATAGTAGTACCATTCAAGCAGTTGTTACTGAGGTTGAGATGGCGAAGCTTGGTTAATCCTACCAAGCCTGAGCATGTTGTTCCATACAAGCAGAATAAGCCTCTTTTCAATATCTTCACACTCCCTCCTAATATTCACGTTAAAAGGTAAAGAGATTTGCATGTGTATAGTGGAAGTACTCACATACCTTCCCAACTTTGAAAAATGGCATCATTCATAGAGAAATCAAGGAACTGAAGCTCAGGGAACGCTGAAAAGGCTGTCGAATTCAGGTTCATCCGACATCCAGTTTGAGGGGAGAATTCTTCACTGAGGGAGGAGAGCCTAGAGAGGTAGAGATGAGATATGCGTTTTGTGCTGTTGTTGCATATGACGCGTTCCCAGGAACAGCAGTTATCACTCTCTAACCATGAAGGAGGCATCCCGACAGTTGTGTTTGTGCCCAGCAATGAACTGCGGATATTCAATAGGGCAGTCCTCTCCTCCTCGAAACAGCCATTGGACATGCAAGATATGACCAACAATACGCATAGGATCCCAAATAGGGATCCCTGTGAAAAGTAGTAGCAGCTCATCAGAGATCAAGCTTTGTTTTCTTGAGAAGGATAAGAGGTGAGTGCTAGATCTCCGTGGTATTTATATAGTAAGCTGTGGTTGGTTTCATTGGCATAAATGAAAAAGAAAGAAAAAGAAGAAAGATAATTCTTGGCTGAGTTCTCTTACCTCTCAAGCAAATTAATGATAAAGAATTGACGGTTGAGGTAAGGAAAAAGTAATTAATACTCTACGTGTTAAAATCAATATAAGCCATCCATTCATTTAAATCTAATGGTTGAAATCAATTTAGATCTAGTTATACTACCACATGTAATATTGGTAGTAAAATTGAGAGAGGAGTAAAAGGGTAAAAAATTCTATCATACTATTTGTCCTCTACGGTAAAACTTATCCTATGATCATGATGCTTGACGAATGAATGGATAAGAAGCCTGTAAAGATCACCAGGTATTCAGTGAATCCAAAAGCGTGAATGAATTAGAAAAAGTCTAAAATACTCTTAAGGAATGGATGGTTAGATTTGATTTCTACTACCACTACTTACTACCTATGTCATCCACTGTAAAATTTCTCAACAATTAAGCTTTGAACAGTTCCGTTGATGTGAACTATTTTCCACCTTTAGGATCTCACCGAGAGGAAACAAAACCATTTTTACGTCAGGTTAAGGTCTTCGACGTAAAGTAAAAGCGTATGTCGGTGTTTGTACTTTGCACCGGTGTAACATCCCAAATTTTTGAGTTTTTAATTATTTAATATTAATTTATTGCAATTTATGATTTTTGTGAATTTTCTGGAATTATTTGGATTTTCCGAGATTTATTTGAATTATTTTGAATTAATATATATGGCCTATTGTTAAGAAATAATTATAAAAAGAAAAGTTCAAAATAAAGTTTTGTCAAAAATATTTTATTTAAGTCCAGAATGTCTCAAAGTATTTTAAAGATTTTTCTTGGAATTTTTAGAGTATTTTTACTACTCTAAATAAATCAAATTATTTTCTCGAATTATTTTAAATGCAAAAACCCGAAAAAATCCTTGTGACAGATCTTGGGCGAAGCCCAAGCTTTGTCTTGCGCGCCACGCCGCCGACCATCATCGCCGTCGGATTAAGATCCAACGGTCCATAGTGAGCCGCGTCATTTAAAGAAACCCTAACGATCACAGCCGTCGGATTCTCATCGCACGGTCCTCGTTAGATCATACCGATTAGGACACCCTAGCGCATCCTCACCCTTGATTGCCGATCGGACGGCTGATGGCTATCGTCTCCGACTCGAATTCCTGCGCCGCCGCCATAACCGATCCGGACACCGCCGTCGCCGTAGTTTCCGTGTTTTCGCCGTAGTGGGGTATTTAAGGCGGGTACCTCCCGAGGTTCGCTGAGCTCGAGTCGCCTTTTCGCTTTTGCATCATTGCCGGAGAAGCACCGGTCGCGCGGACCTCGCCGGAGTGCCGAAGGGTTTGCGTTGAGTTTTCGTCGCCGCCGGGGACTTCTTCCGCCGAGGGTGTTTCGGATTCGAGTTCGCCGAGACGCGCCGCATCTGTTCCGCCGATCGTTGGTCACCGGAGAGCACCGGAGCGCCGTCGGGTGCGTCATCGTCCCCAAGTCCGGCGAGTTTGCACAGCCGCATCTTCATCGCCGGGTTCGAAGGTTTTCAACCGCCGGATCTTCATCGGAGCGCCAGTATCAAACCACGTCGCCTCGGTGAATAGCGAACCGTGCGGGTAAGTGTTAACCGTTAGATTTAGATCGGGCGGTCGGAGTTGGGCCACGTCAATTAGGGCTACAGTGAAGGGTATCAGTAGCTGCTGACCGTTAGATCTAAATCCGGTGGTCGGAATTGAGCCACGTCATTTAAGTGCACAGTAAACCGTATGGGTAAAGCTTGGCCGTTCGATTTAGATCGGATGGCTGATGACTTGCCACGTGGGCGCACGGTCGGTGAACCGTTAGATTGGAGTTGGACGGTTTAGATTTGGCCACGTGTCAGCCGTATTGAATCAGCCAGGGCTGACGTCAGCCGACGTCATAATTCGGGATTTTTCTTTATAAAAATAATTCTATTAAATCTAGAAATTCAATTTAATTTATTTTCAAACTTTTAAATGCTATAACTTTTGCATACGAACTCCGATTGAGGTGATTCAAATTCCTAAAAATTTGTAAAATTGAGATATATCTAATGGTGATTTTTTTTGGATTTTTAGAGTTTGTTTGTTCCTTGGTTTTGGTGTTTATTTGCTATTTTTTCTCGATTCGCGTAGACATTGAATTGTGCAAGGCTTCGGAGGAGGAATTAGCAGCTCAAGGACAATTTTTGGATCAAGATCAGGAACTTAAGCAAGGCAAGTTGTGCTTTGATCATGTTGCACCCATGTTTGCAAAATTGCTATTTTGATTTACTGTATTGCATGATATTTTATGTGTATAAATGATTTCAACTTAACTTTGGGATTAGTTAACATACCCTTTGAATTATACCCTACCTTGATAATTGTATGCCATAATCTACTTGTTACCATAGGTTGGTTTACTATAGTTGGTTAATAATGAAATCAACATGGATGGTTAGATCGGATTAGAATTGCTTAGCCATGCCACATCATCACATGTTCATGAAATGTTGATTATTAATTTTGACTAATGGAATATGAAACAATGTTATGAATATGTGTGTCATGTGTGGTCACACAAAGAGATTGAGTTGTTGTGGCGAGGAGGTCACGCAACGATGTTGAATTGTGTATGGCATATGATGCTTGGTAACCAACCGGGTGGTAATCACTTTAGATTAAAGCAAGTGGAAGGGGAAAGTGTGCCAGGGTGGGCTCAATGGAGCTGAGGGTATGTGTAAGTCTTGCTTTAATCAATCTTAAGGACTTAACCTTGCGAGTAGAGGTGGCAACGGGGAAAATCCCCGCGGGGAGAACCCTTGCATCCCCGATCCCGCCTCGTGCCCGCCCCCGCCCCGGCCCTGGCCCACGCTGGGCTAAATTTCCCCCCCCGTCCGTCCCCGACCAGTTCATGAGGGAAGCGGGGCTAATCCTCAAACTATCTATCCTTAGTGCATTTGTAGTCCAACACCACACATAACACAACTACACAAGTATTGCTATTTGCTAGTGCAAGAATAGCAAATATATGAAGAAGAAAAGAGCGTGCAAAGTACCATGGAAGAAACATAAGCAATATTACTTGTTTTGTTGATATAAAATTGAAATCCCTCAAATTAGTGATACAAATTACATACTTATGGAGATGAGGCTAAATTATCAAATTTGTAGTTGACGATAGATGCCAACAACCCTATTACAAGAGAGCAATATCCAGCCTTACCGTATTAAAGAACAATCTATCAACAAACCATTTATAGTTATGCAACAAATTTAACTACCATTTATCAATATCCCATGGAAAGTTGGTAACTGCCGAACCATAAGTCCATAACAGCGCATATATACTCATAATCAACTCTTTCACAGATCAGCAATATTTTAACAGATTAGAGTTGACAAATTAGAGTAAGATCACAGAACAATTTATATTAAAGCATTCCTAAATGTCTCACATGCTAATAACTAGAGCAAACTAGTGGAAGGAGATGAATATGCTAATAACCAGGCGTCTGGGAGAGCGGCGTCTGCTCGGCGGCCGGGGACGGGCGGGCAACGTCCGGGCGGGAGAGGATCTGCTGGTGGCTGAGGACAGGCCGAGGCGCGGGACAGGCGGACGGACGCGTCTGGGCGGCGACGTCTGGGAGAGCGTCTGCTCGGCCGGGGACAGGCGAAGGCGACGTCCGGCGGGAGAGAGAGAGTCTGCTTTCGCGGCCGGGAATGGCGGGCGGCGTCCGGCGTCCGACGGGGACAGGGGCGGCGTCTGTGGCCGGGCAGGACCGCGGGAGAGGACACACGACCAGCTCGCCGGGACTGGGTGGACGACGACGGGAGACTGGGGAGAGGAATTTTGGCCGGGACTGGCCGGGAGCTCGGGACGGGTGTATCGATCTGGATTTTGGATCTGGAGGACAGGACGAAATGAGGAATCGAGGAGAGGAGAGGCGCTGGGGCCTGGGAGTGGCGGCTGGATTTTGGTTTTGGATCGGAAGGCTTTAGGGTTTAACTGTACAGAGGAAGGCCCACCTGTCAGATCTAAACGGGGACGGGGAACGGGGACGGGGAGCAACGGAACGTCCCCGGCCCTGCTATACCCGACGGGGAGTATATTTCCCCCAACAAGCCCCCCGCGGGGAGTATATTTCCCCATCCCCGTCCCCTAATAGATGAATTCCCCGCGGGGAAACGGGGATCGGGGCCCCATTGCCATCTCTACTTGCGAGCCTTTGACCTGAGTCAATCATGCAACCACATGTCTGTTATGGGGCAGCCTAGCTGACTAATTTGCAAATGCTTAGCTTGAGTGCTATCTTGGTGGTGTGAGTCCGGGTGTACGGGGGAAACTCACATGGCGCAAGAGGGGGGCCCTGTTGTGGTGGTGTAACCCTTCAGTGTTGAAACCTTAGCGGGTAGCACTGGGTTAAGAGAATGCATTGTAAAGGCTTTGTTATGATCATTCGCCTGTGTGGTGCATGGTTGTATCATGTGGGTAAAGTGCATAACCTCTGCAGAGTGTACAAACTATTCGGATAGCCGTGCTCACGGTATTAAGCAAAGCTCGGGAATTACAGTCAAGGGGTAGTTAATTAAAATGGATAATTGGAAGGGATGGCAGGATGCCATATGGATAATGGAACTTGATTTAGGATGAAACTTGGGTTGATTTGAGAACAATGAAATCTACTTACTGTTACTATTTGTTTTTACTGTCTTTTCAATCTATGTAATGTATGTGTTCTTAAATGCTGCTTTACTGCAAAATGAACCACTCAGCCTTCCTTTGGAATAAGCCTGCATATAGTATGATAGAATTGCATTTTGTGCACAACTTGTTGAGTACGTGTTGGTGTACTCACCCTTGCTTAAACAACCAACAACAGTGGAGGAATCATCGCCGGTATTGGAGGAGGATATTCAGTGGACACGAGTCGCTAGGCCAATCCTTGTCAGTCGCCTGTGGTGTACTGATGGGACATCTACGTTTTCTACTACTTTCCGCTGCATTTGTCTTATTTACCATAGCATTGCCCTGCGTGGCTAAATAATTGTAAGTGATCATAAGATCATACACTAGTTATATTAAATAAATGAAGTCTTATTATTCTTATCGTTTTGTATGATATGATGCTTACCGATGTTAAGCTGTGTGCACTAGCGTTGATCCTGGGAATAGTGCGGTAAAACACAGTGGATTCGAATTAGTGAATTCGGGTCCTTACACCGGGGTACCCTCTCCACCGCAGATTAGTGGGCCCAAGAAGCGGTCCAGCCCACGTGGCGGTCTGGCGAGCAGGTGGGCGATCATGTCCTGCTCGCCGGGTGAGAAGCCGACGTGGTGGCCTGGCGAGCAAGTGGGTGATCATGCCCTGCTTGCCGGGCGGGGAGCCCACGTGGCGGCCTGGGGGGTAGGTGGGCAATCATGCCCTACCCGCCGAGCGTCGGCTTACGTGGCGGCCTACTGAGCAGGTGGGCGATCATGCCCTGCTCGCTAGGCATCGGCCCACGTAGCGGCCTAACGGGCAGGTGGGCGATCATGCCCTGCCCACCGGGCGTCGGCTTATGTGGTGGCCTGGCGGGTAGGTGGGCGATCATGCCCTGCCCGCCGGGCGTCGGCTTATGTGGCGGCCTGGTGAGCAGGTGGGCGATCGGGGCCCACTCGTCAAGCCACGAAGGCAACCAAAGGAATGAGGAGAAGGCTTCGCCTTGAAGTCTCCTTCCCCTGACACGCTGTGTCAGGGCCATTGATTGTAAAGAATTCTGCTATCGACACGACGACGGCCCATCCCTCTGACGCCTCTCACCGAACCCATCGCAGGAGTGTACTTCCCGGGCGGACCGGGCGAAGCTATACAGCGGCATTAAATGGGGTTTGAAGGACAAGGCTACAGTGACGGGTGTAATAAATGAGTCGTGGGTTGGTGTGATAAGACCGCAATGATGGGTGTAATTAATGAGTTGTAGATCAGTATAGTGTCACCTTCTCACCTGCTCGGGCCAACCCCGTTTATATAAGAGCGCTCTGGTGCATGGAGAAGGGGGATCCAGAAGACTCATTCAAACTCGAGACTAGAAGAACCATTGTAATTGCCTCTATATTTCCTCAACAAAGATTTAGCAGGACGTAGGGCTATTACCCACGCTGGGGGCCTGAACCTGGGTACATCACTGCGTTCATTGATCTGTTGATCCCTGGAATCCCTTGTGTGAGAGTCATTAAGGTTTCCGGCCACGAAGACGCCCTCTATCGAACCCTACCTTCCATCCTGGGAGTAGTCAACTCTGTCCGTTGATAGGGTCTTGTCCGGCGAAATACGCCGACAGGGGCGCGCCAGGTAGGGGGCTAGTGGTTGGCTCACCCGGGCATCTCTCCGGTGGATTCTAGTCTTTTGTTTGCAGGAACCACGCATTTGGTGATGGCGGGTTCGCGCTCACAGCAACAAGAGGCGGCAGAGGCTAGCAGCGCCCGGAACACGTCTCGGCACTCTCGCCGGATGAGGGATCGCCTCACGCCGCCCCCGCAGGAAGGCGGTGGTCCCCCCTTGGCAGAGGCTGAACCTCCGGTTTGGCATTGGCTAGTCATGGAGGCGGCCACTCCGGCCTAGAACCTGCACGCAGTTCGTCTCCTCCTGGACCACCCTCCGGTGGAACTTGCAGGAGACACCCCGGCCACGCCGTGGCTACATTGCTGGCCTCATAGATGCGGCCCAGCTCCGCGTAGGGATGCCCGACCGATCGGGGACCGTCGATACCCCTCGATCGAGGGTGCATGTCGATTGCACCCAAGCTTCCAGCCGCCCAAGCGGGAAGCGCTCTGGCGGAGGGCGAGTAAGAAAAGCGCGCAAGAAGAGGGTCCGGCTCCGCGAGGGCTGTGAGGACTGAGGTTCATCTGGAGAAGCTCGCGCCCGCGCGCCACGGTGATTTGCGTGATCACCTGCAACGTTGTCGCGCTCGGGACGGACAGATGGCCCCTGGGGGTGAGAGTTCCTCCCACGACTCTCGCCTTCAGAGCAAGGAGGAAGTCCGCTCCTCCGACTCGTTAGGGAGTCGCGATCCGCACTCCCCGGCATGGTTTCTGAGCCGGGGTTCAGGTGGACGGTAGGATTCCCCCTACGGCGTCGGATGCCAGGCGTTTTCCCGACGGTAGCGCCGTGTGGCGTGGCCCCAAAGGTTTCGCCCGGCCTCCATCGAGAAGTACGACGGCACCACCAACCCAAAGGAGTTCTTGCAGATTTACACCACGGTGGTGCGTGCCACTGGCGGGTCTGAGAAGGCCATAGCCAACTACTTCCCAACGGCTGGGCGGAGTCCGCCTTGGTCTGGTGTTGAACCTCCCATGAGGATCGGTCGCTCATGGGAGGTTGTGCGGCCTCTTCGCCGCCAACTTCCAAGGCTTTCCATACACCGGGCGTGGAGGATGATCTCCATGCCCTCGAGTAGGAAAAAGGGGAGTTATTGCGTGACTTCATTCGACGATTCTGCCACTGTCGCAACATGATTCCCCGGATTTCAGAGCAGTCGGTCGTCATCGCCTTTCGAAGAGGCATTCGGGACCGCAAGATGCGGGAAAAGATGGCGACCCGCAACATTGCCACCACATCCGAGCTCTTCTCCCTGGCGCACAAGTGCGCGCGGGTGGCGGAGGCTCGGGGGCCGGTTGAGACCAGGCGGGTCTTGACCGCTGAGCGCGAGCATGAAGACGCCCGACAGCGAAGGCGCGACCACCGTGACCGGCGGGATGGCCGTCGCGACCAATGGGATGACCGCCGAGGCCGGCATGATGACCGTCGCGGTCGAAGGAATGACCGCCGTGAGGAGAAGGAGGGCAAACCTTTCTGCCCAATCCACAGGACCAATACTCATGACCTGGCCAGTTGCCAGGTTGTGAGCAAGATGGTCGAGCAGCGGCTCAAGGAGCGCTGCCCTTACGACGATGATCAAGACGAAGACCCCGCCCCACTGGCCTTCCAGCAGGCAGACCACACTGTGGCGTACATTCATGGTGGCTCATCCACCTACCCCTCCAACGCGTCCTACAAGCGGCTGAGAAGGGAAGTCTGCGCTACGGCGTCGAGTTCAGGGGCGTGTCGGATGCTGAAGTGGTCGGAGGAGCCGATCACCTTCAGTCGGGCCGACCACCCTGAGAGCATTGCCGGCATAGGTCACCTTCCGGTCGTGGTTTCACCCATGATCCGGAACGTGAAGCTCGGATGAGTGCTCGTGGACGGATGGAGCTCCATCAACCTCCTGTCCTTCAAGGCATTCCAGGCGCTCCAAGTATCGAGCCAGGAGCTGCGCCCGGCCTTGCCCTTCTCTGACATAGCCCGGTGGCTCGATCCCCTGGGCAGTGTGCTTCCCGTCACATTCGGGAGGAAAGCAACTTCGTGATGAGGTGAGTCGACTTGAAGTCGCTGATTTCGACCTCCGTACAACGCCATATCTTGGGCGGCCGTTGGCCAAGTTCATGGCGGCAACCCACTATGGATACATGGTGGTGAAGATACCAGGGCCTGGTGGCCCCATAGTCATCCGGGTGGATAGGCCAGAAGCTTTGCGTTGCCACAAGCACGCGCTGGACCTGGCCGATGCCACCTGCGTGAAGCCAGCTGATGCCGTCTTTCCGGGAGCCCCTCGGGCGCAGACCCGTGCCTCGCTCGGCTCGGGCGGCGAGGTGAAGATGGTCTCCCTGAGTGAGGGCGAGCCTGGGAAGACCGTCTTCATCGGCGCTAGCCTCAGCGCCAAATAGGAAGACGCGTTCGTCACCTTCCTCCGGTCTAATTCCGATGTGTTCACCTGGCAACCGTCCGATATGACTGGGGTCTCCAGGGAGTTGATCGAGCACCGACTGGCAACGCTCCCCGAGGTGCGCCCGGTCTGCTAGAAGGTCTGGCGACAGGCACCAAAACGGCAAGATGCCATTCGGGAGGAGGTAGAGAAGCCGCTGCACGCAGGAATTGTACGGGAAGTCTCTCACCCCGAGTGGCTTGCCAACCCTGTGCTCGTCAAGAAGTCCAACGAGAAGTGGCGGATGTGTTTTGACTTCACCGACCTCAACAAGGCTTGCCCGAAGGATCCTTACCCCCTGCCGCACGTCGATCTCATCATCGACTCGACGGCGAGATGCGAGCTGCTGTGCTTTCTGGATGCGTACTCGGGGAATCACCAGATTAGCATGGCGGCGGAAGACGAAGAAAAAACTGCTTTTGTAGCCCCCATGGGTGTTTATTGTTATATCAGAATGGCTTTTGGGTTAAAAAATGCTGGTTCTACTTACCAACGCGCCATGCATATTATTTTCCGTCCACAGATAGGGCGCAATCTTGAGGTGTACGTCGACGACCTGGTTGTGAAAGTTAAAAAGAGCGAAGAACTGATTGAAGACCTGGAGGAAACCTTCGCCAACCTCTGGAAGAATTACTTGAAGCTCAACCCTGAGAAGTGTGTTTGGCGTGCCCTCCAAAAAGTTGCTAGGGTTCCTCGTGTCCAGTCGGGGCATTGAGGCAAATCCTGACAAGATAGCAGCCATTGAACACATGAAGCCACCGGTTCGGCTTAAGCAGGTGTAGTGCCTGGCTGGTCGCTTGGCTTCCCTCAGGCGATTTATCGCCCGGTTGGGAGAAAGAAGCCTGCCCTTATTCAAATTACTGAAGAAGACAAACCACTTCGAGTGGTGAAGAGGCTCAACGGCGTTTGAAGACTTGAGCGATATCTCTCCTCCCTTGATGGTCGCCCTAAGCCCGCAAACAAACCATTGCTCTTGTACATCAGCTGCTACCCCAAAGAATGGTGAAACCTGATCTTGGTGGCGAGAGGAAAGCGTCTAGAAGCCGGTCTACTACGTCGACAAGGTGCTACGAGGCGAGACTAGATACCCGCAAGCCAAGAAGATGTTGTCTGTTGTCCTAGTGGCATCGAAGCTGCGGCACTACTTACGAGGGCGAAATCACGGTGGTCCTTGCCTATCCCCGCGAGAGGTCCTTCTGGCAAGGAAGCTAAAGGCCGCATCGCCAAGTGGTCAGTGGAGCTAGGGAAATTCTGTCTCAAGTTTGTACCCCACACCACCATCAAGAGCCAGAAGCTGGTAGAGTTTATTACCGAATGGACTCCCGCACCCTCCTGAAGCTAAAGAAACACCCGCGCCTTCCCCCTGGACTTTATTCTTCGACGGCTCCTTCAGGCTCGAAGGCGCGGGGGCTGGGGTTGTCTTGGTCTCTCCGACCGGTGACATCCTCCGGTATGTGGTCGCCCTCGATTTCAAGGCCACCAACAACATCGCCAAATACGAGGGCCTGCTGGCAAGGCTGTGCGCCGCCTCAGCGTTAGGCGTTCAGCGCCTACAAGTCAAAGGCGACTCCCTGCTGGTCATCAATCAAGCGCGGAAGGAATTTCAATGCTCTAACCCTACCATAGCCGCCTACTTGGCGGAGGTCAGGAAGATGGAGCGCCACTTCAAAGGACTGGGATATATCCATATCCCTCAACGCGACAACCATATGGCGGACAGGCTTTCACAGCTCGCGTCCTCAAGAAACTCTATCCCGGTCGGGGTCTTTGAAGAAAGACTATCACGACCGTCGTGCCGCCCCTGATTCGAGGGGGGGCAGCCAGTCTGCCGTCATGACCTCCGACCAAAGCGGGAGGGCGGTGTATTGTCATGCCTCCGATTCGAGGAGGTAGGCGGCGCACCGCCTCGGCCCCTAGGTTCGGGAGGAAAGGCGGCGATCGCCCGATCTGACACCGAGGAAAAGCTTGGCCAGCGGAATACCAGGCGATCACCACATGATCGCCACACTCGGCCGGGAAGGTCAGTGGATGGATCCTATCCTAGCCTTCCTATGAGACCGAGTGATCCCCGACGATGATGCCTCAGTTGAGAAAATTGCACGCAAGACCAAGTGCTATACTCTAGTAGGTGGGGACCTATCTTTGCCGAGTAAAGCGAAACTCTCTTGAAGTGCATCACTCGGAAGAAGGGAGCGGCTTGCTCTTTGATATCCATGGAGGCATGTGCGGAGCCATATGTCCGACGGACGCTTGTCGACAGCGTTCGCCAAGGATTTTATTGGCCTCGCCTTCCGGATGCTTGCGGCTGGTGAGGAGATGCGAAGCATGCCAATTCTTTGCCAGGCAAATCCACCGACCAGTCCAAGCTCTGCAAACCATCCCGCTCTCTTGGCAGTTTGCGGTCTGGGGGCTGGATATCCTGCACCCGTTCCCGTGGGCCACGGGGGGCTTCACCCACTTGTTTGTCGCTATCGACAAATTCACCAAGTGGGTCGAAGCCGAAGCAGTACGTGCCATCACGGCTTCCGCTGCTATCAAGTTCATCCACGGAATCTTCACCCGCTTTGGAGTCGCTAATCGCATCATCACCGACAACGGCATTCAGTTCACCAGCGTGCCCTTCCTGGAGTTTTGTGATGAGATGGGCACCAAGGTATGCTTTGCTTCGATCGCCCATCCAAGGGCTTGAAGACCAGAGCATTTGATCGACTCCATAAGCGGGGGGCGCGGTGGACGGAAGAACTCCCAGCTGTATTGTGGTCGCTCCGAACCACACCTAGTCGGGCCACTGGAGAAACACCTTTCTTCCTGGTCTACGGCGCAGAAGCTGTCCTCCCGTCCGAGCTATCGCTCAGCTCACCGCGCATCTCGGCGTTTAGCGAGGAAGGACAAAAAGACTGTCGCGGAGAAGAAGTCAACCTCCTGGAGGAGGTACGCGACCGGGCGGCCTTGCGTGCTGCTCGGTACCAGCAAAGTCTCAAGCGGTACCACGCCACACAGGTCCATGAAAGTACCTTGGCGATGGCGACACGGTCATCTGTGAGAATCCAAACGCATCTTAAGCCTCCTACAAGCTGTCTCCCGGTGGGAGGGCCCCTTCAAGGTGGTCTCAGTATCTCAACCCGGGGTGGTCCGGTTGGCCACTGAGGACGATCAAGAGCTGGCCAACTCCTTCAACGTGGAGTTGTTGCAAAAATTTTACCCCTAAGAACTGTAAGTACCTGGTAGTTCGCTCCGATCAGCTGTATGGGTGGGCTCTCCCTTGGCTGATCGGCGACTGCTGGCGGTCAGTAAAGTTCTTTGCCTTAAAGGCTTTTACTTTATTCTCCTTGCTTGTACCCTGGTGGGTAATATTTCGCGGGGATGTCATGGGTACCAGCGGTTTGGCCGCTCCTTGTCGATATGCGGTAACACCCTGCGTTTGCATCGTGCGAGGACGGGCGACCAGGAGCGTGAGTGTGGCACGGTGCTCAGACACGGCTCGCACACCTTGGGTTGGCTCCGTGAAGCACCGCTGGCTATCACCGCGAGCACCGCAAGCCCAATACCACTCCTGGAAACCTGCTGCCTTGCCGCGCAACCCGCGGGCTGGTTCCGAGTCACAAGGGCTTAAGCTCCAAGGGAGGGACCATGGCAACCCCGCGCAGGGACTTACATTCTTTAATGTATTTCCTGTGTGCTCTGCGTAACGCCAACTTATATTTTCAGTAGCTACGTGCAATCGCAGATGAAGTGCTGGAGCACTGACCTATTTCAAACATCCAAGGTGGCCCCGTGGCGGCTTGGCGAGCAGGTGGGCGATCAGGCCCTGGCCGAGGCGGCGGTGGCGACCACGCCCTGTTCGCGGGCATTGGCTTTCGTGACCAGCCTAGGGGCTGGTCGCCCGGCGGTCTATGACCAAGATAAGTTGTTCGCCTTAGCATTATCGACTTATCTTTCGCGTCTGCACCCTGTTGAGTTGAGTTGTGCGTGGTTGTCACTGGCCCTGGTAACCTGATGGCTCCTCGTTGATAAAAGGAAATGCCCAGCTTTTGCGTCGCAAGGACAGGCGACCAGTCTTGCGAAAGTCTTGACACGGTGCTCAAACAAGCTCGCACACCTCGGGTTAGCTCTGCAAGCACCGGCTGGTATCCGCATGAGCACCGCTAGCCCAATCTCGCTCTGGGAGCCTCTTTGCTTTGTCGTCGTGACATTTGTGGTTAGGTTCCAAGAGATCATAAGGGTACAAGTCCCAAAAGGGCAGGAATCAGTGACAACCTTGCGCAAGGACTTAGGACTTTGTTTGTCCACATCTTGCGTGTCTTGTGTAACCATTGTTCGCGTTATGGCAGCCGCTTGCAATCACTCAAGAAGTGTCAAAGTATCGACCTAACCTAAGTGTTTAGGTTCGCATCATGGCAAGGCTGGGAGCTGGACGCCCGATGGTTGAGTTGACCAAACACAATAAAAAAAAACACAAACAAACACGCACAGGTAAAACCCGAAGATGCCAACTTCATTACAATTACTAAGATTGTTCTGGCATACAGGAAGGCAAAGCAGAAACAAAGAAAACAAAGCAAGCAGCCCGGGCCATCAGTTGTCGTTGACGACTTGGATATGCCCATCGTCCTCCTCGGCCTCCGGCTCCGCTGTCGCCATGTCGAGGTCCAGGCCCTCCACCGCCATCATGTTGGCGACGTGCTCGGCGGCCTCGTGCACGCGTGCCTGCGCCTGGGCCTCGTCTCCCTCAATGCCGTCCACGACGGTCATTGGGTTGAAGGAGGCATCGCGGCTGGCGTAGCACGCCAGCACGAAGGTCACGGTGGCCATGGCGACTTGCCGCCCTTCCTGAATGGAGCGGGCGGCCATGGCGGCTGGTAGGCCGAAGAGCGCTGCGGCAACCCGAGTGATGCAGTGGGCGTACTGCATTGCTGTGGGCTCGAGCGGCTCGCGAAGATCCACCCCCAGCGACTCCAAGGCCCTTGCCATGCGCCGGTAAGCCAGCCGAAGCATGACACCGAGGTTGTGTAGCGCGCGACGCTACTCTTCCACCTTGCCTTCTTTTGCCTTGGCCTCCTGGCGCAGCGGCGAGGTCGCCGTGGCCCTCTCTTGGGTCGTGCGTCTCCTTCTTCTCGACTCCTGCTTGCACGCCGCCATCTCTCTGCGATGTCTGGCCTTGTGTTGGGTGCTGCCGTGAGGAGGGCATTCATGGTGAGCGCGCTTAAGCTCGGCAAGTGGCGCTTTCGGGCGGTGGCGGCGGAGACGGCCAAAGCGGGGTGGGCGAAGTGCTAGCTCCGGCGGCGTCCACTCCGGCTACTCCAGAGCCGCTAGGTTGCCCACAGGCGAAGTTCCCCGTGTCTGTCGTATTTGTGGATGTCTGTATTCTTGGGACACCACGATGAGCCACCCTCGAGGCGACTTAAAAAGTGAAGGAGGTCCTTCGAGTCGTGAGCCCTTGGCGAACACCAATGGCAGTTAGAGTTGACACCGGTGGAGGTGGCACCAATGGAGTAGGTGCCGCTGGAGTTGGTGCCGGTGGAGTTGAAGCCGTTGAGGTCGGCGCTGCAGGAGCCAGCGTTGGTGCGGTCGGCGCTGAAGCAGGGGCGGGGGACGTCGTCGCCTAGGGTGAAGATGCCACCTCTCCGGGTGTGCTCTGGGGAGCGGCGGAGCTGGTGGCGGCAGGCGTTTGGTCCTCGGTACGGGGTCTCTTGGGGTCCGCACCCGAGGTGTTTGGAGCGCAAGCCCATTTGCCTGTGCCCCGATCGTCAGCCGGGGCCAGGTCCCTGATCACTAAGGGACCGCGGGCCGTCTGCACTGTAGGACCGGTGGAGTCCATCGTCGAGAACGACTTGATGATCTGAAGCCGCTCCGCGAACTCCAGATCGCAGAGCGGTCGGGCCCCGCCAGGAAAGTCCAGGCCACACGGCACTGGCGGGAGCAGCCCGGATAGCCATCTTGAGATGGCAGGCCATCTAGATTTCCCTCATCTGGCGCAAAAAGAAGACAAGGATATTAGTTGATGGTGACCACGAAGAGGAATATGTATTCGTAAGAAGGGCCATAGAACTTACTACCTGGGCGCGTTCGTGTCATGTCGTCGTCCCTTGTATACTGCCATGCAGGGCAGGTACGACGACGGAGGGGGCTGATTTTTCGAGTCACGAAGTCCCGGACCACTAGCGCCCCGATCAGCCCGGCGTCCCGCAACTGGTTGATGCGGGCTGCCATTGCCAGGAGCTCTGCCATCTCCTCGATAGGCGAACTCCAGCTTTCGCGGACTTCAGCCCACGCGCAGGGTATCCTGAGGAGGTCAACCCCGTTGTCGTCGCCGATGTAGAGCCAGTCGCTCCGCCACAACTTCCAGTTAGATTTTGGCTACAAGGGAATGTAGCGAGGGACCGACCCGTCGCGAAGACGGAAGTGGTAGCTCACGATCCATTGTCGCTGTGGCTGCGGAGATGAAGAAGTAGCGGAAGAGGAAGATTGGGCATTACCCCTACGAACATCTCGCAGAGGTAGGCGAAGATGGAAAGAGTGACGATGGAGTTGGGGGAGAGGTGGAGATGATGGATCTCGTAGAAGTGAAGAACAGTGAAAAAGAATTCAGAAAATGGCGGCACCAGGCCCGCTAGAAGCCCCCAGGCGAAGACGACGATCTCCCCTGGCTCACAGTGTGGCACGGGGGTTCCACTATGAAGGTGGAGGGAGCCCTCGGGCACCATCTTGGAGAGCAGATCCACCCTATGCACTCCAACAGTGGAAGGGAGAAAATGTTGCGCCATTGAAGCGAGACAAGGTTTTTGGGCAAAGAAGATAAAAGGGCAAAAGCAAAGTGCAAGGATCAGAAAGCGTGAACTGCTGGTTGGGGGCGATATATATATAGGCCCTCACATAGGCGGTTGTGAGCAGCAAAAAGACGCGATGTTTGGGTTCCAAGAAAAATCGGCGAAGTGGGGAGGACCGAGGCGGTTTGCGTGCTTTCGAAGTGGTGGGTCCATCCAGAACGCACCGACATTAAATGAGTCTAAAAAAAGCTGGCGCGTTAGAGATAGACCCGGGGGCTACTGTCGGTGTACTTTACACCGGGGTACCCTCTCCGTCGCATATTAGTGGGCCCAAGAAGCGGCCCAGCCCACGTGGCGGGCTAGCGGCGGTGGCGATCATGCCCGCCGCCAAAGCGGAAGCCCACGTGGTGGCTGGCGGCGGTGGGCGATCATACCACTCATTGGGAGGAGCCCATGTGGCGGCTGGCGTGCGGTGGGCGATCATGCCACCGCCGGGCGTCGGCTACGTGGCGGCCTAGCGGCGGTGGGCGATCATGCCCGCTCGCCGGGCGTCGGCCCGCGTGGCGGCTTTGGCGGGCGGTGGGCGATCATGCCTGCCGCCGGGCGTCGGCTTATGTGGCGGCTGGCGGCGGTGGGCGATCATGCCCGCCCGAGCGTCGGCTTATGTGGCGGCTTTGGTGAGTGGGTGGGCGATCGGGCCACACTCGTCAAGCCCGAAGGCAACCAAAGAATGAGGAGAAACGCCTCGAAGTCTCCTTCACGACCGCGTGTCGGGGCCATTGATTGTAAAGAATTCTGCTATCGACACGACGACAACCTATCCCTCTGATGCCTCTCACCAAACCCATCGCAGGAGTGTCACTTCCCGGGCGGACCGGGCGAAACTATACAGCGGCATTAAATGGGGTTTGAAGGACAAGGCTACAGTGACGGGTGTAATAAATGAGTCGTGAGTCAGTGTGATAAGACCGCAATGATGGGTGTAATTAATGAGTTGTAGATCAGTATAGCGTCACCTTCTCACCTACCCGGGCCAACCTCGTCTATATAAGGGCGCTCTAGTGCATGGAGAAGGGGGATCCAGAAGACTCATTCAAACTCGAGACTAGAAGAACCATTGTAATTGCCTCCATATTTCCTCAACAAAGATTTAGTAGGACGTAGGGCTATTACCCGCGCTGGGGGCCTGAACCTGGGTACATCACTGCGTTCATTGATCTGTCGATCCCTGGAATCCCTCGTGTGAGAGTCATTAGGGTTTCCGGCCACGAAGACGCTCTCTACCGAACCCTACCTTCCATCCTGGGAGTAGTCAACCTGTCTGCTGACGGGTCTCATCGACAAAATCTGGCCAAGCAGTAGTGACTCATGGAGTCAAGGGACAAACCTCTAATCTTTTGCGTAACTACCATTCTCCCATGGCACATACTGCCGTTGATAAAAAACTAGTTATGTGCTTGTGTGTTGCAATAGAAACTTAATTTATGATAAAAAAATTTATTTGCAAAGATCACTAACGACAAAAAAAAATATTTGCAAAGATCACTAACCCTATCTGAATGATACTGTTCACTCTGAATGTGCAACGGTTGAGTGATTAAATTAGTTTATTAAAGCATACAAATTAGAAGTAGTTAAGGTAGAAATTCACTTCTATCTCAGCCGTTCGTGCTACATTCAATGAATCATGTACATTGAAGAGAACGGATAACCGTCACCAATTCCTAATTAGAAGTAGTAGAGATACTCATGAGGGGCTCATGGTCATGCCGAACGCAAGGAATTTTCACGGTGCTTTTGCGTCGTCTTTCGCCTGCGTAAACAACAGAACTTACCGAAGGTTTGACACGGCACTGATGGAAGAAAATGAATTATGCTATTCCTTAAAGTGAATGTGGACACTGTGACTCAAATGTTCTCGAGGGCTCATGGTCATGTCGACTGAGGACGCGCGGAATTTTCACGGTGCTTTTGCGTCGTCTTTCGCCTGCGTAAACAACGGGACTTACCGAAGGTTTAACACGGCACTGATGGAAGAAGATGAATTATGCTTTTCCTCCAAGGTAATAGTGAATGCAGATACTGTAACGCGACTTGAAACCTACTCCATGCGCTCGCTTTTACAGTTCCATATTCATCAGATGGTGTCGCATTGAGCCATGCTCCTTCCTGAAGCTGCAGACGTTGCATCCGATGACCCAGCTTTTCATGGTTCACATCACCGGGACCAGGTTTGTGCCCGATTGCAGGGATTACAGTACCATTTCAAGCTCGGAAATCGTCCATTGCTTGGTACTGATTTTCATTGAAATTTGGTAGAAGCCGAATGGTTTCAAAGTCAAACTCTTTGAACTTGGCGGTACAAAACAAATCGTAAAAATTCGAAAATCAACTGGTTTTGCCAATTTTCAAGTGTTTTTAACCAATTTTCAAGTGATTTTTTTATATTTTTGAGCGATTTTCACTAATTTTCAATCGGTTTACATTGCATAAAATTTCTTACTTTTTAAGTTTTTTTGAATTGGATCAGTTTATCGACCGGTATAGTTTATCGAGCTGGCTTGATATGATAAAAAATTGCGATTTTTATCGATATTTGAAACCATGTCCATTTGAAAAAGAAAGCATCCCACAAATCTCTCAAAATTGAGAAAATTCTTTACTTTTCATTCAAAGTAACAGAAATTCTGATACATCATTGAAAAAGTTATTTTTTCTTCTATGTCACAAAAGAATTTTTCACGCCCTTTTATGCTATTTCCGTCGCTTGCCCTTAAGTGTGTTTTCATGTTATTTTCGTCGCTTACCATTAAGTTGGCTGAAAAAATACATAATTGCCCTTCTTCTTCCTTCTCTCCTATGCTTACTTCTCTTTCCTTTCTTTTCTTCTTTTTCTTCCTCTATGCGCCGTTTCCTCCTTTTCTTCTCCTGCATCTCTCTCCTCTCACCGAGCACTGCCTCCTCCTTTGCTTACGCCACAGCTGCCCTTCGCCTATGGGCGAGCTTTGCCCCATGTGTTGCTCCTCCTCTCTCTCCTCTACTCCCTCTCCCTTTCTCTCCTCCTTTCTCTTTCCTACATAAGCGCGCGCACATGTGTATGTGCAGCATCATACACCACTGTTGCCGACCTCGGATAGCATGTTGGCCTTGCCTCTGGTTGGATCTAGAGCCCCCCTGTTAAATGTAATCCTGATATTAGCAGTTGGGTTGTTTTCAGTTTTTCAGAGTCCAGTTTGTTTACGTTTTGTCAGATAGAGTAATAGAAAAAGCCGATTAGCAGTTCGGATGAGATTGCTTACCTTGAATATGTAATCTCAGCTTATCTGTAAGTTTGGCACTATAAAAAGGAGAATAAACATAGAAAACACTGCACAGTTTTGGCAGCACAAAAACTTGTCAGTTCTGTACTCTGGTTGTTCTCAGGAATACAGAAGCATTGCAGAGTTTGTTGTCAGAAGTTTCTCTGAAGATCCAAACAACGACAAAGCTTTTGTTGTTGTTGTTGGTTTTCAGCAGATCAAAGAATTACCGAAGCATTGTTGTTGCTTGTATTTAGAAGACCAGAATATTGGCAAGAAGGAATACTCAATCAAGATCTATACCAACAATTGGTATCAGAGCTTGGTGAGTTTTTCCAATCTATCACAAGGTTCAGGCGTTTGGCTTTTTCATCGCAGCAAGAAGCAAAGGAGGTTGGCGGAGTGCCGGTTTCTTTCCCGATGCTAACAGCATTCTCATACACAGTATGGGCAATCAAGATGGAGGCCTTGATGGATGCCCAGGGAATCTGGGAAGCCATAGAACTTGAGGCTGGTGTGGCCGTGGAAGAAAAGACCGACAAGGAGGCGAAAGCTTTTCTCTTTCAGTGTATCCCTGAAGATCTTCTTCTACAAGTCGCCAAGAAGAAGACTGCAAGAGAAGTCTCGAAAGCTTTGAGAACCAAATTTCTAGGTGTTGATCGTGTTCAAAAAGCATGCTTGCAAACACTGAAAAGCTAGTTCGAAGATTTGAGAATGAAAGACGCATAGTCTGTTGATGAGTTTGCCGGTAAGATAAGTAGCATGGCAGCTAAGTTTAGCAGTCTTGGAGCTATGCTTGAAGATGCAACACTTGTGAAAAAGCTTTTTGAAGTGGTAGAGGCTTCAGTGGTGGCCAGTATGATTCAAGTGGCAACGACATCACAGCAAGAGATAAGAGTCACATAAAATGCTTCAATTGTGACAAATTTGGGCATTAAGCTTCAGAATATCAATTGCCCAAACGCAAAGAAAAAGCCAATTTGTCCCGGGCTCAAGAAGATGAACCTACACTTCTTTTGTCAGTTTGCGAATCACATAGTCAATAAGGATGGCAATCGGGTGGGTACCTCTGGGTACCACTGCCTTAAACCCAAATCCAAACCCGAACAAAGTTCCGTCTACCCAAACCCACTAAGCTTTGCGGGTACAGATCTATGCCCATGCCCAAACCCAATGGGTACCCAATACCAAATGGGTACCCACAGGCATCCAATACCCAATGGGTACCCACGGGCACAGATCTGTGCGTGAGCACCGAAGGGCGAAGGCAGAGAGGTGGGGGGCGCTAATAGTCAAGACATAATTTTGCACAATAAAGACTTGATCTTGTTGAATGAAGACAAGGTGGTTTCAGGAACTTATACCACAGATAATAAGGAGAAGGGTATGTGGTACTTAGATAATGGAGCAAGTAACCACATGACAGGGCAGCGTTCATTATTCACTGAGCTTGACAAAAGCATTCTTGGGCAAGTTCGGTTTGGAGACGGCTCAACGGTGAAGATTATGGGAAAAGGCTCAATTTTGCTAGAATGCAAAAATGGCGAGTATCGTCTGATCATGGAGGTATATTATAGCCCTAGTCTCTATAGCAATATTTTGAGTCTAGACCAAATAACAGAACCAGGTTGCAGTGTGATGCTTGCGGGAGACATGTTGAGAATACTTGATCAGGAGGGAAAGCTACTCATGAAGGTCTAGCGCTCTGGCAATCGGTTGTACAAGGTAATGTTAAAAATTGCGATGCCTATGAGCCTCTCAATTTGTGTTGAAGAGCCGGCATGGCTATGGCATGCACGACTCGGTCATTTGAATTATCAAGCTATGAAGGATATGGTTGCTAGAGACTTTGTACGGGGAGTGCCGAGCACCAATCATATTACATAAATGTGTGAAGGGTGTATCCTCACAAAGCAGTGCCGTCAGCCATTTCCATCGCAAGCACTATACCGTGGGGAAGTATTGCTGGAGTTAGTACATGCAGATCTTTGCGGACCTATCACACCACAAACGACTGTATGTAATCGATACTTCTTACTTCTAGTGGATGATTGTAGTCGTTATATGTGGGTATATTTTCTTAATTCGAAAGATCAAGCATACAATGCATTCAGAAGGTTCAAAGTGCATGCTGAAAATGAAAGTGGCCACAAGCTAAAAGTGCTCAAGACAGACAGAGATGGAGAATTTGTGTCTCAACAATTCTCAGATTTCTGTGTGGAAGAAGGAATTCAGCGGCATCTCACTGCACCTTATACACCTCAACAAAATGGAGTAGTGGAACGACGTAATTGCTCAGTACTTGTTGTTACAAGAAGCTTGCTCAAAACAAGGCAAGTCCCAGTCTTTGTGGGCCAAAGCGGTGAGACATCTTTGTGTATATATTGAGCAGGTGTGCCGACTAAAGCTTTGAGAGAGCAACCCCTATGAAAGTTGGAAGGGGAGGAAACCAAATCTTGATCATCTCAAGATATTTGGTTGCACGGCATTTGCAAAAATTACAGCAGCTCAAACCCGAAAGCTTGATGATCGTAGCAAGCGAATGGTTTATCTCGGTGTAGAGGAAGGAAGTAAAGCACATCGACTACTTGATCCAGAAAAGAAAAGGATCTGTAAATTCGCGATGTGATATTTGATGAAAGCAAAAAGTGCAGCTAGGAGTGGTTGACAGAATGCAATTCGTCTTCAGCCGAATTCACTGTGCACATTTCGACAAACGTGGGTGAAGCCGAAACTGCACAAGAAGGAGAGTCCATCTGTCGACGATCGAGATCGCCTGACCGTAGATGTGAAACGGGGTTAGTGTGAACAAGGGACCCAAGACGAGCTACGCTCAACGGAAGAATGGACGTCGGTCGGGGTGGAGCGTCAACGAGCAAGACACGGCGAATTATACTGGTTCGAGCCCCCGTTAGGGTAATAGCTCTACTCCAGTCTTCTCCTGAGGTGGAGGGCTTCACTATCTCAAGTACAAAGAGTGGATTACAGCTCGAGCTTAAGCGCTCTGGTTGTGTCTATTGGCCTATTGCTTATGTGCTGATGTTGTCATCTTGCCGTTCTGCCTCAAGGAATTTTATACCCACCGCTAGTTACGTAAAGCGGCCAGAGAGATTCAGGAAGTGCATGGCGTGCATTGAAGACATGCTGCAACCGTCCCGGATCTGGCGCCCACGTTCGCCTTAACTCCGGGATTCTCAGTCTTGGTAACCGCCGAGTAAACGTACACCTCCGAGCCAAGGTCGAGGTCGTGCGGGGATGGGACCCCCACTGCCCGAGCTCGGTGTCGTGTGGGGATTGGTGCAGCTCTGGTTGTGGTCGAAGTCCCATTTGCTCGGCCAGAGCCGGGGACCTGATGACGTAGCGTTGACTGTCGAGATTCCTCGATTCATGATCTGTCGAATTCTGCGACAAAAGCTGCGAGTTCAGAACAACCGCAGCAAAGCTCTAGTTCAGAACAACTTGATGTAGTAGCACCTTCATTGTAGGCTCCTACGTTGTCAGCTCCAGGTGTAGGAGCAACATCCTTAACCGCCGTGACCCGGACAAGAAGTTTCAGAATATATGCCAATACAGAACACAAGTCTTGGCAGTCCAACTTTGCTAGGTGACTCCTCTCCAGAACCAACTCCAATAAGATACAGATCCCTGGCAGAAATATACGAGGATACTGAAGGTACTCAGATCTTTGAAGAAGTGAATATAGCAGCAGTTGATGAACCAGTATCTTACCATGAGGCAGTAGGAGATAAGGCTTGGAGGGAAGCAATGCAGTAAGAAATTGATTCAATTCAGAAGAATAGAACCTGGACTTTGACAGACCTTCCTAGTGGAGTAAAACCAATTGGACTCAAATGGATTTACAAGTTGAAGAAGGATGCAACTGGAGTAGTTGTGAAACACAAAGCAAGATTGGTTGCTAAAGATTACGTGCAGCAAAAGGGAGTAGATTTGGAAGAAGTCTTTACTCTAGTTTCTAGAATGGAGATAGTAAGTCTGCTACTAGCATTGGTAGCTCAAGAGAGGTGGTTATTACACCATCTTGATGTAAAGTCTGCATTTTTGAATGGAGAACTTCAAGATGATGTCTACGTTTCTCAACCGGAAGGGTTTGTCACTGCCAACAATGAAAACAAAGTCTATAAGTTGTCAAAAGCCCTTTATGGTTTGCAACAAGCACCGAGAACATGGAACATCAAGCTTGACAGAACTCTGAAGGAGCTTGGTTTTTGTCGATGCTCGCAAGAATAAGTTGTGTATAAGCAAAGCACCGGAGATGGTCTGTTAATTGTCGGGATATATGTAGACGATTTGATTGTTACAGGAGCTAGTGAGTAAGAAGTTCAGGTCTTTAAAGAACAAATGAAGAAAGAATTTGAAATGTGTGACTTGGGACTTCTCTCTTACTATCTTGGAATTGAAGTACAGCAAGGTGACAATGAGATAACCGTAAAGCAAACTGGATATGCCAAGAAGATATTGTAGCAAGCTGGAATGGTGGAGTACAATCCATCAAAATATCCGATGGAACCTAAACTGCACTTAACTAAGGATGAAGAAGGAAATCCAGTGGATGCAACTGAATATCGACGTCTGATAGGATGTTTGTGGTATTTACTCCATACTATACCAGACCTAAGTTACTCGGTCGGCATGGTTAGTAGGTACATGCAGGAGCCGAAGCAAAGTCATATGAAGGCGGTGAAGTAGATTCTTTGGTATATAAAGGGCACAGTTGGTTTTGGCATTGCTTACAGGAGTAATGGAGATGGCGAGCTGTTGGCTATAGTGATAGCAATCTAGCTGGTGACCTCAATGATCAAAGAAGCACAACCTGTATGGTATTCTACTTCTCTGGAGGTCCAGTCACTTGGTGCTCACAGAAGCAAAAGAAAGTGGCGTTGTCATCTTGCCAAGCAGAGTTTATGGCTACTACTGTAGCGACATGTCAAGCCGTGTAGTTAAGAGACCTACTTAGTGCTTTGACAGGACGAGCACCAAAGGAAGTAGTAATGCGAGTAGACAATAAGTCTTCTATTGCGCTCATGAAGAACCTGGTGTTTCACGGAAGAAGTAAGCATATTGATACAAAGTTCCATTTCATTTGGGAGTGCGTTGAAAATGGTCTGATCGCAGTGGAACATGTTAGTTCTGAAGAACAGTGTGCAAATATTCTAACCAAGGCACTTGCAAGAGTAAAATTCGCTGAGATACGAGAGCTGCTGGGAGTTAAGAGCATCGCTGGAGGAAATCAGGATTAAGGGGGATAATGTTAAATGTAATCCTCATATTAGCAGTTGGGTTGTTTTCAGTTTTTTAGAGTTTAGTTTGTTTACGTTTGTCGTAGAGAAATGAAAAAAGCCGATTAGTAGTTCGGATGAGATTGCTTAACTTGAATATGCAATCTCAACTTATATGTAAGTTTGGCACTATAAAAAGGAGAATAAACACCGAAAACCTCAAGCATGATTTGGCAACACAAAAACTTGTCTTGTCAATTCTGTACTTTGGTTGTTCTGTTGTTATCCTGTTTCTATTATCGTTTGTTTTCTCAGGAATACAAAAAGCATCGTGGAGTTTGTTGTCAGAAGTTTCTCTGAAGATCGAGCAATGACAAAGTAGTCATTGTTGCTAGTTTTTAGAAGATCGAAGAATTGCCGAAGCATTGCTGTTGCTTGTATTTAGAAGACCAGAATATTGGCAAGAAAGAAAACTCAATCAAGATCTACACCAACACCCCCTAAGGTGAGCTCCTCCACCTCCAGCATCTGGCCTATTTCTACCCACCGTGCTTAGATCTAGCCCAACCCCTCTCCCTATCACCACTATGCATCCTAACCCCAAATCCCCATATTGTCGCCTCCTCATTGTCACAGACCTCGAGTACAAGGTGACGCTCTTGAGGAGACCGATCCTGGAGCTGTGGAGAGAAGAGCGGAAGTAGCAGTAGCACTGGCGTTGCATGTTAAGCACGAGCAGCTCGGCCAGCAGTGACGGCTCAGTGGTGTGGTCAGCTTGGACCATGCTTGGGAC
Organism: Guadua angustifolia; assembly: GCA_036346375.1. Taxonomy (NCBI): domain Eukaryota; kingdom Viridiplantae; phylum Streptophyta; class Magnoliopsida; order Poales; family Poaceae; genus Guadua; species Guadua angustifolia. Next base: position 46,675,918 of record CM070506.1, on the reverse strand, counting down.
AATGGCGCCAAAGTAGTTGACACTAAACTGAGGCAGCCCACGTATGGCGACAGGGCATGGCCAGCAACACAAGAGGTAGCCCTGGAGAAGTGACGTGGTATGGTGGCTAGCTCCCAGGGTACCTGTGCTTGGCTCGACCCAGGACGAGAAGGCAATGATGTGGCTAGTATGTAGCTTGGCTCAACGATAGTAGTAGCAGGGCAGCCAAGGGCTGGCACTCAGTCTAGCGGCGCGGCACTGCTCGGCCCAGCATTAAGGGTGACACAGCGTGGACGATCGAGGCGACGTGGTGGCGTGAGCAGCATGGCACGAGAATCCGACGAAGCTATCGATGGCTGGGGCCGCATAGTGCTAGTGATCAGGAGGCAACACGGCCCAGGCGACAGCTCGGCTCGGTGCTTAGGAGAGCACGGGGTGGACACATTAGGCAGCACGGTCGATGGCTTGAAGACATGGGTCGATGAGGCAACGCAGTTGACGACCAGGGAGCGGTGGCCGGGTCTATGATGGCGATTGATGCAAGCACAATGGCGGCAGTGTGTGCCGGCAAGGCAACAGCTAGGACGACGAGGTGCGCAGGTGATGGCGCAAGAGGCCAGCGGCATCAAGTGGCTCAGCACATGGCGCGACGTAAGGCAACCTGAGGACCAGTTCAGCCTAAGAGATTGGGCACACGATAGAGAGAGAGAAAGATAGAAGGACTGGACGGCGCTCGGTGGAGAAAGGATGGGAGAGGAGAAGCTTGGCCAGTCGAACAAGAGGACGAAGAAGGAAGGAAGAAGAGAAAGAAGGGGGAAGAAAGAAGAAAGGGGGAGAAGAAGATACCATGCGTCTAGGAAGAAGGAAGGTAAGGAAAAAGGGAAATAAAATAAGAAAAGAAAAGAAAGAAAAAATAGAAAATGAAAAGAAGAGAAAAGAAAAGAGGAAAAGGAGAGAAGAGAAAAAAGAGGGAAAGAAGAGAAAACATAAGAGAAAAAGGGGCTAGAGCTGGATTTCTAATGGTGAACCTAAAATCGTGTGTGTATGGTCGAAGATGGTCTTCGGTGGATTCATCCCTGTCATTCTCAATACTCAGAGTAAAATTTTATAGTCATCCACATTTTCGTATGCATAGCTTTAGTTGTGCACATTGCATTTAAATCTTGATCATCACACATTCATGCATGTATATAGAAAATTTTAATTTGAGAGCTTACAACCGATACAACTACCCATTAGGTCTTAATTATTTGGTGGAATGGACATGTCGTGTTTTTACTTCATTTGGATAATTCAAACGATGGAGCGAAATATTAATCGTCAAGCGGTGGATATCGAATTATTTAATTAGTAAATTGCTTGGTCTTAGTCTAGAATTATTGGAATATCTGATTGTGTGTTATTGGAGTCGCATAGAAATTGGATAGTAAGTCTTATATGTTAAATTTGTGATAGTTTCTTTCAAGTTAATTTGGTAGTTGCAAGATTATCGATGGATGGATTTACTAGACATAAATCGGTGGTCAGCTTAGGTATTTATATTGCGTTGGTGGAACATGTCCTCTTAATTTAGGTTGTACTTAATTATAGTGAATTGATTATAGTAGTATGTATATGGCTAAATTAGTTATTATCATATAAGATTTATTTTGTGGAATTAGTGCCCGCGTATTCAAACGATGGTTGTGTGGTATTTGAGCAATGTATGTGCAATTAGATTAGATATATTAAATGATAGTAGATGGGTCACATGTAATGAATATGTGAGTACTCAGTGATTAATTATTTGACCATATATAATCGGATTGGATCATCATGTGAATTAGAAGATGAATTGTAGGTACCAGGATATTAGGCTTGCACCATTAGAGAAGGTCTACACCCTCATTTTGGATTGACAAATGTATGATTATGGGTGATAGTATAGATATGAATAAATTGGTGGTTCACGTGCATGGCGATCCAATAGGGTGAGCACATATATGAGTGATCAGAGGGCTATTAAATGTTGAGTATGTGATCAACATGGAAACCTCATTGAAGTGTTGCATGGATACATACACTTAGATCAGTGGAATTTTAATATGTATGATCATGGATTATTAAAGTGAGATTGGTATAACTAGATTGTTAGCACTAGTATAACAAGTCTAGTGAATTATGATTGTTAGAATTTATCACAGCCTTATGCAGTTAATTTAGGGGGTTTTGTAAAGCTATTTGTTGGATTGTATAAGTGAAATATTGTGAGTCTGGTCAATGAGGAGACACGTTAATACAGTAATCCTATAATCTATAATTCATGAGATTGTGCATAGTGAACAACCTTAGTGGATATTGTGTGGTAAAACATGTATGTCACATTGGTGGATCCTTCATAGATTATCACATAGAGTGAATGATATGGCTTGCATAAAAAGTATATGTTCTTTTGGATGGTTGTCCTAGGAGTTGGAAGTTGGCTCTCACGTTCTTCTCATATACATAATTCTCGTATTAACCATTCTCATGTGTATGACCCTTTATGTAATGCTTGTATATATATTATTTGTACTCGAATAATAGTAACTGTGGACTTGTTTGCTTGCATATGTTAACATTGGAGTGTACATATGAATCGTGGAACTGTATGAGAGGCCCGGGACTAGCTAGATGACGTAATTGGTACTTCGATCAAACAAAGTAAGACTAAATGTTCAACAAGCAAGGCATGCACCTACATTGATCATATTGATTCTATTATTTTACTAAATTTATGTTGTTTTATATTCATGTACTTTCAGTAAAATAGCTATATTTTTTGTAACAGTAGATAAACCTGCTTGTTACATGGAACTTCCTTGATAAATACACAACCTTAATATTGAAATCCATAAGATAGAGGTTAGACAATAACTTATATCAATCTTGGGTATACTCCATTATACATAGTTATGTTTAGCTATGCTTTAGATTTGGAAGAGCAAATGAATGGTTGAAACATTTGTTCGAAAATGGTAATTTCAACATGGACCAAGGGGTTAACTCTGTTATTTTGGTATAAAATCAAAATTGAAAACTAACTTTCGACATGGGCAACTTATTAATATAATATGTGAAGTGTAAGGGATGGACTTGCACGTAATGGAGGGGAGTTCTCGCCCGAATCGATTAAGTACCGAACGTAGTGTTGTAAAAATCAAAATATTTGTGCAACCATAAGTATTATTTATAGGGTGATTCTAACCTACTAAGTTATCTAGTACTAGTTTTGCACATTGAAAGGCCGAAGTAGTATGGGCATTCCGGGTAAGTTTGCTCCAAAGGGTTCGCTCATCGAGGTGTTGGGCTAAAGCTTGCCGATACATCAATGCATGACTTGTTATGAGGGAAATGGTTATGACAAGGCGTAAACTATCGTTGATATTATGTCTATGAGAATTTTGTTTTTGCCACCATAGCGAGGGTCAAACATCTAGGGGTGCAACTGGAACGGATATTTTCCGACCGACCGACCGACCGAATCAATTCGGATAGCGATTTGAATAGTTTTTCGGATATTCGAAGAATTTTCCGGATATGGATACGGATAAGGATAGTTATCTCGGATAAGGATACGAATACGGATAGTAATTATCCGACGGATACAGGAATATCCGAGTTTATAATCGGATAATATCCAGATATAAAATATGGATATTATCCGAAAACTTTAAAGACTTCTTCAAGACTGTGAGTTTGTAACTCTCCAATCAAAAAGCACCAGTCACCAGAGTCTGGAGGCACTAGTACCAGTGTACCAATACCACTCTTGGTAGTCTACCAGTACCAGTGCTAACTGCCAAGTGCCAAGTACCAACTACCATTCTACCAAGTGCCACACTGCCACTGCCAAAGTGCCAACGCCAAGTGCACCACAGCGCCAAAGTGCGTTCATTATTAATTCTTAATTATGTACAATGCAACTATAGTAAATTCTTGTACTATTTTCTTCACATTTTGTCAATAATTATTCATAACTCATAAGTAATCTACCATTCAGTATGTTACATGTGCAATAAATGATCTATATTTTCGTGTATTATCCGGCTAAAAATATTCATACCGTATTGAATCCGGTCTGTATTCGCTTCGTATTCGTAAGTGATAGTATCCGGTATTATTCGCATTCGTATTCACATCCGACACCATTCGTATCCGACTTCGTATTCGATAAAAATATGGATCGGATCGGGATGAACAATATCCGACCGTATCCGATCCGATTACATCCCTACAAACATCCCTGGGTTGGTACAAAATTAGGTCCAGGTGATATAATGGTTTTGTCATGACCTCTCTTCCGCACACAAAGAAAGTATGTTAATAGCTTGGCAACAAGAATTAGTCTTACCTTATAGGTAAATCTGTATGCCTCAATAGACTGTAAATCTTTTCAAAAAACCATGTTCATGGATATAAGCGACTCTGGTGCATTGACAATAGTTAGTTTTGAATTTTTATGCAAAAACTTGTGTTGGAAAAATGGTGGGCAGCCAAGATATAGATGTTATGATAGGTGTATGACTGTGAACAGATAATTGATCACAATCATGGAGGATTGTGATTTGCTCATATTTAAGTTATATACTAGTTATTTACATACTTATCGACTGCTATTTACAAATTCTATTTGTAATCTGCTACTTATTATTGTTGAATAAATCTCATTTTATGCAAAATTTGAGGAAATGGTTGTATAGCCAATCATTTGACATAGCCGTGCATATACTTATAATTGTGACTCTGGGCTAGTGAACTACAATGTTTTTTATAATTTTTAGCCAATATGGCATATTTTCTTCTATTTTTTTGGAACTGTTAGCTATCCTGAAAAATTAGAAAAGGGTTTGCTCGCGATTTGAACTTAACGGGAGGTTTTTCCGTAAAATACCGTGCCAGGGACCAAACGCGAAGAAAAAAATATATCTTCCTTTCACAAAAAATCGCGAAGGACCTATTTGTAATCCGGAAGGATCTATCCGTAATTCGAAGAAATGGGGGGGCTCTTTTGCAAAAATGCCTTGGGTGACAGGTGGATCACCTCTGGTCTCGACAAAAGCTTGCGCTATAATGGGTGCAACCATTGCAGAATTATACATCATTATTTTTAAGGACTTATATTTAAAACAGTATTGTAAAAAAAAAATATGGTTTATATTTTCAGATGGAGGGAGTGAAAAGTACAGAGAGAGAGTACGATAAGAATTACATTTCTTTTTAAATGGGAACAATTGCTTTGATGTGAACTGTTTTTCACCTTGATCTCACCGAGAGGAAACAAAACATTTCTTCAATTATGTTCAGTTCCGGAATCTTTCAGTGCGAACGTAAGCGTGATTCATGCGACAGAAGTCTATTCTTTGTGTAACTATATTAAGGACTTGTTTGGTAGAGTTCTAGATCTCAGCTTTATCTGAGATCTGAAACTTGTATGTTAAAATAAAATGAATTAAGTTTATATTTTTATCTAAAATACAAACAAGATGATTTATCTAAACATTCTTAATGCACTCACAGCTCCAATTTCATAAATCTAATATAGTTAAAAATACCTAACTTCATTAAATCCGTAAATTTGATAGAGTTAAAGTTCTGTCGAACACACCCTAATTCTGCCGTGGCACATACGGCCGCGGATCAGATGCTCATGGTCATGACTGCTGAGTGCTGAGGGCGTAAGGACATGACTGCGGAATTTTCGCGGTGCCGTCGTGTCGTCTTTCACCGATGGAAGATGAATTATGCTTTTCCTCAGGTGGTGTGAGATGGCATTGAGGCTCCTTCACTTTTTGACGCTGGACCTGATCACCCAGTTCTGTTTGGTTTTTGCTTTTGTTTTTTGTTTTTCGAGGCGATCCCGATGACCCGGTTTCTCACGGTCATAACTATGCATCATAACCGTATATAAAAAATTTCAAAATTTTTTAACTTGGTTTGTTTCAATTTTCATTTAGTTCAAACTTACCGGTCAGCGTTTTATCAGGATAGTTGCAATATTTAAATTTTTAAAAATTTCTCAGATCTGGTAATCATTTAAAATTTTTATGAAAACATTATTGATGTGTCAAGAACCTCTAAAAAATTTAAAAAAAAATTTGATGTCGTTTGAGCTATTTTTTGCTCGGTACAATTTTGCCAAGATCTTGGTTTTCTCGGTTGAAAAAAAAAACAGATTTGAAAATCCATATTTACTATTCATCTAAAATTTATGTAAAATTTTTAAATCTCGCTAAGATTTTTTTCTCTGCACGGCGATGACTGGTTTCTTTGCGTCCGTCTGAAAAGACGGCGAGCTAAATCGGCGGAACAAAGCTTTCAAACTTTTGGGCCCAACTAGTAAATTCAAGGCATGACGTACCGCGGTGACATTTTTTTGTAGAAAAAATTTCTTTTTCAGATGGCGTTTATTTTTAAATCGTCAAAATAATGAGCTAAACTAGTGAAAGGACACAAAATTTTCATGCATAACACGCCGTGTGTGTCGTTTTTCGAAGGAAAATTTTCTTTTTTTCGACGTTTAATTTTTAAATCATCAAGTAATGAGCTAAACGGGAAAAATAGAGAGATAGAGTTGTAGAAATATCTCTTTCGATTTAATTACTTGGAAAATATTGGAGACCGAATGGAAAACCAGCAAGGGAAAAAGTCTAGAGGAAAAGGGTGAAAAATCATTAGAGACGACAACCTTCTTTTGTCGAGTTTAACACTCTATGTGTTCGCCGAGTAATAATACATGTTTTAAAAAATATTAGAGACTCGCGGCGTGTCATTTTTTCGTAGAGGAAAACTTCTTCTTTTACGGTGTTTATGTTTTTAAATCGTCAATTAATGAGTGAAACGGGAAAAACAGAGAGATAGAGTCAGTAGAAATATCTCTTTCGACGAACTACTTGGAAAATATTGGAGACCGAGCTGGAAAACCGCGGCGGGGAAAAAGTCTAGAGAGAAAAGGGTGAAAAATCATTAGAGATGACTGTCGGGGGCCGGGCAACCCTTGGTTGGTCAGCAGGCAGTCAACCGGCCCCCTAGCTCGGAAGGCCTCGATCAAAGACTCGGATCAAGCTCGAGGCCGCTCGAACTAGGGCGCGGTATCTCCGAGCTCGGGGTCCTCACGACCTGCTGTTCGGGATGATTCAAGGTCGATAGCGTTCCCTTGGATCCCGGACACGTCATCACTTGGCAGTTACGGGAACGTGGGATCATGGAGTAATGCAGGCGCGCGCGACGGGATCGGAACGGTTACCACCGGCTATCAATGTGCATGAAGGCCACGATCCGAGGATTACTCCCGAACGTTGCAAGAAGAAGGGGTATAAGACTGAAGCTTTGTAAACACTTAGGGACAGAGGAGAACAACCCAGCGCGCACACACTCGAGTTCAAGTCTAGACTTAGCATCGTCAAGATTGAGCTGTAACCCTCTCTTGTACTCACAAATAGCAGGAATCACCACCGCAAGGTGACTGGAGTAGAGCTATTACCTTCTCAGGGGCTCGAACCAGGATAATCCTCCGTCTCATCCGTTGTCTCCTAGCTCCGACCATAAACCTCCTCGACCTCATTCCTCTGTTCGAGCAAAGCGCAGTTGTGGTCCCATTTCTCACTGACCCCTACCTCATTTTCTGCGGTTGGCGATCCCGATCGTCGACAATGACAACCTTCTTTTGCTGAGTCTAACACTCTACGCGTTGGAAAACCGCGGCGGGGAAAAAGTCTAGAGGGAAAAGGGTGAAATACTATTAGAGATGACAACCTTCTTTTGCTGAGTCTAACACTCTATGCGTTCGCCGAGTAATAATACATGGTTTAAAAAATATTAGAGATCAAAAGTCTAGAGGGAAAAGGATGAAAAATTATTAGAGATGACAACCTTCTTTTGTCGAGTCTAACACTCCACGCGTTCGCCGAGTAATAATAGATGCTCTAAAAAATATCAGAGATCGAGATGGGAAATCGAGGTGGGAAAAAGTCTAAAGATAGAGATGCACAAATATTTCCGGTGGCGAAAACTTTTTTTCCAGGGAAAAACGGAGAAAGGATCTAAACGTAAGAAGCAAGGACCTGAATGTTACGTTTTTGGACCTGTTCGCTATCTTGAAAAATTAGAAAAGGGCCTGTTCGCGATTTGAATTTAACGGAGTTTTTCCGTAAAATGACACACGAGGGACCCGAACGCGATTTTAGCGAAAAAATCTTCCTCTCACAGAATATCACGAAGGACTTATTTGTAATTTATAAAAAGATCAAATCGCGAAAATCGACTCGACTCGCTCAAACACGTGACATCGCCGGAACTCTTGAAATATAGTAAAGGTAGTATACTCTTAATATTCGGGCTAATCTGCGCCTCTCAGCATGGAGAATGCCAAGGTCTGGACGACGCAAGCCATCGTGCTCGCTGGTGGGCCTAAATACGTAAAGCAAGAATTTTTATTTAATATTTATTTTAAATCTTTTTTTGAAAATAATTGACGGAAAAAATAATAATAAAAATGCCCTCTGTCTCCTCAGTATGGGGGCGATCGCCTCATACTGGGGCGATAGGATGCTAGGCCAACGGCAACTAACGATATAATTTGAAAATTTGATGGCAAAATTTTAAAAATTTAAAATAGGTCACTGGTCGGCCGATGTAGGGGCGATCGCCCTTTATGGGGCGATAGGAAGGCCCAGCAATTTTTTTATTTAAGATTTGTTTTAAATCTTGTTTTGATATAAGCAACAGGAAAAAAAATGACTTGTTGTAAAAATATCAGGAGGCACACTGCCCGAGGTAAATATCATCCTAATATAGGGCTATCGCCCCATATCCAGGAGATATGTACCCTTTATAACCTTCGTTCTCACTCGCGGTCTTGCAAAGCCAGCAGCAAAAGAGGAAGAAAGAAAAGAAGAGAGAAGGGAAGGAGAGGGAGAAAAAAAGTAAGCAGGTGAGGTATAAATTCTGTCTGTAACTGAATTCTTGGATAGTTTCGATTCATGACATTACGAATATATAATTAGAAAAGGTAATGATCAAACACGTGCGATAGGAACCATGTTGATGTAAAAAATGATAGGTGCCTATCCGCTTGTAATTATAAGGCATATTTTGATCAAGCTCCGTGATGAAACGACTGAGGAAGGAATAAGAGAAAGAATAGTTGGTCAAGCACGTACTTACAAATAATGAAAAGGATAGAAAATAAAAATGACAAATAAAAATGCATGCATGCCTAATATTTTAAAAGAATATTACAGAATTATACATCATTATTTTTAAGGACCTATATTTAAAACAGTATTGTAAAAAAAATGGTTTATATTTTGAGATGGAGGGAGTGAAAAGTACAGAGAGAGAGAGAGAGTACGATAAGAATTACATTTCTTTTTAAATGGGAACGATTGCTTTGATGTGAACTGTTTTTAACCTTTATCTCACCGAGAGGAGACAAAACCTTTCTTTAATTATGTTCAGTCCGGAATCTTTCAGTGCGAACGTAAGCGTGTTTCATGGGACAGAAGTCTATCTTTTGTGTAACTACATTAAGGACCTATTTGGTAGAGCTCTAGATCTCAGCTTTATCTGAGATCTGAAACTTATAGGCTAAAATAAAGTAAATTAAGTTTATATTTTTGTCTAAAATAAAAACAAGATGATCCATCTAAACACCCTTAATACACTCACAATTTCAATTCCATAGATCTAGTACAGTTAGGAAATACTCAGCTCTATCAGATCTATAAATCTGATAAAACTGAAGCCCTACCAAACACACCCTAATTCTGCCGTGGCACATACGGCCGCGGATCAGATGCTCATGGTCATGACTGCTGAGGGCGTGAGGACTGATGACTGCGGAATTTTCGCGGTGCCGTCGTGTCGTCTTTCACCGACGTAAACAACGGAAGTTACTGATGGTTTGACACGGCACTGATGGAAGAAGATGAATCATGCTATTTCTCCGGAGGTGATAGTGAACGTAGGTACTGTAACGCGACTTCAACCTCCTGCATGCGCATGCGTTCGCTTTCGCATTTGCGTTAGGGAATTCATCAGGTGGTGTGGTGGCATTGAGGCTCCTTCACTTCTTGACGCTGGATCTGATGACCCAGTTCTGTTTTGTTTTTGCTTTTGTTTTTTGTTTTTCGAGGCGATCCTGATGACCCCGTTTCTCACGGTCATAACCATGCATCTTAACTATGCATAAAAAATTTCAAAATTTTCTAATTTAGTTTGTTTCAATTTTCATTCGGTTCAAACTTTCCGGTCAGCGTTTTATCAGGATAGTTGCAATATTTAAATTTTTAAAAATTCTTCAGATTTGGTAATCATTTAAAATTTTTATGAAAACATTATTGATGTGTCAAGAACCTTTAAAAATTGAAAAATTTTTGATGCCGTTTGAGCTATTTTTTGCTCGATACAATTTTGCCAAGATCTCGGTTTTCCGATTGAAAAAAAACAGATTTGAAAATCCATTTTACTTTTCATCTAAAATTTATGTAAAATTTTTAAATCTCGCTAAGATTTTTTTCTCCGGCACGGGCGATGACCGAGTTTGCCGCGTCCGTCTGAAAAAGACGGCGAGCGAAATCGGCAGACAAAGCTTTCAAACTTTTGGGCCCAATACTCTTAATATTCGGGCTAATCTGTGCCTCTCAGCACGGAGAATGCCAAGGTCTGGACGACGCAAGCCATCGTGCTCGCTGGTGGGCCTAAATACGTAAAGCAAGAATTTTTTATTTAATATTTGTTTTAAATCTTTTTTTAAATAATCGATGGAAAAAATAATAATAAAAATGCCCTCCTGTCTCCTCAGTATGGGGTGATTGCCTCATACTATGGCGATAGGATGCTAAGCCGACGGCAACTAACGGCAAAATTTTAAAAATTTAAAATGGGTCACTGGTCGCCCGATGTAGGGGCGATCGCCCTTTATGGGGCGATAGGAGGGCCCAGCAATTTTTTTATTTAAGATTTGTTTTAAATCTTGTTTTGATATAATCAACAGGAAAAAATGACTTGCTGTAAAAATATCAGGAGGCACACTGCTCGAGGTAAATATCGTCCTAATATAGGGCGATCGCCCTATATCCAGACGATATGTACCCTTTATAACCTTCGTTCTCGCTCGCGGTCTCGCAAAGCCAATAGCAAAAGAGGAAGAAAGAAAAGAAGAGAGAAGGGAAGGAGAGGGAGAAAAAAAGTAAGCAGGTGAGATATAAATTCTGTGTGTAACTGAATTCTTGGATAGTTTTGATTCGTGATATTATGAACATATAATTAGAAAAAGTAATAATCAAACACGTGCGATGGGAACTATGTTGATGTAAAAAATGATAGGTGCCTATCCGCTTGTAATTATAAGGCATATTTTGATCAAGCTCCGTGATGAAACGGCTGAGGAAGGAATAAGAGAAAGAATAGTTGGACGAGCACGTACTTACAAATAATGAAGAGGATAGAAAATAAAATGACAAATAAAAATACATGCATGCCTAATATTTTAAAAGAATTTTACAGAATTATACATCATTATTTTTAAGGACTTATATTTAAAACAGTATTGTAAAAAATAATATATGGTTTATATTTTGAGATGGAGGGAGTGAAAAGTACGGAGAGAGTACGATAAGAATTACATTTCTTTTTAAATGGGAACAATTGCTTTGATGTGAACTGTTTTTCACCTTGATCTCACCGAGAGAAAACAAAACCTTTCTTTAATTATGTTCAGTTCCGGAATCTTTCAGTGCGAACGTAAGCGATTCATGCGACAGAAGTCTATTCTTTGTATAACTACATTAAGGATCTATTTGGTAGAGCTTTAGATCTCAGCTTTATCTGAGACCTGAAACTTGTAGGCTAAAATAAAGTGAATTAAGTTTATATTTTTGTCTAAAATACAAACAAGATGATTCATCTAAACACCCTTAATGCACTCACAGCTCCAGCCCATAGATCGTCTGATTAGAATACAAGAACCTTCATCGATTCATAAATCTAATGGAGCTGAAACTACCAAATACACTCTAATTCTGCCGTGGCACATACGGCCGCGGATCAGATGCTCACGGTCATGACTGCTGAGGGCGTGAGGACTGATGACTGCGGAATTTTCGCGGCGCCGTCATGTCGTCTTTCACCGATGGAAGAAGATGAATTATGCTTTTCCTCAGGTGGTGTGATGGCATTGAGGCTCCATCACTTTTTGACGCTGGACCTGATGACCCAGTTCTGTTCTGTTTTTGCTTTTGTTTTTTGTTTTTCGAGGCGATCCCAATGACCCGGTTTCTCTTGGTCATAACTATGCATCATAACCCTACACAAAAAATTTCAAAATTTTCTAACTTGATTTGTTTCAATTTTCATTCGGTTCAAACTTACCGGTCAGCATTTTATCAGGACAGTTGTAATATTTAAATTTTTAAAAATTCCTCAAATTTGGTAATCATCTAAAATTTTTATGGAAACACTATTGATGTGTCAATAACCTCTAAAAAATTTAAAATTTTTGATATCGTTTGGGCTATTTTTTACTCGGTACAATTTTACTGAGATCTCGGTTTTCTCAGTTGATATAAACTGGATTTAAAAATCTATTTTTATGATTCATCTAAAGTTTATCTAAAATTTTTAAATCTCACTAGGATTTTGTTCTCCGACCACGGGCGATGACCGGGTTTGCTGCGTCCGTCTGAAAAAGACGGCGAGCGAAATCGGCAGACAAAGCTTTCAAACTTTTGGGCCCAATGTATAACTCTTAATATGTCGGGCTAATCTGCGCCTCTCAGCACGGAGAATGCCAAGGTCTGGACGACGCAAGACATCGTGCTCGCTGGTGGGCCTAAATACGTAAAGCAAGAATTTTTTGTTTAATATTTTTTTTAATTTTTTTTGAAAATACGGAAAAAATAATAATAAAAATGCCCTCCTGTCTCCTCAGTATGGGGCGATCGCCTCATACTGAGGCGATAGGATGCTAGACCAACGGCAACTAACAGCAGAATTTGAAAATTTGATGGCAAAATTTTCAAGGATTTTGTTCTCCGACCACGGGCGATGACCGGGTTTGCTGCGTCCGTCTGACAAAGACGGCGAGCGAAATCGGCAGACAAAGCTTTAAAACTTTTGGGCCCAATACTCTTAATATGTCGGGCTAATCTGCGCCCTCAGCACGGAGTATGCGCCGAGGTCTGGACGACGCAAACCATCGTGCTCGCTGGTGGGTCTCATTTTGTAAAGCAATTCCGGACCCTGGCGAGTTCCGGTTGACCGGCCGAGCCAACGCTACCCGTCTGGGCTTCCACCAACGTCCTGTCACGCGGGCCGTCATTTTTCTGTGCCGCGTGGGATAGGGAATTTTTATTTAATATTTATTTTAAAACATTTTTCAAAACTAATCGCCGCGCTAAAAATTGCAGATCTACCCGCCGTCGCCCGATGATAGGCGATCGCCCCCTGCTCGGGCGATCCGAGGGCAGCCCTAACGGTCACAAACGGCATTGCTCGACTGTTGCCACGCGCGCCACGCGTCAACCATCGGCAGGCCGTCGCCCATGGCTGGGGCGATCGCCTGGGCCCCAGGCGATCGGTGGCATTTAATCATGGACGACATCTTGTGCTCATTCTTGCTTACGAAGCGAAGCGAAACGAGCGAGCGTGGTAAGGGAGAAGAAGAAGAGAGAAGGAGAGGAAAAAGAGAAAAAAAGAGGGAAGAAATAAGAGGGAAAAAATATTAAATCGTTTTTGAAGATAAGTCCGAGTAAATTTATATGTAATTTTTTTGAAATTTTAGTATTTTGTAATATTTAGAAATGTAGTAATTTAGAAATTTAATGTAGTACGATGGGGTAGTAGAAATATTAGGCAATGTTTAGAGATTTAATGTAGTATTTAGAAATATTAGGATTGTAGTATTTAGAAATGTTGAGAATCAATATAGTATTTAGAAATTTAATGTATGATTTAGGATTGTCTAGTATTTAGAAATTTAATTTATATGTAGTATTTAGTTTGTAATTTATGTGGTGGTTTTTTTAGGTAATATTTAGAAATTAATGTAGTATTAAGTGTTTAGAAATATTAGGATTGTGTAGTATTTAGAAAAATTGAGATTACATGTAATAGAAATATTAGATAATATTTAGAAATGTAATGAGTAGAAATTTAATATTATTAATTTAAAATGGTAGGTTAGCAGATATTACGCAGCAATGTTTGAAAATTGCGATGTAGAAATTATAGGAAGTACGATATATCATGTATATATACGCTTTTTAAGATTAGGACAAATAAATAATATAAAGTAGCAATTCGTAATGAAAAAATGGGTAGTCGAATTACTTATTTATAGTCGCATTTCTTAGTATGATCACCATTCGTTTTATACATAGTATTTTAGAGTATATTTAAAAACATGGTAGACTAGGAACATATAAATCAGAACAGGTACTACGCTAGAAATTAGTAGAGTAAAAAATTTTGGAAATGTCAGCAATCGTTAGAAATCAATAGAGTAAAAAATTTGGAAATGTCGGGCACCATTAGAAATCAAGAGAGTAAAAATTTGACAATATAATGTAACATTTATATAGTAATGCATGACGCGGTTAGATGGAGGAATGATGATTTTTCTTGTTCGACGTTGTAGGCGTATGACATGTCGGAGAAATTGTATTTTCAAATATTCTATGGAGATGGAGAGATAGCACAGGGACCGGATGGAGTCGATTTGTCGGCATTTTCAATGATCATACGGGGTATATCTAGGCCGAGAGAGAGGACATATAGGGTCTGTTGGAGTGGATGTTTGGATGTTCGATTTGGATACCAGAGTGTTCTAACATGGGTTAGAGCAATAGTAAGCCGTCTGCAGAGACTTTTTTATGGAGAGTGGTTCCTATTAATGCGACATCGGCATGGAGGAGCTATATTGGTCTGTTGTAGAGCGGGGCTGGCAGCTCATGTTCTTTGGTAGAGTGGTACCATGTACCTCCATTGGTGTCGGAGGTTCGTGATGTCGGGGTAGATATTACGGAGGAGGGGAGGACAGATATGCAACAATGCAATGATGAAGGTGGCGAGGACCCCGGAGACGAGGGACACGAGGTTGGCGGTGGCGACGAGAGCGGAGGGGAGGGGGGCGAGGAGGCAGCCGTGGAGGCGCGGGGAGTGGCCGACGAGGGGGAGGAGGTGGAGCACATAGTTGACTTGATGGAGGAGGAGGACCGTGCGGATGAGGAAGTCCTTGATGGCGAACGCTCGGACGAGGACAATACTCCTGAGGTGCCTGTCCCCGGTGCGTGGACTAATTATAATTTCGAAGACCTAACAATGCATGAAGGGAACAGAGATGCATGGGAGTATCATGAGAACGAGGTCGCGCAGGGGGCCGTATATAAAGACAAGGAGGCTGTGATGGATGCGGTGAAGTACTGGTCAATGTCTCTTCGGCGGCAATTCAGGGTAGTGAAGTCCAGCAAAAAATTCCGCACATCTTAAAATCATTTGAAATTTTTATGGTAATATCACTGATTTATCATGAACCTTCATAAAAAATTTCAAAATTTTTCGACGCCCTAACTTCTGTGGTTTCATGGCCGCGAGCGCCTTTTTCGATTTTCGTAACTTCCTACCGGGGCAACGCCTGACTATCTCGCCCATACGTAAGTTGTAGCCCACGTTGCGTAGGTTGCCATTGATTTTTCCCGTATTTTTTGGGCCGTATCCGATTTGTCTCGAGGGCCTACGAAAACCCCTAAGTGACCACGATTTCTGTGGTTTCATAGCCGCGAGTGCCTTTTCCGATTTTCGCAACTTCCTGCCGGGGCAACGTCTGGCTATCTCGCCCATACGTAAGTAGTAGCACGCGTTGCGTAGGTCGCTCTTGATTTTTCTCGTATTTTTTGGACTGGATCCGGCCTGTCCCGCGGGGCTGCGAAAACCCTTAAGTGGCCACGATTTCCACGGTTTCGTAGCCGCGAGTGCCTTTTCCGGTTTTCGCAACTTCGGACCGGGGCAACGTCCGGCCATCTCGCCCGTATGTAAGTGGTAGCCCGCATTGCGTAGGTCGCCCGTGATTTTTCTCGTATTTTTTCGGCCGTATTCGGCGGACCATACGAGCCTACGAAAATCCTTAAGTGGGATGCGTATAACTAACAAACAAAAATAATTTTTTCGGTGTGTGAAACAACAAGAAGTTTTTTTATTTCTTAATTGTTCGGTTCAAAGCAACAATTATTGTACAAACAATTAACCACAAAATTGCAAAAAAATTTGTTATAAAGGTGCTGCGTCGCCGAGGAAATTTTAGGCGGTATTTTTTAATATTTCGCCGGCCTGTCGTTACACGTTGAAATTGCGCCGTTAGTCAGGGCACCGATCGCTGGCGGCGATCGCCCGTCTTCAGAGGCGGCGGGTAGGTAGACTTGCAATTTTTTGGTGCGGACGATTAGTTTTGAAAAAATGTTTTAAAATAAATATTAAATAAAAAATTCAGAGGGTGGGGAGGGAGTCGGGGTAGAGGACGAAATGAGTGTGGGCCTTGTGGGTGGCACTTCGGTTGGAGATGGTGTGGAGGTCGTTGGGGAGGGGTGTGTACTTGAAGGGGATGGCCTTCTTGTGGAGCGTGTCGAGCAGGTGAGGGAAGGAGTAGTAGCCCGGGCACGACAGGGAGGCACCCTTGCAATGGCCACGTCACCTTCGCCAAGACAACCTCGACCACCCAGGAGCTCTCCTCTGAAGTGGCCTCGTACCTTGCAGGATTGATCGCATTCAATTCTTTTTCATATCTTTTAAATACGATTGAGATTCATTTTCAAATTTTGCAGGATTGTAGAGGCTCACCTCCCCTACATATGGTAATTTTTTGAGAATTTTTCAAAACTTTTACAGGTGGTTTTCACCGTAAGGATGATTTGCACGAATATGCCTATATATATATATATATATATATATATATATATATATATATATATATATATGGAAGCCTCTTTTCTACTCCCGGAGTAATTACTCCCTATGCCGTATCTCAAAATGTATAGGGTATCTCGTGTGACGGAGGGTATGTACGCGTAGTATACGAGCATATAAGATCATTTAGGTGGTATGTACATTTTTTCAGAGGTGGTATGTATATTTTTTGGACATACTCCTTTTTATGTGCGTATATGAAGGTGTTTGCAAAATACGCTAAAAATCATGGACTCTCTTGCAATTTTTTCATGTGGCACACATTGGAGTATCTTATAATTAGTGTATGAGTGTACCCAAAGTGATAAAGGAGTATTTCAAGTTCGATTAGGTAGTATTTCAGAGGTGGGAGTAACTACACCCGGGAGTAAAAGATATTTTTCCTATATATATATATATATATTACTGTACTAGCCATGTGCCTATGCGTTGCAACGAAAACTCAATTTGTGACAAAAAATTATTTGCAAAAAAACACTAACATTGTCTGAATAATACTTTTCAATCTGAATGTACAATAGTTGAAACTCAATTTACGATAAAAAATTTATTTGCAAAGAGTATTGATAGTAGTAAATGTGAGTAATTAAAAAAGAGCAGTAAAGGTGAATAATTTTGATGAAGTGATATAGAAAGAAACTCTTGTTATATACAATAGAGATTGAGTAGATGGCCGCCGGGTAATAATGCTAGCTAGCTAGCGACACGTGCGTACCGATGTGTGTACTGCGCGTGATGCATATGTCATGATCTCACCTAACGCCGCCCACTAATTTGGATTTGATTCTGCTATCCCATGCATATAAATCCTGTTGCTAGCTAGCTAGTGGATTGCATCATGCTGCACTTATTTAATTATAGCCACGTACGCAATGCATGTGTTAAAATTAAGATCCTTTTTAGATTAAAAAATAACTGTTTTTAACAAGTCACTTCGACACGTACGTACGCTAGCTAGGCCCTTTCAATAAGTAGGAGTTTTGGTTCTATGCCGTAAGTGCCTAACGTTAGTCAGGTCTAATCTTGGTCACGCCATATATATATATATATATATATATATATATAGGAAAATGATTTCATACTCCTGGGTGTACGTACTCCCACCTTCAGTATACCATTTAAATGATGTTGTTATACCTCTTTATCCTTTTGAGTATACTCTAATACTAATTATAAGATACTCTAAAGTGAGTTCCACGAAAAATTTCATTAAAGTTCACCTTTTATAGCAATATTTGTTTATATATTCCTTTTACATATGAAAAAGGGTATGTAGTAAAAAAATAAAGGGTTCTGATGAAAATTTTTCAACCATGTTGCATTGGAGTATCTTAGAATTATTATTGGAGTATACCGAAAGTAATAAAGGAGTATAAAGCGTTCATTTAAGTGGTATATTAGAGGTGGGAGTATGTACTCCCAAGAGTACGGAAAAGGCTTCCTATATATATATATATATATATATATATATAGTTTCGTGGCCGTTGTTTGGCTTATTATCATAATTATGACTTGTCATATTTTCTTAGCTATATACTTCATATGTCATAGATTCAAATATACTATTAAGTAACTTTGCCAAACTTATATGGTTGGCATTTTGTTGGGCACATTTTTTGTGGCATGTCACTTTGTATAAGCTTAGTTATAGCAAAGTTGACAATAAGCATAACTAAGAGCAATCCTAACTCATGGTTTTCATAAGCAGTGTTTAGAGGAGAGAGTAATAAACCAATGCATAGTTTCCCAATGGTTTCCATGAGCAGTGTCTAGAGGACGAGAGAGAGCAATAAACCAATGCATGCACCACAAACACACCTTGATCGTGTATTTGAACGCGTTGAATCGCCTAAACCTTGCCTGAGAGGAGGCGATCGTAGGGTGAGGAGGCAGCGTGGCTCGAGGCGTGAGGAGGTGGCGCGGCTCACGGGGCTTGGAGGCGTCAGCGCGGCTCGGTGGAGACCCCTGGAGGAGGATCTAGGCGACAGGTGAAGACCTAGCCGAGGAGCGGCGAGGCTGGTGGCTAAGTGAGCGAGGTGGGCGGTGAGTAGTGACCAACAGACTAGGTCCGGATATCCGAATGGGTCAGTATTCTGATTCGTGACCCATATTTTCTGAATACTGCATGCTTCGAATTGGATCTGGTATCCGGATCTTACCAGATATCTAGATTCCATCTCGAATCCGATCCTGATCGGATCCGGATCTAGATCAGATGGATAAAATCCGACCCATTTTCACCCCTATCGGGGAGCATGGGAAGCGCTCTTCGCGTGGCAGGCAGCACCTGAAGCTCTTGCTCCTGCGCTCGTGTGAGCTACCATGGCGCCAATGACCTTCTGCGCTCACTAGGCGCGGTAGGGACTTTTGCATTGCTCTGGCGCGGTCGGGGTGGGGAGGGGCCAAATATGCAAATGAGCATGCTAGAGAGCTAAATTTGCAAAAAACAAAATTCATAGGGCTAGATAAGCGATGAATCTCGGAAGGTCCCGGACTGACGTGGGGTAGGAAGACGTGGTAGGCAACATGTGTCCCTGTCAGGCCAAGGATATTCAAAAGGAGGGTTGTAGTGTGGTACGTCAGGCGAACGTGAAAGCAATCGATGGAGTGCCAGAGGCCGATTCCTTTTGAGCAACGGCAGCTCGGGAAGGTTGCTAACGAAGCAATGCCACGCTCGACAGTGATGTCCTACTGAGCATGCCGAGCTTGGTACCTCCTTCTGAGTTGCAAGAGCTCGGCAGCAATGCGGGCCCCACCACCTGCTGCGCCCTTGCCTGTCTTCCGAGCAAGCAGTCAGGTCTTCTGCGCTCTAACGTGGGGCCAAAAATAAAATTTTCCTCGTATGCGGGCTATTTAAAAAAAGTTGACTAGAGGGTTACAAAAGCAAAAATTCCTGTTTCTGGAGATGCATGGCAGATTTGGCATTCGTCTTCAGACGGTATATTCTTGTGTTTCAGATTGCATTTGTTTTGGAATCTGTCTTGAACCAAAAGCCAGGCAAGTTATCGGACTCGGCCTGTAAATGAAGCTCTGCAATTACGCTGAAGTCAGTAGAGACTAGAGAGTACTAGATTTTTCGGTTGGAATGGAGGTATCCATGACACCAGCAACAAAACTATGATTCATCAAAGGATGTGTTTGAATCTAGTTTGGTTCTATTCACGCAACCAAATATATAGATGAATTTTTTTTTGAATCAATCTATATATGTACTACTTAATATGAGCAACCAAACACACCCAAGAAGATATGTCCCTCTCTTGTTCACAGGCTGGGCTGGACTGCTCCGAATTCCACAAAGCCACAGCATCAGCTACGCATTGCGCGGCTCTACACCAAGCGTGGCCTCTCCAACCAAACCAACACTGCCGCCCCGAGTAATCTGATAGATGGGCTAGCCCACCATCACGGAGACTATCCTGGGCTGCTTCCACCGTTACATTAGGCCTCTACCACACGTCGGCACTACGATGCTTGCTTGTATAGTTATATTTTTAAAAAAAGTATAAGGAGGACATACACCACATGCACACTCTACTCACGCTATAAACACACGCACACCACACACGCATACGTGTTCATTGCATATACTAAGAATTTTGTGGAGACACCTCGGCCTAACGGAGTGTGTCCATACACTTTTTCACTGAACGCGTCATTGTGTGTACTGATTAAATACGGTATACCATGTTAATCCTACGAATTGATCAATTGAACCTAGGTGAGTCGGAACTCCCAAGGAATTTGGCCAGACAACAAATTCCCAGATAGGTCGATGCCGGACATCAATCTATATAAACTACGCCCATATGTGTAAAGCCCCCCTTTAGTAGTGAAAGTGAAGCCTTCTAGGATATGACGGCGATTGGTCACAAACGTCTTTAAACGTTTAGTACCATGACCCAACGACCGAAATTGTTCAAGATGAGCGTATAGTTGAACATAACACCAATACATGGCGGCAATGACCCTGAAAGATTGTTGTGTGAGAGATCGATTATTCTCAAGCCCTGGAGACGACACAACTTGGGGCTGATTTGCCCTTCGAACTTATTCCCACCCAAAGAAAGCAGACTAATTTCATCCATATATTGTATCCAATCCAGGTTACCCGTGAACTGATTATATCTTAGATCCAAAGCTTTAACACTAGAGCTACCGAAAAAAGCATTCGGAATATCACCCGACAAGGAATTCCCAGATACATTCAGAACGGTGAGTCTTAATGTACGACTACAGTTTGGAATAGACCCTGTTATACTGTTGCCGGCAATATTCAGGACCTCCAAATAAGGTAGATTGCAAAATGAAGTATCAAGTTTGCCAGACAACTTGTTATCTTGTAAATCCATGACTCTCAATCGCCCTGATAGATTACGAGGTAGTGTTCCTTCAAGCTTGTTGCTATCTAGGTACAATGATTTCAACACAATGGACAAATTATTCATCCCACCAAGCATCACACCACCAAGTTGATTGTTTCAGATCATCAAGATCCGCAGCTTGGGAAAATCAGACAACATGCAAGCAGGTAGTTCACCAGAAAATATGTTGTTCGATAGATCTAAATCTGTCATGAAATTGATGTGGCATAACGACCTCGGTATATCTCCAGAGATGTTATTGTCAGAAAATTGTAGGTAAGACAACCTTGGAAACATTAAGCTGATGTTGGCCGGTAGCTGCCCTGCAATACGGTTGATAGATAAGCTGATAGCTCGTAGAGAAGTTTGGGGGTACCATATTGAGTCTAGAGATCCAGTTAGCGAGTTATTTCCAAGACTTAGGATAACTAGAGTTGCTTCCTTTGTGAACAGCCAGTTCGGCATGCTCCCTGACAAGTTATTGTTGGACAAATAAAGCACCTCCAAATGACGCTGTGTGCGTAGAAAATGTGGCTCTGAAATAATGCCTTTGTCAAGGTCACAACCGGACGGCTTTAGTTGTTTCAGTTGGAACGGAGGTATCCATCAACTACTAAATTAGCATTCTCTGAAAGGTGTATCTCTTCGAGTTTGGTGAGGTTCCTCAGCCAAAAGAATGAAAACCTACCACTCAAATTATTCCGAGAAAACCGAAGACTCCTAAGAGACAAGGAAATATTTGAAGATAAACTTATAGGAATAGGTCCTTCAAACAGATTTTCTGTGAGATCCAACAGTTCAATATGTGGAAGTGAAAACAGGAGTGTTGAAAGGTTTCCGCTGAATTTATTGAAACTCAAATGCAACTCTCGTAGGTTCCTGAGATTTTCAAATGCCGCGAAAAATATGTATAACAATTATAAGCAGTAGCACATACTATTTTACCCTAACATTATAAAGAAGCCACCATATTTGCTCTGAATGCTAGAAATTTTCATGTTAATCGGAGGAAAAAGAGGCAAATCTATTGTAGGGAACGCCTAGGCTACACTAGCCGAAAATAAAAATTTCTACGCATTCAACCATTCAACCAGGATACATGCGAGTAGGAGATCATGGATCGTTACCTTTGGAGCACGTTAGCAGCGGAAGGAGAGTGGGTGAAGCGTCCCCGCCTACTCCAAAGTACAGTAGTAGATGCCAGAGTTGATCGTCTCCTCCTTGCGATCGCACACGCAACACTGTAGAGGAAGTAGACGTTCTTGCCGATCAGCACCGAGGCAGATGCAACGATGCCTCTACGATATCCATACGTCCAGGGGTGGAAAGCCGTGCGCTGATGTGCTAGCACCACGCGCGCGACAGCTAGGGTTTTGGCAAGGAGAAGGGAGTCGGCGGCTAGGGTTTCGTGGTGGAAAGACACGTTCTTGTGTAGCACCACCCCACGTCCCCTTTATATAGAGTGCATGCTAATGGGCCTTCTATAATAGAAGCCCATTAGGAACCTCGTCCCCGCAGATCCATATCCGCGAAACCCACTAATGGATCCTAATCTATTTCAGCATGTTCCAACCTGTTAAGTGTGCGACCCGTTAGGTTCATGCGCAAACGGCCATAGCCTTGGAAACCTCTTTTCCAGACCACTAGACAACTGTAACAGCCCAGAAATTAAGAACAGTAAATTTATAATATTTAAATTTGATTGTGAATATTTCTGGAATTTCTGAATATTTTTTGCTTTATTTGGATTTTCTTGGATTTTGTGTTGCAAGAAAAACCAAATAAAAGGGAAATAAAGAATGGAAAGGAGAGAAAGTCAAGAAGCAAAAAGGAAAAATTTGGAAAATTTACCATGATAACCCTGAGCATGTAAGTAAGCCATTTTAGTTATCAATTGAAATTTTATGCATAAAGAAATGAAGAGATAAAATGGAAAGACAACTTTTAAATCAAAACAATGTATTGTCAGAATTTATAAAATATTTTGAAATATTAAATGGAGCTGAAAAATTTATCATGAAACCCTCAATGCAATATACACCTCTGGTAAAAATATTATAAATTAATAATACAAATTAAGACTTTTCCAAATTTAAAAGCAGAAACTCGAAAATAGGAAATTGCCATGTCAGAATTTATATAAAATAATGGAACTATATTTTGAGCTTAAAATTTTACAGAAGTATTCTGAGACCAAATCATTTTGAAAAACAAAATTTAAAAAAATAGACTTAAATTGATCTCAAAGAAAAATCAGAATCGAAACGAGAAATTAGGAGCAGTCACTGTTGTCAGAATATTATCAATTTTTCGGTAACTCATTTTAACCTAAAAATTTTACCAGGAATCAAAATATATTCAAGGACCTTGTACAAAAAGTTTAGATATTTTCTACCATGATTTAGTAGCACAATAAAATCAGAGACTAGAAGAATCTGAATCCTAATAAAACAAAACCCATAAGTAATAAAGTTACGAACTCATATTGTGAATAGTGAATCAATGAAAGCTTGCAACTAATGATTAATTCTATTAATCTTAACCAAATTTTAGCATCTTGAATTCGTAAAATAAGATTAATAAATTCATAAAAGAGCAATCCTTGTTTCTCGTGAAGAGTTTTATTTGTCTTTCTATCAATTTTCTTTTTGCCCTTATTGAAGTCTTTTATTTGCTGTATTTTCCGTTGATCGACGTGTAGAACCCGACGTTGCTATTCTGTCGTCGTCGTCGTCAACCGCAATCCTCGTCTTCGTCGTAAATGACAAATAAGCAAGGCAAGCTTCCTTTGACCATATTGATCCCAGTATTTTATATTCCTTTTGTTCATCAAATTGTTTCATGCATGCGGTTATTTTGTATGAATCTGCTATCTTGTGGTTTGGTAGTTATACCTGTTGTCTCGTGATTCTCCTTTGATGATTATGAAATGTGAACCTTGATAACCTTAGATTAAGGTTAGGCATTACTTAATGTCATCATGGGTATATGCGTTCATATTATTCATGCTTAGCCATGCTTTAGAATCAGCAATGTACATGATCAAAGCAACATTTGTTTCCTGAAAACCTTGGAAATGGCATTGTTGGTGGTGGGTAATTTTGATTAAAAACCCAAAATGAAACTATGCTTTGATGCGGGCGATTATTGGCAATAGCCGGTTGTGCAGAAAGGAATGGCACGTAGTGTAGGGTGAAGTGTCGCCCGTGTCACAACTAAGGACCGAACATCGTGTTGTATGATCCAAGAAAATCCGTACAAACCACGAGGGTGAGAATGGGGTAGCCTTAGCCTATTAAATTGTTTAGACATGGCTTTGCTCATTGGTAGGCGGGAGCTTGCACAGGATTCCGGTCAGGTCTACCTGACGGGGTTTCTACTTGCTAATGCAACGGTGTACGCCTTGCCATGGACAGAGACGTGGTGTTGGGTGTGATAAATGTGGATCCACGGCTTGGGTGAGTGTCTCTGTTTTTGAGGCGAGGTTAACGTCCCGGGCTGGTGTAAAGCCTTGTCTAGGAATTTAATGACTATGTATGATCGCTCATTCACATACTTTTGTATGGCGATCCACGGTAACGTGGTGAGTGGATCATTCCTTGTGGGTACAGTTGTACACCTCTGCAGAGTTTAAATCTAATTGATTAGCCGTACCCGCGGTCATGGGTGTCTTGGTGAACTTGCACGAGTTAAATGTTTTATTATTTCCAAAAGGGTTTATTTTACAAGTTAGCTTACCCCACAGATGACCCAATGCTATACCCTGTGTGGGCAAGTATTGGTATCAGCTGTTGTGCCTTGTGTGGGCAAAGAACTGGATATATGCCATGCGATGGCAAGGTTTGATTCGTCGCTCATGTCATGGAGGATGGTGAGTGTTATTTATGCTTTACTTATTTGCTATCAATTAATCTTGCTTTTATAAATTCCGTTTGCAAATAACTGGATTTACAAATGAAATTCGCTTGAAGCAAATTAACTGTGATAGCCTCCTTTGAAATGGCCTGCATGTATTGTAGGTTTTGCTCAAGTCTTGCTGAGTACGTAAAGTACTCACCCTTGCCTAATTATATTGTAGGTGGTTTAGAAAGCGGAGTTTCGAAGTTGTCCATCGTAAGTTGTGGGATTTTTCTTCGTCAGTATTCTATCTGAAGTTTATGCAGTCGGGTTACTTGGGATTGGATGGGTAAACCACAAGGCTTGCTTCTTTTGCTGCTATATTTCTCTGAGTTGTAATATTATTTGTATATTTGTTTCCGCTTAATTACTATATTGTATGGTTGTGATTTCCAATTGTTGTAAACATGTGAGTGTTAGCTACTGATCCAGGGAATAGCACAGTAATCACATGGAGGTTCCTGTTCATCCGAACGGGGTCTCACAGAGTTGGTATCAGAGCTATACTGACCGTAGGATAAACCTTAGATAGAATGGTCGTTAGCATTGGAATATGAGAACTCAAAATCTTACTTCCAAAAGCTACTATATTTGCAAATTGTAGACTCTGCCATTCTTTCCTTATCCTTAAGATTCTATTCTTACCCCTACTGTCATTTGAATTTGTAAACAAACTCTTCTTTCCTGAAAAAGAAATTGTCGCTAGTGGTCAACTTTGATGTTGATTCTGAAGATGTCCGAGACATGTTGCTGTCATTCTCCATGCCGACCCAATGAAGTCTGCAATGTATGCGCCAACATCTCAAGGAAGTCAGACAACACTTCGCCACTTTCGACAAAGCCGAAGTAAAGCTCGAAGATTCTACTTCATAAAGAGTTAGCATCACCCAACAGTGAAAAGGCAGAAGATTAGAATACGTTAGGAATCAAACTTAAGATAAGAACCCTTACGCGTAGCATATAACTCTGCTCTAGTTATATATAGCTACATATGTTGTCGTTATGTCCCGCTACTTGAAGTTGGTTTTATTTACAATGTCGGATGATTTACGTGTGAACTTAACCCCTGGGTTAAAGTTTCATACTCAATTGTCCTTATGTATGAATATGGAAATCTCAGCCCATAGGATAAATAAGAAATCATAATATAGTCTGTATCTTCTCTCCATAGACTTTTTATGAACTTATCTCCTCTTTGTATAATTTCTCACCTATGTAACCATCATGGTCATCAACCTTTCTTAAAATAAAACCTCATTGAAATTAGTAATACAGTCTCTATTACTACTCTTAGCCTTGCTTGAAACCACACCACTCATATGTAAACCAAGTTAAGATCTTACCACATTAGTAACACCAAACTAGCTTATGTTGCTTTAGGCTAGTTAAAACTTAATGATCCAAAAATAATTTCTAGCTATGCCTTAAAACTCACCTCACTGCTTATCTAGATTATATACCATGAAAATGAGTTGGAACCAGAAAAGTTATATTCTTTTGAACAGAAACTTTAGAATGGTTGTTAGAATGAAATCTGGGAAAAAAAATCGAGAACTCTGTTTTCTAAAAGAAATATAAAAAGAGTAACATTAGTTGTATATATACTCTTTTCCCATCTATAGAATTTAATCTCCTTATCTATGTATTCTTTTCTCCTGTGTAGAATTTTCTTTCTCCACTCCTGAATTGTTCTTTCTAAAAGTATTTCTCTCCTTATCTTATTGCGAAATGAAAACTACCAACAAATTGGTTGAGAATAATTTAAGCAACGAGTCAGCAACATCGTGATGTTTGCATCAGCAACTTCAAGAAGATGGAAGTAACAAGCATCACAACCTCCCCGACTTCATCGAAGCCTCAGAAGACTAACACAGCAAGTGGTGCGAAGATTGAAAGAAACTCGTTGCCGAATAACCTACAACAAAAGATAGCATTATACAAACTACACATTATTCTAGCTATATAGTACACCTTTTATACATAAATACATATGGCCAGTAGAAAGAAGAACCATAGATACCTTTTCTATGTACTAAATTAAATATATGTATAGTATTTCTGTGTTATTGAAATTTTGTTGTAAATCTTTTCTATTGCTTTCGGGTTGCTCTTGTGAATGTTAAACCACTAGGTTGAAATTTACGATGTGTTGACCCTATTTAATAAGAAAATTTTAATTAAAAAGATTTTAAAGAACGAAATGTTGCCTTGTAACCCAACAAGACCTCATCTAAATGACTTTACTCTAATAAATATTGTTACAGGATGTCTGCGGCACAATTCATTAATACGACCACTGAAAGTAATGAGTAATAAAATCTTTAGCATATATGGTGTACCTCTCTTTAAATTAGCTCATTATTGCTAATGATTCTCGGTATAAAATGCTAACACTTCTCATCTACTTCATGAAACCATGCAAGACACTCAATTGCCCAGGAATGATAATCCTACCCTAGTTCAACCAAATCCTTAGTATTTAGCTAAAGCACTTCCCTTACATAGCAATCGTCATAACTCTCCACTTTTTCAATGTTCAAAAAAAAATGAATGATGATAGAATCTATAACCATGGTGTAAATGCTCACCATAATTGAACAAAATCAGCAAATACACACCTTTTGTTTTAGCAACTAGTACAAAATATTTCCAACGTTGGCATAATTCTTGCTGGAAAAGGAAATGGTTCAGATCAAAAACCTACTTCTATACCTTATTCGATACCTGCACGTTGTTCTCTGAAGTGTTGTTAACCCAGCCAAATCGAAGTCTGTGCTTGTATTCGTTATGGAGAAATAGGACATGCTGTTGATGAGAGTGCACTCAATTACTTTAGCCGTGAAGGAAATTATTCCCCTGAACAACGTCCTATAAGTAATACCATTTGTTAACCTTGCGAAGATTGAGATCATTGCCCCTCGCAACGCCCCCTTGATTCATTAATCACCACTGCAGTTCCGCCTCAACAAATGAAACTCCAATCCTTGGATGCTTAGGATTTGACTATTAGAAGGAAAAAAAAATCAGTTGTATAGGAAATATTGCTTAAGGAATTAAAGAAATAACACTTGACCCTAACTACCTTCACTAAGAAAGTAGTAAATGGCAATCGCCAATAGCATGTTTCTTGTCTGATAAAGAAAGTCATTAGGCTAAAGAATGTTTTAAAAAGCAACAAATTGGAGTTCACAAAATAATATTAAGTATATCATTGTACCTAGCAAAACACCATGAGAAAAGTGTGAATGATTCAACTGTCGCAAAAGGAACCGTGTTGCTAAACAATGTCCGCAAGTTGAATAAATACATTCTACAACCATAACTGTACCAGAAGTTACGTCATTCAAGTTTATAACTCTCAAGAGTAGAGGGAAATAAAATCTGAAGTGGTTTACTCGAAGAATCAGATAGAAAAAAATGCGCAAGAATACTTGTCCCTAAAAGAATTTTGCTTAACTTCATTCTCCATCTCAATCACCATCTGTTCATCCCTTCAACAACACCAATGGACAGTTATCTGATATGCAAAACCGGAAAAGCCCATTTCATTTGTTCCTACTGTGGTAAACATGGACGTTACACCTATACTTGCCCAAGGAAAGGAAAATCAACCACTCTTAGACACGCATTCAATCGACACAAAATGATTAATCCAAGTCATTCAAAACAATTGCCTAAATCGAGTCAGCAATGAAGCGTGGTGGGCCCATAACCCACATGTCCCGAGATTTGCGAACAAACAATTCCTTAGATGTCTATTAATCCAACCCAAAATGTCAATCCGGTCATTCATGGCATTTACCTACAACGCTAATTCGAAAAAGAAGCTTATGATCGCCATATATAGTACTAGGTACAATACTTATGTAATTGAACCTGCCGAATTCAAATTTAACTCCATGGTCAACTCTTTGATTCTAGCCACTTCCTGACTATCTATCTTACAATAACAGTAAACAAACTTTCTATTGTTTAAAATAAAACGGATAGCGTCATCTGCCTTAACCGAGAAGATTTTGGATATTTCACCAACACCTACCCAAGAAGAGTTTTAATTCATCTCGACAAGAACGACAAAGTCATCTCCGAGAAAGAATTCCCAAATCTATCTCGTCCTCAAGATTTGCAAAGTTCGTGGTATTCACCGTTTCCCAAATCCAAGATAACCTGGCGCCATGATATATTAGGCCATATCGTATCGTTGGAAATGAAAGAAAAAAAAAGCATATAAATTAGAGTTGTCATCTTAGCTCCAGTTTTCATAATGTCTTCTATGTATCGCAATTAAGAAAGTGTCTTCATTTTCCTTCTGAGCTCATCCAGCTAAATGACATTGATCTATAACCTGATTTAACTTATTAGAAAACATCCGATTAGAATCTTAAAAGAAACTGAACGCCACACTCATAATAAACCCCACAAGATGATCAAGGTTCAACGAAACAATCATTTTGAAAAAGCAATTTGGAAAACGAGAAGACCGACTCAAGAAGAAGTTTCCTGACTTCTTTTAGAAATACTTTCCCTTAGATCCGCCAAATCTCGGGGTCGAGATTTTTGTAAGGGGGGTAGATCTGTAACAGCCCAGAAATTAAGAACAGTAAATTTATAATATTTAAATTTGATTGTGAATATTTCTGGAATTTCTGAATATTGTTTGCTTTATTTGGATTTTCTTGGATTTTGTGTTGCAAGAAAAACCAAATAAAAGGGAAATAAAGAATGGAAAGGAGAGAAAGTCAAGAAGCAAAAAGGAAAAATTTGGAAAATTTACCATGATAACCCTGAGCATGTAAGTAAGCCATTTTAGTTATCAATTGAAATTTTATGCATAAAGAAATGAAGAGATAAAAAGGAAAGACAACTTTTAAATCAAAACAATGCATTGTCAAAATTTATAAAATATTTTGGAATCTCAAATGGAGCTGAAACATTTATCATGAAACCCTCAATGCAATATACACCTCTGGTAAAAATATTATAAATTAATAATATAAATTAAGACTTTTCCAAATTTAAAAACAGAAACTCTGAAAATAGGGAAATTGCCATGTCAGAATTTATATAAAATAATGGAACTATATTTTGAGCTTAAACTTTTACAGAAGTATTCTGAGACCAAATACTTTTGAAAAACAAAATTTCAAAAATAATAGACTTAAATTGATCTCAAAGAAAAATCAGAATCCGAAACGAGAAATTAGGAGCAGTCACTGTTGTCAGAATATTATCAATTTTTCGGTAACTCATTTTAACCTAAAAATTTTACCAGGCATCAAAATATATTCAAAGACCTTGTACAAAAAGTTTAGATATTTTCTACCATGATTTAGTAGCACAATAAAATCAGAGACTAGAAGCATCTGAGCTGGGACCATTTCGTTTTGGCGCTCACTCACTGACCGGTGGACCCAGGCCCATTCGTCAGCTTCTTCCTCCCCTGTTCTTGCGACCGAACGAAGCTCTCCCGAGCGAGACACTCCAGCGCAGCTTGACCGAGAACTCGTTCAATGAATCGCCTCTTCGTTCGGTCATCTCACTGCATCAGCCTCACCTCATCGCAAGCTCGATCATCGCCACGTTTGTCCTCAGTCTCGCGAAGCTTCAGCTCGCCTCTGTTTTCCTTTGTCGCGTCTGGAGGAGCTCACAACCGAGACAATCCCAGCCAGGGCCGGTTCATCCATTGCATTCCTTGGCTATAAAGTGCACCTCAGTGATCACAGTGCACCTCTTTCTCATTCCCCTCCACTCCTTCTCTCTTTCCCCAACCAAGCGCCAAAATCCAAATCCATTCCGCCATTGCGAAGCTTGCGAGCTTCAAGCGAAATCGAATT
Source organism: Guadua angustifolia (assembly GCA_036346375.1). NCBI lineage: Eukaryota > Viridiplantae > Streptophyta > Magnoliopsida > Poales > Poaceae > Guadua > Guadua angustifolia. Next base: position 46,644,867 of record CM070506.1, on the reverse strand, counting down.
CGAGTGATTCGATGAGTCACTTTCAATTCATTAGCGTAGAGCATCCCCAATCTCTCTTGATCAAAAGCCCTCGGAAAATCTGAGCTCTCCCATGTGGAATCTCCACCCACCCGTGCTTTGTCTCCTCCATGGCCGGCCACCGTGGACAGCCCTCCTCGGTGATTCTCCGGTCAAGGTAAACCCGAAAATGGAATCTCTAGTACCTAGTGATGCTTAAAAGGCCACCGATTTCAACCCTAATGCCCTGTTCTTCTTCCTCCACGAGCCGCCATTGGAGCCGCCGCCCCTCCTCGTGGGCGCAACTCCCTGGAAGTTCTCCGGCCGAATCAACTCCTCCTCCGGACTCACCTCGTCCAGGTCTCCCTCCTGGTGCCGTCTCCCTCGCCGGAATACCGCCGGAGCACCGTCGACGCCATGCCCTAGCCGCTGCTCTGCTCTCTGTCTATGGCGTGCGGGACCCCTCTGTCAGCCGAAGCAAGTTTTCCAGTGAAATGGTAAAAGGCGTTTCCTCAGTTCAAAAGCGTATTTCATTATTTCAATGTAATTTCCAAATCGGTTTCATCTTCAACCATGAATATCTTTTGTAGTTTTGATTTAATTTCAGTGGAATAAATTTGTTTAATCATATGAAATCAGTAACATTCTTAATATGCGAAAATACTTAATTTTTGAGCTGTGGATGAATTTTAGGAATTTAAATCTTCTAATGACCCTATTGTAGATTTTAAATAAAAGTTATTCACCATGGGCTATAAAATGATAGGATGAATTCATATGTGTGGATCTGACTTTGAGATGAATTCAAATATGAAAAAATATTCAATTCTTTGAATCTTAGAACAATTGTTAAAGACAAGAATAGAATAAGCACTATTATAAACATTATGGCACACATGAAAAATATAACTCCGAAAGTCATAAAATAAGTATGAATATGCTTCTGGAATTATAATAAACTCAATCATGAAAATATATTTAAATTTTGATCTATGTTTAAATTACTCACTTTGCAATCATCATTAAACCTTGGTATGGCCATTAGTGAAAACAAAAGCATAAAAGCTCATAAGAGGATGAAATAATTTGTATGATGTTCCTGGAATTAATAGAGAACCAATTATGTGAAAATATTTAAAGTAAAACTTATCTTGCATTCTTTGATGCAAGAAAGTACAAATAACAATAGCAAATAAATATATAATCTATTGCAATTAAAGCTTAAATAATGTCAAACTAACTTTAAAACATTTCTAGGATTGTTTACTATTAACACCTGAAAAATGAATTAAAGATCATGTTTAGTGTAGTTAGAAACTAAGTTTGAATCGTGGTCGAATTAAGATTTATAACATGGTCATTTATGCTATTTCAGCGATAGATAAAATAACTCATCTAAATACTAAAATCAGTAAAACCAGTTTAGTAACACTGTACAAAGTTCATACTACCATATTCTGTAAAAAGAATCTTATTCCATTAAGGTTTGCATATTAATATTGTTAGTACAAAACCCTTAAGTGACAACCTTTTGTTTCACTTTCCTGCCGATTTCGAATAACGTCAAATTTCAATACCACTTAAGCCTTTTCAACAATGAGTACAATGTTTCATCTAAATGCTAACGCATATGAAATTGACCCTGTAGCACCCTCCAAAGTATAGCCTACCCAAATATGAAAAGATAATCTCATTTCATTGTGATTTACATATTAATTTTGATAGCTCAATAACCCTAAGTAATCACATTACTTTAGCCGTAATATGAATGAACGATCTATAGTTACAAATGAGGAAACCTGTAGTTAAGTTATTTTTATCACCAGAACCTTCTTAAATATCGTGTAAATAATTCCAGTAGCCTAAATCAGTAGATCTAACTTGCGTAAAACTAATTCTACGCGAAATCAATTAAAGATAAAGAAGTATTCATTCATACTATAATATGATCAATTAAGCCTTTTCATTAACTCGCAAAGCAGCTCATCTAAATCTGAATTTAGTAAAGAACAGCCTAGAAATGATCTTTAAGATATAATCTGCAGTAATCTAAGAAAATGTTCTTATTTCATCTTTCTTTGAATCTGAATCCTAATAAAACAAAACCCATAAGTAATAAAGTTACGAACTCATATTGTGAATAGTGAATCAATGAAAGCTTGCAACTAATGATTAATTCTATTAATCTTAACCAAATTTTAGCATCTTGAATTCGTAAAATAAGATTAATAAATTCATAAAAGAGCAATCCCTGTTTCTCGTGAAGAGTTTTATTTGTCTTTCTATCAATTTTCTTTTGCCCTTATTGAAGTCTTTTATTTCTTTGTATTTTCCGTTGATCGACGTGTAGAACCCGCGTTGCTATTACGTAAATGCCGTAAGTAAATCAACCGCAATCCTCGTCTTAAATCGTAAATGACAAATAAGCAAGGCAAGCTTCCTTTGACCATATTGATCCATATTTTATATTCCTTTTGTTCATCAAATTGTTTCATGCATGCGGTTATTTTGTATGAATCGCTATCTTGTGGTTTGGTAGTTATACTGTTGTCTCGTGATTCTCCTTTGATGATTATGAAATGTGAACCTTGATAACCTTAGATTAAGGTTAGGCATTACTTAATGTCATCATGGGTATATCGTTCATATTATTCATGCTTAGCCATGCTTTAGAATCGACAATGTACATGATCAAAGCAACATTTGTTTCTGAAAACCTTGGAAATGGCATTGTTGGTGGTGGGTAATTTTGATTAAAACCCAAAATGAAACTATGCTTTGATGCGGGCGATTATTGGCAATAGCGGTTGTGCGAAAGGAATGGCACGTAGTGTAGGGTGAAGTGTCGCCGTGTCACAACTAAGGACCGAACATCGTGTTGTATGATCCAAGAAAATCCGTACAAACCACGAGGGTGAGAATGGGGTAGCCTTAGCCTATTAAATTGTTTAGACATGGCTTTGCTCATTGGTAGGCGGGAGCTTGCACAGGATTCCGGTCAGGTCTACCTGACGGGGTTTCTACTTGCTAATGCAACGGTGTACGCCTTGCCATGGACAGAGACGTGGTGTTGGGTGTGATAAATGTGGATCCACGGCTTGGGTGAGTGTCTCTGTTTTCAGGGCGAGGGTTAACGTCCCGGGCTGGTGTAAAGCCTTGTCTAGGAATTTAATGACTATGTATGATCGCTCATTCACATACTTTTGTATGGCGATCCACGGCTGACGTGGTGAGTGGATCATTCCTTGTGGGTACAGTTGTACACCTCTGCAGAGTTTAAATCTAATTGATTAGCCGTACCCGCGGTCATGGGTGTCTTGGTGAACTTGCACGAGTTAAATGTTTTATTATTTTCAAAAGGGTTTATTTTACAAGTTAGCTTACCCCACAGATGACCCAATGCTATACCCTGTGTGGGCAAGTATTGGTATCAGCTGTTGTGCCTTGTGTGGGCAAAGAACTGGATATATGCCATGCGATGGCAAGGTTTGATTCGTCGCTCATGTCATGGAGGACGGTGAGTGTTATTTATGCTTTACTTATTTGCTATCAATTAATCTTGCTTTTATAAATTCCGTTTGCAAATAACTGGATTTACAAATGAAATTCGCTTGAAGCAAATTAACTGTGATAGCCTCCTTTGAAATGGCCTGCATGTATTGTAGGTTTTGCTCAAGTCTTGCTGAGTACGTAAAGTACTCACCCTTGCCTAATTATATTGTAGGTGGTTTAGAAAGCGGAGTTTCGAAGTTGTCCATCGTAAGTTGCGGGATTTTTCTTCATCGTATTCTATCTGAAGTTTATGCCTGGTCAGTTGCCTGCGGGATTGGATGGGTAAAGCACAAGGCTTGCTTCTTTTGCTGCTATATTTCTCTGAGTTGTAATATTATTTGTATATTTGTTTCCGCTTAATTACTATATTGTATGGTTGTGATTTCCAATTGTTGTAAACATGTGAGTGCTAGCTACTGATCCAGGGAATAGCACAGTAATCACATGGAGGTTCCTGTTCATCCGAACGGGGTCTCACAACAACAGCGGTTCCTAATAGGACATGTTGTCCCCCGAATGCACAGAGTGATTGTATCGGCTGAACCTTGATATACTCATATACCAATCCTTTTGCCACTCGATACAAGTCAAGCTCAAGGCAAGATGCATGTCATTCTTGTGATAGCTCGACCCATTCACTCGTCAATGTAATGGATATGAAAATGTGATTAACTCTTTAATCACATTAGCATGGCCATGCACTTTCCCAATCCATCCACACCGAGGGGCCCAAAGATATCTCTCCCATCTTGATCTCTTACATCTCATGTCGTGTTTCATGGCATACCCATAAGCTACCTTTATAGCAACCCTTTTACGGAGTAGCGTTTGATAGCCCCAAAGTATACAACTACACACGCTGGGAATCAATAAGGATCTTAGGTCAAAGGATCATATATGTATATCACTCGAGACTACAGACTGATGGCATATTAAAGATAACAATCTAGCAGTGTCTTGGATTAGGTCTATCCAACCCCATGTTCTCTAACATGTGCCCACATAATTGATTTGATATCTCCATATCTATGGTATGTGATACTTTACCATCAATCAATACATGTGCTGGTCAAAACATTATTGTTCCATATAATGATACGAGACCAGGGAACATTTAGAATAATATCAAATGTACATTGTGTATCACAATCAAGTCGTACTTGATGAACAAAGTAATGACATTTATTCATGGAATTGATGACTACATGAACATAGACATGTGATACAATCATCTCTCATGATCGCCTCTAGGGCATATCACTAACATCTATATGGTTTATTTGAGTGGGTCTAGATTATAACAATACCAATTGACAATCTATCTATCATATTATATACTAAAAGTCGAAGATGACCTTTTAGAGTTGCTAAGAAAAAAAAGAGGAATATGCCAAAAATTCTCATAAAAAAGTAAAACATTAAGCCCTTAATTTGGTGGGTGCTAATTTTCAAGGCTTAGATTTGATAGTTGACTTAGAGATATCAAAATCTATCTATCTATACACCTGCACACACACACACACATATATACTAATTATACGCTTAGAGAAAGATCTAATCATCTATCTGGCAGACCCAAGTTATAATGGCTCAGATTAAAAGAAAGATTTCATATCAAATACAAACAAAATAAAGACAAATTTGAAAAAATAGCAATTTGATTTCCATATGACTTCCAAAGTAACATCCATAAATAGCTAAATTCGGAATAATAATTAAATGAAAATTAGCAAATGAAATGAAAGAGTTCATTCAAGTACAATCCAAATTAGCTAAACTTCAAAATAAAATATAAATGAAAATTACCAATTTGATTTTCCTATGAATTCCAAATCAAATCCTTAAAAAATAAAAATTAGGAATAATAATTAAAAGAAAATATAAATTGGTTTTCTATATGAATTTCAACCTAAAACTTGTAAGTTCAAACACCATTAAATTGATTTTAAGTTTTGGTGAGTAATGACAAATCTAAATGTGAGACTAACTCCTTTGTTAAGTATAATATTGTTTATTCTTATTTGGGTGGAAAAATAGAAATATCAAAGGTATGCATTCATTGTCATATTCATTCATGTTATTGCATTCCTCGGATCCAAAATGTTGGTTGAAACTCTGCCACAAGTCTAATTTTGATATGCACGTATTGGTTCTAACTCGTGTATGTATGTATGTATGTATGTATGTATGTATGTATGTATGTATGTATGTATGTATGTATGTATGTATGTATGTATGTATGTATGTATTTAGGGGAGTTCACTCTATGTTTTATGGTTTCATTAATACTGATCTCTTTCTTTTATCCACATATATCGAAAATCTCTACTTTGGAATACATCCTTTGAGTATATGACTCTTTTGTAGTTGACATATACTCAAAAGTCGACTTAAATTGAATTATTTGCAATCGGGGTGTCATCAATCACCAAAAAAGAAGATCAAAGGATCTAGTCCCTCTATTATGTGTTAATGGTGTGCTTTGGTCATTAGTGACAACCAGATGTGTTGGACTAATATTTTCTATGAGGTGGTGAAATAGGTTAAGTCCAATAACAATGAAGACTCTAGATGATATTATGTGTTGATGGTCATCATGTCAAGGTTCGAGATGACGTATGTTATCATGTGTTGATAATCATCAAGATAAAATCTTGAAGTGAAGGTAATTCATTATGTGTTGATGAACAAGACATGGACTCGGACTTGAATAGAAGATAATCATCATCACGTGAAAACTCCAAGTGGATGTACAAAGTAAATGTATAACTAGCATAGGATAAAGATACGTTTATAGTCTTTTACAGGTCTCGGTATTTGGTTAGGAGACCGGATTACTAGTGTAGGTTGTCATACTATTAAGAGAAATCTTATCTAGTATCTTGAGTCTCATCATGTATTGATAGTTCAATCCCACTTGCTCTAACTCTCTTTGGCATGATGGTATTATTTGTGAATGTGTATTGCAATTATTTGAGGCTCATGCGTTGATCTTTGTAGCATGTGACTCCTTGTGGCACGATACTAAAATTTTCAAATTGTTGAAGTTCATGTATCCTACCTTGGCATGATCTAAGATTTGTTGTTGATCTTATCCTTGGACTTATTAGACCATGGCGGTGACTCTTTGGAGTGCTTATAATTTATGCATTGATCTAATGTGTTTAAGATCATGGAAATAGGTTAGGTGTGTAACCTTTTGAATAAGCTTTCAACAGAGTCTAGAATTACTCAATTCTGACATCAGAGTCAAAAGTTATATCCGTTTTTCTAAATGTTGACCGTGCTGAAAAGTAGGACCAGTCTGGCCTCCATTGTGAGAGCGGTCTAACAGCTCAAAATGGTCTGGCCGGCTATTAGTTGGCGGTTTGACCGCTTATCATTCCGAAATGTTCGTTCTGCGTGTTTCGGATATTCTAGCAAAACCCTGGTTTTTGAGATCTTGTGTGGAGTGGTTTGACCGGTCGGTGCGGTCTAAGTTGTGCTTGTAAGGGCAGTCTGCTTGGGATTGTGTCTAATGGCTAATTTTATTCATATTGGAACATGAGGTTGGTCGAACCATCCATTATTCCATTAGTTGATGGTATGACCAGTCCCTTGCTGAAATATGCTCATTTCGAGCCCAACAGCTAATCTTTGATGTGTGGGCTGTAAATACCCATAATGGCCAGATGAGAATAAGGTTGGGCATTCGATTTCACTCTCTTGAGCTAATGTGAGCTTCTCCTCTCAATTGTGCATGTGTTGCACCTTGTGAGCAAGGTAAAATGTTTCTAGTTGCATGTATTGCTTCTAGTGATGGATTGAGTATTCACTTGTGCATATGTTGCACTCAATGAGGATCAAGCTAGAGGCTTGGCTTGTTACTTTTAGTGTTTATCGACACATAGACGGTCTGAAAGAGTCATGGTCCGGTGATCTTCACAATAAGCTTTTGAGAAGGTCTGGTGTGTTATCAAGGTTGGAGCTCACCCACCCGGAGAAGGGAAGAACTACCACTAATGAATTCGAGGAATTTGGCTTAATTCATGGAACCGGTATAATTCATTTGGGCTTTCTTCAACTTGGACTAGGTGGGACTAACAAGTTTCCGAACACCACACTAAAAATATCATGTGTTATCGTGCGGTTTGCTTCCTTGTGATTATTTACATTCTTACAATTTACTTTTCTAGAATTAAATTGCTCGCTTGTCACTCTAGGATTGCAAATTTTGACATAGACTTTGGTTGTTGGTGCAAATAGTGAGACAAGATTATTTAGGTCTTAATTGTGTAAAACCGTTTTGATTCACAATTTTGCATAAAACACGGTTTTGGTCAAAGGTGATTTTAAACCAGCTATTTAACCCCATCTAGTTTGTCTCCTAGATCTTATATTTCTTTTAACCAGCTAAGTAAAAAAAGAATATAAAATTCTCACCAAAAAGAGAACATTTTGATCCTTTATTTGGTGGGCCTCCACGGAATGGAAGGATTGAGAGGGTGATTTATTGACGGGTGTTTACTCGATTATACCAGTATAAGCTACATGCTATGCATTATTAGTATGTTGCACAGACAAACATTGTAATATCGAAAGATCGACATGATAATGATATAAATGAATGATTATTGTTTTTCTATGCAAGTATTTGAGAAAGAAAGTTTGGTCACAAGTGACAAGTATAAGGAAACAAAGTGAGTATTTTTTCTTATAATATATAATATTAAAATATTACAAATAGAGTTTTACAACAATTAATTTTCTAAAAAGCAAAATCAAAAGATTTGTACCATTTATTTGGTGGGTTTAGATTATAATAATGTAGAATGTTAGAGCTATTATAGTTGAATAAGGCATATAACTCTATTTTTTTAGTAAGTAACTCTAATTTCAAGCATAAGCATCAAAGTTGTATAACAAATACAAGTCTATTTCAAATAAAAAGCATGTATACAGAGAAAATTTGGCTAGTTTATGCTCATATAAGCAGGAAATTTCAAAATTTGTACCTTGATCAGTCGGAAGAGCTCCGCTCATGCTGTTACAGCTGAGATCTAGTACTTCCAATGAAACTGGTTCTGAGGACGAACTAATAGGAATATGTCCTCTGAATGAATTCTGTGAGAGATCTAGGATCTTAAGGTGAGGAAGTGCAAATAATTAATGACATCGGGATGTTTCCATTGAATTCATTCCAACTCAAATTCAATTCTCGCAAGTTTTGAAGATTTTCGAAAGCTGCAAAGCGTGAAGGTTGGATAACAGTTACAAATAATAGTTGCAAGCAGCCAAAGTCGGGATACCAATTCTCTATTCAGCAGTATTAGTATTTCTCTATCTGCATCTAGAAGAGCTTCTTTCGTAAGGTTAGAGTTGAGATCTAAGGCTTCCAACCAATTGTAGCTCAGGTTAAGATACTGAAGCTTGGTTAGTCCTGCTAAGCTTGTGGAGGTTTTGTTTGTACAAATTGCGAACGTATTTAATTTTGGGAAGGCAAGAAGCAACCGCATACATGTAGGGAATGAAGGTTAGCGACATACCGTCGAAACTTAGCGATATGAGAGAATTCCTTGATAAATCTAGGAACTGAAGCTCATGAAATGTTAAAAAGACTGTAGAGAATTCTGTAGCTGACATGCATGTTGTAAGGAGGCCGCTCACGGATATTGGAAAGGTGGAGATGGGATACTCGCCGTGTGCTACCGCGCGCTGCATTTCACACGTTCCCACGAGCAGCAGTCCGCACCCTGTCCCCACGAACGGGGCGCTGTAGAGTTTGAACGCATCAAAGAAGACCGGATATCCATTAGAGCTGCTCTCTCCTCCGTGGAACAGCCAAAGGACATGTACAGCATGGGATGCAACAAGCATAGGACCAAGAACAATAATCCCCATGAAAAACAGCAGCTCATCTCGAAAGAAGCTCTGCTTTCTTCTGCTATCGTACTACGTTGTAGCTAGGCTTCAGATTCGAGAGAAGATTGATGTATAGTCGTGGCTACAATTAATGTTCTCATGCAGACTTGCCGTGGCTGTCTGTTGCTTGCCGTATTAATTGTAGGGACGACGTGGAAGCTACAGCTTGGCAAACACGGTCAAAGCGAGTTTACTAGGACCAGGACTTCACCAATCACCATCCATACATGGATAATCTCGTGGAATGTGGAAAATTTGTTCCGTGCATTAGACGGTGTCGTAGACATGACTTCTAGAGCTCTAACATCGTGATATAACAAGTTAACAGCATGCTCATTAGGTTGCAATTGGATGGGATAATTTCCGACTGACTGGATATGTTCGGATCTGATTCAGATAATTTTTTCGGATAGTTTTTGAATTCGGTGTCATATTTGGATACTTTATTTCGGATTCGGGATATCACTATCCGTCGGATCACAATATTCCGAAACTTTTTCCGGATATATCTGGTAAAAATTATTCGGATATCCGATCCTTACCACGATAACCCTAGACGGCCTTCTAAATTCTAATCTTCTCCTGTGAGCCGTGAGTTCGTGGACTGTTGCTGCTGATGCTACAGTGCCAAACGGAGGGAGTAGATCCGTGCGCTCATAGTTAAAAAATTCAGCCGAAATTTCGATCAGGAACGAGGGAACGAGATTTTAAATCCAGCCGAATAAAAAAATTTAAAAAAAATAAATTACTATAGTGATTTCAGTAATTACGAAATCTCGGTAATTTTGACCGGATTTCATATATTTTGACCGGTTTGCATTGTTTTTGACCGGGTTTGGCATTAATTTTTTTTGGACAATTGTAATGCTTTTAAGATGAATACATATGAAAATAACAGCCACCTGTCGTAGCTCAGTTGGTTAGTGAACAAGCTTGCTCGACCTTTGTGGTTCTGAACTTTAATATAGTGCCTTAGACCAATTCAACCAACTCATTTTCATGCTATGATATTATTTTTTAAAACTTTTTCTAGTTTTGGGAAACCATTTTTATAGGGCTGAAAAGGATCAAAATTTCAGAAATTTCGTTTTCAAATTTACCAGATTTCAAATTTATCTTTTGAATTTTATTTGGATTTCAGAAAAAATTTAAAATATCACTGAAATATCGAATTCCGGCCAGCAGCTGCTTTGCGTCCCGTCGATCATAGAATGGAGCTAACTTTTGTTGCTGCCTGACACTTGGGACGGACTGGTAGAACGCTTAGTCGCCGAGCCAACCAATTTCGATGGACGATTTTTTTCCGAAAGAAACCTTAAATGTGTAGATGCCGACTTTTGATTATGTTTACGTTGATTTTACGTCGTACCGTAGCTGCCATGAGAGAGCTGTCTCTGGAAGTCTTATCCTCCCAAGAGCAGCGACTTGGATATTGAACGCTAAGTTATGGTATCACTTGTTATAAAAATACATGATCAAAATATAGGATCAAAAGGTCCTGTTTGGGAGAGTTTCAGCTCCCAGCTTCAGCTTAGATCCGAAATTTATAGGTTAAAATAAAGTAAATTAAATTTATATTTTTAGTCTAAAATGTAAATAAGATGATCTACCAAAACACTCTTAATGTACCCACAGCTCCAACTCCATAAATTTCTGGAGCTAGAAACACTCTGCTCCACCAATTCCACAGATTTTAGTGGAGCTGGAGCTGTCCCAAACACCCCCTAAGAGATATAAATTTTACATAGAAAACTTTTTCGAGAAAAATCACATGCACACGAAAGCAATATCACTGTATGAGAAGATATTTATAATGATGCTTTTGTTTTTTTGTAGACTACAACAACGTATTTATAGTAATATATAATAGACTCTATGTAGAGAGTAGAATTAAGATAGAGTAGGAACGGAATTCATGTCACTCTTGAACTCTTCAGTCCCGACGATGAACTAGTTGGAATACACCCTCTGAACGAATTTATTGAGAGATCAAGAATCTTAAGGCAAGGAAGTCAGTTTGCTTTTGCTTTAAATTCTCTAAAAGCTGATTCTGAAATGTAGTTGTAGAGAAACTGATTCTCTAAAAGCTGGAATTCAAAAGCACATATGAAATGGATTGTGGATTCTAGTGTATATGAGTGTGCTAGATTATGAGAATCGAGCTATTTGTTTTTTATTCTGCTTTTGGAGCCAGAATCCAGAATTAAAAACAAAAACAAACAAGCCCTCAATTCTCGCAAGTTTCTAAGATTTTCAAAAGCTGCAAGGCATGTCGGATGCATAAAAATTACGAATATGAAATGTATCAACCTTAGTTAAGTACTAGTAGTAAAATCTGTACCTGCGGCTGGAAGACCACCGGTCATGTTGTTGTAGTTTTTCTAGATAATGGCAGATTATTTCTTTCGGTCTCTATATCATAAGATGCACACAACTAAACAATTATTACAAAGTTTCAGTAAAAAATTTGTCATAAGAGCTTCCTATCATAACAGTTTCAACAAGCATTGATAAAAAATATAAAGTTTTAACCTACACATAATCTATTACTGAATTGACTTCCATGGCTAACGAAGAGATCTCGAAGTACAATCTCCAGCGAGTTGCATACCAATAACACCACTTCCCTTCCTTCTTAAGGCTGCAACACAGACCACGATCGCAACCAATTGGTGCAAATATAGATAACCTGCAATGGAATAGAATTTTTTGGGTTCTTAAAAAACACATCATTGTGACATAGCCAAATTGACCAACACAAAGCAGCAGTTACAACCAAAATGTGAGCCTTTAAATCTTTTCCCAACCCGAATAGCCAGTTCCCAAATATATTGGTTATACTATATACTACTAGGAGGTGATAGATTAAAAGTCGCTTATATGACACGCCAGGCAAAAGCGTGCGAAATGGTTGTCAAAAAGAGGTGCTGTATAGTTTCCTTGTTGTTACAAAACAATATTTTTTTTCTACCATTCTAGTTTCTTTTAGATATATTATCTTTTGTCAATATCACATCACAACATAAGTACCATAAATTTTTTATTTTTAACGATACCTTAAGCTTCTATAATTGTCTGTTTGTAACCGGAACATTTTGATGCATTATGAGTGTATACATTGACTGAACAATAAACTATCTATTCTGATGAAGATGCTATTGAAAAGTATCCCGTTTTGGTGATAAGTGTAAAACAACAATCTTTGCAACAAGCTCTTGCTAGGCCAATAGATTATGTCCCATAATGGTTCTACGAAAGGATATACTGAGTGGGACAATGGACATTACTTCAGCTACTATATGGTATATTTTTTTTAATAATGTTATAAAGTTGAGGATATTGTACACTGAAGAGGTTGTTCCCAATCCATACATTTTGCCAAAATCGTATTTGGGTTCTATCAATAAGTTGAAAAGACCTAGATCTAAAGAAGTGATGTTTGACTTTCATTAGGCCAGCCCAAAAATGAGAGTCACCTGGCTTTCTTTCTGCATGATAAAGAGTCTTATTCCATAGATACTTTCTTATGAGGAGAGTTTGCTAGACAGCATCATCATTTAGCAATTTAAAAAGCTATTTGCTAAGTATGTAGATATTTTTTGATACCAAGATCTTAAATACCCATACCTCCTTGGTCCTTAGGTCGGCATAATATATCCCACTTAGCTATCCTGTACTTTTTTTATGGATGTTATTTTGCCAGAAAAATCTGGAACTATAATAATCCAACCGTTTAAGTATCCTATATGGTATCTCAAAAAAGATAACATAAATATGGGTAAGCTGATAAGCACGGAATTGAGGACTAAACAACCTCCAACGGATAAATGCTTGCCCTTCCTATTGCTCAATCGCTTTTCAAATATTTCTTCTACCCCCTTCACTCACTTATCTTCAGTTTTCTACAATAAACTGGTATACCAAGATATTGAAATGAAAATTTTCCCAATTCACAACCAAACTAGGGCATTCAAGTTCAGTGGACAGCTTTTCAAATTTATCTCACAATCACAAACAATCATGCACGGGACAGCTTTGCAGTAGGATAAAATAGTACAGTACAGTGGTAGTTCGTGTAAGCAAGGTTGCGCATACAAGTTCGGTAAAATATAAACATTATAAAAACTCCATAAACTAAGGTAGAATTGTACTATTGATGATTATATGCCTGCCACGTAGGAGGATATTAATTTGACGGGCTACAGTTTTAGAATGACACGCCGACCGAATGAATGGCAAAATATGAATGCAACAGTAGCCCAAAATGTCGACACGAATGAGGCAGCACCGACCGCGTAGAGGACTGGATCACCTGCTTTCTTATCACTGTCTTGTAATGGCGAAGGGCCTGGTCCTGGGATGGAATTGCATCCACTTCCCTGTGACGCCTTGTATAGGTTGTTGTTTCCCTTATAGCTATCCATATCAAATGAGTCGAACTGACCAGAGTTTGGTATACACCCCGATAAGTTGTTGTATGCCACTGAGAACACAGCCAGTGATGACAAATGAGTTAACTGCCATGGTATTGGTCCACTCAGCTTATTGCGAGATAGGTCTAAGCTTTCAATCTCGCTCATGTTTGCCAAAGTTGCTGGAATTGGGCCTGTAAAGAGATTATAGGACATATTTAGCGACTTGATGTGGTTCATATTTCCTAACTCCCAAGGAATTTCTCCGGACAGCTTGTTTGAAGATAAGTCGATACCGGAAAACCAATTGATGAAATTACGCCTGTATGTGTAAAGATTCCATTTAGTAGCAAAGCTGAAGCCTCTTTGTTCGTAACAAGTGGAGTAACTGAGGGATTCCCAATGATATTGAAAGCCACGCCAACAGATTAAGGTCCAGTAGTTCAAATGATATGAATTTACTTCAAATGAGAGATTCCCAATGCATGACGGCAATGACCCTGATAGACTGTTGTTCGATAAATCAATTATCCTCAATGATTGGAGTTGACATATGCTGGGAGAAATTTGCCCTTCAAACTTATTGCTGCCCAAGGAAAGATACCTAATGTTAGCTAGATATCGTATCCATTCAATGTTTCCGGTGAATTGGTTGTGACTGAGGTCCAAAGCTGTGATAGCGGAGCTATCGAAGAAAAAGTATGGCAGTATATCGCCTGACAAGGAATTCCCAGAGACGTTCAGAAAGTCCTTCACTATTGTAGTGCTACAGTTCGGTATAGCCCCTGAAAGATTGTTATTTGAAATATCTAAAAGCATAAGGCTTGTAAAACTGCAAATGTTTGGATGTATTTCACCTGTGAAACTATTGCCAGCAAGAATCAAAGTCCACAAACCTGAAAGGTTCCAGAAAGAAAAATCGAGTTTACCAGACAACTTATTATCATGGAAATCCAATGTTCCAACATTTTCAAAATCTGCTGTAAGATTTTGAGGCAGTGGTCCTTCAAATTTGTTGCCATCCATGTATAATCCGGTCTTGATGGACAAATGACTCGTCCCACCAAGTATGGGGCCACCAAGTTTGTTGTTGGAGACCTTCAAGTATTGCAGATTGGTATAATTAGTGAGCAAGCATGCTGGCATTTCACCTGATAAGTTGTTGTTTGATAGGTCTAAAATTTCCATGCTACTAATGTTGCACAACGATGAGGGTATATCTCCGGCAATCATATTGCAAGAAAAATCTAGAAAGGTCAAATTTGGAAACATTGAGCTGATGTTGGCCGGTAGATATCCCGAAACACGGTTCATAGATAGGCTGATAACTTGGACATTCGTTTGGGGGTACCGTACAGAGTCCAATGATCCGGTGAGCGAGTTATTTCCAAGGTTAAGGTAAAGTAATTTTGCTTCCTTTGTAAACAACCAATTGGGCATGCTCCCAGGCAAGTTATTGTTGGACAAATCAAGTGCCTCTAATTGATGTTGCGTATGAAGAAAATGAGGTTTTGCAATAATGCTCTTGTCAGGTTTACAACCAGAGAGCAGTAGCTGTTTCAATTGGAATGAAGGTGTCCAACCAGGGAAATTAACACCAACAGACAAATTAGCGTTTCTTGAAAGATCTACCATCTCGAGATTGGTGAGGTTTCTCAGCGAGAAGAATGAAAAATAACCACTTAAACTGTTCATGGAAAAGTTTAGAGCCTTAAGTGATGAAGAAGGATTTGAAGACGAGCTCATAGGAATACTTCCTTCAATGAGATTTTGTGAGAGATCCAAGTGTTCAATATGAGGAAGTGTAAATAAGGATGCTGGGAGGCTTCCATTGAATTGGTTGGAACTCAGATACAATTCTCGTAGATTCCTGAGGTTTTCGAAAGCTGCAAAGCAATTGGAGTGTGTAATAAGTACAAACTGCACCAACATAAAAACATAAATATTTGTAGCAAAGGTCGTGTTTATACCTAAAGTCGGAAGCGTTCCAACCATGCCATTAAACTCAAGATGTAAAACTTCCAGTGAACCCAATTTCCCAAGAGATGATGGGATAGTAGTACCATTCAAGCAGTTGTTACTGAGGTCAAGATGGCGAAGCTTGGTTAATCCTACCAAGCCTGAGCATGTTGTTCCATACAAACAGAATAAGCCTCTTTTCAATATCTTCACACTCCCTCCTAATATTCACGTAAAAAGGTAAAGAGATTTGCATGTGTATAGTGGAAGTACTCACATACCTTCCCAACTTTGAAAAATGGCATCGTTCATAGAGAAATCAAGGAACTGAAGCTCAGGGAACGCTGAAAAGGCTGTCGAATTCAGGTTCATCCGACATCCAGTTTGAGGGGAGAATTCATCACTGAGGGAGGAGAGCCTAGAGAGGTAGAGATGGGATATGCGTTTTGTGCTGTTGTTGCATATGACGCGTTCCCAGGAACAGCAGTTATCACTCTCTAGCCATGAAGGAGGCATCCCGACAGTTGTGTTTGTGCCCAGCAATGAACTGCGGATATTCAATAGGGCATTCCTCTCCTCGAAACATCCATTGGACATGCAAGATATGGCCAACAATACGCATAGGATCCCAAATAGGGATCCCTGTGAAAAGTAGCAGCTCATCAGAGATCTAGCTTTGTTTTCTTCTATGCACCTTCTAACACTGCAAGCTAAAGGAGTACTTGAGAAGGATAAGAGGTGAGTGCTAGATCTCTGTGGTATTTATATAGTAAGCTGTGGTTGGTGTCATTGGCATAAATGACAAAGAAAGAAAAAAAAGAAAGATAATTCTTGGCTGAGTTCTCTTACCTCTCAAGCAAATCAATGATAAAGAATTGACGGTTGAGGTAAGGAAAAAGTAATTAATACTCTACATGTTAAAATCAATATAAGTCGTCTATTCATTTGAATCTAATGGTTAAAATTTAGATCTAGTTATACTACCACCTGTAGTATTGGTAGTAAAATTTAGAGAGGGGTAAAATGGTAAAAAATTATGTCATACTATTTGTCCTCTACGGTAAAACACATCCTGTGATCCTGATGAATGACGGATGAATAGATAAGAAGCCTCTAAAGATCATCATGTATTTGGTGAATCTAAAATTGTGAATGAATTAGGAAAAATCTAAAATACCCCTAATGAATAGATAGAACAAGTCTAAAATATTTTTAAAGAATAGATGGTTAAATTTGATTTCTACTACCACTACTTACTATCTATGTTATCCACTGTAAAGTTTCTCAACAATTAAGCTTGATGTGAACTGTTTTCCACCTTGATGATCTCACCAAGAGGAAACAAAACCATTTTTACGTTCAGCTCCAGCGTCTTTCGGTACGAAAGTAATCGAAGCGTGACTCATGGAGTTAAGGGACAGACCTCTAATTAGGGATGAAAACAGATCGGATATTTTTAACCGATCCGGATATTTTTGGATACGGATTCTGTCAGACCGGATATTTATCGGATAGTATCAGATTGGATACGGATACGGATTTTTTTTGTCGGATACGGATTCGGTAGCTCATTATCCGTCGGATACGGATACGGATTCGGATAATCCGAATAATGGTGGACCGAATATTCGGATATACATATGGGTTGAGCCAAGACTACTCTTTTGGTCCAAAAAGGTTTCGTAATTTCAGAATTGTTTTCTAATTTAATTAATCTCTAAAGTAAGTTTCAATTATTAAAATTAGCAAACCAACTCCAAAAATTACGAAGGTTTTTGAAAAAGTTCAATAATAATCTAACATTTAAAAATTATTTTCAAGATTTTATCAGATGTTAATTTTTCTCAAAAATTCAAAAACTCCTATTCTTAATAGGAAAATATATTAAAAAGTAGCTAAAATGCATAAAAACTCATAAATACATAATTTATTATTTTAAACATAATTCAACAAATAATATAAATCTTAAGTTATTACATATAAGTGTTATATATACTTTTCTTAGAGACATGATATGTAAGTATTATCAAACTTTTAGCATATTATGTGCTTACTTCTATTTGTATCTCTGAGCAAGGATTACCTTTATTTTGTGTTTTAATCTATGTGCATGATGAACTAATCGTATGTGTGTGATAAACTAAATCTTATATAATTTTTGAACTGTTCCTTCATGTGAACTGTTTTTCACCTTGATGATCTCACCGAGAGGAAACAAAACCTTTTCTTCTTTTTTTTTTGAAAGCAACAAGTGCTATGATATATTAGCAGGAAGGCAGAGAAACGTATGGTGCATGGAAGTGCACCAGAATTATGTGCAGGTCAAAAGGGGAAACAAAAGGAAAAAAGGAAAAGAAGGAAAAAGGAACAGAAGAAGGAGGTGTCAGGTGCGCGTGTGAATCCGTTGTAGTAACCTTTTGAGTTCGACTGCTCCTACGAGGCTCCAATTTGACGCCTCTTCTTGAATTGAACCAAAGATTGCTTCATGGGTCAACCATTTGTGCTCGAAGACTCTATTGTTACGCTCTTTCCACCATTACCAGCATACTAAGATGACAAGCGATTTCACACCTTTCCGGAGATTTGCGTGGGAGTTCATCCGGTCGAGGCTCCACTACTCCAGGTGCGTGGACGGTTGCCATCGTGCTGGTAGTAGTGCAGGAAGACAGATCCAGCAGGCAATGGACGACCACAAGCGCTGAACTTGGGGGCACTGAACGAAGAGGTGATGGATGGTTTCTAGGTTTTGACAGCACATGTGGCAAAAATATGAGTTTGGCCAACCTCGGAGTTGGAGACGTTGAGCCGTCCAGAGCCGGTTTTGTAAGGCAAGCCAGAAGAAGAATTTGCATCGTGATGGTGCCCATGCTGACCAGGCTAAGATGTGGAAGGGTTTGCGGAGGCACCCAGTGAGTTGTGCATGATATGCCGAGCGAGCTGAGTATTGTCCACTAGAGGTGAGTGTCCAGGTGATCTCATCGCTTGTATCAGGCCGCAGGGATGTTGGCTGAATTTTAGCCCATAGGTTGGTGTATTCGTTGAGGAGCTCCGAGGTCAGGTTGTGTCGGATATCTCGAACCCAGTTATTGTTCTGCAAGGCATTCTCTACCGATCTATTTTTCCGCTGGAGTGTTTGAAAGCGTTGGTGCCGGTGGCGGTATGTACCTTGGAGCCACTTGGAAGTCCAGAAGGTTGCCTTTCGGCCGTTTCCGATGGTTACTTTGGTTGCTGCTTGAAAGAGTTGCCGACCGATTGGATCACATGGTGTCAATGTGCCAGCCCATGGCCTATCTGAGGCAGTCCACTGGAACCATAGCCAACGCAGGTGGAGTGCTCGCGCGAATCGTTCCAGGTCCAATATACCCAAGCCGCCCATGTCAGCCGAGCGACATACTGTGGGACACTGAACTTTGCAATTTCCACCATGTGGTTGTGCATTACCTGCCCATAGGAACTGTCGTCTGATTTTGTCAAAATCCTTAAAAAATTTCTTTGGAACCTTGAGGGCTATTAGCAGGTAAGTCGGGAGTGAAGTCAGGACAAATTTAACTAGAGTTAGACGCCCCTCTGCTATCAGATGTCGTGTTTGCCAACCTGCCAGTCTTCGCGCAGCTTTGTCCTGAATGGGTTGGAGATCGACGCGCCGTAGCCTCCCCAAGGTTAGGGGTAGGCCAAGGTATTTGATGGGGAAGGATGAGACGGTACCAGTGAAGGGTTGCAGGATATCGTCCAAGTTTAGGTTATGGCATCTGATCGCAGCTATGGTGCTCTTATGTATGTTGACTCAAAGGCCAGATGCTTGGCCGAAATGGTGGAGGATGGCGATAGTTGTTTCCAATTCTTTCCTGATTGGGCTTAGAAATATCACTGCATCATCGGCATAGAGAGATAGACGGAGCGAGGGCCCGTGACCTTTTAAGGGAAAAATTATACCGTCTTCTGTGGCTTTTGCGAGTATGTGGTGCAGAGGGTCAATGGCGAGGATGAAGAGGTAGGGCGATAGGGATCGCATACTGCTGAGACCTGTTGGTGTTTGATCCGGTTCCCAGGCACGCCATTGAGGAGCACAGATGAGGTGGATGTTGTGAAGGAGATGGCCAGCCAATTGCGCCATCTTGGGCCGAAGCCTCGGGCTTGGAGCAGATCCAATATGTATTCCCAGGATACGGAGTCGAAAGCCTTTTCGAAGTCCAACTTCAGCATGAGTGCAAGGGTATGATTTCGATGACAGGCCCCTGTGCGATTCCGGACATATAAGAAGTTTTCTTGGATGCACCGCCCTTTAATGAAAGCGCTCTGTGAACTAGAGATCATGGAGTTTATGTATGTTGACAGGCGCATTGCTAATATTTTGGAGAAGAGCTTCGCAAAGGAGTGGATGAGGCTGATTGGCCGGTAGTCACTCGGTTTACCTACAACTTCCTTTTTAGGGATCATGGTAATCATAGCTGTGTTTAGGAGGTGAAAGGTCCGCCCTGAGCAGTTTTGGATGGAATGGATGGCGGCCATAACATCCAACTTGATGATCTCCCAACAGTGTTTATAGAAGGTGCCAGTGAAACCGTCTGGTCCTGGGGCCTTTTCAGCCGGTATAAGGTTGATTGTGCGGCGCACTTCCTCCTCAGTGAAATCTGACTCTAGTCCAGAGGTATCGTGCACGGGGAGATTGAGATGTTGCCAGTTGACGCTTTGGGAGCGTTTGCTCCTTTGACCCAGCAGTGCCGAGAAATGTTGAAACAGTGCATCAACCTTGTCTTCATGCAGGGTGGCGATGCCGTGGTCGGTTTGCAATGTTTGGATGTAGTTTTTTCGACGCCTCCCTACGGCCCTGAGGTGGAAATAGCAGGTGTTTGCATCTCCTTCTTTGAGCCAAGTAATCCTGGAGGATTGTCGCTTGCGCGCCTTCTCAATTGCGGCTAGGCCGAGAACTCGCAATTTGAGCGATTTGCGAAAGTTGAGCTCGGCCTCAGAGAGTTGCCTTGTTTATTGGGCTATATCCAGACGCAGAATGATCACATTCGCCAGATGGAACTGCAGCTTGGCGTCACTCAAAAGCGCCTGGCTCCATTGTCGCAAAGCTTTGGCAGTCGCTTGTAGCTTGTGCGCGAGTCTCCTAAAAGGGTTTGATTGTGGCTGTGGTTGTGGCATTGTCCATGCTTGCTGGACAACGTCAAGGAAGCCCGGTATGCGAGGCCAAAAGTTTTCAAACTTGAAGAGCCTTGGTTTCTTGGGTCCATTTTCGCTTGCCAGCAGAAGAGGGCAGTGGTCAGACATTGAGGACGAGAGGGCTTGTAGGAGGTGGTCTGGGAAGAGAAAATCCCACTCGTGATTGCAGAAAAAACGGTCTAACTTGGCCATTGTCGGGGCATCTCGCTCACTTTTCAGCGCGATCGTTGGCGAAGCGTGACTCATGGGACAGACGTCTATTATTTTTGTAACTACCATTCTCCCGTGGCACATACGGCTGTTGAATAAAAAATGTTCTCGAGGGCTCATGGTCATGTCGACTGAGGACGCGCGGAATTTTCACGGTGTCTTTATGTTGTCTTTCGCCGACGTAAACAACGGGACTTACCGAAGGTTTTTACACGGCACTAATGGAAGAAGATGAATTATGTATCATCAGAAAAGTTATGTGTTATGTTTTTTTTATATCACGGAAGAATTTTTCATGCTCCTTTCCGCAACGGCGGCGTACCGTCCAAAGCCTTTACGACGGAATAGCTAGCAGCGTTCAATCTTGACCATATCATTAGGTTGCGGGTGAGGCGCCACTCGTCTCTCTCTCTCTCCAGCCTTCCTCACCTCTCTATCTCTCTTAATTAGTCTTCACGCGACCACCAACCTTCACGGTGGCGGTGACCAGCAAGGCGGCAGAGGCTAGTTGGTGGTGTGACCAGCAAAGCGGCAAAGGCCAGCGGGCGGCAACAGACACTACGGAGGCGGCGCAGCCGGGGAAGGAGGACGGCTACCAGCACGACGGAGACAGCATGGTGTGTGGACGACGCGGACGACGAGATCTATTGGACCCGGTCGTCTTCTTCGTCGCTGGGATGGGATCCATAGGATCCGGTCGTGTTTCTTCTCGCCGGCAACGGGATTCCACCAGATCCTGTGATCCTCGCACGCCTTCTAATCTGGATCATAGAGCGATCGTCTATCGGTGGCTGGCGGGTTCTAACCGTTAGAAGTAATTTTGTAATTAGTTAGGAGTTTTAATTAGTTAGAGTCCGTTTAGAATGAGCAGTGGATTAGGATAAGGAAGTAGAATCCTATTTCGTTTTGTAAATGCTAGTTTTGGGTATAAATATAGGGATAGACTTAAGTTTTGCAAGTGAACAGAGCGAGAAATAATAAAGAGAAAAGTGTCACGAAGTTTTCTAGTGTTTTGTTTCAATAAGTGGTATCAGAGCGGCTGCCCCTAGGAGGAAGCTAATTCCCAGGGACAGCACTCCCACGGCAGGAAGTTGAGATGTCGGCTGGAGGGAGCCAAGCTCTAACAAGCCAAGCTAGTAAATGATCGTGAGGGTGATGCAAGAAGTAAAGCAAAGGCTCTCAAAAATAATAATAGTTCAACGCTCAGTGTATTTTGTTTCGCGTTGTGTCTTTTCCGCAGTACCTAGCACAGGTGTCAGGAGGATGCAGAGGCATGCACCAGGTGGGTGCAGTACAGGCATCAGGAGGGCGCAGAGGCACCAAGTGGGTGTGGGTGTAGGTGACTTGGAAGAGGAGGACGTTGTTTCTTGTACGCAGGTGAGACAACGTGTAGGAGTTCGTGCACACGGAACGAGCTGAACAAGTTCTAGGAGATGAGAGAGAAGATCGATGTGATCAAAGGTATTACAAGATTAGGGAGAAAATGTTAGAAGTAATCTTGTAATTAGTTAGGAGTTTTAGTTAAAGTCTATTTAGAATGAGGAGGTGGATTTGGATAAGGAAGTAGAATCTTATTTCGTTTTGTAAAAACTGTAGTTTTGGTATAAATATAGGGGTAGACTTAAGTTTTGTAAGTGAACATAGCGAGAAATAATAAAGGGAAAATTGTCGATGTTTTGGGAACGGATCCCCCGCCGAGCTTACTTGTTGAATGAGGGATCAACCAGGGCCCCTTTCCCGCGAAGGTGTTAGCGTCCGAAGACCTGCCGAGCTAGGATGGTGGATGGTCGGAGATTCAAAAGGGGACAATAGACAGGAGATTTTATCCTGGTTCGGGCCTCTCACGAAGGAGATAACAACCCTACGTCCAGTGGCTTTACTACTGCCGAAAAAGGTTTACGAGGTGCTTTCATGGCGGGTGTGTTGCGCTTTTCTCTCTTTCTCTTCTTCTTCTGAGGCGATTGGATGATTCTTACGACTTAGGACAAAGAACGCGCCCAAATGCTCCTTACTGGTGGGGTATTTATAGGCGATTCTGATCTTACATCATTTATGACCGAATGATATGCCACTCTCGTGCGGGCGTGGCGTATGCGCTGCCCTCACTTTTTGCCATACTGCGACATGGGAGTAATGGCTCGGATCGTATTATCGGTCCTTTGAGTCGCCGCGTGATTAATGCCACGTCGCCCTCGTGGGCCACGCACGACCTGTCGATCATGTTCGGGGTCTCCTCTCAGCTCTGGCCGATCGTCGCGCTTCCCCGAGCAAGTACGCTCGGGAAACTGAGGTGCATGCTCGGAGACAGGTTTGGTTGTGGTCGGGGCAAACCCATCAGCTGGTTTGTCCGAGGATCTTCCTTGGGGACATCGTCCAAGGGCAAGTATGGTCGGCCGAATATTGGCTGCCGGGGTACAATGGTCTTTATAGAAACTATCCAATCCCTGACAGCTAGCCCCCGAGGCTCAAGTGGAAATTCACTTGGTGGGGTCTTCCCCTTGAGCCTTTAGACTCACAGGAGGGATTGGAATCTTGCAGCGAAATACTACTGCAGCATCCGAGCAACTCTTGCCCGGAGGTGAGCATACTCTGGCGAGGACTGAGCATCTGGCTCTAGGCTCGACCAAAGCGGGGCTCGGGAAGGAAGCGAAAGGTTGCGACGGTTCCTTCTTCACGAAGCCTTGTGGGTACGATTCTGACAGTTTTTGAAAACCATGCCTTTATTAGACAGTTTTGGAAACTGCATCGCCGCGCATCGGTTCACGAACGGGCGGGAGCGGTTTTCTGTCCGTTCGGCTTCTCCGCCTATATATACTCGGCGGGGATAGTACTGAGAACTTCTTCACTTCCTTCTTGCGATCAGACTTCAAAATTCTCCAAGCCCTAAACTCTTTCGTCCTTGTGCCTCCTTCCCCAATCTTTCCTCATGGCGAAGTTCGGCCCGAGCAAGATCAGCAAGGAGAGGCTGCAGGCGCTTGAGGACTTCGGCTACCTCGACGTGGGCGCCTGGCGCATCCCAGACGGCGAAGGAGCCCCCGCGCCACGTGATGACGAGATCGTCACCTGCGATCTCTACACCGCCAACGGGCTTAGAATGCCCGAAAGTGAGTTCCTTGAATCTGTACTCGCCCAATGTGAGTGCGAGATTACCAATTTGAATCCCAATTCCATCCTTGTCATGGCCATCTTCTCGCACCTTTGCGAGGGATTCATGGGCATCTTGCCCACGGCGAGCCTCTTTTTTCACTTTTATTCCTTGTTCCGCACCGGTGGGGCTTCTTCCCACCGATTCCGCATACTTCCGCTTGTGACCCAACTGACCATACGAGTATCCCTTCTTCACACTCAAAGACTCGGTTCTGCAGATTTCTAGTTCTACCCGAGGAAGGCGGAGGGAAGCACTCTCCGCTACTCCGGAGCAGTGGCGCCCACCGTCGAGACCCCGCGCCCATCCGTGCAAGCCGAGGAGGAGCGGGCCCTGATGATGATCAGTGAGCTCACGAACATGGGGCTCACTGGTCATGATGTTGTTCGGGACTTCCTTAGGAATCGGGTGTCCCCTTTGAGGAGGAGGGAACACCCCTTCTTCAAGGTCTCCAGGTGGCAAGATCTCACCTGAGAGGCTGACTTCAGTAAGCTTCTTGAACTTAATTGATTTCTGCCTCTAATGCATGATTTCTGCTCGTGCTAACGATCCCTCTTGACTGATTGTAGCCCCGAGCAACGACTGGGTGGAGAAATGGGTCGCTGAGATGTTCGGCACCCCAAAGGGCAAGGAGCTCGAGCACGGGCGGCAGGTCTCGAGAAACGTGCTCGAGCGGGGCAATGTGGTAAGTTTCCTTGCGATCCATGCTCGAGGGAATGCATCCCGAGCATCTTCTGATGTTCCTTTGCTTTTGGCAGGAGAAAATCGCCCTCGAAGCAGCGGTGGCCGAGCTTAAGCCGCTGTCGCATGGCCAAGGGGAGATCATCCCTGCCGCTAAGACCAAGAAGGCGAGGGGCAAGCGGCAAGCTCCACCGCCACTGCCTCCTGCTCGTTCATTGAAGAGGCGGGCGACCTCGGCCAAGAGCCCTCCTCGGCAACACTTGGAGTTCGCCGATAGGAAGGAGGTAAGCGACCTGAAGACATGGATGAAGGAGTACTCTGAGAAAAAACCGGGTCTCATAGCTCGCTTACCTTGTTTCATGAATGCGAGCGAAGCGGAGGAGGCGAAGGATCTTGGCGCAAAGCTTTGGAGGGGAGCTTGCCAAGCTCCGGGCTAAGCTCGTCTGAGCTACTTCGGGCTCTCTAGTGAGGGAGTCCAAGGAAGAGAACGAGGGCACGACGCCTCTCATCTGGCGCCGTGCTTGAAGAAGACCACGAGGCGGTCAACATGGAGAAGGTCGACCCCCTCTTGGTGCGGATCACCGCGCCCTTGAAGGAGAAGTCAAGCTAAATCATTGGCGGAGGCCAAAGCTGTCAAAGATGACAGCGAGGAGTTTAATGAAGGTAACCTTCGTCCTCTGTCTTTTCTCCCTTTTGTTTTCTTCTTTCCTTCTTTGCCCTTATCCGAGCTAACCCCACTCCATTGATGTGGGCGTGATAGCTCCTAGGGATTTTAAGGCTATGGCTTACGAGATCCTTGATAATGTCATAGAGAGGCAGCTCGTCCTTGCTGCTGACATCGTGATGGGCGAGGCTGTCGATCTCACGACGGCGGAAGACCCTGCCGACGACATCGACCAGGAGGCCACGGAACTCCTTGCCCTGGAGGGACCAACTCTCCAGGGTGCGTACTTGGCACTCTCGAGCACATCAGATGCTCAGGAGGAGGAAGACGACCGCGCGCTCCCGGGCGAAGAACATGCCCGGGGGGGAGGAAGAAGGTCACACACTCCAAGGCGAAAAACATGACTGGGGGGAGGAAGAAGGCCATGTGCTTAGGGGTGGGCATTTTTAAACCGAAAACCGAAAACCGAACCGAACCGAACCGAAATAACCGAAATTATCGGTTTTTCGGTTTCGATTCGGTTCGATTTTTCTAACACTATTAGGTTTACGGTTTTCGGTTCGGTTTTGTATGTTTGAAACCGAACCGACCAAGCTCAATTACAAACCAGTCGGCGCGCCAGTCTTCGCTTCTTTTTCGTGTGGCCGTGTTCATGATCCTTGGCCGATCCAGCCAGCCCACACGGACGCACCGATTCACGAATCGCCAAAGTCCGACTCCCCAAACCAAATCCCCAAATCACTCGGCCCTTGGCCCTTGCGGCTTTGCCCTCATGCCTGCGCCCTTGCCCTTGCCTTGCGGCAACCCTAGCCTACCTACGGCTTCCCATCCGGCGATCCCGACGGCCGTGGCGGCGGCGCACCGGCTGCGGCTAGGGCCAGCGGCGTCGGCGTCGGCGGGCCATCCCATCCGGGCATCGAGCTCGGCCAGCCATCCGCGGCAGCGGCGTCGGCGGTCGGCCCGACACATCCTGCGACGGGCGGCGGCGGCAGCCATCGGCCAGCCATCTGGCCGAGCCCGCGCAGCCCCCACCGAAACAAAGCGTCTGAAGCGTGGTGAGTCCTCTCTCTCGCGCCCGGGCCGCAGACTCCGAAGACGGCATGGTCGGTCCCCTTCCTCACCTCCTTCACCTCACCCTTCCCCGCAGATCTTGCTTCTCCTAGCCCGCCAAGTTCTAAACTTCGCAATTCATTTCTTGGGATCTTTTTCGCACCTGTTAAGATCTGTCTTGATGTGTGATGTAATGTGTGATGGATCTTTGAATTCTTTGAAGCATAGTTTGTTTGTGATTTTGCTCTCGATATGTGGCCTTGATTCGCTATAACCTGATATCTACTAGTTGGATCTGGAATGTTCATCGCCTTCCTAGTGCATGTAATATGAGATAAATCTCCGATAGCATAGGAAATATCTAGCAACATGACCTTTTGCGATATGAAGCTTCGTTCTTGTGTTGCATGGTCACTTGTTTTCTGCAGACCTTCAAGTTTTCTAGTGGGAGTGGCTATTAGGCACTTAAACTTGCGCTATGATACAAAATACAAGAGTTGGGGCAATTATCTGTAAACAGTTCTTTACCATTCAATCCTTTTGTTCCCTAGGAGAGGTCTTATAATGCCGCTTTTTATTTGATTTTGATTTACGTATTAGTCTTGGTCCTCTTGGATTTGGCGAGGTACATGCTACCATCTTCTAGATTAGAATTTAGAAAGCAGAGGTTGGGCTCCATGCGATAGATGAATATAGGCGATCGCCTTTCATTTCTCAAGGATAATTCGGTTAACGAATATGAAAAAAACCGAACGAATTAATTCGGTTTATTGATTCGGTTTTTGGTTGTTCGGTTTGATTCGGTTTAAGTTCAAAACCAAATTTTGAAACCGAAAAAACCGAACCGAAAAACCGAAAAAACCGAATGCCCAGGCCTACATGTGCTCCTGAGCGAAGAACATGCCCGGGAGGACACGAAGCCCCTGGGCGAACTGCCTGCACAGGAGGAAGGCTTGAAGCCCTCGAGCGGAACTCTCGCTCGGGAGGAAGACGGAGGGGCTCGGGGCGAAATCCATGCCCGAGAAGAAGACGAGGGGGCCCCGGGTGAAATCCATGCTCAGGGTGAAGGCCAAGTCTCCCCCCAAAGTCCCCCGCGGGAAATCTCGCGGACCTTCGGGTGGCAGACGTCACCAAGGCCTTTCAGGATAATCTCCGCGTGCGTCTCCGCTGGGTAAGTGTACTTAATTTCTGAAAGTTCCTTCTTTGGAGACCAGGGGGGATCTAAGACCTTCTTGTCCGCAGGTCCTCCAAGAAACCATGGCAGACTTCAACTCGGCGACTGTTCCGCCTGAGGTTGTGGCCAAGCTTAACACCGATCATGAGGCCAAGGTGGTGGAGCTCGAGCAACGGATGACCGACCTCAAGGCCTAGTACCTGAAGATCCAGACGAGGTGCCGCCAGGCCGAAGAGAATGCCACCAAGAATAGAGAGCGGATATGCGAGCTCAAGCTAAAACTCGAGCAAGAACAGCAACACTCTCAAGTTCTGGAATCAAAGGTGACCGAGCTGGGCCGGTCCGCGTGGGAGGCCGCTGAGCATGCCGAGCAAGACAAGGAGGAGATGAAGCGACTCCGCCAAGAGGCTTCTTGAAAGGGCCTTGGCTTCGGCGGGAGTGCTTTCGACCTTGAAGCTGCGCTCGATGAGGCGAAGGAAAAACTTTCGACACTCAGAGGAGCCAAGCTCGAGAAGTAGAACTCCTTGTCTAGGACTTGGTCTTGATGTAAAATTTTTTCTTTCTTCTTCTTTTTTCTTTTTTGATAATGTGAATAAAAGATAATTCTGCCCCCTCGAGACTCGCTTTTTTGCCTTGTTTCTTTGCCTTGCGTCTTGTGTCTTTGGCATTTCGCCCTTTTCTAGTGACTGCCTGCATAAAACAAACGCAAGACGAGCAGACAAAAAGGATACAAATAGAAGTACAAGTAGGACGAAACATGAGTGTCATGAGCGCGTGTGTTTTTAGAAAAAAAAACACATTAGTGCGGTAGTTCACCCCTAAGCCCCTGCTGTGAATGAAGGTCGTACACCTAAGTTGGAGCACGAGCTCGTTCACAGGAGAGCTAGAAAAATGCGCGTTTTTCCCTCGACCAAACCGCCAATTTCTCCGGGTTGCGAGCATGGGATAGGTCAGGAGAAAGAAACGTGCGAGGCCTTAACTTCCTTAACGTCTCGAACCCATGCCCCTAATTTGCGAGCATGGCTTTTGAGGAAGAAGCAGCGGTTGCGACAGAGTGCAGACAAAGAACATGCACGAATCGAGCTAAGGCTCTGACCAACCGAGAGGGTGCCTGTATGCGATCGTGAACATGCAGCGAAGAACTACTGCAAACAATAATCGGCTTATGGGGGCTGCAGCCTCTGGCAACGAGCTTAGTGATTCGGCGCTGGCTGTGGCACTCTGTACGTTCTTGCACACGCTAGCCAAACCTTAGAATAAGCAGATTGAAGCGAATGTTCCTGCCTGGACGCGTTCGCCCCATCACCAAGACCGTGAGGAAAAAAGTATGCCCTTGTGCGAGACTGAGTCGGCTTACCAATGGGCAATGACTTTAGAAACATTCACAAAATCTTGGGAATAGCGGACTTTGCGCGGGCGAAAGAACCGAATTTTACAAAAATAATTCGCTGAGCTAACGCAAAACACGAAAGTAAATGCAAGCTAGACAAAGAACTTGCGCAATTGGTCGATATTCCAGGAGCTAGCAAGTACCCGACCATCCTCCATCGCTAAGTGGACAGCCCCCGGGCATGCCATCGAGATGACCGTGAATGGACCTTCCCATCTGGGGGAGAGCTTGTTGGCCTTTGACAGGTCTTGAATTCGACGTAGGACCAGGTTGCCAACTTGCAAGGTCCTTGGTCGGATCGATTTAGCCGCGTGCCTACGAAGAGCCTGTAGGTAGACGACGGATCGCAGCAGAGCCCGTTCGCGTGTCTCTTCAGCGAGGTCTAGGTCAAGTAGACGCTCGAGCTCTTGGTCAACGTTGTCGACCAAGTGCAATCTTTGGGAACCCAGCACTATTTCGGCGGGCAATATGGCCTCTGCACCATAGATGAGGTGGAAAGGGGTTTCGCCCGTAGCCTGACTCGTCGTAGTGTGAACTGACCAGAGGACGGAAGAAAGCTCGTCCACCCATGATTGCTCATGCTGGCTGAGGTTTTTGAAAACCCTCTTTTTGATCCCCTGGAGGATTTGACCATTTGCTCGTTCGGCCGCTCCATTGCTCTACGAATGCGCTCTGATGAAGCGAGACCTTTGTCGATGTCTCCTTGATGGGCTTGAAACAGTTCTTTGGTGGTGAGTGTCGTTATCCGTGATGAGGTGATTAGGAGCATAAAATCGTCTGCGTTCTGCAAAAAATCTCTGGTACTGGCGAAATGGTTGACACGGGTTCGGCCTCAATCCACTTAGTGAAAGTGTCGATGGCCATGAGCAAGAATTTGCAACATCTTCGACCACGGAGGAAAGGTCCGAGTATATCGACTCCCTAGGTCGAAAATAGCCATGAGAGTGGGATAGTTTGAAGCACGTATGCCGGCTGATGTGCTTTGCGGGCATGAAACCGGCATGCGGCAAAGTCATACGATCGGCCGAAGCGTCGGCTAAGGCCATGGTTAATAATACCCCTAATCGGAAGGCTTTGCTCACGGCGTCTGAAAGATGAGTGAGCTCCGTACACTCCCTCATGGATATCTCTAAGAAGGAATTTGCCCTCTTCTTGAGATATGCACGGAAGGACTCCTAGTGCCCCTTCTGATCTGAGGCACCCTCAATCAACTTGTATGGAGAGGATCACCTAGGACTCATTTGTCGCGTCGACCGGTGGTCTATCTTGTGGCGGCGAAGTTATCCTTAGGGCAAGCGGCGTTCAAGCGGTGTGGTCGACACACATCGCCACTTGCGCCCTTCTTCTTGGCGATGACCGGATTTGCGGCCATTTGAATGCTCGACTTCCCGGATGAAGCCGGCCTTGGCAGGCTTATCGAGTTAAATCCGGATGATTGCTTGTTTCTCGGGGAAAAACGCTCGAGTTTACGCCTACGAGTTTCTTGTCGTGAACAGCTAGCCTATGCTCAATTACTTTCCTTGGGACCCCGGGCATGTCGGACGGTTCCCAAGCGAACACGTCCGCGTTCTTCCGGAGGAAAGTAATGAGCTCAAGTTCCTATTTGGGATCTAAGGAAGATCCCAAATGCAAGACCCTAGCCGGATCCGCGCTACTTAGCGGGACCACCTTGGTTTCTCCTCCCGGCTGGAGGGCAACTTTCGGTCGGGAATTCTTCGGCTCTTGGTCGCGACCGCGCTGAGGTAGCTGCCCGACCATGTCAAGCGACTTTTCATCATAGTTCAAGGCCGCCCTTTGGTTCCCCCTTATGTTAATTATGCCCTTTGAGCCGGGAACCTTCAAGCATTGGTACGCATGATGCGTAGCGGCCATGAACTTGGAGAGAGCCGGCCTGCCGAGGATGGCGTTATAGGCTGACTCGAAGTCGACTACTTCAAAGGTGACCATCTCCGTTCGGAAGTTGCTCGGGCTCCGAGCGTGTGAACAAGATGATCTGGCCAGGGGCTCGGCGGAAATGCCGAGGCGATCGAAGAACGGGACCGCTATGCTCTTGATTTTGGTGAGGAACTTGCATCTCGTCCGGGACCACAGCAAATATGAGATCAAGGAGCTCCATTGTCGATGAGGACCGCCCCGCCTTAGCGTTCTTGATGGTGAGACTCACGACCAACGGAGCTTCGAGGTTAGTCATTCAAGGGGCATCATCCTTGGAGAAAGTAATGGACAGCTCGGACCATCGAGTGCTTTGCCGCGAGGCTTGCCTTGAGCGATGTGGTGTACCTTCCATGCTGCCTCCTTCAGATCCCTGCGGGACCTGTATGCCGAGGAGCCCCTGAATATAATCGCTATGTGGTTATAGGGCTCCTGGTACTACATGTCGTCGTCTCTGTCTACGGGCGCCTTGGCCTTGCCTTTACTGCTCTCCCCTTTTCCTGGGAGCATGGGCATACCTTCCTCTCCCGGGCTGCTGAGACGGTGGAGCCCGCAGCAGGTGATGCACGACGGCCGCCACCATGCTTGGCGCAAATGACCTCTTCTTTTTCTTAATTTTCTTCTCCACAAAGCCTGGGTGTTTCTTGCTTGTGGAGCCCTCCAGGCCCGGCTGAGGCGGCAGCTTGCCCTCATCCAGCATCTTCTTCCACTGGACCGCCTCGTCGGCGTTCGCATAACGGTCGGCCATACATAACAGCTCGTTGGCTGTCAGATCTGGATGAATCTTCAGGTCTTGCATGAAGCGGATGTCCTGAACACCGAACTTGAAAGCTCGGACGACTGCTTCATCCGAAATGCTCGGAATTGAATTCCTCACCTTGGTAAACCTCTGAACAAAGTGCCTCAAGGATTCTTTTTTGGTCTAGATCAAGTGCTCGAGGTCACGCTCCTTGCCCGGGCCCAAGCGAGTGTAGCAGCTCTGAAAATTTGCCCGGAGCGCTTCACTGAGTTGCCTCCACGAGCGGATTGACCCCTCTTTTTGGTTGAAGTGCCACGTCCTAGCGGCCCCATCTAAGACTGTAGGGAGAAAGTTGGCCATAACTCCCTCGTCCCCTCCAGCTGCCAGAATTGCAGTGGAGTAGATTGAGAGGAACTCATCCGGATTTTGAGTCCCGTTAAATCTTTCGATGTGACCGGGTGGCGAATACTTATCTTGGGGTATCCTGACAAGGTATACATCTATCTCAGATCGTATTTCTATCGATCATCTCGGGCTCGGGCAGGTGGCGGCGTCTGAGCGCCCGAGGAGGATATTGCCAAAGTCTCCATCCCCCACAGATATGGTTATCACCGGATATTGGATGGGACACCCAGTGGGCCATTCTAGGCCACATTCTGGTTAGAGGCCTCATCAGGTCGCGAAAGATCCCTGGCTTCGGTAAGGCCCACCGAGGAAACTCCGACCTGGCCTCGCGCCAGGCGCCCCAGCCGGCTTTGATCTGAACCGGGTCAAGCGCTCTCCGAGCTCCGACACGGACCCGAGCCCAGCGGCCCCGCGGGTCCGACTGGACACAGGTTCAGCGCCCTCGCGGACTCCGACACTGCCTCGGCCGGGCCCCAACGAGACCCGACTCCGCGACCTTCTCCACGTCGGCAGTTAACGACAAAGGCGGTCACCGTCCATGGACCACGACGGCCGTCTTTGGATGGGTGGCTCCTTCGAGTGGCGAAGCGCCCGCGTCAAGCACCCGTCCTTCACGCCGTCACCGTCGGCAGCGCCAGAAGGACAGTGCGCGCCTTCAGCGAGCACCGACCGTTGTGTCTACAAACCCAACATGGGATAAACAGGAATCTGTCAGGCACCAAGTCCAAAGACCGGGACACCCGGGCATAGCATACCCCTACCTCTTTTCTCTGAATTCCGTGTAACTTTGCCCCTCGCCTATATAAAGGGAGGCGGGGCCCTCGAGAAGGGCATCCGCTCGTCGCACTCTCATTCAACCCAACTTAAGCCTTCCGGCTCGACTCGACATCCGACCTAAGCGAGCACTCCCGAACTCCTTCGTTCGAACGAACGCTAAGGGCCTGTCCTTAGCCCTCGCTTGTAACCCCTTGTAGTCCTCTGCACCCAGAGTAAAACAAACCACCACCACGAACTGGACTTAGGGACATTTGGCCCGAACCAGTATACATCTTGGGCTCCCTGAGTCAACCATCAGGGAGAGGGAACACGTGGCCCCTTGACTTACAAATTTACTTGCCGGTTATACGAAACACCGACAGTTGGCGCGCCAGGTAGGGGCCTCCGCGCGTCATCGTCTTCGTCTCCGGACTCCCAGTCACCTCCTTGATGGCTTTCTCCACCTGCGTGGCGCATTCGCGCCAGGGAGCCGGATTCGCTTCGGCTCCCTCAACTTCGTTGTCACCCCGGCGGGGGAGCTCTTGCTCGACCCCGCCACCTCTCGGGCCCAGACCTTTGCTAGGAGCCCGGACTCCATCACCGGCACCTTCGGCGAATTTCGGCTCGAGGCCCTTGCACGGACCTCGCCACGGGGCTTTGTCGCCGTTCTGGCGCCGATAGCGGCGCGCGAACCTCCGGCGGCGACGCCGCCTCCCGGCTTGCGGCTCGTGGCGATGGCTGGCTACGCGCCGGCCTCCGTCCACGAACTGCTGAAAGTTTCCTCTAGCGATGGCTCCAGCTCCGACGCGGAGCACACGGCGGACGGGTTGTACTCTCGCGAGTGCAACATGGCCGGTGTGGCCGAACCAACCGTAACCCCGTGAGTCGAGCCTGCATTGCTCGGCATGCCAGGCGCGGGGCGAGGAGGGCCTCCAGGCTCGTCGCGCCGAGCTTCTTGATGGGCGCGAAATTGGAAGCTTCGAAGGCCCGGTGGACAAGGTCAGGTGACTTAGGGCAGCACCGGCCGAGCCCTACGCGCGTGCGGTAGGGGCCGGAGTTCAAATCAGCTGGCGAGTCAGCGGTCTTCCGTTCTTCCGCGCCGGCCAAAATGTCGTTGTGGCAGCTATGCTGCTCCGCGACATCCCCGAGCTCGAAGACCCGGAGGCTAAGGCCAAGTACCAGAACCTCTGGAAATTTGGTGGAAGCGTCTGAATGTGCGGCACGTGCAAGGCTCCAGCTCCCACCACTCGGGGCTTCCTCAAACCACGGCCGTCTTGCGCCGTCTTGAGACCGGTAGTCCGGCAATGGCGGCACCGCCCTCAAGCGACCCGGGCCTCGCGCTCTGGTGCGCCGGCGCTGAAGCGGCAATTCTGACATCCGCGACACCCTCGAGGCACGGAGGATTATGGTGGACGAGACGGCCCGCTCACGGGCCGTGGATAGCGGAGCCGCCACGGCCGCGACTCAAGCCACAGCGGCCTGGGCCTCGGGCATACATCGCGAGGTTACGCAATCTGATTTCCTTACCCGATTCGGGCACTGTCAACATCACCAAGTACCTGGGCGACAAACCCCAATATGCGGTTGGAAGACTCTTGGCTCGCGTGCGGCGAGACTCTACCGATGATCTATTCATCATCCAGTACCTCCCCATCTATCTTGCGAACTCGGCTAGAGCCTGGCTCGAGTACCTACCCGCCAACACCATCAGGAGTTGGGCCGATTTGAAGATCCTCTTCGTCGGCAACTTCCAGGGCACCTACAAGCGCCCTGGGAACTCCTGGGACTTGAAGGGCTGCAAGTAGTAGCCCGGCGAGACCCTCCGGGACTACATCCGACGCTTTTCCCAACAGTGCAATGAGCTCCCCGACATCTGCGACGCCGACGTCGTCGGGGCGTTCATTCTGACATTCGTCAAGGCTCTGGTCCTGGTGGTGCGCCAAGCCGGACCACCAAGGAGCTTCGGACGCCGCCACTAACCACGCCTCGGTGAGGCCGTGGGGGCCATCTTCGATAAGGGAAGGCCAGCGTGAGTCCGCTCGGCGTTGCCGCCCCCTCTCGGCCGCCGACAAGCGAAGCGGAAGGGGAAAGCGTGAACCATGTGGTGCGGTGCCGACCACCATAGCGGCCAGTGCGGCGGTCGCTGACCACTTTGAGAAGTCGATGGACGGCCGTGTCCACATCACGGGTACCCGTCGAGCACAAGCTCGAGGAATGCGAGACCACAAGCGCCTCATTCCGAGCCCCACGGGGTAAAGGAAAAGCGAGACCCGACACGGACTCGGGCGAAGGCGGGCGCCGAGTTCCCGAACGGCAATTTGCCTCATGATTTTTGGCGGACGGCGAGCTCTCGCCGACAAACGGCAGCTCAAGCTTGCCTTCCGCGAGGTCCACACAGCGGCTCCCGCCGTGCCTAAGTTCCTCCGGTGGTCAGAGTCGCCGATCACCTTTAATCGGGACGACCACCCCGACCACGTCCCGCACCCGGGGAGATATACCGTGGTCGTTGCCCCCGTCGTGGGTCCAAAGCGCTTGTCCAAGGTGCTCATGGACGGCGGCAGCAGTCTCAACATCATGTATGTTGAGACCTTCGACGCCCTAGGAATCCCCCGCTCGCGCCTCCCGTGAAACAAGGCACCTCTCGGCATCGTCCGGGCGTGAGCCCATCCACTCGGCAGGTCGACACTGCCCATCACCTTCGGAGGCGGACAACTTCATGCTGAAAACCTCACCTTGAGGTTGTGGGGTTTCGAGCTCCTACGCCATCATGGGAGGCCATGCTATGCCAAGTTCATGGCGGTCCCCAACTACACCTACCTTAAAATTTGAAGATCCGGGTGCTGGGAGTCATCACAGTGGTACGTCTTTCAACTCACCTACTTAGCTTGCGTGCATCGGTTGCGGTAGCCAGCATCGGCAGCTCATCGCGTCCGCCGAACTCGAAGACCTCAGGAGGGAAACCTCCGAGTCTGCCCCCGACTCTAGCAAGTCGAGGCCAGGCTCCTTCAAGTCCGCCGAGGACACGAAGGAGGTGGCAGTCGATCCACAAGATCCGGCCAAGACCGTGCGCGTCGAAGCCAAGCTCTCCGCCAAATAGGAAGGCACGCTCATCAACTTCCTCCGCGCAATCGGGATTTCTTCGCATGGAAGCCCTCAGCATCTTAGGGCATCCCAAGGGAGGTCGTGAGCACTCCTTAAACATCAGGCGGCTCAAGGCGGTCGCCCGATCTTCGCCGCTTCGGCGAGGAAGCGCAAGGTCATAGGAGGAGATTGCCAAGCTTTTGGCTGCGGGGTTTATAAAGAGGTCGCCACCCAGGTGGCTAGCCAACCTCGTCCTTGTAAAAAAAGCGGGCAATGGAGAATGTGTGTTGATTACACGGTGCGAACAAGGCATGTCCCAAGGACCCTTTTCCATTGCCTCGAATCGACCAAGTTGTCGACTCCACCGCGAGGTGCGAATCCTGTCCTTTCGAATGCCTACTCGGGCTACCACGGATAGCGATGAAAGAGTCCGACCATTTCGCGACTTCTTTCATCACTCCGTCGGCTTTCGTTTTGTTACGTACGATGCCGTTTGATCTAAAAATCGGGTGCTACATACGGTGATGTATGCAAAGCGTGTTTTGTGACGGTCAGGCGTAACATCGAGGCGTCGTCGGCGATATCGTCGTCAAGACTAAGAAATTTGGCGATCTCGTCGACTTAGAAAGACTTTTGCGAACCTCGGCGGTTTCGCGAGATCGCTCAACAGAAATGCATTTTCGGGGTCCCCAAGGGAAAGCTACTCGGCTTCATCATCTCCGAGCGTGGCATCGAAGCCAATCGGGAGAAGATCTCCGTGATCATAAAGATGGGCCCGATCAGCGACCTGAAAGGAGTCCAGAATCTGACAGGATGCCTAGCAGCCTTGAGCCATTTCGTGTCTCGCCTCGGCGAACGCGGAATGCCGCTCTACAAGCTGCTTAAGAAGTCCGACCATTTCAAGCTGGGCCTTGAGGAAGCCGAGGAGGCCCTCAGCCGTGAAGGCATTCTGACCTCACCTCCGGTGTTGAGTCGCCCGGTATCGAAGGAATCGCTCCTCTCTACGCCATACGCCCACGATCCAGGTCGTTAGCGCGGCACTTGTCGTGGAGCGAACCGAAGAAGGCCACGTACTCAAGGTACAACAGCCGGTGTACTTCATCAGCGAGGTGCTCTCCGAGTCCAAGGCTCGGTACCCGCAGGTACAGAAGCTGCTCTATGCGGTGCTCATCGCAAAGAGGAAGCTGGTCCACTACTTCGACCGGCATCCGGTCTTTGTGGTGACCTCCACGCCGCTCGGCGAAATCGTCCGCAACCGTGACGCTTCCGGAAGGATAGCCAAGTGGGCGCTCGAGCTCCACGACCTCGACATATCGTACATCCCGGACGATGATCAAGTCGCGAGCCTTGGTGATTCGTCACCGAGTGGACGGCTTCGAGCGCCACCGGTAACTTGAAGACCCCGAGTACTAGGCGATGTATTTTGTGGGTCCTACACCAGAATGGGCGGGTCTTTGAGTCGTCCTTGTTTCCCGCTTGAAACAAGCTCGATCGCCATCCGGCTACACTTGACGCAACCAACAATGTCGTGAGTTGAAGCACTCATCAGCGGTCTCCGGATCATTGCCGACCTCGGCGCACGAGACTCTCGTGCAAAGGCGATTCCAAGCTTGTCGTCGACCAAGTCATGAAGGCCTCGGAGCCTCGTGACACCCGCATGGCAGCATACTGCCGTGAGGTGCGCAAGCTCGAGGAGAGATTCAAGGGTTTCGAGCTTCACCACAGCTACCGATGCTTCAACGGTGAAGCCGACTACCTAGCGAATCTTGCCTCCAGTAGGGGACCGGTCCCGCTAGGGATCTTCGTCTCCGACCTCTACAAGCCCTCCGTCCATTGGACCCGCCTTAAAGCGATCGGCCGGCCCTCAGGTTCGCCTGCTCCGGCCGTGAGCGGTCGGACCACGGTTTCTCAGGTTAAAGCCACGATGTGCTGATTCGACTCCATTGGAGAAGCCCTTCGTCGACCGGTTGACTGACGGATCGCTCCCCTCCGACCCGACCGAGGCCCGGCACCTCGCCCAGCGGGCGAAGTACTTCGTCCTGATCGGACAAGACCTCTACAAGAGGAGCCCCTCCAGGGTCCTCCAGAAGTGCATTCTGGCGGACCAAGGGAAGTTGCTGCTGCTCGACATCCATGCCGGAATCTGCGGCCACCACACTGCACCACGATCCCTCTTGGGGAAAGCCTTAAGCAAGGTTTTTCTTGGCCGACGCGATGGCGATCTTGAGCAAATCGTTCGCACTCGCGAAGGTGCCAATTCTTCGCTCGGCAGATGCATCTCCCAGCGCAAGCCCTGCAGACGATCCCCATCACGTGGCCATTCGTTGTTTGGGGACTCGATCTGGTCGGGCCCTTCAAGAAGGCGCCCGGGGGCTTGACCCACCTGCTTGTCGCGGTGGACAAGTTCACCAAGTGGATAGAAGCCAAGCCAGTCGCCACCATCACTTCGATGCAGGCGACCAACTTCTTTCGCGATATCGTTTATCGGTTTGGAGTCCCGAACTCCATCATCACCGATAACGGAACACAGTTCACGGGGAAGGAGTTCCTTGAGTTTTGCGACGACTTCAACATTCAC
Organism: Guadua angustifolia; assembly: GCA_036346375.1. Classification (NCBI taxonomy): domain Eukaryota; kingdom Viridiplantae; phylum Streptophyta; class Magnoliopsida; order Poales; family Poaceae; genus Guadua; species Guadua angustifolia. The sequence goes on along the minus strand of CM070506.1, from coordinate 46,606,075 downwards.
GTCGACTGGGCTGCCGTGGCCCATCCGCGGACCAACGGCGGTCGGCGGGCGACGGCATGATCCTCCAAGGGCCCAAGCGCGAATCTTCACCGTGAAGAAGTTCCGCAGGCGATGGGCGTCGAGCCGCCCTCCGTTCTCTGGAGCCTCGGACTCGCCAACCCGGTCGGCCGGGTTTACACCATTCTTCTGGTGTTAAGCCTTTGGTGTCTTGCAGCCAGACACGAGTCGACACCCCAAGACTACAAGCCTTCGACGAGACTGGGGGGCTTGGACAGCATAACAAGACGCCATCGACCCATTTCGGCGAAAGCGCGATGTGGCCGTCTTGCGATCGGCCAAGTATCAACAGACGCTGCGGCGCTACCATAGTCGTCAGGTCCGCGGAAGGTCCTTCAACGTTGGCGACCTCGTCATGCGCCAGGTTCAGTCCAATGTTGGCAAGCACAAGCTGTCCCCTCCGTGGGAAGGGCCCTTCACCATCGCGGAGGTCCTCTGACCCGGCACCTTCCGACTCAAAGACGCCAACGGCAACATTGTACCTAACGCGTGGAATATTGAGAAGTTAAGGCGATTCTATCCCTAAAAACTTTTCCGTTATTCCTGTGTCTTCGGCAAAACCCCTGAGGCCAAAGCGCGGCGTGTCGACCACATCCTGGTCCCCGTATGCCACTCGGGGGCTACTTGTTTGCATACTCGCCCAAGTCGGTGCCCCAACCGACCTTCGGGACCTCATGATGATAACCCTTCGACCCAAATGCTCTGACCTCGCCCGGCTGACTCTGTTCTTGAAATAGTGCTTTCTTGGAAGAAGGAAGCGCCCATCTGGCGATCCTGATCGTCTGAGCGCGCCTTTGGGCCGCTAAGTCCCTGCTATTTTCGCATTTTCCTCGGTATTGGCGCTCCGACCCACGCACTAACTGCTTGATGGTTTCCAAGGGCTACGGTCGTTCGACGAGTGCTTATCACGGAAAGGAAATGCAAAATATCAAGCAAAGGTCCCATGGCATAGAATATACATGCACTGTATCATCCAAAAACAAAAGCCGGGCGCGGACGCCTTGAAGGCTCCTAGTCCCAGTCGTCGTCATCGGAGTCGTCAGCGCCCCGGGCTTCGACTCGGAGCCGCTCCGCCACCGTCTCCGCTGCCGTCCGTACTCTTGCCTCCGCCGGGGCTGGGTCACCTTCGATCCCAGTCACGACCGCCTCCGAGTTGAAGGAGGCGTCACGGCTGGCACAACAAGACAGCATGTACTGCGCTACCAGGACGACAACCTCCCGCCCCTCACGAGCAGAGCGCTCGCTCAAGGCGCGGCGGTCGGCAGAGGCATCGGCACTGGGGAGGCGGCGTACCCGACGAGTCGCTCGGCGGCTCCGCAACCTCACCCCCAGTGGCTCCAAGCTTCTGCTTATACCCTCGAAGGCGGGCGAAGCATCGGCAGAGATCTTGGCGCCCGGACGGCGCCCTCCTGCATCCTCGCGAGCTCTGCCTCGGCCCCCTCGGCTCGAGCCCGCAGCGCCGAAGCCTCCTCGCGCGTCTTCGCGAGCTCCTCCTCAGCGGCCCGGCATTGAGCCCGCTGCCACAGCGCATCTGCCTCGTGGGAAGCCGCCCTTGCGGCCTGGACATTGAAGAGGCCTTGACCTCGTCGGTCTGGCGCCAGATCCGCCGGGATCCCGCCAGAGATCGCCTCTGGCGATCGAGGCGTCTGAGGCGCTCGGCGGCGTCCACCTCCCGTTCGCGGCGGCCACGGTGCACCGTGGCGGTTAAGCGCGAGCCCAAGCGAGAGTCTTGAGAAAGAAAAAAGCGGCTCGGCGTCGGCAAAGCGAGTCAAAGCCGTACCTAGACCAAGCAAAGGGGACTCACTCCGTAAGGGTTCCCCAATCACGGAAGATCGGCGAAGCGGCGTGATCTCGCCTCCGTCGCGTGATGGAAGGACGGCGTCGGCACGGGGCCTCTTGGGGTCCGAACCCCGTGGGTCCGCCGCCGCCTCCCGCTTGCTGGCTCTCCGGTCGTCACCGCCGCTCACCATTTGTCGGTTCGAAATGCAGGAACCACTCCCTTTCGTGTCGAAGAAAGGCGTGGGGTGGTGAACAAGCGAAGGCAACTAGCTGGGCGTGGCCGCTTTCGCGCCCCCCATGCTATATATGCAGAAGCGGGACGGAGCGGTCCAAGCGGGCGTCACCCCGGCCAAAGCGGCGCACGCGCATTAACTCCACGTCCTGCGCTGTGGGACGTGTCCTCTCTGCTCGTCCCACTACGCATTAAAACCCCACTTCACATTAAAATGCGACGGGATAGCGGGGGAAGGACTCACCGGGCGCGGGCGGTGCGGCTCTTGGTTCGGCTCTGTTTGGGCCAGCAGCGTCGGCTGTGAAGAAGGACCTAGGTGGAACGCGGCCGAATTAGTGAAAGGCCCACCACCTCGCCACCCCGGTGGAAAGCCGAGTGATGGGCCTAACAGCCACATCACCTCCAGCGCGAGGAGTGAAAGTTAAGGCAATTTTATCCTTAAAACTTTTTCCCATCCTCGCCCTCGTTTCCCACTCCTCCGAGTTCAAGCGCTGCGTGGCGATCGCAGCTTGGTCCCCACGCTTGCTCAGGCTGCTGACTTCTGCAGTCGTAACCCGGTAGCCACTGGTCCTAGCGGTAACCTTTTCGATCCAAGCACTACGACCTATGCCTCAGTGGCTACGGTTGCGAAGTAGTACTTTGCGGTAGAAGGAAGTGCCCGTGCGGTGCGACCCATGGTCGGTCGGGAACACACTTGTTGAACTTAGCGTGCGACTACTGCTCTTGCAGACTTTCCAAAATGAATTTTAACATGCTCCACATGTTCTTCTTCTTGTCTTAGAGTATACAAGGATATCGTCTATAAATACAACTACGAATTTATCCAAATACTCCATGAATACTTTATTCATCATGTTCATGTCTTGACTAGGTCAATAACTGGTACGCACAGACCATAGCAGCTTAAACCATAACTAAGCCGTAACTTATAAATCAGTGACAGAGCGCTGCTCGACATATCCCTTTATTACAAAAGTTGGACCCCTGGGTCTTATGGCGACAGAAACATCAAACTAACAACTACTTTAGATGAAATAAAAACTGGAATAAAACGTGACTTTTAGGCGTCCGGCTACTCTTCTTTACCACCTTCCTTACAGATATCGAACGGGGAATCGCAGGTTCTTGGATAGCTATCTTCACTCTCCTGATTTTGATTATCAAAGAGAGGGTCATCCTCTTGCTGATCAGTGGCAGTATTGTAACATCCTGAAAAATGCTCTTAAATAAAAATAAATATTTTGAATTTGAATGTTATTATTTCTGAGTTTTCTTGGTATTATTGGTTTTATTTGAATTTTCATTGGATTTATGCTATGCATAAAAATCAATAAAGAGAATTAATGAATGGATAATAGTAAAAAGGTAAAAAGGTAAAAGTAAAATCTTGAAAAATTTATATTAAAATTTCTAAAACCCTCAGGTAAACTTTTTACCTGGTGAATTTTATTTTTACTGCATAGTAAAAATTATTAATAATGGAAAAGATCAACTTTGACTAGAAACAGTGCATCACCCAATTTTATGAAAAATACTCAGAACTTATCTCAAGCTGGAAAAATTACCAAAGCACCCTTACCACAGTGTTTACCTCTGGCAAGTGGCAAAAATCTTAGAAAGTTTCCAGGTTGGAAAGGCCTCCAAATGATTCAAAAACAGAAGCTCTAAAATTCTGAAAATCTTAAAGTCAGAATTTTTATAAAATCCTAGAGCAATATCTTGAGCTGAAAATTTTACATAAAATTATTATATTAAAATAAATAGAAAAACAAAATTTCAAAAAGTTTCAAAAATATTTGATCTGTCTGAAAATTCAAAAACAGAGAAGTTTATTACTGTGCAGCATGTCTTGTCAGAATTTTCAATAATTCTGTGAATAACATTTTTGGCCGAAATTTTTACAGTGGGTAGATAACTGGCAAGAAATCATTCAGAAAAAAATTTATTAAATCTTGATGCAAAGGGAAGCCAATCCAGTGAAGCTAACTTGCTCAGCCGGTTGTCTGTTCTTGATCTTTTGCTTTGCATTTTCTGTCATGTGGACCCGACCCCACCAGTCAGCCTCCACTCCCTCTCATCTTCAACCTCCAGACGCCAAGCCTCTGAGCCAAAAAAAAAAATCCAGCCGCAACTCTTGACCATTCTCTGCAATCCAGCACCTTCCAACCACTGTCCAGCCGCCACGACGCCGCCACGCACCGCCCTTCTCCGCGTTCCACGTTGCCGGCCATCAAGCCTCCCCATGTGCCGCCCAGCAACCAGTGAAGATGTCGCTCGGTGCAGCCCCCATCCGAGGCAAGCTCGCCTGAGGCCGAATTCACCTCTCCCTCGCAGCTATAAATAGCGCATTGTGGTCACCAAAGCAGCGCCCAATTTTCCCCTCCTCTTTCCCTTTCTCCCCTCAGCCGAAAACACCAAAAGCCTGCTCCATTTCCGCCATGGCCGAACCTCCAGAAGCTCAAAGCCACACAAAATTCTTGTGAACCAATTATCCATTTACAAATTGCTTCGAGCTAGAGCATCACCAAGCAATAGAGATAAAAAGCCCTCAACAAAATTTCGAGCTCTTCATGCGAAAACTCCCTGCTGCCGTGCGCCCCTTTTCCTCCATGAACGGCCGCCGGTGGGAGCTCAGCTCGGATACTCTCTCAACCGGAGAAACCCAAAAATGGAATCCTCTCAACGCCTTGATGCTTAATCTTCAACTCTTTCAAGCTCCCGAGCCTTGATTTCTCCCCTCCACTGCTCGCCATTAATGCCTCCGCTGGAACTCGGCTGCAGCTCGCCTCCGGCCTCCTCCGACCGAATCGGTTCCACCCCCAGACTCACCTCGCCGAGCTCTTGCTTCCTGTGCTGTCGCCTTCGCCGGATCACCGCCGTAGCGCCGTCGCCGGCCAGCCCTAACCGCACCCTTGAAGCTCCTCTGCTCTGTGTCTATGGCGCATGGGTCCCCTCTGTCAGCCAGCTCAAGCAAACACAGTCAAAAGGGTAAAGGCGCTTTCCAACACTGCAAACGTATTTCCATTTCTTTATGCATTTACCAATCGGCTGAAATTGCAATCCTAAATATCTTTTGAGACATAGTTTCAATCCCAGTGAAAAAAGTTGTATATTCATCTAAAATCAAAAAGAATATAAATATGTAAAATATTAAATTTTTGAGTTGCAGAATAATTATTTAGATTAAATCTTGATTATAATGCTAATATGGTTTCTAATAAGAATTTGTGTATAATAAGTAATGAAAATTTGAAATCAATATTTATGAGGTGATAATATCAGAATATATATAAATATACAAAATACTTAATTTTTAGTCACAAAACAATTAGTAAAATTAAATTTAAGAATAAACATTTTTATGGATATAGTTGTATTCAAAGAAAATATAATTCCAAAAATCATTAAACAAATTTATTTGTGTCCTGGAATCTTAATTAAACTCAAACATGTATAAATGCTTAATTGTTGAATTAAGTTTATATTATTTGTTTTGCAATCATTAATAAACCCTAGTATGGTCATTAATGAAAACAATAGTAACAAGGCTAAGTAAAATGATAAAGTAATTTATATTAAGTTCCTAAAAACAGTGAGGACATATATATGTAAAAATATTTGAAATAAAGTTTAATTTGAATTCTTTTATCATAAAGGAATGTCAAATGTAACAATAATTAAATAGGAAACCTATTGCAGTTTAAGTCAAAACAATGCAAAATCAACTTTAAAATGTTTCTAGAGTTGTACCCTGCTAATGTCTGAAAAATGAATTAAAGATCATGAATATTGTAGTTGCAATCTCAATATAAAGTTGGCCGATTTAGCGTTATTCATTGTGGTCATTTAGGCTACTTATTGATAGATAAAATAACTCGTCCAAACACTAAAATCTATGAAACCTATTTAGTAATGCTCTACAATGTTCATACTACCATATTCTACAAAAACATCTTAATTACAGTGTGCTTTCCATATAAATCAAGCTAGTTCAAAACCCTTAATCGTTAATTGTCATGTTTACCTTTTTGGCCGATTCCGTGCATTGTAAGCAAAAGTTACCACTTAAGCTTTTTCGTCGATGAAAATAATTACTTGTCCAAATCCTAAAGCATATGAAATTAACCCTGTAGCATTCTCCAAAGTATAAATTACCCTATTATGAAAAGGTAATCTCATTTCACCATGATGCATATATTAATCTTAATAGCTTAATAACCCTATGTAATCACATCACTTTAGACCAAATATGAATAAATGGACTTTGAGTATAAATGAGAAATCAATAATTATAACGTTTGTATCACCAGAACCTTCTCAAATATCATGTAAATAATGCTAGTAACCTAAATCAATAGATTAACTCTTTATAACTAAAATGTTAGTTAAATGTTGCTTTGAATCTGAATCCTAATTAAAAGTAAGAATTCACCTTAAGCCTGAAATGATTATATCTATTTAATCTTAACCAATCTTTGCATCTTGAATTCGATATTATAAATATAAAATACATAATTTTAGCCTCTTGAATCCATGAGATAAAGAAAATGAAATCATAAATTAAGAACAGTATCATAGCTAACTATATAAAATTAATTAAAGATCCGAATACGTAAAATCATAAAAACCCAACCTTAAATCATGCATGCTTTCTATGATTTGTTTATATTTGGATTTTCATCTGATTTCTTTTTGTCCCTATTGAAAACTTGTTATTTGCCATCTGTTATGTTCTTCGTTCGCGACGTGTAGAATTCGACGTATCGACTTCCATCGTCGACTACAACCTCGACTTCGTCGTAAGCAAGGAATAAGCAAGGCAAGCACCCCTTTGACCATGTTGATCCCAATTTTATAAATGTTTTCATTAAATGTTTTTATTGCACGCGTATATTCATTAAACTCTGCTATATTATGGATTGTGGTAGTTATACCTATGAATTCCTGAAACCTCCTTGATATAATGGATCTGTGAACCTTGATACCTTAGAATCATGGTTAGACAATATGTGATGTCACCCCGGTTATATACGATGTTTAATAAATATGCTTAGCCATGCTTTAGAAACAACGATGAATCAATGATGATGATGATCAGATCAAAAGTTGTTTCTTGAGAAATGGAAAATGTGTTTGGGTATGATACTGTTGGATAATGATTACTTTGGTTAAAAATCACAAAATGAAACTATGGTTTTGATGCGGGCAATTATTGGCAATAGCCGGATGTACAAAAAGGAATTGTACGTATTGTAGGGGGAGATTATTGCCTGTGTCGGATTAAGGACCGAACATCGTGTTGTATGATCCAAGAAAATCCGTACAAACCACAAGTGCTGGTATGGTGACAGACTTAACTTATTAAGTTGCTTAGATCTGGCTTTGCACATTGGTAGGCCGAAGTAGTGCGGGCTCTCCTTTCAAGGTTTGCTTGACGGGGTGCCCTCACCGAGGTGTTGGGAGCCACACTTTCCAATACAACGGTGTACGCCATACTTGGGAAGTTCCAACATTTCTATGCTCTGAGTTCTTCTATCATAGTATGGGTTCAACGTCCGTCATTTGGTGCAAAGTTAGATTTAGGTAATGAGCGGTTATGTATGATCGCTCATTCGCATACTCTTGTATGGCGATTCACGGTGACGTGGTGAGTTGATCATTACTTGTGGGTAAAGCTGTACACCTCTGCAGAGTGTAAATCTAATCGATTAGCCGTGCCGCGGTCATGGGTGTCTTAGCGAATCGATCTGAGTTAGACTTTGGTATTTTCTAAAACGGGTTTTGGGTTGGAACTTGTTTTGAAACTGGTTATGATTTCATATCAATGGATTGATATTATTGGATAAATGATTATGCCAATGGACCAACATTGTTGGATTTCATATGTGAATTAATTGGATAAATAATTATGTCCTCATGTCAACGGGACGACATAGATGGATCTTATGATTGGATTATGGATTTGGATGTTGAATTATTGGATATGCAATGGACTGTGAGTATTTCTTATGCTTTACTTATTTCATATTAAACTTGCTCTCATAAATTCCGTTTGCAAATAACTTGATTTACAAATTCAATTTCGCTTTATGCAAGTTAACTGTATTAGCCTCCTTTGATTTGGCCTGTATATATAATAGGATTCGCATAAGTCTTGCTGAGTACGCAAGTACTCACCCTTGCTTAATTTGTGGTTTTTAGGTGTTAAGCTAGCGAAGCTTCGAAGATTTGTTTCGTCGCAGGTTGCGGGATCTTCAACGTGATTTATCTAGGGATTTATGCCTCGTCAGTTGCCTGCGGGATGGATGGGCACACTACCAAGCTTTGCTTCTTTTGCTGCCTTATACTCTGAGTTATAAGATTTATATGTTTACTAGTGTTTCCGCTTAATTAATATAATGTATGGTTGTGGTTCCAATTGTTGTAAATGTGTGTACTAGCTACTGATCCAGGGACTAGTACTGCAAGCACATTAGATTTCCATTTTTGCATTTATGTAAAAATGGGGGTTGCTTCAAGTATTGACATTGGGTATTTCCAGCACAACTTCCACGGCGTCCTGGACTTCATCCGTCGTAATGTGATTGATTCTTCCACGCATTGCCGTTTGAGGTGATGCTCCTGACTGTACTGGTACTCGGTTACTTCCTGTTACTAGGGATTTAGCTGGGGTAGTTCCTAAGTTGAAAGGAACTGGAGTAACATTTCCCTTCTTCGGACACTTGTTAGCGAAATGTCCAGGTTCATTGCAAGAGTAGCATTTCTTGATAGCGGACTGCTGACTTCCTGTTGCTGCATTACCTACTGGTGACGGTGTTTGAAAGTTTTGAGTGGTTGGGTGAGATGACGGGGCTGATGTCTTGTTGGTCCACTGGGGTTGAATTCTGGCAAACTGTTGCGGTGTCATCCTTAACCTAAGTTGATTAGGTCGCCCTGCCTGACTAGCCATTCTGCGCTTACGATCTTCACCCAATTCCTTACGCTTATCTTCAAGGATCAAAGCTTTATTGACTAACTCCTGAAAATCAGGGAAGTTATGGGTGATCAATCCCACTTGTAATCCAGAAGTTAAACCCTTCAAGAAACGAGACTGTCTAGCCTTATCTGTAGCTACATCTTCAGGTGCATATCGTGCTAACTGAGTAAATTTATTCAAGTATACGCCCTTGGTGGCCTCCTTGTGAGCCCTAAACTCTTCCTTCTTAAGTTCCATCGGTCCTTGGTACATGAATCTTGTGAAGGCAATTAAAAACTCTTCCCAAGTAATCTCTTGTGGAGATTCATGTCTTCTTGTAATAGTTCTCCCACCATTACTGCGGCGGTACCTTCTAGGTTGGTGCGAAGCATACAACACCTTCTCGTTGCCCTCACCTGCGTGATATGCAATTTCCTCTCAATGGTCCTTAGCCAATCATCGGCCTCTAAAGGATTTGCATTGCACGAGAATGTTGGAGGGCGGGTTCTCATGAAATCGATAGCTTAGAATGAGAACGCGGCTCATGGTTGCCTTGATGTATATTGGTGCTGCCTATGGTTTGATTTGTCATGTTTTGCATCTGTTGCATCATGGTTTGCATAAGTTGAGTTTGTGCGGCTATAAAAGCTCCCAAGTTCTGCATATCTACTAGTGGTGTTGGCTGTAGTGGCGTTCCATCGTTGAACTCGTCATTCCGGCGAATGCCACTTCCTGAAGCTCCATTGTTACCGCGAGTGTTCACCATCTGCTTGATTTGTGTTTAGGTTCGGAAAGATAGAATTAACATAGGTAAGGTGTAAGAATTCCTAATGCGGGGAAATAGATTAAACCCAAAACTTTATATCCTTTATTAATTAACTTGGTATGGTTGCTTACAAAAGCCTAAAAGCTACTTAACACATCTTGCACACTCAAACAAACATTAAAATCCAAACTAAACACTCAACCTTAACGTCTATTACATTTGGGTAAGACTATTCTATTTGACGAACTCAATACTTGAGTTTCAACTTAAACTAAGTCTCTTCACTCTTGAGCCATCCTCCATAGGAACTTCTGGCGGATATCTTTGGCGACGGCGGTGGTGCAGGTACAAATCGATCTAACGTTCTTTAGTGGTTGCTCTTCTACTCGGATTTCATCTTCTAATAGCCACCCGAAAAATTTAAGTAGATTTCAGCAAAGGCAAAGGTAAAGAGTAGAGAATAAGATGAGTCAAGAGTGTTATTTTAATCAATTTAAGTTTTTCCTTTTAGAAAATAATTTTTGGACACTCTCCAACTAGGGCCAAGTCCTCTGATCGGTATGCTCGATACCACCTCTGTAAGGACCGAATTCACCAATTCAAATCCTTTGTGTTTTGCCGCACTAGTCCCATGATCAATCGCTAGTGCACATGACTTAACATCGGTAAGCATCATATCATACCTAGCGATAAGAATAATAAGACTTTATTCATTGAATATAACTAGTGTACGATCTTATGATCACTTACAATATTCACCTCACGAAGCAATAGTAAGTCAAATGCAATGAAAAGTAGTAAGCGTAGATGTCCCATCGGCACACCACGAGCGGCCGACAAGGATTGGCCTAGTGACCGCGTCCACTGAAAGTCCTCCAATATTGACGATGATTCCTCCTTTGTTGTTGGTTGTTAAGCAAGGGTGAGTACACCAACACGTACTCAACAAGTTGTGCGCAGAATGCAAGTCTATATAACTATATGCAAGGCTTATTCCAAAGGAATGGCTAAATGGTTCATTGCAACTAAGCGACATTTAAAAACACGTCTGATATATAGATTGAAATAGCGATAAAACAAATAACGATAATAGATAGATTCGATATTTCTCAAGTAAACCAAGTTTCTAGTCCTAAGTCAAGATTCAATTTTCCATGGCAACTCGCCATCCATCCCAAATTTTCAAAAAGAAATCTAAACCCTTGATTGTAATCCCGGCGTTGCTCAATCACAGTGAAACACGGCTATCCGAATAGTTTGTACACTCTGCAGAGGTTATGCACTTTACCCACACGACATGATAATCTCTTTGATGCCAAGCTATTAGCACACTTCCTTTGGTATCTTGGCGAGAGAATCATGACAAAGCCTTTACAATGCTCATCTTAACTCGATTACTACGCTAAGGTTTCAACATGAAGGAACAACTTTGTTCGTGAGGGCCCCCTCTTCGCCATCTGGGTTCAATCAAAGGTGAACCACACCACCAAGATAGTACTAAAGCCAAGACTTTGCAAATTAGTCAGCTAGGTTGCCCCATAACAACATGTGGTTGCATGATTGACTCAGGTCAAAGGCTCGCAAGGTGTCCTTATGGTTTGATCAAAGCAAGACATACACATACCTCTCGCCCATCGGGCCCACCACAACATCCTGCCCTTGCCACTTGCTCAGGCCCAAAATCATAACCACCCGAGTTGATTACCAAGCACCACGTGCCATCAACAATTCAATATCGTTGCGTGGCGTCCATTGCCAACACAACTCAATCTCATCATGTGACCACACATGACACACAAATTCGAACATTGTTCCATATTCCATTAGTCAAGATTATTTATCAAAGATTCAAGTACATGTGATGGCGTGGCATGGCTAAGCATTCTAGTCCGATCTAATCCTCCATGTTGCTTTCATTATTAACCAACTATAGTAAACCAACCTAGGGTGACAAGTGGATCATGGCATACAACTAGCAAGGTAGGGTGTAATTCAAAGATACGATAGCTAATCCCAAACTTATGTTGAAATCATTTATACACATAAAATAACAAGTGATAAGGTAAATCAAAATAGCATGCAATCTAGTTTATGGGTGCAACATGATCAAAGCACAACTTGCCTTCGTTAAGCTCCGATCTGGTCTGAAAATAATTCTTGAGCTGCAAAATCTCCTTAGAAGCCTCGCACAATTCAACGTCTACAGCGAATCGAGAGAAAAGCAAATAAAAACCAAAACCAAAGAGCAAACAAATTCAAAAATTCAAATAAAAGCCACCATTAGAAATATCTCAATTTTACAAATTTTTAGGAATTTGAATCACCTCAATCGGAGTTCGTATGCAAAAGTTATCGCAATTTGAAGTTTTAAAATCTTGAAAGATCCTAAATTCATAAATCCCGAATTAATTGAATTACTTTTATTAAGAAAAATCCGAATTTTCCGCCCGAACCGTCACGGATGCGGCGTGGCAAAATCTAGACCCTACGATCTGGATCAACGGCGAGGCTTACCGTGCGGTTCCTTTGTGCACAATGTCGGCGTGGGCGATCTCGGCCGTGTGATGACAATCCGGCGATCCACGTGCCCATGACGGCAAAAGTGGCGGCGGCGCAAGGTCACCGGAGCTGGAGGCGATGGCGAATCGACAACGTCTCGGCGCTTCGGTGAGGATGAGTTAGCGAATCCGGGCGGTAGCGACTCGAGAACTTCGAATCCGTGTTCGACTCGGCGGAAGAGATACTCGGTGACGTCGTAAACTCGGCGCAAGTCTTCGGGAACTCCGGCGAGAACTCGCGTGGACTCTAGAGCTTCTCCGGCGATGGTGCAGCGGCAAAGCAGCGGCGACACTGGGATGAGTCTCGGGAGGGTCTCAAGGTCCTTATATACGGCGGCAATAGCGTGAGCGAGAAAGTTCCATGGCGTGGCGTGTTTGTATCGGAAACGCGGCGGCGCATTCCAACTCGAACACGATGGCTATTGACCGTCGATTTCCATCCAGCAGACATGCTAACCCTATCGATCCGCCTGATAAATGGGCGCGCACATTCTTTGTTCACGGCAATTTTCGGACTTTCCATTTAAAAATAATCCGCGAAAATAAATCTATTTACTTAGGGTAGTAAAAATACTCTAAAAATTCCAATAAAAATCTCAAAAATACTTTGAGACATTCTGGTCTTAAATAAAATATTTTCACAAAAACTTTATTTTGGATTGATATATTTATAGTTAATCTTTAATAGAAAGTAATATTTCTTAGTTCAAAATAATTCAAATAAATCCCAGAAAATTCAAATAAATTCAGAAAATTCACAAAATTCATATTTAGCAATACAATAATATTTATTAATTGAAAAGCTGAAATTTTGGGATGTTACAGTGGGACGCCCCTCAACCTCTCGATCTCCGCCCTCAAGGTAGGATCGGTTTAGTAGCAAGTATGAAAAAGTCCCTTGGGCGCTATGGCCTCGAGGTGGCGAGAGGGCTCGAGTAGCCCACATACAAGACCTAGCTGCGGGTTCCTAAGGCCAAATCCACCAAGTGGATCTGTGCTCGCGCCAGCGCAAAATCGAGTGAGGGGCGAGGACAAGGCGAGCCCCTAGTGGGCCTCTAGTTGAGTTGGCGGACGACTCAATCGCCTTAACTCGTGTCCGAGACCATACTTCACGCTCTCCATGAGCCCTCGAGGGTAGCAGCCGGTGTGCTCGGGTCGTGGACGGCTCGGGGTCCGATCTGGGATCGAGTAAAGAAAGGTTTTTTATGGGTCACCCCCAGCGGGTCGGACACCCGGTGTAGGGATCGTCCGCTCGGAGATCGCGTGATCTCCAGGGCCCTCTCGGATAACCCGTTGGTAGCTCCACAAGCACGGTGTTTAAACCTCGCTTAGTAAACACTGCGCTTACCCCTCCAGTCCCACACTGTGAGCAGGCGTACCGTGGGAGACGAGCGGCCACTCCTCCCGTAGATAGCCTCGCCAGACAAGGACTCGGGACGAACGCCCTTCACCTAGCTCCAGCGTAAAACCAGCCCTGCAAACGCGTCTAGCTACGATGTAAAACTAGCACTCGGACACTTAAACCTCGCCCAAGGCGTTTGGTCGTCCGCACCGACTAACTCGCCTAGCTCCGGCATAAAACCAGCCCTGCAAACACGTCCAGCTACAACGTAAAACTAGCACTCGGACGCTTAAACCTCGCCCAAGGCATTTGGTTGTCCGCACCGACTAACTCGCCTAGCTCCGGCGTTAAACCAGCTTCACTAACACGTCCAGCTACGACGTAAAACAAGCACTTGGGAACCGGAACCTCGCTGAGGCATTCGGGCATCCCTGCCGACCGAGCCGCATCCGGCTACGATGTAAAGCGAGCACTCGGAGGCGGAACCTCGTTGAGGCATTGAAGGCGTCGACCAACCAAGGCGTGTTCAGCTAAGGCGTAAAACCAACGTTAGACCAAAGTAACCCCGACCGGCTCTCCCAGGCCGCTCGGGGCTCAAAACTACACCCACCGGTGCGCTCGCGCCCACCGATGTGGCCGGCCGACCAAGTCGGTCGGGCTCGGCGATCAAGGCAAATGTCTAGCTCTGACGTAAAGCGAGCATTTGAAACCGGAACCTCGTTGAGGCATTCGGGTATCCTGCGGCCGCACACGCATCCACTCTGACGAAACACGCATTTCGACCAAAGTAACCCCCAACCGGCTCTCGACACAGCAGGGCTACACCACCGGGTCTTTCGCCTTGCCGGTCGAGACCGGCCGACCAAGTCGGTCGGGGCTCGGCGATCAAAACCACCCGGAAGAACAGTCACCACATTGCGCAGTGCCACGGCAAGGATCCAAGGGATGGCATGGGCAAAAACTCACCTCGGTCAAAAGCTAGCGATATTTATATGGAGCGCGAGTTACGTACAATTACTACTTGCATCATATACAAACTAGCTCGAAAACATCAAAGATGACGCAACACCCAAAAGCGCCGTGCCAACCGCCCTCGTGGCGTGTCCCTAGCCTTGACAAGCCGGGCGGCATCAAGCGGCCTTGTCGGCAGGCTGCGGCATCGTGAGCGGCGGCGTCAAGCTCGACCCACTCGGCCTGGGCAACCTCAAAGTCGCCCCAAAGCTCCGCGAGGAAAGCCTCCTCGTCCGTGGGCGCCGGCGGGTCATCATCTCCGAAGCGGAACACCAAGGTTCCGCTCTTGGAAAAGCCATGAAAGATGCCGACCGTCGCAGAAGCGATCGAATTCGAAAGGCGAATGACTCCTCCAACCCCGGCGACCGTACCACTCCTATATATGCTCAAGGCGCGGAAGCCAAGCGGTTGCCAATGAAGGAGGGTGTTGGAAGCCGAAGCATCGCCATACGTACGAAGAGATCGCGTCGCTGAAGGTGATGGGCCCATCCAGGAACGCACACGTTTCAGGACGGCCCCGGGGGCTACTGACGAATACTTATACCGGGGGTATCCCACAACAAGGTATACATCTATCTCAAGATCGTATTTCTCTCAGTCATCTAGGCACGGAGTCCGGACTGGCGGCGATACAGAGCGCCGGGGAGGATATTACCAAAGTCTTCGTCCCCCACAGATATGGTTATCACCGGATATTGGATGGGACACCCAGTGGGCCATTCTGGGCCACATTCTGGTCAGAGGCCTCATCAGGTCGCGAAGAATCCCCGGCTTTGGTAAGACCCACCGAGGAAACTCCGACTTGGCCTTGGCGCCCGGCCGGCCGACCTAGACCCGGTCGATGCTCCATGAGCTCAACTGGACCCGGCCCGACCCCCCATGAGCTCAGACTGGACCGGGTCCGAGCGCCCATGGTCTCAGACTGGCCTCGGTAAGGGGCCCTAACGAGCCCGACTCTGCGACCTCCACCACGTCGGCAGTCAATGACAAGCCGGTCACCCGTCCCGCGGACACGACGGCCGTGCTGGGATGGGTGGCTCCTTCCCGAGGTGGCCAGGAAGCCGCCAGCGTCAAGCACCTGTCCCTTCACGCCGTCACCGTCTGATAGGCGCACAGAGAGCAAGTGCGCGCCTTCCCAATGGAGCGCCGACCGTTGTGTCTACTAACCTAGCATGGGATAAACAGGAATCTGTTAGGCACCAAGTCCAAAGACCGGGACACCCGGGCATAGCGTACCCCTACCTCTTTTCTCCGAATTCCCGTGTAACCTGCCCCCTCTGCCTATATAAAGGGAGGCAGGGCCCTCAGGGAAGGGCATCCGCTCATTCGCACTCTCATTCAACCCAACTTAAGCCTTCCGGCTCGACTTGACATCCGACCTAAGCGAGCACTCCCGAACTCCTCCGTTCGAACGAACGCTAAGGGCCTGTCCTTAGCCCTCGCTTGTAACCCCTTGTAGTCCTCTGCACCCAGAGTAATACAAACCACCACCACGAACTGGACGTAGGGACATTCAGCCCGAACCAATATACATCTTGGGCTCCCCGAGTCAACCATCAGGGAGAGGGAACGCGTGGCCCCTTGACTTACAAATTTACTTGCCGGTTATACAAAATACCGACAGTTGGCGCGCCAGGCAGGGGCCTCCGCACGTCATCGTCTTCGTCTCCGGACTCCTAGTCACCTCCTTGATGGCTTTCTCCACCCGCGATGGCGCATTTGCTCCAGGGAGCTGGATTCGCTTCGGCTCCCTCAACTTCGTCGCCACCCTGGCGGGGGAGCTCTCGCTCGACCCCGCCACCTCTCGGGCCCAGACCTCCGCTAGGAGCCTGGACTCCATCACCGGCGCCTTCGGCGAATTTCGGCTCGAGGCCCCTGCACGGACCTCGTCACCAGTGAACTTGCTTGGCCACGAGACGTCGCGGAGGGATGTTGAGAAAGCTCGACACCCAAATGCCGGGCTGTCGTGACGATCACCAACGCGATGGCCCCCGATGCGCGGACCAAGGCGAGAGAACACCTCTCCATACCGGCGTGGCGAAGACTGCCCTGAGGCGGAATACTCGGTATGCCCATGGCTGGACCGAGCATACCCTTGATCCCACGAGGTCGTCTAGGAACCGCTCCGAACGTCCTCGCGGCACCGATCATGCTTCCTGCGGCCTTCCCAAGTAGGGCTCCAGGAGTCGTCGCGACGGGAGCGAATAGGGGAATGATGCTAATTGTCCCGGGAAACACTCCGGGCTTCTTTACCGTCAGGGGACCCTGAAAGCTTCATGTCAGTGGCGAGTTTTTTCAGATTCTCAGCCACGACCGCACCCATGGCCTCCAGGTCCGCCTGACCGGGAAAATTCCGAAGGTTGCGCACAACCGTCGCCATGGCCCGCAACCGCTCATCGTTCCAGGGAACACAAGGGGATGATCTTGGCCGGCGGTCACGTGCGTGCTCCGGAGAGCGGCGCTCGTGAGAATCTCCGCGAGCCGAGTCCTCAGCCCTGGCGCCCGTCTTTTCACGGGCTTGGCGACAGAAGCTCACCAGGGTTCTGTTCAAGGACACCTCCAGATGGCACTTGGCCGCCTCGTACCGATGACGACGAGCGGCCCCTGAGGATTCGGCCTCAGTATCTTCTTCCCTTCCTGCCATATTAACGTCGTGGGAGCACTGGGACCGCGAAGGTGACATCATGGTGTCTCCACGCGACGTGGTCTCATGATCGGGCTCAGAACAGTCAAGGACGTCTAGACCATCATAGAGATCGTCATATTCTTCCTCATCAGCGAGGGAATCACGCCGCGAGCGGAGGAAATGCTCTCGCGCTATCGCTGCCGGGGAAAAAAATCTCGGACTCGGTGTGGCCTTCCGGGTCAGCCACACCAGCTACGTCTTCGTCGATGTAGTACATGTCATCATCCTCAACGTCGTCGAAGACGCACAGGTCTTGACCATCCTGAGAATTCGACATCTTCAGGGATTCCCCACGAAAGGACTCAGTCGATCCCCACGGACGGCGTCAGTTGTCGACGTTTTGGGAACGGATCTCCTGCCGAGCTTACTTATTCAATGAGGGATCAACCAGGGCCCCTTTCCCGTGAAGGTGTTAGCATCCAAAGACCTGCCGAGCTAGGATGGTGGATGGTCGGAGGTTCAAAAGGGGACAATAGACAGGAGATTTTATCCTGGTTCGGGCCTCTCGTGAAGGAGATAACAACCCTACGTCCAGTGGCTTTACTACTGCCGAAAAAGGTTTACAGGGTGCTCGCGTGGGTGTGTTGCGCTTTTCTCTCTTTTCTCTTCTTCTTACAGACGCGATTGGATGATTCTTACAGCTTCCGGACAAAAGAACCGCGCCCAAATGCTCCTTACAACGGGGTATTTATAGACGATTACAATCTTACATCATTTATGACCGAATGACATGCCACTGAGGTGCATGCTCGGAGACGGGCTTGGTTGTGGTCGGGGTAGACCCATCAGTCGGTCTGTCCGAGGATCTTCCTTGGGGACATTGTCCAAGGGCAAGTATGGTCGGCCGAAGATTGGCTGCCGGGGTACGATGGTCTTTATGGAAACTATCCAATCCCCGACAAAAAGTATCCCAAAGTTTTTTAGCGTTCTATTCCAACAGTAACTGGCAGTACAAAGGCGACACAGCGTGTAGAGGAGGGTGGCTACCGGCATGGCGGAGGTAACATGGAGGGAGGAGGATGTTAGTGATGATATCCACTAGATCCTATAACACTCACCTGCCTTGTCATCTGTATCACAAAGGGATATAATGATGACTCTGCTTACGTCATCTTGTGGCTCAACTTCACCGTCGCGCATCATAGTTAACCTCAAGCTCTGGCTTCACCCCTTGGTCACCAGGGAGAGGTGGCGGTGGTTATGGTGAATTGCAAGGGTGGGACGGTGACCGCAAGTGAGCATGCTGGTATTTTTTCTCTTCTTTGTATTTTTTCAATAAAACTTGCTAAAACTTTTAGTTTTAGTTGAAATTTGCTAAAATTTCTTGAAACTTTTGAGTTGAACTTGCTGAAACTTGTTGCAAACTTATTGGTTGAAATTTGAATTCGGAAACATAAAACCCGTTGAAACTTTGGTTTAAAATCATTTAAAAACCTTTAAAAATGCATAGTGCGAAGAAAGATGAAATCAGTTTGCGATGAGCTAACAGATAATGCGTGGATATCTTCGCTAAGCAGGATCCCAACTGCCACGCAATTCCACGAGTTTTTCTTGTTGTGACAGGCTATTGACAAGTCGACCTCGAATCGACTCGAGGATGACATAATGAAATGGACACCAAATAATCTATACACAGCAAAATCGGCTTATCTCATACGGTTCGAGGCGATTGTCGGACAGCTCTGAGGAGAATATGGAAGGCTAACACAAAAAACAAATGCAGATTCTTTGCATGATTATTCATCCAGGACAGGCTGCTCATGGTGGACAGGTTGGCGGCAAGGTGTTGGTCTCGTTCGACGTTTTGCCCTCTCTGTGGATCAGAACCTAAATCAGCAGTGCATTTATTCCTTCTTTGCCCCTTCGCTGCTCAGATTTGGGCAAAGATTTTCTCTCATCTTCAAGCAAACCCTCGAATTGCACACTCAGGGATTTCGGTCTCGCTTTGGTGACAACTTGTCACGCGGAAAGTGCTTGCTACCTCTTACAAACAAGTGGACGGGATGCTAATATATACTTTATGGAATATATGGAAGAAAATGAATGCAAGGATTTTCAATAATTTGTACCAACCTCCCGGCGAGGTTTTCCCTCGCATTGTTCATGACGTTACCTCCCACAAAATGGCGTTCCAGCTTAGCCAACTCTCAGTCTGACCAACAGGTTGCTCTTGAGGAGGGTCCCCCCCCCCCCCCGAAAGGGCATTTCCATCTCTTTTTCTCTAAATTTCCCTATTTTCCTACCCTAGGAGAAGGTTGAGGGGTTCACTATTCCCTGCGCGTGTCTGTACAACTCTTTTGGTTATTCCGCTTTCTTAGCCCGGGTTGTTTTCGAGTCTGTGATGTTCAGCTCTGTAATGGATTTCCCCCTTTTATCTTTAATGTATGGTAAAGCTTCTGCTGTTTATTTAAAAAAATGCATGAAACACAGTAAAATTTTTCAAATGTTCTTTTGAAACTTTTTAAAACTTATTGCGATAATATTGCATTGGTATTTCATTGTATAGTTGCACTCTTCCTCCGTACCCGTGCGAGTTCCGACGGATCGGCCGAGGCACCGCCACGGCGCCACCCGCCTGGGTTGCCAGCACCATAATAACCATTCCGTCGCCCCCAAGCGAGATCTGTCGCTGGTGCGTCACTCTGTTGTGCGCGTGGGTTCAAGTGATTTGCCGCACCACGAGTCCGCGTGCGGTCGATCATTGCGGAACCGCTGGCCGATCATCAACAAGTGTCTCCTTCGGTCAACTCTTTCAGCGGCGTGATCATCGAACTCGTTCTCTACCGCATAACGAAGAGAAAATGTAATCTTTGCCACTCCAAACATCGCCTCTTCAATTTTTGCCACTCTAAACATCATAATACAATATTTGCCACTCTAAATAATTACCACTCCCACATTTGCTATTTTGTCTAACTAATCTCATTTTCTCCTTTTCTAAATTAATTTGGGCACTGGAAATAACGGTTCTACCCTCGCTTCCCTAATTAATCAAGATGGCATTAGAATTGGAAAGAGATTGCGGGAGGCAGAGGGGCGCGAGCCACACGAGCCCTCTCCAGACACCATTCCGAGGCGAGACACCGCCGGCCCATTCAAAGCACCGCCGGCCCTCCCTAGACGCTGCCTCCTCCCTAGTCCATGTATGGTCCTTTGCTTAGCTACCCTTGCATTGTTTTGTGCGAGTCAAATGGAGTATAAGCAACATATAGTCAGATAGCGGGTGCAGTACTAGTGTACTACCATGCTTCTGCTTGCTTATCCAAGGACTGGTTCTCAACATGGCAGTGGGTTGTTTTTTTGTGGGAGAGGCAAGAAAGAAAGATACCCCCAATATGATCTCATATTGTAGCATTCACTTGTGCAAAAATCGAAGAGGAAGTTACACAAGAAAGACATGCATTTTGATGTTTTTGGCAGATGATTCTAGCATTTTGCTTTGTATCCTACCCTTTTCGTATCTTGGAGTCTGATGATGTCGTTTGCTATGCTCCAGATCACAAATATACGAGTCAAGAAAGGCCTTACTAAAGTCTTCTACAGCATCAACCCATGGAATTTGTTAGAGAAGTGAAGGGATAACTATTCAGTGAATCAGAAGGCTGACATCATGGTTTCAAAATTTTGGTTTCATGTGATCAAACTATATGCCTGGCAAATAGATTATTACATGTAATACTTTGAAAAGTACTAATTTTACAGACGCTATTGGTGTCTCTTGTACCGCCATAGAACATCTCAAATTTGTATGAAGCATCTTTCGTCTGTGCGTCACACCCATGAGATTGCAATAGACTTGTTCTTTTTCTTTTGCCTAGACCTTCAAAATTGTGCCTGAAGTTTTTCTGCTACCATTTGACACAAAAAATCTATTGCTCTATAACAGAACACACACACACAGACAGAGACAGAGAGAGAGAGAGAGAGAGATCTAGTGCTAATTGGCGTCCTGAGAGTGGTAAACTGGTAATTGTCCACTCCTCTAATTAGGGAAGGGAGGGTAGAACCGTCATTTCCAATGCCCAAATTAATTTAGAAAAGGAGAAAATGAGATTAGTTAGGCAAAATGGCAAATGTGGGAGTGGTAATTGTTTAGAGTGGCAAATATTGTATTATGATGTTTAGAGTGGCAAAAATTGAAGAGGCAACGTTTGGAGTGGCAAAGATTGCATTTTCTCCATAAGGAATGGCAAAATGAGCATGCAACGGTAGCCCAGAAGAACAATACGGAGGAGGCAGCGGTGACCGAGTAGAGGATTGGATCATCAGAAGTCTCTCCCACATCTTCCTCTGCCACAGGACCTGGACTGGGAATGCACCGAAGGTCGATGTTGCCTAGGTAGCTGTCCGTGCTGAATAAGCCAAACTGACCAGAGTTTGGTAAAATTGTTGTACGCCACCGAGAATTCCAAGGTATCAGCCCACTCAATGACAACTCATTATGGGATAGGTCCAAGCTTTCTATCTCGTTCATGCCGGCAAAGGTTATTGGAATTGGCCCAACAAAGAAATTGTATGACAGATTGAGGGATTTGATATGGCTCAGATTTCCTAGCTCCCAAGGAATTTCACCGTCCAGCATGTTTGCAGAAAAGTCGAGGCCAGACATCGAACTGAAGAAACTACACCCGTATATGATATAAAGATTGCCTTTGGTAGCAAAGATGAAGCTTCTTAAGTCATAACGGGTGTTGTGTCTGATATAGCTGCAAAGACCGACTGAAAAATTTGGTCATCTTTGTTACCTTCGAAAGAGATATAACCAATACAGGCTGGTAAAGAACCTGAAAGTTTGTTATGTGTGAAGTCGATTATCCTCAAGTCAAGTACCGGAGTTCGCACAAGCTTGGAGTGATCTGCCCTTCAAACTTATTACCGCCCAAGGAAAGTAGCCTAATGCTAGCAAGATATCTAACCCAATTGAGTTTGCCCATGAACTGATTATATCTGATATCCAAAGCCCATAAGATTATGTTAGTCGATAGATGTCCAGAGATACGGTTCACAGAAAGACTGATAGCTTGGATATTCGTTTTGGGCGTGCCATACTGATTCAAATATGATCCGGTAAGCAAGTTACCTCCAAGGTTATGGTAAAGTAATGTTGATTCCTCTGTAAACTACCAATTGGGCTTGCTCAAAGTCATAGACAAGTTATTGTTGGACAAATCAAGCACCTCTTTACAGATCGTGGTCCGGGAACTCTTCAACGGTCATGGATGGAGGTTTAGCACAAAATTGTGTGCGGATTGAGAGTTTTTTATTAGTCTTTTAATGGCTTGTTCAAACTATTTTTTTTCTTCATTTGATTGACGTTTGCTAAGTCTTTGTTTATGAGTCTCTTGATGACAAAATTTTGGCTGTAACTTTGTAATAAACGATTGGTTGTGTGCATCTCGCGGTGCAGAGGCTGGGAGGTTAATATATTCTTCCATCATCTAAACATCAAGCACCTCTAATTGATGTTGTGGGCGTTGAAAATGTGGTTCTGCAATAATGCTCCTGTCAAGGCCACAAGCAAAGGACGCTAGCTCTTTCAATTGGAATGAAGGAGCCTAAACAGCAGGGAAATTAACGCCAACAGCCCAATTAGCGTTTATTGAAAGATCTATCTTCTCGAGATTGGTGAGGTTTCGCAGCCAGAAAAGTGAAAAATTACCACTTAAACTGTTCACGGAAAAGTTCAGGGCACTAAGTGATGAAGAAAGATTTGAAAACAAGCTCATAGGAACACTTCCTTCAAAGAGATTATGCGAGAGATCCAGGTGTTCGATACGAGGAAGTGTAAATAAGGAAGGTGGGGGGCTTCCATGGAATTGATTGGAATTTGGAACTCAGATACAATTCTCGCAGTTTCCTGAGGTTTTCGAAAGCTGCAAAGCATATGTGTGTGTGCACCAATAGAAAGACGTAGACAGCAGCAGCTAGCGAAGGTCCTTCTCGGTTTCTGGTTGTTACAGCATATGACTGTTGCTACAGTAGCCGAGTCATTTTTGTTAGATGACGGAAGATTATATCTTCCGGCTTAGTAGCCGAGTCATGTACTGTCTCTTTTTTTCTCTCTCTCTGATTTTCCTAGGCGGTCGATGTCTTTGTTGAGAAACCTCGCTACAGGTGTAGTCCGGGGTTTCCTGACAGATCGAAAACGACGAACAATGCAATACACAGGGAGACAGAGGATGTACGGGGCAGCGTTTCTTTATTGCTTTCTCTGGATTGAGTACAATGGGGGGGAATCCCTCTTCTATTTATAGTCCTATTCTAGGGTTTCGGCTGATGGGCCAAACGGGCCTTCGTGGGCCGCTTAAGTTTCTTAACACTCCCCCTTGGCCCTCTGCCGCGAGATGCATATGCCTCATCAAAACTCCAGAAAAACCCAGTAGGAAAAATACTTGGAGAAAGAGTACATAGCATACGCTTGTTGTGTTGCACGAATTGCCTCATCAAAAACCTTACGTGAGAAATTTCCGTGAAAACTCACTAAGGAAAAAAGAGTACAATTCACCCAAACTTCAATGTTAATCTTCAAGATCACGTTGGGTACTTAAACTTCAAGTTCAAGATTTATGTAGGAGTATGTGAAATATCTCCCCCTGAAATCTGCACTTCTCTAAGTCTCATCATCCCAATTCCTTTAACGCACCTTTCAAAAGTAGATGCTGGAAGTGACTTAGTGAATAAATCTGCGAGATTTTCACATTACTTAGTATGCAGTACCTTAATCTCGTTCATCTTATGCAATTCATGAGCATAGAAGAACTTGGGGTTGAAATACTTCATGAGGTTACTCTTTACATATCCCATCTGTACTTGAGCAACACAAGCTGCATTGTCTTCATAAATTATAGTGGGAGATTGTTCAATGTTCAAACCACATGACTTCTGGATGTGGTGAACCATTCTTCGAAGCCATGCACATTCACGGGAGGCTTCATACAAGGCAATGATTTCCGAGTGGATTGTCGACGTCGAGACAAGAGTCTGCTTAGACGACTTCCAAGAAACTGCTGTTCCTCCACAAAGGAAAACATATCCCGTTTGGGATTTTTCCAGTATGCGGGTCCGATAGGTACCCAGCATCGGCATAGCCAACCAAATTTAATTCATTCATTCTTCTATAGAATAGACAGAGGTCCTTGCTTCCTTGAAGGTAACGGAAGATGTCCATAACCCCTTTCTAATGCCTTTTGGTGGGTTCTGCGCTGTACCTGGCTAGCAAGTTCACGGCGAACGTAATGTCCGGCCTGGTGCTATATGCAAGGTACATGAGCGCTTTAATTGCACTCAGATATAGGAATTCTGCTCCCAGGACTTCCTCCCCCTCTTCTTTAGGCCTGTATGGATCTTGGTCTGCTTAGAGTGACCTTCCAACCATTGGGGTTTTCGCAGGATATGACTTTTCAAAGCCAAATCTTTCCAACACTTTCTGTGTATAAGCTGATTGATGTACCAAGATTCCTCCTTGGACATGTTCAAGCTGCAAGCCTAAACAGAACTTAGTTTTACCCAAGTCTTTCATTTCAAATTCAGACTTCAAGTATGATCATGCTTCTTCAATTTCTTCATCCGTTCCAATGATATTCAAATCATCTACATAGACGGAGATCATCTGAGAATCCATTCGGGATCATTTGATAAATACGCATGGACAATCTTACATTGCTAGTGTAGCCTTTCTTGCAGAGAAAGTCACTCAGCGATTGTACCACATTCTTCCCATCGCTTTAGCCCATACGGTGATTTTCCAATTTCACCTTTATCTGAGTTTATTTGCTCTATCTTGATTCGGGATAGGGATACCTTCCGGTACTTTCATGTATATCTCCGAATCCAGATTTCCATACTGAATATCTTGTGACAACATCCATCGACTTCATTTTCAACTTCAAGTTGACTGCCATTGAGATCAAATATCTAAAGGTTATTCCTCCCATGACCGGAGAATAGGTTTCTTCATAATCAACTCCAGGACGTTGAGTGAAACCTTGCGCAACAAGCCTTACTTTGTACCTTACAACTTCGTTGTTTTTATTCCTCTTCCGAACAAAACCCATTTGTGACCTACAGGGTTTATATGGGGAGGCGTGCGGCACACTGGCCCAAACACCTCTCTTTTGTTCAAAGAGACTAACTCTGCGGTGATTGCCTTCTTCCATTCTTCCCAATCTAGCTTTTTCTTGCATTCTGCGAGAGATGCAGGCTCGGGATCATGATCGATGATCGAGGCAATCTTCTTTGCAAAGTATGCATCGACATTGGCTGTTGCTCTATTCAGGGATTCTCCTGTTATTACAAAATTTATGGCCATTTCGTCATGGGGTGCTTCATGCACTTCTACTTGCTCTTCACTGCTATTTCCCATCACAGGAGCAAGTTCCTTTAGCTTTTCATCGCCCATGTGTGCGCACACATTGTTTTCGGCGGCTTCCTGCAATGGAAGATTCAAATCTGGAATTGCCTTTCCCATAGGCTTCTTTCCAGTACCAGGTCTCAACTGGCTCCCCCTTCTCTACTCGGGGCATTTTCGTGATTGGTTGTAATAAGTCCTCTTTCCCCTTTTTCCCCAGGCGTCCCCGGTACTTCGGGTTGGAGGAACAGGCCGCTGTTCTCTTCGGGGCCCTAGAACGAGTTGAGGGTACCATGAATTCTCTTTGGTATTGCAACCCTCGTTGGCGCATTACTTCTAGTAATGCGACAATTACTTCCTTCATATCACAAAAATGATAAAGCGGTTTCATATACTTGATGAGTCTCATAGACTTTCATTTTCTTAACTAGTGCAAGGGTCATGTACGGAATTCTCTATGCTTATTTTCCGGCATTCTTATTCAAGGGTTCTAATTCTCCCCCTAATGACGGGAAAATATTCTTCGTCAATAGATACAATCAGCGAATCGGGCTGTATGCAAGTCTCCAGTCATGGGTTCCAAATACCTAATTATGAATGCACTTTCATAACCAACGTATATCCCAGACTTGCGGAGAGGGCCCATTGCAGTTCGTTGTGGAGGCAGTATTGGTACATATACCAAACATCCAAATTTTCTGAGATGGGAAATCTTCGGGATGACCCCTTGCATTAATTGCATAGGTGAATGGATGTTATAGGCCGATGGTCTAAAATTGATGAGTGCTGCTGCGTGCAGGACTGCGTGTCCCCAACAAGTGTTGGGCAAGTTACAACTCTGCAAGAGCGGTCGGGCTATGAATTTAATCCTCTTTATTAGTGCTTGACTAGTCCATTTTGCGTATGGACGTGCGATGAAGTGCTCAAGCGCTATTCTGTTCTTTGTGCAATAATCATCAAATGCCTTGAAAGTAAATTCGTCGGCATTGTCCATTCGAATGGACTTCACATGATGATCAGGAAATGCATTCTTAATTCTGATGATCTACGAGATCAGCTTTGCAAAAGCAAGGTTTCTAGTTGACAGCAAGCATACGTGCGACCATTTCGAGGACGCATTAATGAGCATCATGAAGTACCAAAACAGCCTTGACAAGGGCTGAATCGGGCCATAAATATCCCCTTGGATGCATTCCAGGAATGCAGGGATTTCATTTTGCACTTTCATAACAGAGGGTCAGTTATTAATTTCCTGGTGGCACATGCATGGCACACAAAATCTTCATGATTCAGGAAATTTTGAACATTAATGCCATGACCTTGTGAGTTGTTAACTATATTTCTCATCATTCTAAGACCAGGATGACCTAATCTACAATGCCATAAAGAAAATAATTCAGAGCTTCTAAAGATAGTTTTCAGAGAAGTATACACTTCGGGTGCATGAATTTCCGTGTAGTACAACCCAAATTCATATGAGGGACATTTTTCTAATACCATTTTTCCACATACCGCGTGTTTCACAATACACAAATATTCTTTGCCATTTTCTTCATTTGTTTCTATGTGAAACCCATTGGTGCGGATGTCTTTAAAACTCAAGAGAGTGCGCGTTGATTCAGGGTACAAGAGGGCTTCTTCAATGACCAAAGTAGTACCCATTGGCAATATAATTGTGGCTCTTTGGAGCCTATTATATGTGAATAAACTTCTGCGATCGTAGTAATTCTTCGGCGTTCTTCGTGATTGATGGAAGTATTTCACTCTCTTAAGATGGTATTTGTTGTGCCCTTGTCAACAATACATATCTCCTCCATTTGGGCGCTACGATTTCTAGATAATGAAATATAATTCCAATCCGGCGGTGGCAAATAATTCAAACATTGCTTGCAAAAATAGAATCTTTGGAATAAAGGATAAATTACATATTCATTCATGAGAAAGAAAAAGTATGCTCTTGAAAGCTTACAATTCATTATTCAAAATTCATTAACAACCACAATCTAAAATAGATGTTAATAATGCGATTCATGCTTTGGACTTTCCACGAACCGATTCTTCTCCGCTTTAGTGATCTTCTTGCCACATAGAGATAGATTGGTACAAATTACGTGCAAGGTAGAATTGTACTCGACCACCGCTCGTAGTCCATAAACCTCAAAGAGCCCAATCTTGCGTGCTTGGAGCAAGATGGTGGATTTGAGTTTCTCGGCGCTTCAAGTGCGATTGCATAACTCAGTGCACTCTCCTTAGCCATATATTCATTCTTGAGTGGTGAGAGGTGATGCGAGGAAGTGCAAAGCTTGATCGTTCTGCTCGGCAGTAGGTTACGCGTCCTTCGAGGACCCTAGGCCGATGGCAGTTCGGAACTTCTTGCTCCTAGGCACGATCTTCATATCTGGTGCCCATGTGAGATAGTTCTGACCATTCAGGACCAGTTCTTCAAACTCACGTTTGACAATGCTATTCATTTGTATATTCATAAGATTCTTTCATTAGATTACTTCGTGCAATCTAATAGAGAGTGGTTGCAAGATTCATAAATGCATAAATTAAATTCTCATGAATTCCAGTAAACTAAAGAAAGTAATAAATACAAGATTCAGAAATATTCACAAAGATTCATAGATATAGTTTTGCGCATGTATGTGATCGACTTCGTGTATGCGATCAGATTCTAGCATGCGATCGGCTTCGTGCGATCGGATTCATGCGTGCGATCAGCTTCGTGCGATCGGTTTCATGCGCGTGATCGACTTCGTGCGATCGGTTTCATGCATGCGATCGGGTTCATGCGCATGATCGACTTCGTGCGATCGGTTTCATGCGCGCGATCGACTTCGTGCGGTCGGTTTCATGCATGCGACGGTTTCATGTGCGCATGCGATTGGCTTTGTGCGCGCAACGATTGGCTTCGTGCATGCGATCGGGTTCATGTGCACATGCGATCGGCTTCGTGCATGCAATTATTGCGTATTTATAAATTCCATCATTAGATTACTGCATGTAATCGGATAAAAGAAGTTGCAAAATTCATAAAATACAGAAAATAAATCCCAAGAATTAGAGACTTGTAGCCAAAACTGAGAAGTCTGGGGTTCGATTCCCAAAATTTTCAGTGAATAAACATAAAGTAATGAATGCCAGATTCAGTAAATAGAACATTGATGGGCTACGGTCACATCTTTTTCCCGATCGATTTCCTTTATTGCCCAACACCCGTGTGGCCGAGAAAAAAAAAATTGATCGCGGTCCTTCGCGTGCGATGCGCCTGACCCAGGAATTTTTTTTATTTAATATTTATTTTTAATCGTTTTTTCAAAACTAAGCGCGCCAAAAAATTACAGATCTACCGCCCATCGCCTGATGACGGGCGATCGCCCGTCACCGGCAATCGGAGCCAGCCCTAACGGTCGGAAGCGGCGCCGTTTGGCTAAATGCGCTGGGAGACCGCGTCGGCCGTCACCAGTGATCGCCCATGGTGAAGCGTCGCTCAGAACCAAAGCGACCGTGGTATTTTTATACCCAGCGCGATTGTGCCCATTTGCTTTTTGCCGAGAGCGAGGCGAGGAGAAGAAGAGGAGAGGAAGGAGAGGAAAAAAGAGAGAGGGAAGAAAAAGAGGGAAAAATATTCATCGTTTTTGAAGGTAAGTCCAAAGAATTTATATGTACTTTTTTTGAAATTGTAGTATTTTTTAAAATTTAGAAATATAGAAATGTAGTATTTTAGAAATTTAATGTAGTAGGATGGGGTAGTTCAAATATTAGGCAATGTTTAGAGATTTAATGTAGTATTTAGAAATGTTGAGAATCAATATAGTATTTAGAAATTGAATTTAGTTAGGATTGGTAGTAGAAATATTAGGCAATGTTTAGAGATTTAATATAGTATTTAGAAATATTAGGATTGTAGTATTTAGAAATGTTGAGAATCAATTAATATAGTATTTGGAAATTTAATTTAGTTAGGATTGGATAGTAGAAATATTAGGCAATGTTTCTGATTTAATATTTAGTATTTGCGATATGTAATATTTTAGAGATTTAATATTTAGTATTTGCGAATTTAATAATTTAGATATGTAATATTTGCGGTATGTAATATAGGTAGTCGAATTACTTATTTATAGGTAGTAAATCACTGTTGTAATGCCCATGTAATACAATATAATCTAATCTATTGCTTATTTTATCATCTGAACTTTGATTGTATGTGCCCTTATATATGTATTGTTTGAATTTTAAAAATTCCTCATATATTAAAATCATTTGAAATTTTTATGGTAATATTACTGATTTATCAGGAACCTCCATAAAAAGTTTCAAAATTTTCAGAACCTCGTAAAAGTTTTCATGGTTTCGTGGCGCGAGTGCCTTTTCGATTTTCGCAACAAAATACCGGGCAACGTCCCGCCATCTCGCCCCAGACGTAAGTGGTAGCCCACATTGCGTGAGGCCGCCCTTGATTTTTCCGTATTTTTTGACCATGTCCGGCCTGTCCAGGAGACTCGAAAACCGCTAAGTGGCCACGAATTCCGTGGTTTTCGTGGCGCGAGTGCCTTTCGATTTTCGCAACAAAATTCCGGGGCAACGTCCGCCCATCTTGCCCGTACAAAAGTCGTAGCTCGCGTTGCGTAGGCCGCCCTTGATTTTTCCGTATTTTTTTGACCGTGTCCTACTGTCCCGCGAGGCTCTGAAAACACCTAAGTGGCCACGATTTCTGTGGTTTCGTGGCCGCGAGTGCCTTTTCCGATTCATTACATGACAATAAGTTTTTTTCTAATTCTTCCCGGTTCAATATAACAATCATTGTACAAACAATTTACAACAAAAAAATTCAAAAAAAATTTCTCTGATCTGATCGCCCTGCCAGAGCGGCCAGGTACATTTTTTTATTTTTTACTACTGATTAGGTTCGGAGATTTCCGAATTCGCGAGCCGCCCGATCGCCTGTCTGAGGCGATCGCCCTGGCTAGGGCGAAGGAGGTAGATTTGAAATTTTTTTACCGCGCCGCTTAGTTCTGAAAAAACGATTAAAAATAAATATTAAATAAAAAAAATTCCCTGACCCAGGACTGCATGGCCCGTTGGCCGCATGGCCCATGGCCCGTACGCCAAATCAGTCGGTTGCATTAGGGCTCCCTCCTGCGCCGCCAGAGCCAAAAACAAATCATTTTTCTCTTCTCGCGTAGCTTCGAGCTAGCAACCGATCGGCCTCCCGTGCATATTTGGCGGCAGGCACTGCGGGCGCGTGGCCTGGGACGGCGACTGGCGACTCGGGCGCGCGCGACCGGCGGCTCGATGCGGAGGAGCCGAGGCGCAGCGGCGGCGGGTACGCGGATCGGGCGACTTCGAGCGCACGGTGGCAGCGGCGATGGCCAGCTCGGCTTCGTGCGTGGCGGCGAGGCGGGCCGGGCGACTTCGAGCGCATGGCGGCGACGGGGAAACCAAGGCGGTCGGACGGCGCACTGCGGGAGACGCGATGGCCGGTGGCGCCGGCGACGCCTCCGAGGCGAGACACGGAAACCGGGGCGCGGTGGTGCGGCACGTGCTGCGAGCACGGCGGCGACGTCTGCGAGAGGCGATGATAATGCATGGGTGTTCTGGTCACGATCTACTAATAATTCATGAACCAATTTGCTATTCAATTTATGCCAGATTCAATATCTCGATTCAATCTGCGAGCGAATTCCGTAGACTGTCGCGTAGGACAGAAATCGCGTAGGATTTTTTTTTCCGGCAATCCGAGTGGATGCCGGCGTGAGGACGATTCGATTGCAGAACGGATCGGATGATCAATCGCCGGTAGTAGTCGTTCATTTGTCGTCAATTCCCTTGTGGTAGAGACTCGTGCTGATAACGTGTTGAGAAACCTTGCTACCAGGTGTAGTCCGGGGTTTCCCGACAGATCGAAAACGACGAACAATGCAATACACAGGGAGACAGAGGATGTACGGGGCAGCGTTTCTTTATTGCTTTCTCTGGATTGAGTACAATGGGGGGAATCCCTCTTCTATTTATAGTCCTATTCTAGGGTTTCGGCAGATGGGCCAAACGGGCCTTCATGGGCCGCTTAAGTTTCTTAACAGTCTTGATACAGTACCACACACTGTTAATGCGAGATATTCAAGGACTGTTCTGCAGACGCTACAGTGCCAAACGGAGGGAGTAGATCCGTGCGCTCATAGTTCAAAAATTCCGCCGAAATTTCGATCGGAACGAGATTTTAAATTCAATTGAATAAAAAAATAAATTACTATAGTGATTTCAGTAATTACGAAATCTCGGTAATTTTGACCAGATTTCATATATTTTGAACCGGTTTGCATTGTTTTTGACCAGGTTTGGTATTATTTTTTTTTTGTGGACAATTGTACAATGCTTTTAAGATGAATACCTATGAAAATAACAGCCACCTATCGTAGCTCAGTTGGTTAGTGAACAAGCTTGCTCGACCTTTCAGGCCCTGGACTTTAATACAATGCCTTAAACCAACTCAACCAACTCATTTTCATGCCATGACATTATTTTTTAAATTTTTTCTAGCCTCAGGAAACTATTTTTATAGGGTTGAAAAGGGCCAAAATTTCAGAAATTTCGTTTTCAAATTTACCTTTTGAATTCTATTCGGATTTCAGACAAAATTTCAAAATATCGCTGAAATCTCACCATCACAAACAATCATGCACGGGACAGCTTTGCAGTAGGATAAAATAGTACAGTACAGTGGTAGTTCGTGTAAGCAAGGTTGCGAATACAAGTCGGGTAAAATATAAACATCATAAAAACTCCTGCCGCGTAGGAGGATGTTGATTTGACGGGCTACAGTTTTAGAATTACACGTTGACCGAATGAATGGCAAAATACGAATGCAACAGTGGCCCAAAATGTCGACACGAATGAGGCAGCACCGACCACGTAGAGGACTGGATCACCTGCTTGCTTATCACTGTCTTCTAATGGTGAAGGACCTGGTCCTGGAATGGAATTGCATCCACTCCCCTGTGACGCCATGGATAGGTTGTTGTTTCCCTTATAGCTATCTCTGTCTTCAAATATGCCTATCTGACGAGAGATTGGTATACACCCTGATAAGTTGTTGTATGCCACTGAGAACACCCCCAATGATGATAACTGAGTTAACTGCCACGGTATCTGTCCACTTAGCTTGTTATGGGATAGATCCATGCTTTCTATCTCGCTCATGTTTGCCAAAGTTGCTGGAATTGGGCCTGTAAAGAGATTATAGGACAGATTGAGCGCCTTGATGTGGTTCATATTTCCTAACTCCCAAGGAATTTCTCCGGACAGCTTGTTTGTAGATAAGTCGATACCTGAAAACCAATTGATGAAATCACGCCTGTATGTGTAAAGATTCCATTTAGTAGCAAAGCGGAAGCCTCTTTGTTCGTAACAAGTGGAGTAATAGAAGGATAGATATTTGAAGCCATGCTCACAGATTAAGGTCCAGTAACTCGCATAATATGAATTTACTTCAAATGAGAGATTCCCAATGCATGACGGCAATGACCCTGATAGACTGTTGTTCGATAAATCAATTATCCTCGATGATTGGAGTTGACATATGCTGGGAGAAATTTGCCCTTCAAACTTATTGCTGCCCAAGGAAAGATACCTAATGTTAGCTAGATATCGTATCCATTCAATGTTTCCGGTGAATTGGTTGTGACTGAGGTCCAAAGCTGTGGCAGTGGAGAAAAAGTATGGTAGTATATCGCCTGTCAAGGAATTCCCAGAGACGTTTAGAAAAAGTATTGCAGTGCTACAGTTTGGTAGAGCCCCTGAAAGATTGTTATTTGAAAGATCAAGCATAAAGGTTGTTAAATTGCAAATGCTTGGATGTATTTCACCGGTGAAACTATTGCCAGCAAGAATCAAAGTCCACAAACCTGAAAGGTTCCAGAAAGAAAAATCGAGTTTACCAGACAACTTATTATCATGCAAATCAAAGTCGACAAGCCTGGAAGACCCTGAAAGATTTTGAGGTAGTGGTCCTTCAAATTTGTTGCCATCCAAGTATAATCCTAACATGATGGACAAATGACTCGTCCCACCAAGTATGGGACCACCAAGTTTGTTGTTGGAGACCTTCAAGTATTGCAGATTGGTATAATTAGTGAGCAAGCAAGCTGGCATTTCACCTGAAAAGTTGTTGTTTGATAGGTCTAAAACTTCCATGCTACTAATGTTGCACAACGATGAGGGTATATCTCCGGCAATCATATTGAAGGAAAAATCTAGAAAGGTCAAATTTGGAAACATTGAGCTGATGTTGGCCGGTAGATATCCCGAAACACGGTTCATAGATAGGCTGATAACTAGGACATTCGTTTGGGGGTACCGTACAGAGTCCAATGATCCGGTGAGCGAGTTATTTCCAAGGTTAAGGTAAAGCAATTTTGCTTCCTTTGTAAACAACCAATTGGGTATGCTCCCAGGCAAGTTATTGTTGGACAAATCAAGCACCTCTAATTGATGTTGCGTACGAAGAAAATGAGGTTCTGCAATAATGCTCTTGTCAAGTTCACAACCAGAGAGCAGTAGCTGTTTCAATTGGAATGAAGGTGTCCAACCAGGGAAATTAACACCAACAGACAAATCAGCGTTTCTGGAAAGATCTACCATCTCGAGATTTGTGAGGTTTCTCAGCGAGAAGAATGAAAAATAACCACTTAAACTGTTCATAGAAAAGTTTAGAGCCCTAAGTGATGAAGAAGGTTTTGAAGACGTGCTCATAGGAATACTTCCTTCAATGAGATTTTGTGAGAGATCTAAGTGGTTGTTTGGATCTATAAAATATAAACATGTTTTAGTAAAGTGCGTTTTACTTGGGTTTTTAGGAAAACCAGTTTTAGATTAGTTAGTTAGTTAGCGTGGGTTTTAACTAAACTATGTTTGGATAGTGGTGATCATTAAATGGGTACGTGAGAAACAGTGTTTGGATCAGAAAAGTTGAAACGCGTTTTTCCATCTGCTACTGTGTTACGTTACCCATTTCAGTCGCTCCTCTCTCTCTCTCTTACTTTCCCCATTTCTCCTCACTCGATGCGACGAAAGCTTACTTTCCCATTCTACTTTGGGATAATTCGATATATGCCATTGCTCATTGCTTGCCATTTCGATATATGCCATTACAAAGCGTTAAACTTCTTTGGGTGCCATTCCTCTCTTCAATACTTTGAAATATGCCATTACTTACTTTTCTCTAAGTTTACGTAGTATTTGGTTTGTATTTCAATATGTATTTTTGTTGGAAGGTATTGCCACAGTCTGACCCCACATGCGATCGACCTTTATCTTAAGGCGACCAAGGCATAGCCCCCTCACCTCCGCCATGATCTTGTGCACTTCTAAGATCCACAACAAGCCATGACAACGACCTCAGATGATGCACCACAAAACCAAGATCCACAACAAGCCATTGCTTGAGACTTATGCTGTCAAGGCAATACCCTTCCAACAAAAATCCATCGTCAAGGCGTGTTGTGGCATCATTTCAAAGTATTGGAAGAGAAGAATGGCACCCAGCAGATTTAACGTTTTGTAATGGCATATATCGAAATGGCAGCTTAAGCAATGGCATATATCGAATTATCCCTTCTACTTTCCCCATTTCGCTTTCGTTGTGCTCACACGATCCGAACGGAAGCCAGAAATCCTTGTTCATGCCAATCACTATCCGGGAGCGGGAGAGGAGCCGAGCGGAGCATGAGTTGGGGGCGGGGGCGGCGACGGCGGCGGCGGGAGGCACCGTCCACCGTTTCTTCCTCGCCATCGACATTTCTGTGAACCGCCGCGTCCTGATGTCTTGTGCTGTGAATTTTTTATGGATAGATCCGACGGTGCGGTTCCTGAGGGAGCGGATGGTTGATCCAGGCGGCAACCTGCTGCTCTGCCGGGGGCTACGCTAGCCGGGAGGGGGTATGCTGCTCTTTTCTTCCCCCTTGTCTCTCTCTTTTACTTCGAAAGAATCGTGTGCTTAATGGTTGGGCACTGATAGCGGTTTATGTTGGCAATTCGCATTGCCGCTATTGTTGGAGCTAGTCCACAAGTAGTAGCCAGTGCGAAGCAGGACGTGCTATGAATGGTGATCTGAAATTGGTAAAAGATAGCATTTTAGTTGTTTGGAAACAAGCTTAGCACAGGATTAGCTATGGTGGCATTTGATTGCTCAAGATTTGGCCATGATGGTAGAGAGGTGAGAAGATAATCGCCTTACCCGATTCTATGCGTCAGAGAGAATTGCTAGTCTGATTTTCTGTGGTGCAATGGAGCCAAGAAACTCACCGGAGAGTGGGAGGGACAACTAAAATTGTGAATTTTCTTCATCAGTTCAATGTAGAGAGTACCTATATTGTTCAGATTCAACTGTGTTATGTAATGTATGCTTTTAACTTATACTAGCAAACATTAGCCAAATCCTTGGATGGTCCTGAGAGTGGCCTCCTTTTTCTCAATAGTATCTTAATAGCTAAACCGGTGCAATTGTCACACATATTACATTTTCTCTTCAATGTTTTCTTTGATTGGCCTTACATCCTTGATATTGGTTCTATTTCAAGTAAAATACTACAGAGAAGAGTGCCCTAACTTTCCAATTGTTTATGTCCAGGTAAAAATTTGCTGTAACCACATGCAGTTTCAACATGAGATAAATCGAGCCCTAATTCATGAATTAATACATGCTTATGATGACTGCGTTGGCAAGACCAGAAGAACTGCATTCACCATGCTTGCTCTGCGGTTACAAAGTACTGATCATGTAAACTGGAGTAATTGGTATGTTATCATGATACAAAAACTCATGCTAAGTAATGACGCAGGGCCGTCGCTGCCAAGATCCTCACGGTCTTCCGCGCGTTCGGCAACTACAAGCTGCCCAACCATTGCAGTACTGAAGCTTTTTCCCACTAGGTAATGATTTGTTTTCTCAATCATTTGTGCTTGCTCTCCCTTGTGGTTGCATATCCTGGTAGGAATGTGTCATCTAGCTACTCATAGAAATAGATCGGATATAGAAATCAAACCTACAGAACTAAAAGGGCAAACTAGAATTATACGAAAAAAACAGTTTGGATAATAATCCATTTTTAACTGATAACAAAAGTTGAAGATGCTAAGACAGTGACTAATCATCCTGTGATGGATGTGCACTACGCTGTTGATGATTAGTCCACAGCTGCCGAGCAATGCTTGCACGGACACGCTCACCAGCAGCCCGTTCATCTTCTCGTATATTTGATTGACTCCTAACTAGTTGATCACCATGGTCTTCATTCTCTTGCATGCCCAAATTCTCATAAAACCCAAACAATTCATCATTCTGTGTAGCCTTAGTATGAAGTTATGGATTATCACGACAAGCCATAACAATTTTACTTGAGTTTCATATGGATAAGGAATTCCTCCTTTAACTTTTAGAATTGGAAAAGCGAGCTTTGAGAACACCAAAAGTGCGTTCGACCACATTCCTTAGTTGTGCATGTCGATGATTGAATAAATCCTTTTCCCCTTTGTAGCACCGATTACTTCCACGGAAAGAACCAATATGATAGCGATCACCACGATAGGGCGCAACAAATTTTGGTGTATTTGCATAGCCCGAGTCAACTAGATAAAATTTACCTGCAAAAAAAGTCCTCTGTTAATCAGTAACTACTAGTATAAAAAAATGGACACTATGTCAGTTCACAAATCTTTTCATTTACCTTCAGGTACAACAAAACCTCCGCTACTAACAGCCCATCTAAGCACAGCTTGATCTGATGCTGAACCTTCCCATCCAGCAACCACATATGTAAATGTCATGTCAAATGACACCACTGCCATAACATTTTGAGATGGAAAACCATGTCTATTTTTGTAGGGAGTTTGCTCTTCAAACTTGATTTTTGCCTCAATGTGTGTGCCATCAATAGCTCCAAGACAATTCTTGAAAGAACGGTTCATTAATACATATAGTATGATAGATAGGAAGTGTAGCGCACTCAATTTAGAAATTTACCTTGAAATATGGGTAGTACTTTGAATCAGCTCTAATTTTCAATGGCACTTCTTTAGGTGGGTCTGTTATGTAAACATCACGCAATCCATTGATAGCATCTAAGACATTGTTAAAGTGTCGACTAATTGTTTCTCTGAATGTTGATATCATCTTGGATGACACGATTCCTAACACTGTGACCGATAGTATGCAAGAACATCACTAGTTGTTCATCCACTGTCATTCTCAGTGTATCGTGAAGCAAATTTCTCTCACATAGTTCATCCCTTAGCAAGTAGAAGGTGTGTTTATCAACACGGAGTTGATCAAAAAATCTAACAGGGTGCCCATCAAGTAGTTGTCGCGTCCGTTCAGCACCACTTAAATCCGATGTGTTACGGCTACTTTTGAAAAGTCTAGTGAAGAACACATCGCGAAATAAAGACACAGCAGCAATATTGTTAATAACCATATGTTCTAAGTCAGAAATATCATCATCTAACACTTTTGATGAGTTCATGGCACCCTGCATAATATACAACAATTATTGCGCAGAGAAAAATTTATTTCACATGATCATAGTGAACTGAAATTTAATACTTAATGTTCCAACATAGAATGAAACTAAAATGCATGCATCAAAAAAGCCAAATGTAATCTAAATATCATAAACTAAGTTTCTACATGATAGTTCTAAAGTCCTTGTATCCATATAGTCCACATCTCCTCGTCCATCTCAACAAACACTCCCCTTTGTTCAGCGTTTGTAAATGTGGCTGCAGCCTTTACTTTTTGGTTTGCGTCAACGTCACTCATACTCTTTAGTATTCCCATACACGCTTTCACTGAATATGCTTCTTCCTGTAGGGCAGCTCTTTTCTTCATTTCAGCTATTTGGGAAGTGGCATCAGCAAGACTATCTAATGCATTTACGGCATCATCAGCTGTGCGCTTTTGTCCTCTTGGATTATCTTGCGATTTACTACCACTTGCATTAGTTGACTTTATCTTTTTCTCTGCCACCTTATTTTGTGGACAATTGCTTGGAGAAACCACTTGACTAACATGTTTCTCAATGTCTTCATTTTCCTTTGCTTCATTCTCAGTTACTTCCTCATTAAGATCAATAACTATATGCTTGCTTGATAAATTTGGACCTTTTCCTTTGCTTGATGTAGCACAAAACCCCTGTGCAGTTGAAGTTGCACATATCTCTTGAAGATCTGGCCAACTAGGCCACACTTTATCATGATATTCTTGAACTGTACTGTCTTTCTGCATTGTGTTAATATTTTGGTTAAAATTCTGATTCAGAACTTTGGAATCTAACAAAGAGACACAATATAAAATTTCTTAGATATAACGTACCAAAATTAGCTCCTCCCATTTGTCATTGGAAGCTTTTATCATTTTGTCATCATCATCCCAACCAAATCCAGTGTACTTAAGAAGTTTGTTCATGGTAGCATAGCAGGTCCTGAAGTATTTATGTCGATTCTTCAATTGTTGTAGTTCAAGTTTGTCGACTCTTGCATCATTGAAAGAAGCTAAAATTTGACGCCATGCTGCCTTTGTGTAGGTGGTCCCTTCTTTTCCACCATTGAGGGCTTGATCCTTCAGGATGTTGAGGAGGGTTTTGTCCTCGCTAGATTTCCAGGTATGCCTCTTTATACTAACTTTATCTGTATATTCTTGCTTAATTTTTTTGTCCACATGGCCCTCCATATGTTTCTAAAAGGAACCGATATAACAAGGTGGTCAGGGCTAGGCTAATTATGCATATAGTTCAAGCTTTGAGTTCCTTACTACATTTGCACTTTTGGACTGTTCTTAGTACATTGGTCTATTCAGGGAAAAAGAATTCAGCATGTAAAATCACCACTGACATATTATATAGTCTCTAGGACCTACCAATGGAACAAAAAATACTGGTATTTGAGTAAACATGTTCTTTTGAGCGCATAAATCAGCAATGTAAATACACAACGATCATAACTCATTCACACTTTTGGACTGTTCTTAGTACATTGGTCTATTCAGGGACCAATTAATCCATTTAGACGCTAGTTGTGGTCGCAAGAGCACACATGTATACATACAACAAGAATTTGCTAGTTCAGGATCAGGGCTAGGCTAATTATGCATACGGTTTACATGTAGTATCAACCAAATTAATTAGTAATTACTGCAACATTTGGTCGCCTGTACCTACTATATCCCTAACATGTGAATACATCTTTGATCTCTATGCAGGCAACATGTTTTATCTATCAAAGATAATCCCATGGATTGCCATTTACTTGTTGAATTGAAGGCATAAGAAGACGATGTTACCTCAGATCAATGGAGTTGATTAGCGTTGAACTAAACAGAGACTTGACCACCGAGGCGGCGGCGGCAGCAACGGCGGCGGCCAACGATCTTCTCCGATCTCAATTGAGTAATTAGAAGATAGTTGTGGTTCTTGAGTAATTAGAAGATAGTTGTGGTTCTTATATATTGCATATGCGGCAAGACCTGTAATCGTGAAAGCGTGAAGGAAAAATAGTTCCCGCGTTCCTAGTGGAACACGTCTCCACCACGCGTCGGATCGTGGTTATTGAAAACTAGTTCGCTTAAAACGCATCGGGTAGATTTTTCCTAATACGTGTTTTTTGTGGATTGTGAAAATCGAGTTTATCTTGTACGGGAGTTTGTTTGAGGATCCAAACACGTTTTGTGGGGTAGTTAAGATAAAACATGTTTTATGGAAACTAGTTCTTATAAACCTGGAGATCCAATTGATGTTGCGTACGAAGAAAATGAGGTTTTGCAATAATGCTCTTGTCAAGTTCACAACCGAGAGCGAGAGTCGTTTCAATTGGAATGAAGGTGTCCAACGGAGAAATTAACACCGATGAGACAACTTAGCGTTTCTTGAAAGATCTACCATCTCGAGATTGGTGATGTTTCTCGTGAGAAGAATGAAAAATTATCACTTAAACCGTTCATGGAAAAGTTTAGTGCCTTAAGTGATGAAGGATTTGAAGACGAGCTCATAGGAATACTTCCTTCAATGAGATTTTGTGAGAGATCCAAGTGTTCAATATGAGGAAGTGTAAATAAGGATGCTGGGAGGCTTCCATTGAATTGATTGGAACTCTGTAGGATCGAAAAATACTAATGTAGCAATCAGAGGGGGGGTGAATGATTGCGCGGAAGCTAAAATCAAATTTTCAAACTTTTCAAACACCCCAATTGAAACTCAAATTGCTTGGAAATCAGTTTATGCAGTTGGGAAACAAATAGACTAGTCTGGGTGACCAGTAGATCACTTGGGCGACCAGTTTGGGCACTTGGGTGACCAGTAGAGCACTTGGGCGACCAGTTCGGCACTTGGGCGAGTAGTTTGGGCACTTGGGCGACCAGTAGATCACCTGGGCGAGCAGTAGGACACCTGGGCGACCAGTTTGGGCACTTGGGCGAGCAGGCGAGCAGGTTGGGCGACCACGCGTACTGTTGAGCGACCACGCACATTGTTGAGCGACCACGCGCGCAGTCTGGGCGAGTAGACCGATACATGTCTACTAAAATAGTAATTACGGAAGATCCAGCAGTTGGATTGATGTAAAATTTTAACTGTAGAAACTAGACTCAATTCCACAACTAACACAAAAAGAATCAGGTCAATCAGATGTACGGATCTAAAGTTATGTCCTTCACAAGATGACTGAATCTGGGCGACCACGCGAGCAGTCGGGCGAGCAGGACATCAATCTGGGCGACCACAAATTACAGAAGATCTAACCGTTGGATTGATTTGAAAAGTTAACTGTACAAACTATACTCAATTTTGAAGTGAACAAAAAAAGAGTCAGGTCGATCGGATCTACGGATCTAAAGTTATGACCTTCGCAAGATGACTGAAACAATTAGCGATCTAACAGCTGGGCGACCAGACTAGCAATCTGGACGACCACAAATTACCAAAGATCTAACCGTTGGATTGATTCTAAATTTTAATTGTAGAAACTAGATTCAATTACAAATCAAACCCAATAAGAATCAATCCGATCGGATCTAGGGATCAAAAGATATTACTTTCGCAAGATGATATCTTTGCAAAGAACCGAACTCCGTGATGAACTTCGTGACTGCTGCGATGA
Source organism: Guadua angustifolia (assembly GCA_036346375.1). Lineage (NCBI taxonomy): Eukaryota > Viridiplantae > Streptophyta > Magnoliopsida > Poales > Poaceae > Guadua > Guadua angustifolia. The sequence continues at coordinate 46,564,193 of CM070506.1, read as the reverse complement.
ACAAAACTTCAAGCGATCGATCAACTATGCCGGAGCCAAGAACTTTTGAGAAAGATCTTTATTTTTGATCTGGTTATAGTACTCAAACAAAAGAGTACAACCCTAAAATCTTGCTCAACCAAATAAACAGGGGACACCCCTATTTATACAGAGCAAACATAACGAGATTGAATACAACTCCACTCCCAACATGGAAAGAGTCTGTATACATCTCAACTTGGCCCAACGTGGCCAAAAACAACTCTTGCACGTATGTACAGCCCACCTGCTGTAATTACGTGACTAACCAGCCTCCATGTGCATGTTCTCTAGCCCGAATGACCCGCATGACATCCTCGACCACCAAGACCTCGATTCCTCCCTGAACCTAGTCCCGAACCTCAGTTCCTCCATGAACCTAGTTCCGGTCCCGTCATCGACCACGTTCGCCCTCGAGCAACACCTGCACATGAATAAACAAAAAACAATTCCGAGCACAAGTCCACGACTTGACTCAAGGTTAATCTATGCAACCACTCACATGAGTGCATTGCATCAAGCAAAACCATTATGCTATCACCAGCATAAAAATTATCTCAACATAGCACATGCACAAGCACCACATATGCCATAACCAAAACCACTTTGCAATGTCAATTTCACCATTCAGCCAATTTTTCATCACATGATTTCACAATCTCCCCCTTGATGAAAACATTGGCAACACCATTTGGAAACGAACATTGGCATTCATCTCACAATGGCAACACCATTTTTAAAAGAAGTAAAGTGAACAAAAGACAGAAAGAGAAATCTTCCCCTACAAAGAAGAACAAAAATCTCCCCCTATCAAAAAAGAAATCTCCCCCTATCAAAAAGAAAGACTCCCCTTAACAGAAAGAAGAAATGTGTGTGTGAATGTGCAATGTGTGACCAAAAATCTCTCCCTTTGACTCCAAACATTCTCCCCTTTTGACAATGAGTTCATCAAGAATGCAAAAAGAAAGCAAAAGAGAAAACTTCTCCCCTTTTATGTTTGTTGTTTTCCTTTTTTTTAATGTACTGAGCATTATGAATCATGCACAAATGTAACAACTTGATCACCAAGTCATGCTATCAACAGTACTTGCACCCTCAAATCTACACATAAACAATGTGGAGTAAGCATAACTAGAAATCAAGTACTATTAACGATTTTTACATGGCATGATCTCCTTTCTCAACAATCTTAAAACCGAAAACATTGAATTTTTGTGCACTTTATTTGTGCTTTGAAAAGCTGATTCATTACTTTGATTGCAACAATAACAATTGCAAGGAATTACATGCACCATCACCTTACTTTTCAACCATGCCAAGCAATCACAAGCTTAAGGTTTCATGGTTTCGGTCATACACAACCTCTTCCAAGTTCATATCATAGTGCAATGATAAGCGGTCTCAGAAAGAAGAAGTGCGACGATTACATAACCTTGATCTTGCTTTTATCAACAATCACTTTTTGAGCTTTAGCACTTAACTTTCATATTTAGCACTTTTTGAAAGGGATCAAGATAGCCAAGAAAGTTCAACCATGACAAGATTTTAATTCAAGTTGTCATTCCATTTAAAAAGTCATGACATAAACTACACCATATATGTATAAACAGGAAGTTGCAAAGACCTTGTAGCATAAACATGGCATCAAATGACATATGTGTATGAAATACAATGCTCAGTACTTTTTATTGTTTTTCATTTTTTTTTGTTTTTTTTAATTAAAAAACACACAAAATAAAAGTTATGTTACAAAATATTACAATAGCTTCAAAAACTCCCCCTCAAAAATATCCCATTGGATGAACCAACCCAAGTTCTCCCCGAATAAAAGCAAAACGAGAAGAAGACAAAGGTTTTGTGAAGATGTCTGCCAATTGATGTTCAGTATCCACATGTTGAAGCACAATATTTCCCTTTTCTACATGATCTCTAAGAAAGTGAAATCTGATCTCAATGTGTTTTGTTCTAGAATGTTGCACAGGATTCTTAGCAATGCATATTGCACTAGTGTTATCACACAACAGAGGTACACTATCCAAGTTAACCCCATAATCTTTAAGTGTAGCTACTATCCAAAGTATTTTAGAACAACAACTAGCAGCAGACCACATATTGATTCAGCGATTGATTGTGCAATGAAGATTGTTTTCTAGATGACCATGCAATAAGTGAATTACCCAAGAAAAGACATGAGCAGATGTGCTTTTCTATCAATTCTACAACCTCCAAAATCAGCATCGAGAAAGCTCTTAAACTAATGCATGAGGAAGCAGAAAACCATATGCCAAAATCTTGAGTACCATGGAGATACCTGAAGATCCGCTTGACAGCTTGTTGATGTGAAACACGTGGAGAAGCTTGAAAACGAGCACATAAGCACACAGCAAATTGAATGTTCGGCCTTGATGCAGTGAGATATAACAGAGAGCCTATCATGCTTCTATACTCCTTTTGATCAACAATCTCACCATCTTCATCCGGATCAAGTGTGCAAGTGCCTCCCATGGGTGTCATGATCGGTTTGCAGTTTTTCATTCCAAAGCGATGAAGCAAATCTTTTGTGTACTTACTTTGATGAACAAAAGTACCTTCCTTCGTTTGTTTGACTTGTAGTCCCAAAAAGTAAGTCAACTCACCCATCATGCTCATCTCAAATTCCTTTCTCATGGTTTCTGAAAACTTAGACACTAAAACATGAGAGGAACCACCAAAGATAATATCATCAACATAAATCTGGACGAATAGTTGATCATTGCCTTGCTTGAGTAAAAAGAGAGTTTTGTCAACCTTTCCCATTGTAAACCCCTTTTCAAGTAAAAAGGTTTTTAGCCTATCATACCATGCTCTAGGGCTTGTTTTAATCCATACAAGGCTTTGGACAATTTGAACACATGATCAGGAAATTTGGAATTTTCGAAACCAGGAGGTTGCTTAACATATACTTCTTCATTAATATAGCCATTTAGAAAAGCACTTTTCACATCCATTTGATACAATCTAAAACCTTTAGATGCAGCAAATGCTAAAAGAATTCTAATGGCTTCAATTCTAGCAACAGGAGCAAAGGTTTCATCAAAATCTAAACCTTCAACTTGAGTAAATCCTTGAGCAACCAATCTAGCTTTATTCGACAACAACACCATCCTCACTTTGTTTATTTTTGAAAACCCATCTAGTTCCAATTATATTAAAATCAGGAGGAGGAGGAACAAGCTTCCAAACCTTGTTACGCTCAAAATTCTCTAATTCCTCATGCATGGCATTGATCCAAGATTCGTCAGTTAATGCATGAGATATATCTTTTGGGTTCAAAAGAAGCAATAAAAGTAGAATGAGCATGAGAATCAGAAGCAATAAACCTGGATCGGGTGATTCTCTCATTCAAATCTCCAATCATTTGTTCAAGTGGATGTCTTCTTTGAATGTGCAAAGGAGCTGTAGCTTCAGAAACTTCTCCGTCTCCTTCGTTTTCAGCATGTACAGAAGATGTTGTGGCTTGAGGGTGCTCAGCTGTAGGTGATGTAGTGGTAGGTGCCGAAAGAGGTACAGCTGGTTGTGCAATAGGAAATCAACACTTGATCCTCAACATCATCATCATCATCAACAAAAATACTCTCCCCCTAAACATATGCACCTGTTCCTGCATCAATTGGACTAGTGCCTAGACTAGCCTCATCAAAAGTAACTTCACAGGTTTCTACAATTTTGTTAGTCTCCAAAACAAATGCACGATAACCACGTGTATGCGCAGGATATCCAAGAAAGATGCCATCAGTTGATCTAGCTTCAAATTTATCAAGATTTCCAGATTTCAAGACAAAACATTTGCATCCAAAAACTCTGAAATGAGATACACTAGGCCTATGACCAAACCGAAGCTCATAAGAAGTTTTGCCTAGCTTTGATCTCAAGAATACTCTATTAGAAACATAGCATGCGTTGAGATTGCTTCAGCCAAAACTTCCTAGGAGTGTGATGTTCATCAAGCATAGTCCTAGCCATCTCTACCAAGGTTCTTCTTTCTTTCAACTACACCATTTTGTTGAGGCACTCTAGGTGAAGAATAGTGATGATCAATTCCTTTTTCAATACAAAAGTGATCAAAGGAAGAATTCTTGAATTCAATTCCATTATCACTTCTAATAGCTCTAAGTGCTCCTGGGTGATCAACAGATAATCTAGTAACAAGACTTCTAAAGTGACTAAAGGCCTCATCTTTAGATACCATAAAGTAAACCCAAGAATATCTAGAATAATCATCAACAATGACCAGTACATACCATTTGCCTCCAAAGGATTGAACTCGAGAAGGTCCAACCGTGTCAAGATGTAGTAGCTGTCCTGGAGCGTTTGTCATCACCATGGTAAGAGGTAGATGTGAACCTGCAGTCATCTTACCATGTCTACAAGAAGAACATACTAAATCGCTATCACCATTAAGTTTAGGCAAGCCACGAATGAGATCTAAACCACTAACACGAGTTAGATGATCAAAACCAACGTGACCAAGTCTACGATGCCAAAAGAATAAATCTTTAGAAACATTGGCAACTAGACACCTATGCTTAGAAGAAAGTGACACATCAAAATCAGCTTTAAAAACTCTTCCAAAGCGTGAAATCCTGAACACAAGGTCTCCTAAAGCATCTAAAACTTTGCATTCACTTTTCTTAAAACATACTTCAAGATCTTCATCAATCATTTGTGAAACAGACAACAATTTGTATTTTAAATTTTCAACAAGAGCCACATCCTTGAACATAAACTTGTCACTTACCTTTACTGTACCTTTTGCCACAACAGGAGTAGAAGAAGCATCTCCAAAAGTAACACTTTCAGCACGAGATGCACGAGTGAGGGAGGAGAACCAATTTTTATCACCGGACATGTGGCGTAAGCATCCGGAATCAACTAGCCAAATGTTCTCCTTCCTCGCGCGAGAAGCCTACATAAAGGCAGAAGATGTCGAGGTCTCAGTACTGGGGTTAGAAATAAAGCATTTAGGAATCCAGTACTGAGACACACAACGAGTAGGCACAACACGAGTATGTTTGTTCAAAAAATCAGATTTGCCCTTTCCCGTGTTTCTTGCAACAAAAGGTGTCTGCATCACTCTAGGCACAACATGAGGAGTAAAATGTGCCTTCCTGAAATTAGACCTAGCCTTAGTCTTCTCTTTCTTTTGCTGTTTGGCTAGTCTAAAGCAAAAATCTACTAAATGTCCATCTTTACCACAATGATTGCAAGTGTACTTAACATGATGTTTAGCTTTAGGAACAGAAGTAACATTTGCATTCACCATAGTAGAAGATAACACACCAGCAGACTTGAAAACAGTTTTCTTAGGCTCATTGACAATTTGAATTTTCCATTTTCAAGTGTCTTCTAGCAGTTGGAACATGTGATTTATGATGAGCATAAGAATCAAAACCTAAACATTTGTGATGAGTCTTGACATTTGATTGATCCAAAATCATGTTTAGGTTTTTCTTTCTGAAGTGAACCGTTCTAAAGATTTTTCCAAGTAATCAACCTTTCGAGAAAAAGTTAAGCAGTTATTACATGGGCGTCCACTTTTCCTTTCATTTGCGACAAGTTGAGCATGAGAGAACTTCATGAGTGAGCATAGCATCTGTCATTTGAGAAACCCTAGCATTTGCATCATGCAACTTCAATTCGATATAGCACATTTAGAACAATGAATTGTATCATGCAAATCAACAGTTGAACGACTAGCATTTTTAACATGTTTCTCATTTTCTTTCTTTTCAGCATTGACTTGTTCTAACAAGGAAACATGTTCTTTCCTAAGCACAGTAAGCTCACTGTAGATTAAGTCACATGATTTGCAAGCATCATCATCAGGAATTAAAGATTTAAGTCTAGCAATTTTAGCATGCAAAGATTCCACAAGAACATCATGTTTCTTAATTTTCTTGTCGCGTTTGTCAAGTAATTTTCCAAGACGAGCAACAACAATAGCTAAATCATCGTAAGAAGGTTCTACCTCATTGAAGTCACTGTCATGATCATCCTCGGTGTAGCTTTCATCACTTCTAGCCATGAGACACAATCCTATCAAATCATGCTTGCTTGGAACCATTGTATCATCCTCACTGCTCTCTGAATCCACATCACTTAAGTTTACTTGTTCAAGAGCAGAAAGAACCCGATGAACAACCTTTTTGTTGATGAAGCTCTTTTTCTTTCTATCACTTGGTGAAGACTTCTTCTTTTCTTTTCTTCTGTCATTGTCCTTTTCCTCCCTTGATGCTTTACCTGTAAGCTTAGGACAATTTGATCTAATGTGATTGAGGTCACCACACTCATAGCATCTTGGAGGGCCACCACCAACTCTCTTTCTCATTCTCACATTCTGCAAAGCTTTGTTAAATCGAGAAGAGAATAGTGCCAAGTCTTCTTCAGGAAATTCTTCGATCTATTCATCAGTTAGTGAAGACAAAGAGGACAGAGCAAAGCTTGAAGAAGCATTGTTCATGCTAGATTGTGAAGTTAGTGCAATTGATTTATGATCTGTTTTCCTAGCAAGAACATCCAACTCATGAGTTTTAATTTTGAGAATAGTACATCTAAAGTGAGTGAACTCATGACGATGGATTCTCTAATAGATGTAACTTTCATCTCCCAAATAGACATGTCTAATGCACCAAGCAATTGTCTAGCATTTGTAGCCTCATCAAAGAAAACTCCAACAACACGTAAATTGCTAAGAATTTTATTGAACCGTGCAAAGAAATCATCTAGAGACTCACCAGGCTTCATCTCAAATCGCATGTATTCTTTCTTATAAATATCTTGCCTAACCTCTTTGATAGTGTTAGAACCTTCATGATAATCACAAAGAGATTTCCATACCTCATATGCAGACTTGAGATGAATCACACGATCAAAATCACTTCTTCCTAGTCCTTGGATGATCAAATTCCTTGCTTTGATGTTTGCTTCAACATGTGCTCGATTTGTGTCATTGACTTCATCATTCTCAGGAACATTGTATGGCTTGTAGACCTTTTCCCAAATTGCAAAACCCTGAGCTTGAATATACGCCTCCATCTTTGCTTTCCAAAACTGAAAATCAACACCATCGAAAACACAATGTTTTGTCGAATACCTATCCATTGCTACGGTTTCTAATCACCAGTTAAGATTAATTAGAAAAACCTTGCTCTAATACCACTTGTAGGATCGAAAAATACTAATGTAGCAATCAGAGGGGGGGTGAATGATTGCGCGGAAGCTAAAATCAAATTTTCAAACTTTTCAAATACCCCAATTGAAACTCAAATTGCTTGGAAATCAGTTTATGCGGTTGGGAAACAAATAGACCGATCAGGCGACGAGAGATCACTTAGGCGACCAGTTTGGGCACTTGGGCGACCAATAGAGCACTTGGGCGACGATTAAGCACTTGGGCGACGGGTTTAGGCACTAGGCGACAAGAGATCACTGGCAGCAAGAGGACACTTGGCGACCGGTTTGGGCACTGGGCAAAGCGAGAGGACACCGGGCAATTAGTTTGGGCACTTGGGCGAGCGGCGAGCAGGTTGGGGGACCACGCGTACTGTTGGGCGACCACGCACATTGTTGGGCGACCACGCGCGCAGTCTGGGCGAGTAGACCGATATACGTCTACTAAAATAGTAATTACGGAAGATCCAGCAGTTGGATTGACGTGAAATTTTAACTGTAGAAACTAGACTCAATTCCACAACTAACATAAAAATAATCAGGTCAATCGGATGTACGGATCTAAAGTTATGTCCTTCACAAGATGACTGAATCCGGGCGACCACGCGAGCAGTCGGGCGAGCAGGACATCAATCTGGGCGACCACAAATTACAGAAGATCTAACCGTTGGATTGATGTGAAATTTTAACTGTATAAACTAGACTCAATTATTAAGTGAACAAAAAAAGAATCAGGTCGATCGGATCTACGAATCTAAAGTTATGACCTTCGCAAAATGACTGAAACAATTAGCGATCTAACAGCTGGGCAACCAGACTAGCAATCTGGACGACCACAAATTACCAAAGATCTAACCGTTGGATTGATGTGAAATTTTAACTGTAGAAACTAGATTCAATTACAAATCAAACCCAATAAGAATCAATCCGATCGGATCTACAGATCAAAAGATATTACCTTCGCAAGATGATACCTTTGCAAAGAACCGAACTCCGTGATGAACTTCGTGGCTCTTGTGTGATGAACAAAACTTCAAGCGATCGATCAACTATGCGGAGCCAAGAACTTTTGAGAAAGATCTTTATTTTGATCTGGTTACAGTACTCAAACAAAGAGTACAACCCTAAAATCTTGCTCAACCAAATAAGCAGGGACACCCCTATTTATCTGAGCAAACATAACGAGATTGAATACAACTCCACTCCCAACATGGAAAGAGTCGTATACATCTCAACTTGGCCCAACGTGGCCAAAACAACTCTTGCACGTATGTACACCCCCCGCTGTAATTACGTGACTAACCAACCTCCATGTGCATGTTCTCTAGCCGAACGACCGCATGACATCCTCGACCACCAAGACCTCGATTCCTCCACGAACCTAGTCTCGAACCTCGGTTCCTCCATGAACCTAGTTCGGTCCGTCATCGACCACGTTCGCCCTCGAGCAACACCTGCACATGAATAAACAAAAAACAATTCCGAGCACAAGTCCACGACTTGACTCAAGGTTAATCCATGCAACCACTCACATGAGTGCATTGCATCAAGCAAAACCATTATGCTATCACCAGCATAAAAATTATCTCAACATAGCACATGCACAAGCACCACACATGTCATAACCAAAACCACTTTGCAATGCCAATTTCACCATTCAGCCAATTTTTCATCACATGATTTCACAGACTCAGATACAATTCTCGTAGATTCCTGAGGTTTTCGAAAGCTGCAAAGCAATTGGAGTGTGTAATAAGTACAAACTGCACCAACATAAAAACATAAATATTTGTAGCAAAGGTCGTGTTTATACCTAAAGTCGGAAGCGTTCCAACCATGCCATTAAACTCAAGATGTAAAACTTCCAGTGAACCCAATTTCCCAAGAGATGATGGGATAGTAGTACCATTCAAGCAGTTGTTACTGAGGTTGAGATGGCGAAGCTTGTTTAATCCTACCAAGCCTGAGCTTGTTGTTCCATACAAACAGAATAAGCCTCTTTTCAATATCTTCACACTCCCTCCTAATATTCACGTAAAAAAGGTAAAGAGATTTGCATGTGTATAGTGGAAGTACTCACATACCTTCCCAACTTTGAAAAATGGCATCGTTCATAGAGAAATCAAGGAACTGAAGCTCAGGGAACGCTGAAAAGGCTGTCGAATTCAGCTTCATCCGACATCCAGTTTTAGGGGTGAATTCATCACTGAGGAAAGAGAGCCTAGAGAGGTAGAGATGGGATATGTGTTTTGTGCTGTTGTTGCATATGACGCGTTCCCAGGAACAGCAGTTATCACTCTCTAGCCATGAATGAGGCATCCCGACAGTTGTGTTTGTGCCCAGCAATGAACTGCGGATATTCAATAGGGCAGTCCTCTCCTCCTCGAAACAGCCATTGGACATGCAAAATATGGCCAACAACACGCATAGGATCCTAAATAGGGATCCCTGTGAAAAGTAGCAGCTCATCAGAGATCAAGCTTTGCTTTCTTCTATGCACCTTCTAAAACTGCAAGCTACAGGAGCACTTGAGAAGGATAAGAGGTGAGTGCTAGATCTCTGTGGTATTTATATAGTAAGCTGTGGCTGGTTTCAACTTGCAAGCAAATTAACGGTGACGAACAATTGATGGTTGAGGAAAAGACACGACTTCACACAGCTACCATGTTATGGTCCTGCTACCAACCGATACAGATTACAGAGTATGTAGGAGAATTTGGGAAGAACAAGAAGAAGAACAGAGGGAGAAGCTTTCGTAGCAAGAAGAAGAGGACTGGGAAAAGGAAAGGAGTTGTCGGTTTCTCTTGTTCGATCCCTCTCCCGTAGCTGCTGCTCTGCTTTTGTATTCCTCTTTTCGCTCAGCCGAATGGGCCTCACGTCTCACGCCCAAGTCCAGCCCAAAGTGGGTCCACGTCCGTGACATTCCCCTCCCGTTGAAATGCGGCTTGCCCCCAAGCCGATGACACAATGCAGCTGAAACCACCACCGCTGGTTTCTTCTCTGCAGTTTCTGTCGATTCCTCAGACTTGTCATCGTTCGCCGGAGCAGCTGGCGATGGTTTGTCGGTCTTGATGAATGGTTGCTTGCTTGTTCAGCTCCAGCAGCAGCAACTTCTGCTTCACAGTATACAGACTGTTTTTCCTGGCGATTGTCATCTTGCTCGTGTCTAACCTTCAAGAGTTCTTCATCAACCTTACAAGTGGCGAACTGAGTCATCTGAGAATGGTTTTCCAAAATGTCGTCAAGGATCTGGCCCTCAGTTGTTTCAATCGGTTTCTTCTGTGCCTCTTGTTGCATTCCGAAGACCGTTTCTGATTTTGCACTTTGCCTTGCATGCTTTGCATGTACCCCTAACGCCCTGAGTGATTCATTTCCATCAGAATTATTTGCAATGTAATCCACAATGTCTAGTCCATCAAGACATGAAAAGTATCGGTTCACTATCCACTCTAGGATCAAGCCAACTTCATCAATAAACTTTTCAAGATGAGCCTTTCCATCTAGCACATCACTGCAGACATAAATCAGGTGCTCAAGTTGAGAATAATGTTCAGATTTCTCGTGCAAAAATGATTGGAACAGCACCACATTCAGCTCCCAATCAAACCGAAGGTCAGGCCTATCTGTCCCATAGCGATTCATTGCCTCCGTATAGGTTAACCTTGGAAAAGGATTTGGCAGCTTGATATTTCCTACCACTTGGAATATATGTCTCATCAATTCCTCATTCAACTTCAACAAATCATCCATTGATGTGAAGGCGATCTCCATATCAAGTTGTGTAAACTCCGGTTGTCTGTCTGCACGCAGATCTTCATCTCGGAAACACCTTGCTATTTGATAATATTTTTCAAAGCCAGAGACCATCAACCTGTGCTTGAACAGCTGTGGGCTTTGCGGGAGAGCATAGAATGTTCCTGGCTGAACTCTCAATGGTACAAGATAATCCCTAGCACCTTCTGGTGTAGACTTGGAAAGAACTGGAGTCTCAATCTCAACAAAATCATATTCATCCTCCAAGTAACTACGGATGTGCTGAACAACCTTGTGGCGCAACCTCAAGTTTGACTGCAATTGTGGTCGACGCAAGTCCAGCACCCGAAATCTCAATCTAATTTCTTCCGGAAATTTCTCCCTTACAGTATCAGCAGTTGTGACAGTAAAAGACAATGAACGAGTTACCGACTTCAGCACCATTATACGATCTGCAGCAATCTCTATAGCCCCAGTCTTCATCTCTGCACTGATGGCCTTCTCCAGTGCTTTCTCGGCTGCATGGTACACTCCAACACCAAAGAGCGCGCTCCCATGAAGCTTGAGTGCCCAGGTCGGAGGTGGATCCGGCGGATGTGGTGGCACGGGTGGCAGATAACCAGCAAGGAGGAGATGGCGCCCACGGCACCATTGTCGACGGCCAGCATGGTGATAGTCTGGCGGCGGTTGTAGGTGTCCGCAAAGACGTGCGCGAACATGGACGCGCCGAGGAGTGCTGCTCTCGGAACACCGAGCGCAGGGTTGGAGCCCAGCTTGTGCAGCAGGCTCTGCAGACCGCGCGCGGCCACGATGTCACGGACTTCGTCGCAACGCTTGTTGTCGGTGTAGGTCTCCGTCTTGCGGGAGGCGAGGGAGCGGCCACAGGGTTGTGGTTCAGCCACTGCCTCGAGTCTCTGGTTGACATTGCAGCATTGAAGCTGCTGGTGCCCACGCCGATGAGGATGCTGCGCCTCAGAGACCTTTCATCGAACACCTCATGTGCACAAAACCGCTGCACCCCGAGTTGAATAAACGGAGCGTGGATCTTCACGCAGCAACGCTTGTCAAGGTCCTCCTTCTGGTCGCGGCGGCCAGCTTCGCTGCCGTTCGGGGCCGCGACGTATCGCGAGTTTGGTCGCTTTCGGCGAAGGGGTCGCAGTGAAGAGGGTGGCGCGGTCGGTGCAAAGCGGCGGGCATGAGCTCGGCGTCCTTGTAGCCGCCGCCGCTGTCTCGGTCGGCGGTGAGGCCGACCATGCCGAGCTTGATGTCGGAGCGACCGGCGTTGGTGAGGATGGAGGCGGTGCGGGTGGTCGCGTCGCCGAGAACGTAGGCCTTGGCGGACTTGGCGCGAGGTGAGGCCGAGGTCGGGCGTGTCGGCGGTTGCTTGTTGCGATGGCGTGGCGGTAGCGGAGCCGCCGTTGTTCGTTGCGAGTGTTGTGGCTAGCTCGGAGTTTCCCGGTGGTTGCAGTCCCCATGGATCGCAGTTTGCTCAACTCCACAAACAACTTCTCACACGACGCAATGATTCGATCAAAAGCATCAGCCATAGCTTGGCTCTGATACCAAATGTTATGGTCCTGCTACCAACCGATACAGATTACAGAGTATGTAGGAGAATTTGGGAAGAACAAGAAGAAGAACAGAGGGAGAAGCTTTCGTAGCAAGAAGAAGAGGACTGGGAAAAGGAAAGGAGTTGTCGGTTTCTCTTGTTCGATCCCTCTCCCGTAGGTGCTGCTCTGCTTTTGTATTCCTCTTTCCGCTCAGCCGAATGGGTCTCACGTCTCACGCCCAAGTCCAGCCCAAGGTGGGTCCACGTCCGTGACATACCATTGTCCAGTCTTCACACGCCATGGCCTCTCAGTGCGGTCGTTAGCGAAGCGTGACTCATACGGCCTCACAGACGTCTATTATTTGCGTAACTACGATTCTCCCGTGGCACATACGGCTGTCGACTGAGGACGCGCGGAATTTTCACGGTGCCTTTCTGTTGTCTTTCGCCGACGTAAACAACGGGACTTACCGAAGGTTTAACACGGCACTGATGGAAGAAGATGAATTATGCTTTTCCTCCAAGGTAACACGACTTGAAACCTACTGCTTGCGCTCGCTTTTACAGTTCCATCTGGAAATTCATCAGATGGTGCGGCATTGAGGCATGCTTCTTCTTGAAGCTGCAGACGTTGCACCCGATGACCCAGCTTTTCATGGTTGAAATCACCGGACCAGGTTTGCGTCCGTTTGAAAAAGACAGCAGCCCACGTAGCTTTCAAAATTGAAAAAAAATCTTTATTTGCCATTCAAACTTGCCGATTTTTCTGATATATCATCAAAAAAGTTATGTGTTATGTTTTTTTTACGGAATGACTTATACTCGGACGTCCGAAATTTTCGAACGCACTGCAATATTTTTTTCCTTCACGTGCAACATTTTGTTACAACGCGTGCAACATTTTCCTTTGACAAACAATAAAATTCGCTACAGTAAACGTATGTTGCAAGCGTTCAAAAAAATGTTTCATACGTTGACAAAAAATGTTGCAAACGTAGAAAAAAAATATTGCAAGAGGTGTTCGATGGGATGACTTTTTTATATATCACGGAAGAATTTTTCATACGCCTTTCCTCAACGGCGAACCGTCCAAAGCCTTTACGACGGAATAGCTAGCCGCGTTCAATCTTGACCATATCATCATCAGGTTGCGGGTGAGGCGACACTCCTCTCTATCTTTCTCCAGCCTTCCTCACCTCTCTATCTCTCTTAGTCTTCACGCAACCATCAACCTTCACGGTGGCGGTGACCAGCAAGGCGGCAGAGGCTAGTTGGCGGTGTGACCAGCAAGGCGGCGGTGTCAGGACGTCTGTGAGGAGGATGAAGAACAGTGGAAATTCAGTGCTGAGTATACTGTTTTACTGATTTCACTTAAGTGGGAACCTGTGGTCAGGATTTCAGTTCGCTTACTTAAGTCAATCCAACGGCCAAATGATCAGTTACAGTAATTTACGCAAAGATGCTGTAATTTCTTTTGTCGTTAACGATTTTAACTGAGCGAGGTGAATGTGCGCTTTACCCTTTCTGTTGGAGGAACCTTCTGGATGTATGAGGAGTATAAAAACTTTAGATGAATGGAATGAAAGCAACTCTGATTTCCTCAATACAGTAGCTCTAGTTTCTTATTAGTTGTTCTCATATAATCTATTGGATTGGTTTTGGCGATTCTGTTCTGTTCGTTGTTCTGGAGTTCTGGGCTCTGGTTTCCTGGTTGCATTCGGTTTTATTGCAGGGTCCTGACAAATTGGTATCAGAGCAAGATCAATCCTCGGCGATAGTATTGGAAGATCTGGAACAGGGTTGGGAAACCGTAAAATCCCCTGATCAAGGAAATATAATGGATGTTCAGAGAGAAACTGAGAAGATTCATGTTCTACGGGCAGATTTGGAAGTTCTGAAGGCTGATGTTGCAGAGATCAAGAATATTCTCATGAAGAGACCATGTACCACGGTGAGTTCCCTGGAACAGCAAAGTCCTCCAGTTATGATAAATGGAAACTTATCTTCTCATGTTTCTGAGTTGAATCGGATGGGGGTTTCTTTTCCGGGTAATGGAGTTGATACGATTGTTGTATCAGAAAATCTCATGAACAGCAAGGGCTTGCCTCCTGTTTTTACACCTGCTGTTCGAACTTCTTATCCATTTGTGAGGGGCCTCAATGGTGGCGGAGTAAATGGTATTGGAACTTCTTTATCTGCATCAGTTTCTCCTTTCATACAGCCTGGTATGCCATATGGATATGGGAATCAACCAATGGCTAGACACTGTCATCCAGCGTTACCGCAATACTATTCCATAGGAAATGTGAGTGGTAGTGGAACCATGGCTCCTAATTATCATTTTCCAGGCGTTCAAGTCTTTGATGCTCAGAGAAATATCTCTTGTGGGGAAAACATCGCTACTCATCAGTATGCAGAAGCAAGTGCTCAGGAAGCGGTTGAAAGATTACAAGGAGTCAAACATATTAGCACTGTTGGGAAGTTCTGCTGGCACTGTAATGAACCCTGGTCTCCTGGTCATAACCATCAATGCATAGCTCGAACTACCTTGCATACGTTGTTATTGCAGGGTGAGGAAAGAAATGTATCAGCAGAGGAAGAGGAAGTTTCAGCCGAACCAGTGACCGAGTGTCTGACTGAAATCGAGAGTTCTGAACAAGTGGATGCAGTTGAAACCCAAGAGCAAGTAATGCAGATATCTGCTTATGCCGCCCATGGCATCAAGGGATTATTGACTTTTGCTTTGTTGATGAGTATTGAGAACTGGAAGGCTATTGTTTTGGTAGATGGAGGTCGCACCCACTCTTTTATAGATTACAGCTTTGAAATTAAGAATGGGTACCCACTAAAACCAATACCGGGATGCAAAGTTTCCGTGGCTGGTGGGGGTGAATTATTTTCTGATGTTATCATCGCAAACTTACATTACATCATCCAAGGTACAGAATTTATTTCGGACTTCAGGTTACTCAAATTGGGGAATTATGACATAATTCTGAGGGTTGATTGGATTTATAAATACAGTCTTAAGCTGGATCTTAAGGAAAAGTTATTAACTATTTGCAAGGATGGTAAACTGAAAAGATTTTCAGACTATACTCAGCCAGTTAAGGTGGATATTCTTAATGCTGGACAGCTGGGAAGGATGGCCTGGAAACGAATGGATGAGTTGATGATTCAGCTGAATCTGTTGGAGCAAGAAAAACAGGTTACAGTGAACCAGTTACATCCCGAGATAGAAGTGGTGCTCAAGGAATTGGAGGATGTTTTTGTTGATATGGAGGGATTACTCCCAAAACGGAATTGTGATCATAGGGGGGTCCTTCTGACTAAGGACAATTTGGCAAAACGTAATTGGCAGGGTAATACAACATGTTGCTTTTGTCACAAAAGGGAGACAATTAGGCACCTGTTTTTTCATTGTCGTTTCGCTCGTATGGTGTGGGCCTTTTTGTATCTAGCTTTTGGTATTGAAAGACCTACTAGTGCAACCCATATGTTTGGGAGATGGATTGCCTCTTTCCACAAGGATATCAGAAATATGGTGTTGCTTGGAGCCGCAACCATTTGTTAGTCCCTGTGGTTACATTGAAATGATATTGTGTTTGACAGGAAATCAAACCCATTCCCTTTGCAGGTTATTTTGGCTACGCACCATTGGCTGCGTACATGGGCTGTACTGCAGAAGCAGGAATTGCGAACTACTTTGGTACAGGCTTCGCAACGGTTGGTGCAGGTGGCCATGGCTTTCTTCTCCCAGGCTTCTGGATGGCGGTCTAATCTAAGGATTACTTATTTTTAGAGAGTGTGTTTTATTTTTGTGTTCTTTTTTTTGTTTCTTGGCTGTGTGCTTCTTGCTAAGCAGAGGCCGGAAGAGGTTTCAAGGACTTATATCTTCTCGATGTAATGCCTTTGGAATTAATAAAAGCTTCCTTTATCCAAAAAAAATTGCGAGCTGGTGCTTGGTTACGTGGCACAGGTATTCTTTGGCAGTCGTTAAACTGGCCACAGTTTAGCGAAATACTGTGTGATAGGTTTTCAAAGTCAAATGCCCATGAGGCAGTGGAGAGACTGCAGGGCATCAAGCACCTGAGCACAGTAGATAAATATGTTGACTATTTTGAGAAGTGTGTGGAATTGGTGAGGAGAGACCACTCATATTTGCAAGAGAATGTCCTGATGAGCTATTTTATTAGTGGACTCAAAGATGAGATTAAATACATTGTAAGCAGTCATCAGCCAAAAGGATTGCTGGAAGCATATTGTTATGCAAAGTTGGAGGAGAAATCTGCCATTGCCAGAAGGATTAATCAAGACAGTGGTGGTGGCAAGCAGAAGTCATCTTCCTCAATGATGAACTCTCACCCAACTGTATTGAAAACTGAAAAGAAAGAAACTCAAAAATGGAATCTGGTTGGAAAACAAGGAAGAAATTGTTGGCATTGTGGAGAGGCTTGGACTCCTGGTCCTAATCAGCAATGTTTAGTGAGAAATGCTCTACACACATTATTATTGCAAGGTGAGCAGGATGGGAAGGAGGAAGAGGTAGAAGTGCAGGATGAACCAAATGGTTTTGTCACTGTTTCTGGCAGTCCTAATAACAGCGGCAATATAGATTGTCATGAACAAGTAATGTTGATGTCAGCTTATGCAGCTCTTGGCATGTATGGTCCAATGACTTCTTCGGTGATAATGAATATAGAGGGAAAACGTGTGGTAGCTTTAGTGGACAGTGGAAGCAGTACTTCATTTATGAGTTTCTATTTTACTGTGAAGAATTGTTATTCCTTAAGTGCAATGCCTTGCAGAATTATTGCAGTAGCCGGTGGTGGGAAAAAGCTCACATCAGATGCTATGATAGACTCAATACACTATGAGATCCAGAGAGCAACTTTCATGTCCTCATTTAAACTATTGAACTTGGGTAATTATGATATAATATTAGGGGCGGACTGGATTTATAACCACAGCTCCATTGAATTGGATCTTAAGGAGAGGCTACTTACTATTAGCAAAAATGGGCAGTCAATTCAGTTTCATTATTTCACTCACCCTACTAGCAATTACATGTTAAATGCTGAGCAGTTCCAGAGATTTGCACAAAAGGGTGTGAATGGCATTCTTGTCAGGGTGAATATTATGGATATGGAACACACAGCTGTAGCAAAACCAACCATTCCGGTGATACAGACAATACTCAATAGCTATCCAAAGCTAATCCAATTGGAAACTGATCTGAGCGGGATTGAACTTGGAGCTATTCACATGCAGTCTGGTTGTCCTCTTGTCTATATTAGCAAAGCTTTGGGGGTTAGGGTAATGGCCAAGTATAGGTATGATCAGGAGGCTATGGCAATTATGGAGACTCTTAAGAAGTGGAGGCACTATTTGCTTGTAAACACTGTAATCATTTTGACTGATCAGCCAAGTTTGAAGCAAATTGCTTCGCAGAAACTGGTGCATGGAATACAATATAAGTTGATGCTCAAACTCTTGGGGTTTGATTTCAAGATTGAATATAAGAGAAGAAAGGAGACTAAGGTTGCAGAGGTATTTTCTAGAGTTGAATATCCAATGAAGAATGGTGAGTCTTGTACTGTTATCACCTATGACATTCCAGAATGGATCAAGGATGTCAGAGACATTTATGAGAAAGACTCAAAGGCAGTGAGAATTATGAATGAGCTGCAGGCAGGGGTGGAACTGAATAGCAAATTCAGGTTGGAATTTGACATTATCAAATATAAAGGCAGAATGCATGTGGGAGAGAATACCAATTTCAGAAACTGTAGCCATTCTAGACAGGAAAATGATTACCAGGAATGGAATATCTGTAACATAATGTCTTATCGATTGGTTGAACTTGTCGGAAAAAGATACTCTTTGGGAGATGCAAGTTTTATCCAAAGCGCATTTCCAGATTTGAAAGCTTGAGGACAAGCTTCAGCTCAATCGGGGGCAAATGTCAGGACGTCTGTGAGGAGGATGAAGAACAGTGGAAATTCAGTGCTGAGTATACTGTTTTACTGATTTCACTTAAGTGGGAACCTGTGGTCAGGATTTCAGTTCGCTTACTTAAGTCAATCCAACGGCCAAATGATCAGTTACAGTAATTTACGCAAAGATGCTGTAATTTCTTTTGCCGTTAACGATTTTAACTGAGCGAGGTGAATGTGCGCTTTACCCTTTCTGTTGGAGGAACCTTCTGGATGTATGAGGAGTATAAAAACTTTAGATGAATGGAATGAAAGCAACTCTGATTTCCTTAATACAGTAGCTCTAGTTTCTTATTAGTTGTTCTCATATAATCTATCGGATTGGTTTTGGCGATTCTGTTCTGTTCGTTGTTCTGGAGTTCTGGGCTCTGGTTTCCTGGTTGCATTCGGTTTTATTGCAGGGTCCTGACATGCGGGCGGCAACTGACACTACGGAGGCGGCGTAGCCGGGGAAGGAGGACGGCTACCAGCATGACGGAGACAGCATGTTGTGTGGACGACGCGGACGACGAGATCTACTGGACCCGGACACCCGGTCGTCTTCTTCGTCGCTAGGATGGGATCCATAGGATCCGGTCATGTTTCTTCTCGCCAGCAACGGGATTCCACCAGATCCCGTGATCCTCGCACGCCTTCTAATCTGGATCATAGAGCGATCATCTATCGGTGGCTGACGGGTAGTAACTGTTAGAAGTAATAATCTTGTAATTAGTTAGGAGTTTTAATTAGAGTCCGTTTAGGATGAGGAGGTGTATTAGATAAGGAATTAGAATCTTATTCTGTTTTGTGAAGCTGTAATTTTTGGTATAAATATAGGGTTAGATTTAAATTTTGTAAGTGAACAGAGCGAGAAATAATAAAGAGAAAAATGTTCCAAAGTTTTTTAACGTTCTATTCTAACAAGTCGTATCAGAGCAGCTGCCCCCGAAACTAATTCCCAAGGGTGGCACTCCCACGACGTGGCGCAAGCAAAATTGCTCGCAGCTAGCGGCTGAACGATGTGAGAAAAAGGAAGAAGCGCACGGCGATGAGATCTTCAAGCGCGGCGCACGAAAAGGCTGTAGTTCTAGGAACTCCGATCCCGTGTGGCTGCAGGCGCAAGAAAACGTCACGGGCAGGGGGCGTGCAGTGGGCGCAGGGCTCCGTGCGGCACATGAGCAAAAGAAACGACGTGCTGCTATTCCGTAAAAGCTTTGCATGAAAACCAAGAAGCTTCAGATCGTGGGCGTTTGGCGTGAGTAGCAGAGCTTCTCGTGCTTTAATCCTTGATCTGATCCCGCCGGGCGCAACAAAAAGGAGAGCAGCCAAGCTCCTGAGACGTGTGCATGCAAGGAACTTGAAGCAAGAGATCAACGCTGACGGAGGAAGGTTGCGCCGGTGGAGATGGCGGCTCGGCCAGAAGTTGAGATGTCGGCTGGAGAAAAGCCAAGCTTTAGCAAGCTAAGCCAGCAAATGATCGTGAGAGTGATATAAGAAGTAAATCAAAGGCTCCTGAAAATAATAATACTTCAACGCTCGGCATATTTTGTTTCGCGTCGTGTCTTTGTTAGAAATGAGGCCCATATGGCCTATTTATCTCTAATGCCAAAGCTACAAAAATTAGTACCATATTACTAGTTAAGAGAGGAGAAAGCCAATTTAAAAGGGTAAGCTTCCACCATGCCTTGTAATGAGGCATATGGAGGGTGAGGAGCATAGCTAAAGTCACACGCACGCATCGCACGGGCGCGCGCGTATTTCGCAAATTACCGCGTGTTTTTCCGCTTGACTTGCGACGTCGCGAGTCGCCGTGTCGTAGATTAAATTCCTGACACGTTTAAACCCTTTTAATTTTCGGTTTCTCTCTATTATGGCGTCAGTTTCAATTGAAACGGTCTGTTCCAGACAGATGGAGCTTTTTGTCTCTTGCGCTCGCGTTCATCCCTGTGATCTGTGTTGCGTCTTCGTGCTGCTTGTTCTTCATCGACCTTCTTTTCGGCGTGCACCGCGAGGCAAGGAGAGCGGGATCTCCGAACCATTGCTGCTGCGAGAACCTGCACGGGGGCAGCAATAAGGTTTCTGGGCAGCGCATTGCGCGACCGCTCGAGTTCTTCCTCCTCGACGTCGACTACTTCCTCTACTACGGTCGCTCATCAAGGTTTGCTTCCTTTCCGTCATCAAGCCCATCATAAGAATTCTCTGTTCATCTCATACATGGCATTTCTGGATCTATATTTCAGTAGCATGTGGTGCGTGTTGTCTTGTCTGTTGTCTTTAATCATTTTGGAAATTAGCTTAATATTCAAATCTGAAACTAAAATAATACCTAGATTTCCAACAATCCAGAAACCTTATTGGTATTATTTGTGTGTTTGTGATTCAGCAATGGCTGGTGCAAGTGATACTATGAAACATGAGAGGTTCAATGGTCAGAACTTCCGTAGGTGGCAGACTAGAGCCAAGTTTTGGCTCATGTCTCTCGGTATGTGTTAGGTGATTTTCCCTCAATACCCGCTTACGAATGAGGAGAATGCGCAGTATGAGAATGCAAATAACACCGCATTGGGCTGCATTCTGACTATCTTGGTAGATCAGTTATATGATGTGTATATGAGTTACACATCTGTCACTGAGTTGTGGTTGGCTCTTGAACAAAAATATCACTACTACAAAACAGCACATAGGTGACGCCCTATTTGTGGCGGTTCTTTTGGAACCGTCACAAATACATGTATCAGTGGCGGTTCTATATGGAAATTGGCGGGAGGATCATTTGTGGCGGTTTCATCCAAAAACCGCCACAGATAATACATTATCTATGACGGTTTTTATTTGAAACCGCCACTGATAATCTGGGACTATTTGTGGCGGTTGGTAGATGGAACCGTCACAGATAATAAATTATCTGTGGCGGTTTGGTTTTAGAACCGCCACTAATCTAATTATCTGTGGCGGTTTGAATTTAAAACCGCCACAAATAATGATTTCTATATATAGTCATTTGTCTTGTTGGTCATCTTCATCCTCGTCATTGGTCATCTTCCTCCTTGTTGCTTGACTAGAAAAGTTAGCTTTTGATTTCAGATTTTGTTTGGCCAAGATCTTGTGCTTCTACTTCCTAGAATTGTTCCAAGGTGTGTAAAATATGTCTCCTCTCTTCATTTGTACTATAAAATTACCATTAAAGGTTTATTCCTAGCTTAATTAAGGTTTAGATGCAAGGTCTACATTTAGTTTGTTTTTTATTTACCTAGCAATTTGTAGATGATGAATTTATTACCTTGCTATATTAGATTAAGTTGTCTAGCTTGTTTAGATGATGAATTTTTTGTCCAGCATATATCAAATTTATGTATTTACGATTATTGGATATTAATGAAAAATAAATAATAGTTAATATGATAGATGGGTGATCATGAAGTTAATTGCCTTGCATTTTGAGATGAGGAATTTATTATGTTGCTCTTAGAAGGATATGTATAAAAATTACGTAGTTAATATTTTTCTTAGTTACCATTAATTTTTTTGTTAGCGCTGCATATACATCCAATTTATGTTAGTGAATTTTAGTGAAGCATATAAACCCAATTTATGTAATTAAGATATGAGGAATTAGGTATTGTTAGTGAATTTTATGAAGCATATAAACCCAATTTATGTAATTAAGATTGTTGGATGTGAATGATAAATAAATTTTAGTTAATATAGTAGTTGGGTGATCATGAAATTTTGAGGTGAGGAATTTATTATGTTGATCTTTCGGAGGATATATATAATTTTTGGTTACATATGAGTATATATTAAAATTAATTAATTAAGTTTGCAACATTTACTTAGTATTAATGTTGTCCCGTTAGTGGATATTGTTGAATATTCGAATAACAATTTATTTAATTAAAATTTTTGGATATTAATAAATTGCTTAAATTAATGAACTGTAGATGGACCGGAGATGGATGTACGATGCTAACGTTGCGACCAAGAATATATCGACGGTGTATCTGTTTTTCTAAGGGCGTGAGGAGAAACGACTTGCAAAAGAAGATGGAGTACATACACTGTCCATGCATTGATTGCAAGAATGAGAAGATGTTTTCGAATAAAAACTATATCCATTTGCACTTGATCCAGAGGGGTTTTGTACCTGGCTATACAAGTTGGACAAGGCACGGTGAAGAGGAGATCATACTTCAACGTGATAACGTCCGATTTACGGAGCGAGCAATGTGGCGGTGACATCGTTATGGATCCGATGAGGATAGGTTGGTCGTCGATGACGACAATAGTCTGCTCAAATGTTGCGCGATGCGTAAGAGAACTACACTAGTCAGAGAAAGTTTAATCAATTCAAGGGTTTGATGGAGGATTCGGAGAAACCTTTGTTCCCGGGTTGTAAGGAGGAATACACAAAGTTGCACACGATGCTATCGCTGCTGAAATTGAAGGCAGCCAATGGTTGGTCCGACAAGAGTTTCACAAATACAGTTACATCTCTTAGCGGACATATCGCTTGAGGGAAACGTGTTGCCTAAAACCACGATCTAGCTAAGAAGGTTGTATGTCCCTTGGGATTGGAAGTAGAAAGAATACATGCTTGTCCAAATGATCAGATACTCTATCGCAAAGACTATGCAGACATTCATGTATGTCCGGTGTGCAAAACGTCGCGATACAAGCGTAAGGGCGATGACAGCGAAGCTATCGAGGTGAAGAAAGGAGCTCCCACAAAAGTGGTGTGGTATTTGCCAAGTAATACCTCGCTTGAAGCATTTATTTGGAAACAAAAAGCATGCCAAATTGATGCGATGGCACTCGAAGACCGTAAGAGGATGGAAAAGCGAGACACTGGCCGATTACGCCAAAGGAAAACCATCGATAGACTCTTCAGGAGAACTTCGAAATGAACCGAGGAATGTAAGGTTTGGCTTGAGTACGGATGGAATGAATCCTTTCGATAACATGACAAAGATTCATAGCACTTGGCCCGTGACTCTGTGTATATACAACCTTCCACCCTGGTTGTGTATGAAGCGAAAGTACATTATGATGTCCTTGCTTATCCAAGGGCCGAGACAACCTGGCAACGATATTGATGTATACCTACAACCATTGGTGGAAGATCTTGTGATATTGTGGAACGAAGGTGTACAGGTATGGGACGAGTACAAACGAGAGTACTTCACTCTACGCGCATTGTTGTTCTGCACCATCAATGATTTTCCTACGCTTGGTAACCTGTCCGGCCGTACTATAAAAGGAGCGAAAGCATGCCCCCAGTGCATGGATGAAACCGCTAGTGTGTGGCTCAACAACTCGAGGAAAACAGTGTACATGCGTCACCGGAGGTTCCTTCGCAGGAATCATCCGTACCGCAATATGAAGAAACAATTCGACGAGACAAAGGAGGACGGTTTAGCTCAAGGCGCCTTCGTGGGGAAGAGGTGTATAATATGGTTAGGGATCTTAATGTTGTACTTGGAAAGGGAGTACTTGGTAATACATCGCGGTCCTGCTGCTCCTCGAATCGCAAATCCGGACACTCTGTATTCTTCCTTTGGTCCAGATCGCGCCAGAGACACACAAGCTATACAGGTTAAAGTACCACAACATACACAAATGAATAACAAATAAGTACTTCAATCATGTATATAAACGAGTTATGCGACCTTATGGTCCTCATAATAATTTGCCACGCAGGCTTACATAATTGAGTAAATAATTCAACAAATGAAATTAAACGACATGGTGATCCATCTTCGCCACAGGCGCCTTGATAGAGGCTTGCTCCCTAGTTGTCTGGCTCTTCGATGAACTCCTCCTCATACGCAGGCGTAGTCTCCTCCTCTGGTAAATTTTTGCCCGCAAGGGTGAATACACACCGTACTCAACAAGTCATGCACAGAATGCAGTTCTATTACTACATGCATGGCTTGTTACAAAGGAATGGTTCAACTGGTTATTTTGCATTTGCATCAATATTTTAACTCAATATTCTTTTAGGTGTAAAGCAAGAAACTTTAATAATATAATAAGTTTCTCAATTGTTTTCCACAAAATTTTGGACACACAGTCCTTAATCAACTTACATCATCAACTCTGGCACACAGCTTTCCATCCTATTTTATTTTCAAAACTCTACCCCTTGACTGTAATCCCCGAGCATTGTCCAGTACCGTGGACTCGGCTATTTGAATAGTTTTTACACTCTGCAGAGGTTGTACACTTTACCCACAAGATACAATCAACTCACCACGTCAGCCGTGAATCGCCATACAAAAGTATGCGAATGAGCGATTATAACAAAGCCTTTCAGAAACTTCTATCTCCACCTAGGAACCTCTCCGGGTTGTCTTCACTATCACTTCCCTCACACAGAGTCGAAGTATAAGACCGACAAACACCGTTGGATAGGGTACCAAGCCGTAGCATAGGCATCGCTCCCGCATAGCTATTACCCTGTAATCGCCACCCCGAGGTATCAAAGGTAAGATATCGAATCCTACTAAACTAGGTCTACCCATTCAGACATGTGGTTGTACGAGAGACTCAGGTCAAAGGCTTGTAAGGTGAAGTCCTTAACTGACCAAGGCAAGACATCCTTCTCTCACAATTTGGCACACAGCCCTCACAACACTCAGCCCCCCAAATGCCACACAGGCTCACCTGGCACAAAGCCTCGGTCCACTTGCCCCAGTCTAAATCAATTTCAATCCCAAGTGGTTTAACAAAGGCAACACATGCCCGTAATCATCCTTTATGTAGAACCACACAGGTCTCTACATTCCAGTATCAATACCAACATCATTCCACCATTTATAAAAATGCATTCACTATTCCTTAGTCAATATTGTTTTTGTAATCCAAACAGAATTATTCACGTTATAAGCATGGCTAAGCAACTATTCACGGTCTAACCTCCCGTGTTGGCACAATAGCATCAACCAACTAATATTACCAATTTAAGTTATCAAAGGATTCATGGCATACGAATAATAACAAGGTGGCATAAACAATTAGGTTGATTAACTAATTCACCCAAAATATTTTAATCCATTTTTAGTTGAATTAGCATGCATATATAATTTGAAACAAAATACATTTCAAAATTTAGGAGCAACATGGTCAAAGCATAACTTGCCTTCATAAAGCAGCGAGTCTTAGTCTAGAACTTGATCCTCGAAATCCGCGTCCTCACACAGCTCAACGTCTACGCATAACAGACAAAGAACTAAATAAACACGTAAAACAACGTACAAACACACATTCGGAAAAATACGACAAATCAAACTAATTCGTAACTTCATGAAAACTTCCAAATAATTAGTTTAGCATTTTCAAAGATTTATAAAATTTATTTTGACATTTTTGAACGTATAGTTTAAGAGCTACAAAATTCATAATTTGGACTTTCCGCGAATATTTTAACAGTATAAATTTATTTATAAAATTTCATAAAAATTATTGTGGGAAGGTATTAATTTTTACTAATTTACAAAACTTGTTGCATACAATTTGGACTTATAGCGAATTTGTAGCGAAAAAGACAAAATCCGCAATTTGATTACAAATTCACGTACAAATTTATCTAGCTATACAATGCATGGCACTGTTCACAGTATATATGCATATACTTCATGCTTCTTTGTTTGCTTCCGTTCTGGTTATGATTTCGTTTCTGGGGTTTCGTTTCTGGTTATGGTTTCGTGCGAGAGATGTAAGGGGTAGTAGAGGCATCCGACCAAGCAAGCGGCAGCAGCCAGCTGAACGTCGCCGGTTGGTCGAAGGTGACATCGGTGGGTCTGATGGTGGCGGCGGCGACGTCCGCAGCGAACGGAAAGGAAGAGAACAGCAAGGAAGAGAACAACCAAATACGCGGTCGGCGGCGCGAGCCTAGACGACACAAGGAAAACTGTTGGAAGCTAATCTTGTTGTTTAATTGTCCCTATTCATCTTGTATTAGAGTTTGCATTTAGGAGTCTGCATGTTGTGTGTGCATGCGTATGCAGCAGCTAGCTGAGAGATGAGAGCGGTATATGCATGCGTGTGTGTTAGTTAGTGTATGTTGTATGCATTGGCCGAGTCTTGCGCGCAGTTGAGTTTGGCCGAGTCCTCAGGATTGCACAGAGAGGCGAGTGGTCGGAGTATATGCGCACGAAGCTGCGTTGGTTAGCCGAGGAAAGTGCAAGTGCATGCGTGAGTTATTATTGATTCTAACAAAAATGACACCAAAGACAACAGCGTGCACGTGGACGAGACCAATCGATCGATGGGGATAGAGCGCGTGTAAAAGAGAAGAGGAAGTACCGATCGAGGCCAGGCGACGATGACGGCAGACGGCGCACGGCGACGCAGGAGGAGATGTCCAGGCGACGACGTCGGCAACGGCGGCGGCGGCAACAACGGCAGCGACAACGATAACGAGCGGCGGCGATGGCGCTTACTCGGCTAAGAATCGGCGGCGATGAGAGGATCGCCAGCGGTCACGGACGACGAAGAATGCTGACAATGACGGTCGGTCGGCCATCGGTCGTTTGAAATTGAAGATAGCAGGCGGTATGAGGAGAGGAGGAAATGGAGGTAGGGAAAGGATCTAGCCAAAGGAAGGATGAGCCGGTACCTTAGATCAGGACGTATGGAAAAGAAAAGGCAATCAAAACGCTGTAGGTTCATGATTTAAGCAATGGCGTTACTAGTTCAAACGTGCAGGAGAAATAGGAAATGACTGGATCGGAGGAAATGCACATGGAGAAAAGAAACGGCTGGGAAGGAAATGGAGAAATGGCTGAAAATGAGCAGGCATTTTCTTTAGAGAATGGCATTGCTAGTTCATGCGCATAGGAATGGAGAAACGGCTGCATGCTAGAGAAATGGAAAGGTTTATGCGTTGCTAGGAAATGGAAATTAAACGGAAAAACTATGTCACTTCATTTCCTCGTGTTTATGATCAAACTAATGGGAGATTTAATGAGGGGATGGCTGTGGATTGAAGAGGAGGCGATTTGGATTCCGAAACTGATTTTTATGGATTTTTTTGTGTGAAAATGGTGGAGATCTGAAAGATTTTCTTACGGCGCTATAATGGAGGAGAGAGAGTTCTATGCTTCGGCTGGGAAAACGAAGATGAACAGTGCATTGCTTGACCGGTCGACCGTAATTAAGGAATTCGAATAGTGACGAAAAGGAAAAGACAATTGAGATAAAATAGCAAAAAGGTTCTACAAATCTTGGAAAAATTCTCTAAAATATTATGGAATATTTGAAACCTAACGAAGTTGGTTTCGTAATTTTTTGAAATATAGTTTTTCTGTAAGAATTCTTTTAGCTAATCAGACACTTGTACGATTATTTATAAAATCGACAAACTAAATCGACGTCATGCATGTAGAGAAGAATGTATGTGACAGCGTGGTTGGTCTTTTCTTGAATATTCCTAGCAAAACAAAGGATGGACTAAAGGCACGAAGGATCCGAAGACATGAAGATCGAGCCGAGCTATATCCTCAAGACACTGGAAAGGCCGGCTTTACCTTCCCCGACTTGCTACACTTTGAGTAAGAAAGAGAAAATGTAACTTTGCAAGTGCCGCATGGTGTGAAAGTTCCGTCCCTGCACTCGCAAACATCAAGAAACCGTATCGATGAAAGATTTGAAGTTAATCGCATGAAGTCTCATGATTGTCATGTGATGATGACACAAATGCTCCTCGTTGTAATTAGAGGTATTTTGCCCGATAAGGTCCGAGAGGCAATCACGAGGTTGTGTTCCTTCTTCAACACGATTTCACAGAAGGTCATCGATCCGTTGGACTTTATGAACTTCAGCCGATGTGGTCAAGACTCGTGCCCACCGGAGATGTATTTTCCCCATCATTTTTGATATCATGGTTCATCTCATTGTTCACCTTGTCAATGAGATAAATATTTCTTGACCCAGATTCTCGCATCGATGTACCCATTTGAAAGGTATATGGGTGTTCAAGAAATATGTACGTAATCGATCTCGTAGGAAGGCTCCATTGTAGAAGGTTATGCAACCGAGGAGGTTATTGAGTTACGTGGTCGATTACATGGAGGAGGTCGAACCGTAGGAGTGCCTCATATCTCGCCATGAGGGTAGGCTAGGTGGGAAAGGTGTAATAGGAAAGAAATCTACAAATTCTTACGATAATATTTTGTTCGAACAAGCCCATTTCACAAGATTACCTTGATCGATTGAGGTGTACCCAGTATATGGACATACACAAGGGTAAGCTAAGGAGGGAAAACCGAGGAAAGTCGAGCTTTGGATAACAAAAGAGCACAATCGTTTGTTCACCATTGGTTCAGGAGCACATGTCGGTGAAGAAACGAGTGTTACATTGAGGTGGTTGGCAAAAGGGCCTTTAGGTACAATTACGACATGGCAAGGATATGACATCAATGGATATACATTTTACACGAGAGCTCGGGATAGCAAGAGCACTTACCAAAAGCAATTGGTGTTCAGATAGATGCCTATGACAACACAGCAAGACGAAGAGCATCTACTACGGGTTCATAGAGGAGATTTGGGAGCCGGACTCATCGTGATTTTCAAGATCCCTGTTTCAATGTCATTGGGTACGACTCCGAATGGTGTCAAGGTGGACAAGTACGGCTTTACTCATCATGGACATCGAACATGTCGGAAACAGAGATTTAACCATTCGTACTTGCGAATCAAGTAGCACAAGTATTCTACATAATCGACCCGCAGATAAGAAGCGCCATGTAGTTACGCAAGGAAAAGAAGGATCGTTGGAGTTGAGAATGTCGTGGATGAGGAAGAGTACAACCGCTTGATGAGTTGCCTCCTTTCGCAAGATAAAGATCGTGCCCGAGGAAGAAACCATCAAGAAGTTACCTATCATCGCGATGATCACAACGAAGGCCAAATTGTGAAAGAAAATAATTAGTTAGGAGTAATGGCAACATGTCGCCATTTATATAGAGTAATGGAAATGTGATGTAAGAAATGTACATTTACGTGGATTTAATATAATTAGTACGCTTATTCTTAGACAATTGAATTTAATATAATTAGTAATGCGTTTTGGGTTAAACCAGGGCCCTCCCATTTTGTACTTCCAACTTTGTTTGTAGACAAACATATATACACACTAGGCTGTACATATATATATATACACACACTAGGCTGTACATATATAGAATCTATCACATTGTCCATCTCACTTCATCTCGCTTATTTGGATGACTTGTGAAAGTTCAGATCTGTGGTGGTTAAGAATAATAACCGTCACGAGATAAACATTATTCGTGGCGGTTAATAAAATAACCGTCACAGATAATTATTATCTGTGATTTATTTTTATTAACCGCCACGATAATGTTTATCTGTGACAGTTATTGTTCTTAGCCGCCACAGATACACCTCTACATAAAACCCGCCGACGCCTAATTCTGCAAGACTTAAAATTTCGCCTCGCCTCTAGTTTCCTAGCTCCTGCCTGCTGCCGCGTCCGACCGTCCGTCTGCCCCGCGACTAGCTCAGTGCCCGACCTCCGGCGACTAGCTCCAGCCGACCGGCCGTCCGTCTGCGCCCGCTCCTCAAGCGGCCGCCGTCGCGCCTTCCCCGGCGCCGTCCCGCTGCTCCCCCGGCGCCCGCCCACTCCAAGCGCCATCGCCGGCGCCGCCTTCAACGCCCCGCACGGCGCCGCCCCTTCAACCCTACCTGTAAGCCCTTTCTTCACGCTCCATCATTGTGTAGTTGTGGAAGAATGTGCGTGATTGATTGTCAATTCCTTACTTAATCAAGAAATGTATATATGGATCTATGTATTATTATTATTTGGTTATCCGTGTGCTTGATTATCGATTGGAATTTGGTAATATGTCTTTGTCTGTGATTGATATGTGTAGATTTGTGCTAGATATCTTCTCGGTGATTAAATGGTTCGTGGTTTTTGGGCTGAAATTGATAAGCATACACATATATGATTGTGAAATTTTAGTTTATAAATAACAACTGCATGTCAATTAGTCAATATGTTGTAATCATGATTTATCTTCTTGCGATCAAAAATGTGTATGGCTCCCTCGAGTGATTCTTCTTTGTGTTGTGAGTGTCTTACATGTATTGAAATGGCTGAATTCTTAGTGCAAAAGATGTCTTGCGGTTAATGGTATTAGTTCAACTATCGAGGTATTTTAGGCTCATGGTGATGCTAGTATGAATTTGTGGATAAGTGTGAGTGATGATAGCAAGTATTAGGGGTACACATGTTCTCAAATGTGTTTAAACAGAATGAGCTAGAGATATTTAGCTTACGCTTTTCATTCTATCGCCATCCTTTGCTCTTGTGCTTAACTGCATGTATTTTAACTTTTTTGATGATTAGAACACCGATGCACCGAGTTTATGTATGTCTTGTTATCTGCTGAAGAGTGTAGGTGTATGCTTGTTCTTGTATTTTTTCGATCTTGTGTCTCGAGATATTAGAATATGCAACCCTATTCTTAGATCATGCTTTAGTCTTTTAATATGAGTAAGTCCTTCACTCATTTTGCAATAGTACTGAACTTTAAATTCACATGAAGCTCTTAATTTTCGATGGCACTTCTGCTAACTATTTCCATGAATGCATTATACTACTGCTGCTATTTTTGTCCATCTTGTGAATGAATGAATGGCTTCACTTACAATGAATGAACTTAGCTTTACATTTGTGTCCTTCAAAGTATCATGATGCTAGCATTGAGTTATGTAATGTTTTTCATGCTGTTAATTGGAATAATCAATAGAATGTTAATCAGTTTGCTGCCTTGTTGCCTTTGGGTCTGAGATTAGTGTGCTCTATGATGAACTTGGTTACTTGATATTGGCCACATTTCTGTGAATGCAAAGGGCCACCAGTTCTTTTGGCTTGGGGACCATGCTTGTGGAGCTTATCGTTTAATGATGATTTAGGGACTGAAATAGACTATTTGTGACAACAAAACTTGACATTTATTACGCCTTGATTGATTAGTTCAATTGTCATCTTTCTCAGATATGCTAGTTTAGACACCTTGTGCTTATCGTTGTTTATCATCTCCTCAGGTACTGCTCCAAAGAACTTTGCTCTGTTAATATATCTTGGTATTGCTTATTACATTTTTTACATCTGTGCATACAAAATATACAATTGATTTGCTTTAAACCGCCAAGTAGTAAAATTACAATAGAGGTAAGGTTGTCACAAATCGTCTATTGCTCGCTCCTCGTGGCGAGGAGGGCCTTTAGGCAACCCGACATCCGAGAACACTTTAAAATTAAAACAACTTGAGCTAGATGCTACCGTGGTCTTTATCACCTATGAGCCATGGATGCATTAATTTTAGGATCTAATATAGTCCTCGCTAGTACATCTTCTATCTTATTCATTAACCACAAAAGCTTGGTATCTCTTTGCTTTAGAGAACGTTGAAGAAGAATGGCAGGAGAAAAGGAAAGGGACAAAACATTTGCTATTTGTAATATGGTTTCTTTGATTTCGCTTAGTTGTATGATTGAATGTATTTAGCTAAATGTGTTTCCTTCTTGAATGAAGACAATAATATTCAATTTGGATGTTAACTATCACGAATTGTGAAATGTGTTTTGATTTTAATTGGGATTGTGTGGATGAGTGCTTTAATATCATGTTGGTATTGATCTTGTGTATGTGCTTGATCTTGTGTCTATATATATATTCTTATGTATGTGCTTGATCTTGTGTCTATATATATATATATATATATATATATATATATATATATATATATATGCTAGTAGTTGTGTATAGTGGAGATAGTTGATATCATTCGCAGAACAATTCACTTAGTCTTGTAAAACCAAGTATGACAAACTCATAAAGCAAGCGTGCAAGAACAGTTTAACAAATAACTCTAAGCACTTTAAGGATCTAATATAGTCCTCGATTAGTACATCTTCTATCTTATTTCAGAAGCCATTGTTAGTCTGTCTCTGCTCGGTTAGTACATATTTTCTTTCCTCTCTCAAATATCTCCTTTCTATTGAGTAGTTCTAATGGAGCCCGACATCGAGCCTATAATGGAGGAGAGCCCGAGCAGTACCTTACCCTCCCCAACCACCGAAGGTGCCGAGGTCGCTCCTTGCAGATGTCGCCTCAAGGCAAGACGCCGAGGACGAGGAAAACTAAGAAGCTCAAGGCCGGTACACCATCTCGGAGGTCTCAGATATCGGGGCCTGTTGTAATGCAAAAAGCAAAGAAGAAAAATACAGGTCAACATGCGGGTACATCGTAGGGGAGAAAGTGCCAATCAATTGCTGGGATTGGCATAAAGTGCCCAAGCCACCAAAGAGGATTTGTGGATGAGCTCAAAGGAACCTTCAATTTCAAGGAGTTGAAGAACTCGTGCGCGCCGCGATGCATTGATGACCATGGATGTGGCATGGAGAAACTTCAAGGCGAGGCTGAACGTAAATTATGTGAAGCAAAACCGGTCACCGTGGAGACTACCCAAGATTACTGACCATTTGGGATGAGTTCGTGGCGATGAAGCAATCGAAGCGCAAGGAAGTCCAATGAGGAACACATTAGCATCGCAAGAAGGAATACTCACCCCCACGCACTTGGCACGAGTGGGTACACTGTAAAATTGCTCAATGCGAGAGGCGGAATTACAAGCGATCCAACAGACCGCACAAGTCCCTTGGTGGGACTACGGACGAGTGAAGCACTACGTGCTAGCGAGGGCAGATCTCTTGTTCATCGGGAGTTTATCATTCAAGAGCAAATAAGACGAAGCAATGACGCAAAGAGTTCATCGCTTGTACGCCCAACCACCCAAGGATCCTTCCACCCAAACAGGAGAAAGACGAGCTAACAATGGCCCTAGGAAAGAAAGAGCACCCCGGCCGAACACGGTGTCGTGGTCAAGGTTCCATGGAAGATGGGATTCTCGAGCACGAAGACTCTTATAGGAGCTCAAGAGAGCTAAAGAAGAGCGGCCGAGCAGAAATGGAAAGTATGAAGGAAAGGGTTCTACGAGAATTACAACCAACCATTCAAGAACAAGTTCAACGACAAGTACAAGAAGCCTTGAGCCAGACGCAGTCGAAAACGCCTTCTCCAAATTTCTACAGTCGTCGGCGCAGTTAGCTATGCGCCCACGCCATTAGTACAAGCGACAACAACCGTTATCCTGTGGGCGACATATGTGACCCCACGCCTGTCACTCAACGTGTCTGTGATGAACATATTTCTACATGCCGCGAGGGTAGCTTATCTGCGCTAATA
The DNA here is from genome assembly GCA_036346375.1 of Guadua angustifolia. NCBI lineage: Eukaryota > Viridiplantae > Streptophyta > Magnoliopsida > Poales > Poaceae > Guadua > Guadua angustifolia. Next base: position 46,530,409 of record CM070506.1, on the reverse strand, counting down.
AGGGGTGTCTCGCACAATGCCCCGATAGCACTGAGTTATGCAAAGGTCCGGTGGACACCAGTACGGTACGCTTTGTCGATATCGCCTAGAAAACCCGCTAATGACGAGATAACAACTCTAGGAAGTGCCGCCCACTCATTCATCCAAAGGCGCAAGCATGACATCGTTTTGGACCATCCGATGGCGACCTCCTCGACATCGTCTTGGACCATGCAAAGCACCGGCCTCTCAGAAGATAATCCGGCGATCCGTCACCAAAGACGTGAGAGTGAAGCGGAAGAAGAAGCAAGATGAGGTACCAAAGAAATCCATTGAGGACCCCATAAAGATGGCCACCGTGAGTACTCCAACGCAGAAACTCAGAATATCCGGTACTTCAAAGGACAAACCTACAACCCCCGATCCCAAAAATGGCACATTAGACAAGCCAGATCGCCTAGATCAGGAAGCCAGACCGAGTATGATGTCGCGCGAGAAAAAGTAAGGGCAAGGGAAGTCTGTGAACAAGATAATCAACCAAGATTAAAATTCGAGGTAGGGAAGCCCTTAGTCACCGATTCGAAGTTAACCAGTCTAACTGTAATACTTCAGGATTTCTTTTTCCTCCGAGTCAGGGAATTCTTGGTCCGGGTGTCCGGTGGGCCTATCGGTGAATTATGGGAGAGAATTCTTGCCTTTTCTTTTTTCCCCCCAAACCTTATCCTCATTCTCTCTCTCATTTTCTTTTCCCCACCCCACCCGATTTGGCTTGTGCCCTTCCCTACCATTCCACAAGACACCTCCAAGATGCCTTCTTCTGCCGGCTGGCCGTCCCTCCGGCGATCGTGGCGCCCATCCTCCGGCGGTGGCGCTTCCTCCCGGGTGGCTTCCTCCGTCCTCCCTTGATCCTTCAATTTAGGCAAAGAAGCAGCAGAACCGACGCCGTGGTCTCTGGCCATTGTTCTTCCGGCTCCCACGGTGGTGGCTTTCTTCCTTGGTCGGCGGGCGCCCATCTTCCCCAGCCCTGACTTCCCCAGCTTCCCTCCACCCAGCTGCACTGCCACCTCGGTCGTCCTCCCCTTCGGCGGCTCCGACGCCTGGCCGGGCGACGAGCTGTCCTCCGGCCATGAGCCCCAAGTCGTGGCCTCCTGTCCTCCCCAATGGCTGCTTTCTCTTCCCCGAGCCGAGGTGCTCCCTCCCTCCTTCTCCTTGGGTTTGTGAAGGTTTAGTTTGCTCACCATGTGTTTGATGAAATGGCTGTGAGGTGTATGCATGTGCTAATGGTTTTCAAGGAAGTCTATGGCCGAGCTATTGGTCGAGCTGCATCCCGTGGCTGTCCTCCCTGCCGAGTCTTCTCCAAGATGCAGCCCTTGTCTTCTTGCTTTCCTCCCCAACCGAAGAGATGGTAGGTATTGAGGTTAATGGGTACATATGTATGAATATACATTGTTAATATCACAAGCTCATGCCCCTGATTCTATAGTAGTCATGTGAGTACTGGAATCCGATCCTTGATCTTGCTCAATACCAACCTTAGCCAATGATTTATGCTTGCTTGTGTTGTGTATCTTGAGTGATTAGATTGTACCAGAATCAAACTGAGCTTTTGTGTCCTGTGATTCACAAAAGCATGTCCAATTCTCTTTGCGATGCTATTAGCAGTTCTACTCCATAGAGATAATCATTTTTGTTGTTGTTGTATTGACAGAAGTATGTATTGTCGCATGCTAGCTGGATGAACTTTGCATAAATGGTTCTAGTTTCTAAGTTCAGTTAACTATTCTGTACATTCTTGTTCTGTCGTGGCATGTAAATAATCTTGGTCTAGTTGTAGTTACTTTGTCACATGCTACAAGAAAAATTCAGTAAGTCACATGCTATCGATCTGTTTGGAAGAGCAATGTATTGTTTTCAAACTCTTCCATGCCATTACTAGAAGTGTTTTTTTTAGGCAGTACAAGATATATACTTGTGCATGTGATTACTTCAGTACAAAAGACAACGTTTCAAGTAATGCCAAAATCCAAGAAGTTACTACAACCAACGAAGTTTAAGGAACAAAAGATCAGCCATTCACAACAAATTAGAGTCGTCAATGTTGGCTGAAGCACAAGATGATCCATCCACAACAGCACCCCCGCACGTAACAAGGAGGAGTGGCCTCTTCTTCGCGCGCCACTCCACTCCCTGCGGTTTAAGGCAAGTACCTCGAGTTGTGTGTCTAATTGAGTTGTTCATTGTTATTTACCTGTTCATGGCTAATTTCTATTGATTGTGGCAAGTTTGAGTTATATGGGTGATCGCCCCTTGAGGACGGATTAGCTATTGATTCGAGTGGTCGCTAGTAAGCTTTAATCTCGGTGAGTTTATTGTACCTTTGTTAATATTGCGGTTGAGTAGCGAGTATGGGGTACGTGGATACTTGTGGTTAATTTTCAAGAATTGCACTTAACTGTGCCCCGTCTGGGGAATGGAGTTGAGTGTGTGTACGAATCGATGTATTGCTGAATTTTGTGTGTATATATGCATGCATGAGGTTTCTCTAAGTGAAAGGCACTGCTTAGAGTGTGTGAATGTGTAGAGCTGCCATAGTCCATACAACTATGTGTGAAACTTGTTGAAATCTGTGGTCATGTATGCTTGCATGTATGACTGACCTTGTGTTTATATATATATACAAACATTTGCACACATGTATATACTTGTGTAGTATGGGAAATTTTATGTGTATATGTATATATTTACATATATGCTTGTATATGTGTGTGGTTATAGTTATGTTAGTGTTGGCAATGAATGAAATGTTGCATTTCATTCGTGTCAATTGCATTTGTGCATTCATAGTGGAAGAGGCGACCCATTCGACAGGGCCTCTGTGTTCACACGTAGTGAACACGAAAGTCCTATTTCGTAGTCCCATTCATCGAGGTGAATGGGAGCGAGACAAGAAGAGTAGGCACCTTCCATCTACGGATGGAAGGGACGTGAGGGTGCACATCGACGGTGGGCACTCTGGCAGACTCTAAGCGTGCGTGCATGGAAATGAGCATTCATGTGCATTGCATCTTTAATATTGAGTGTTATGGTAAAAGGTGTGTCATATGGACGGTGATTATGGTAATTGGAGGTCGAGTCGTGGATTCAACCCCAAATAGGGGAAATTGATTTGAATTGATGAATTAGTGCATTTCTTTTCTTTGCTTTGCTAATTATGTTGTATGAATATCGTGGAGTGAAGTTGAGTTATAAACTCAAATGCAATTGATGAAAATGGTTTGAGTTGCAACAAGGGGTAGTTGAGTCGGGAGACGTTGTGACTTAGAATTAAGTAATGCTTCTTTGGCGTTGAATGTGTTTATTATCAAGTTGATGTCTTGATTGCGGTAATTTTCTTGTATAGTCAAGTGATTGCTTTAAATGAGTATAAAAAACGTATCGTCTGGATGTTGCTTCATTTGTTTTCCTTGCTTTTATAGTCAAGCTCTTGTTTTACTTATGATAATTTGGAATTTGTTACTCTCGTGTACTTTGCTGAGTCATCGACTCACGCTTGTTTGTTGTGTTGTTGCAGGTACATTGAAATCGGCATGCATGTGGGGGGGAGTAGTAGCACGAGCACGTTTGCATGAAACCATTTACCTCGAGTTGTAAAGCCTGGTTGTATTGATTATGGTTGTAATATGTTGTTCGTCGTGGTGTAGTTAATAAATTCTATTGGATGTGTTATTGATTGATTAAGGACCTGCTAGAATGATATCATAATTGCAATTGTTTTCATTCACGAGTGGATGTCCATCGCCTAGAGAGGTCATGCTTAAATTCTCTAAATTTCGGTGACTTAGTTTTAAGCTAGTTTAGAGAGTGTCAAGGTCGGTTTCAACCTTTTATTAGAGGTAAAAGGTTTAGTGACTCGTTCGTTGAGTCCCTAGGTCATTTGAACTTCTTGCCGCGTTTTTATTTGTTGTTTTTTTTTATTGACAACACTCTGGGCAAGAGTGGTTCCGGAGTGTTGTAAGCGTCAATTAGAGTCTTTTGGTAGCATTTGCGGTGCATTTGGCGCCGGGGTGTTACACTAACACCCATGATGCAGCGATTGCATGCATGGTACATGGAGCGATCCAACCAAGACGTACTCCCGAAGGTGATCACTGCAGTTTTCCGTGAGGAACATTTTCACCACGAGGGCTTTGGCTACTTCTTAATAGAATTCGATAACTTGCACAACTTGTTCTATCACGACGCCCTCGACATATGTTTTTTGAGATGCTGGACACTGTAAGTGTCTAATATATCAATCTTGGTCTACATTCACGTAATACCGATAAATGTCATGTCTAACTATTTCGTTATATAGATACGAGATGAAGGAACTACGAAGAACCAAGGGGCCAGTGGGATTCCTCGACCCGGGAACGGTTTGCCAAGACGAAATCGTGAGAGTACCAAAGGAGGTCGAGGAGTACGTATATAAAGCTTTGCTTAAACTACAAGACAAGGAGTTTATACTTGTACCATACAATTTTCAGTAAGTTCCTCACTAGCTAGTTAAATTACTCGTTGATTTCGTTATTTACTCTGACGTAAGGACTAATGGCTATGGCATCCAGATTCCATCGATTCTCGTAGTAATTCATCCGCATAAGAGCAAGATGTCGATCATGGATCCAATCGGATAAACCTAAAGCGGACTATGAAGTGATGACACGCTTAATAAATGACGCTGCTCAAAAGATATTGTCAAGAGCACGAGACACCGCCCATACAAAAAATCCCTTACAACTGTACTAACTTTTTAGACGCACGCAAGGAATATTCTAATATCGTATTTCATAGTAAATAGCTCCTTCGACGACATCTTAGTTCATTCGATTTTCGAAGTGTCACAAGCGCATACGAAGGAACAAATTTATGTGGATACTTAGGTGCCAAGACATGCGCCGAAATCTTAGGTTGCACAATAAAAGACAATGACGTGGAGGTCGGTCATGCGGACATGACACATCGATTCGCGCCACTCAATTTCTATATACTCTCTTAATTCTATTTTTCATACTTACGCTGCCTCAAGTCAGTTTACTGAGGATCGCTTGCTCAAATCCAAGCCATTCAGTACACTCGTCTACTTCATCATGAAGGAAGTACTCAACAAAACGGCGAAGTTTTATGACGAAGACAACAACGATCCACTCCTCCATACTCATTTCTCACATCACGTGTCTCCAACCTCCGAAGACCCGTAGGCTTCTAGTTTAGGAAACTAGTTTAGGCTTTTGTTACTTCAATTTTTTTTCATTACAAAGTGTAAATAACTCTTTCTTCCTTTCAAATGGGAACCCCCTCTTTCGTCAATGCCACTTCTCTTGTCAGTGGTTGATGCTTCAGTGGGAGAATCTATTTTGACTGTAAAAATGTTGTTTACTTTGTTACCAAAGCATGACAAGGCCAGAGTGATTCAAACACTGTTATTTGTGACTGGGATAAAGACAATGCTCCAAATTAGTGAAGTTGGTATCGATTTGCTTTTATTTTCTGTTGAATGATTCTGGAGATTTGTTTTCTTTAATAATCGCAATTGACCTTTTAGAAACCTTTTGCTCCTAAGAGATACTATTCCATTGACATGTTTTGCTAATTCTGAATGTTTGTGGATGTTGCAGGAGAGGCAATTGCTTTGGGGTTTCAGCATTACATACTATCCCTGAGAAATGCTTTGATGATTCCCACAATGTTTGCTAATTTTGAATGTTTGTGGATGTTGCAGGAGAGGCAATTGTTTTATGGTTTCAGCATTACATATGTCCCTGAGAAATGCTGTGATGATTCCCACAATGTTATTAATCTTACCATGTGCATTATATTATTTTTTGCATAAATATTTTCCATTGCATATTTAACATTTCTATTTTTTCTCTCGGCCTTTCCAAATTTTACCAATAGCATCATTGCCCCTTCTTGTATTTCATGGTAAGTATTATCATTTGATTCTCTTTTTTGGTTATTTAGGATATTGTGTTACATACTTACATGACAATATCTCGACAAGAATAGCAATGTTCATTTCAGATATTTCGGTCTATCTCGCTTATTTTTCATGTCTGTGCACACATGCATCTCTCAAGTGCTCATTTCAATTTTTAGAAATAGACTACATCTCAACCTCGCTAGTGTTTGTCTTCTTATTTTCTTCTATGGTTGCTACATTGTTCCTATTAACCTATACCTTTCTATTTAATATTTATAGTTTCTATTGGGATAATTGTTGGCTATTGAATTGTTGGCGAGATCACGATGAATTACGGCAAGATGGAATTCAAATGACCAAGTATATATATATATATGGCACTCATTAGTGCATATTCAAGACTTGGAACTTCGACATGGCCAAACAAGTAAATGATGCTCTCTCGACAGAATTTTCTTTTAATTTTTCTCGCACCTTTAGGTTCCAATTCTCCTTACACATGATGTAACTTGCATATTTTCTTAATTGGATAGATAATGGTTATTACTACAAAATGCTAATGTTAAGAAACTAAAGAAAATCTGCTTGAGCACATAATATCTCCGTAACATAGAATGAGGCCTACAATGTAATTTGTTATATGTGATACTTATAAAACCATCCTTGTTTCCTTAGGTTCTTTTGGATAAGGATATTGTGTGTTTGCTTTTGCTTTTCCCTCCCGCCTCTTCTAGGTTTCAAGTAGGCGAGAATAGATTGAACACTTTCAATTGGGAACAATTGTGAACTCATTTTACGTGCAATATGTATTAAGGTGTTTGTGCTATCTTGAAGCATGGACAAATAATGGCCTTGCACTTTCAGGATAAAAGATCGCATGACTCCTTATAATGGTGACACGGATCAACAAATGAAGGAAAAAGTTCAGTTTTCTGCATGGCTTATTTTGTTATCTAAACTAGTTTGGGTTGGTGTCAAACTCAAAAAACCGAGAGAGTTTCAAGTTTACAAGGTTCAGTCCGGTTCGGTTTCTTTGCTCGCTTCACTTTCGCTTTGCGGATTGCAAATAGTGTTGTATCCGAAGACAAATCAGATCTATATTTAGGTGAGTCGATTAAGATTAGGAAGTCCAGATTATTGTCCATAGATGCATGTAATCTTTAGTCTATATAAGTAATGAAGGAAAAAAAGCACCTAGGTTTGTTGGCAAAGACAAAATTTGTTGAGTTCATCTCGATTCTGATTGTCAGTTTGTCATATTTGTGTACTAAATGTTACGAGGTAAATGAGAAAATAACTACCACAATACCTAATTTGCCATTAACATAATGTGATGGTATGCTCAGATGAGCGAGTAGACCAAAAACATTGTCATGCATAGAGCCACGATTGTTTGAACAATTGCATATTTTTTGCCTTTAAGTCAAATCATATGCATGCTATAAGCCCTTCCATAAGAGATAAAACCCTTTTGAGAAGTTCATACATTTTTGCCAATGACACATGACTGATGATTCATCTTGGTATTCTCACTTCACTAAGAAATATATGTTTTACCCCATACATTCCATTATTTGTGCTATCGCTCACATACTCATCGTGGATCATAAAGCACATGACTAATCTTTTCCTTCCTTTTCATGTATTCCGTAGGCTTGTTTGGATGAGTATTTATAGGAGGATGCCCCATTTGACATATGTAGCTGCCGGTGAGTGGCCTAGCTTTATATTTCCAAGCAATGAGCTTTCAATTTTCATAGTCTGTTGCTATTGTTGAGTGGGTTCAACTTCCTTTATTCTTTGCCAATTGTCAAGACAACTTTGTATTTCTAAATTCGCTGCTATTGTTCTGTGGGTTCAACTGCTTGTTTGGATGAGTATTTATAAATTCTCAGACAGAGGGCATGGCTAGCTTTATCGCTCGAGGCTAGCCACAAATGCCGCTTTTTTATTTTCTCAGAATCGGATGTCGCTGATTTGTTCTAGCCAAAAACCACCATCGATATTAGTACTATCGGTGACGGTTTTTGGTTAGAACCGCTACTAATATCCTTCATATCGCTGACGGTTCTAACAAAAACCGCCACAAATAATATTATTTGTGGCGGTTCTAGAACCGCCATCGATAATCCTCCATTATCGCGGGCACTAAATTGCGGGCGGTTCGAAAATCGCGATCGGCGGCGCTATTTAACCGCCATCGATGACCTTTTTTCAAGGTAGTGTATGCGAAGTCGAGGTCTGGTCGCCGGTTAGATACGCGCGCAGCAACTATTCGATTTACCATGGATGAGTCTAAATCGATTGTTGCTCAAGCGCATGACTTTCAGACTACTAGTAGGCTTAGATTGCACATTTGGGATGTGCTTTACCGCAAAATTTGTGGTGCGGGCATTGTGGCTAAACTTCCCCATCTTGGAGGAATTTTGCCACTGGTCTGAAACACAAGAGGGAAGAGATTTCTATTGAAGATCCCATTGCTGCCCTTGATGTGGAAGAAAAAGCCAGAGCCAAAGATGCACCAAAAACTTCTTCTCAGGAACCAAACAACGCAAATGTGATTGAGAAGAATGGTGGCAACAACAACAAAGGCTTGAAACCAAACAAAAATACTAGCTTCAAGAAGAAGAAGTTTGAGAAGAAAGATATGAAGAACATAACCTGCTTTGTGTGCGGAAAAGATGGTCACATGGCTAAAGACCTGCTGCTTTCGCAAGAACAGCTAATGAGCAAGGCAAGAAAATTGCCAACGTGACCATATGTGAGGGAACTACTTCAGAGGGTATGGTAATTCTCCGTTATTTTTTCAGATGTCAATCCACCGATTGGTGGGTTGATACGGTGCAAATGTTCACGATGTTTCGACATATCTTTATTTTCTTCTTATCAGCAAACAGGGCTTCCTCCGCCCTAATGGGGAACGGGTCGATGCTTTTGTGCGTGGTGTTGGCACGAGAAACGAAGCTCACTTCGTGGAAGACCGTCTGCTTGAGAAACGTGCAAAGATGTGCCAACAATAAATAAGAACCTTGTCATTGGTTCCTCGTTATGTCGAGATGGCTATAAGCTAGTATTTGAGTCTAATAAAGTTGTAATGTCCAAGTTTGGAAACTTTATTGAAAAGGTTATGAGAGCGGAGGCCTGCTCCGCTTAAGTGTAATGGAGTCTTGTTTAAATTTAAATGTTGCTACTCAAGTTAATAATTGTGAATCCAATGTTTGGCATTCTCGCTTATGTCATATTGGTTATGATACCATTGCTCTAATGTCCAGATTTGAAATAATTCCAAAATGTGATATTGTCAAAGGATCAAAGTGCCAATCTTATGTGCAAGCAAAACAACCTCTAAACCCTTTAAGGGTTAGAGGAATAAAGGAATTTGGCACCATTAGATCTTGTCCATTCGACTTGTGTGAGATGAATGGATTGTTGACAAAAGGAAGCAAAAGATATTTTCTAACTTTTATAGACGATGCAACACGTTATTGTTATGTGTATTTGCTGAAAACAAAGGATGAAGCTTTAAACTACTTCAAAATTTATAAGGTCGAGGTTGAGAACCAACTAGAAAAGAAAATTAAAAGGTTAAGGTCCTGACTGCGGAGGAGAGTATATCTCTCAGAATTCTCCCAATATTGTGCCGAGCATGGTATAATCCATGAAGTGACACCACCATACTCACCTCAATCTAATGGGGTGGTCGAGAGGAAAACCTAACACTAACAGACTTGGTGAATGCCATGTTGGAGAGTGCCAGATGCCTAAGTCATGGTGGGGAAGCTATCTTAACAAAGAACTTTGTCCTCAACAGAGTAATTACTAAAAGAAGTGAGATTACTCCGATAAGGGATGGAAGGAGAAAACCAAATATCAACTTTCTCGCGAACATGGGGATGTTTGGCAAAAGTAAATATACCATTGCGTAAAAAGAGAAAGCTTGGACCTAAAACAGCTTGATTGTATTTTTCTAGGATATGCACATAACAAGACGGCCTATAGATTTTAGTAGTAAAATCAGATTCTCGAGATTATTGCTAACACAATAATGGAATCTAGAGATGCTTTTTTCTTTGAGAATATTTATCCTATGAGAGCGAGTATGATTTAATGAAAATTCTAAAACTTCTTTCGATCCTCCATCTTCCTCTCAATTACCAAATATTGTAGAACCAAATTTGTGATATCCACGAGGAGGATAACAATATTGTCACAAATGAGGCTCCTCGAGGAGCAAAAAGACAAAGGGTTAAGAAAACCTTGGTGATGACTTTATTGTATACCTTGTGGATGATGTGCCAAAAACTCTTTCAGAGGCTTATGCATCACCGATGCGTAGTAATCGAAAGAGGTCATTCAGAAGCGAGATGGATTCCATCATGGCTAATGGAACATGGGAGATCGCTGAACTTCCTACCGGGTGCAAACCAGTTGGATGTAAGTGGATCTTTAAAAAGAAAATGAGGCCCGATGGTATCTGGCCGATAAGTATAAGGCAAGACTTGTAGCCAAGGGTTATACTCGTAAAGAAGGAGAGGATTATTTTGATACTTATTCTCCTGTTGCGATTAACCACTATTAGAGTGCTCATTGCATTAGCAAACTTCCTATGGTCTACACGTCCATCAAATGGATGTAAAGATAGCTTTCCTTAATGGAGAGTTGGAGGAAGAAATCTATATGGAGCAACCAGATGGTTATGTGATTACTGGACAGGAAAATAAAGTGTGCAAATTATTAAAATCCTTGTATGGCCTAAAGCAAGCACCTAAACAATGGCACGAAAAGTTTGATAAAACTTTGACATCGCCGGTTTTGTTGTGAATGAGGCGGATAAATGTGTTTATTATCGCTATGGTGGGGTCAAGGAGTAATCTTGTGTTTGTATGTTGATGACATACTTATATTTGGGACCAACACCGCTATCATTGACGAGGTCAAGTCTTTCTTATCTAGTTGTTTTGATATGAAAGACATGGGTGAGGCAGATGTAATTCTAAATATTAAATTGATCGTAACCGAGAATGGGATTACTTTGAGTCACCCCATTATGCGGAAAAATTATCGAGCCGCTTCGACTTTGAGAATCGCAAAATAGCCCCTAACTCCCTATGATGCAAGTATAAAACTTCGCAAAAATAATGAATTAGGGAAAGATCAATTGAGATATTCACACATAATTAGGTCCCTTATGTATTTAGTCAGTAACGAGATTCGACATCTCATTTGTCAGGAGCAAATTAAGCCGGTTTACATCGAATCCGGGAGATGATCATTGGGAGGCTCTTGAGAGAGTGTTATGCTATCTAAGAGGTACTACCTCTTACGAATTCACTATACCGATATCCTCCAAGATAGAAGGGTATAGTGATTCAAATTGGATCTCGATGCGAGATGAGATCAAAGCTACAAGTGGCTATGTGTTTACATTAGCGGTGCCGCAGTTTCATGGAGGTCATGTAAACAGACTATATTGACGAGGTCAACCATGGAAGCTGAGTTTGTATGTGGGGACCCGGATTAACCAAATCCGACCCCTCTGTGTTTCCACCGTGCTAGTCCAGGAACAGCTAGCACACACAGTCATACAGTGATGATAACACAGACATATCATAAAGTAAACAACAGTAATAAGCAAAAGAGAGTAAACATTATCATCACATTATTACAAGTATCGAGCCTTACGGCTTAAGTGTGAAAGTAACAGCGGAAATGTAGGAACCAAAAAGAGCCAGTCAATGTGCCCACAGGCAACCGACTGGGGTACGCTCCCTAGAAGATCGAGTCATCCTCCTCATCGAAGTCTTCACCACATATGTCGAACGGTGCAACACCGGCACTGGGATAGCTGTCCTCCTCTGCTTTATGGAATAAGCAGCCCTGCAATAAAAAGCGAGGGTGAGTATGCAACATACTCAGCAAGTCTCAGAAACTTAATGCAAATAACTAAATGCAAGACTTAAACAAAGGATGGCATATAGGGTTCATTTTGCATAAAGCAGGAATTGAAATTTAAATACAAGTAATAATTTCATAAAGCAACATTTAATCAAAATGTAAATAGCATAATTAATTAAATTGAAGTATAACAATTTTCCAGGTTCCAACTACCTGGTTGGCTCTAGCCGCCAAACTAAACCCGTGAGCTCTAGCCGCTCGCGGATTCCCAACCACACTTTCATTTTTAAACCAAATCATCATTTTTCCATTTAAAACCAAAAACCAGAAAAATCTACTATGTGAAAGCGTTCCACGCTTGCCTTTATCCGTAGGCACGGCTACTCAAGTAGTTTTGACTCTGCAGAGTTGGTACACTTTACCCACACGACATGATCAACCCCTTTCGCCAAGCTATTAACACACTTCCTTTGGTGTGCCAGCAAGGAGATCATGACAAGGCCTTTACAATGCATAATACCGCCATCGACTCCCCGCTAAGGTTTCACCTGGTAGGGTTAACCGCCCAATCGAAGCTTCCCTCTTGCGCCTTGCAAGTACCCTCCCTAAGAAACCGCATGCCCAATGGCGAAGTCAAATAACGATAAATGCAAATTACTTAGCCAGTCGCACTCCATAATAGACATGTGGTTGTATCAGATAGCATGGCCCAAGGTAACACACGACCGTCCTTAATTGATCGGGCGAACAATCACATTCCAAAACTTTGTGCTTCCCAAGCACCGCCATACAACCAATCCACCCCGGCCTAAATCATTTTTCACTTTTATTTTCCAATTAATAATCATAACGGCAACACCAATTGCCATATTTTCACAATTCCATTTGAATCAAATATGAAAGCATTTCCATAATGGTAAGGTACCGACGTGATTAAGCATGGCTAAGCATTTTCTACCGTCCCATAATACAAAATGATTATTATTAACAGTAATTAATTTTCCTAGGGTGTCAATGGTTGCCAAAATGAATATCAATGTGGTTATAACAATTTGGCATTTATCTAAGCATTTAAAATGACATTAAAGTACAGTACGCAAATAATAAGCATGCAATAATTTAAAAACAAAATAGCATTTCATAAACTTGGGTTCAATATGATCAAGGGAGACTTGCCTTCCACCTCTCCCGCAGCTGCAACCTCAGTCTGATGCTCCGCTTGCTCAACCGATGCGTCGTCTACACGCGAAACACGCAAATCGAGACAAGAAATAAATAAAACAGAAATAAATAAAATCCAAAAATTCAAAATAAATACACCAACAGATAGATCTTGATTTTATATGAATTTAGAAATTTGAATCGTTCAAATCGAAGTTCAAACGGAGGAGAACGGAGCTTCCGAAGTTTAAATGGAGAGAAAATCAGAAATTTAAATGGAGTTAACACGTGTCAGCATGCGATTGGCTGTAAATTCAGAAATTCGGGATTAAATCGGAAAATACAGAATATATGCGCTGACATGAGGGCCCCGGTGTCATAGACACGGTCTACGGTGGACTCGGTTCATGGACGAGCTCACGGGGCGATGTAGCGCAATGTGGCGCTACGTGGCATTGACGTGGCAGCCACATGGACCTAGGGCTGAGGTGGCGACTACGTGGCGAACACATGGCGACGCGCAGTACTATGGCGGTGAGGTGGCGCACACATGGCACATACGCGGCAGTGACGGGGCATGGTTGATGGGAAGGCTTACCAAGACGCGCATCGCGGGTACGATCCGACCGCCGGGGTCCGTCGACGCGGCGACAAGTAGAGGCGCAGCGAGAGATGACGTGGTCGACTCTGGCGCGTTGATGGACGATCAAACGGCTGAGAAGACGTGAAGCAGTCGACGGCGAGTGGCGGCGCTAATCCACCGGCGCTGGGGACGACGACATACCCAACGGCGAAGGACGACCGAAACGAGCAAAAGCATTAGCGCTTCCGGTAGCTCTTGAAAAGATGGACTCAACGATACCAAAAACACGGCCGGAGACTCACCGGAGAAGGAGGAATCGGTGGCGGAATGGCTCGGTCAGGGCGGCGCACTTCGGCGAGGTCGTGCGGCCACACGGAGGCGACTCCGCCGGAGAGAGAGGAGGGGAAATGTGCGGCGCAGAGTGGCGAACCTAGGGAGATGCGAGGCGGTGGCTTATATAGCCTAGGGTTGCGTGTAGAGGCGCGGAAGTCGAGGGCGGTCTCAGGCGGCGCAGATACGGGCGCAAGCAAAGCCGAGCGACGCGGGCGCACGGAGGGTCACGGATCAAGATTTGACGGTGAAGGCAAAACACGGTTAGGGTTTAGGGTTTGGTTACTGTGGGCGGCGATATCCCACCGCTTGATGGGCGATCGACGGCGTAAGTAGAGATAAAGAATGGGCCGATTTAAATGAACAGGAATTCGCCCAAAAAATTAAAGGATTTAGGAATTAAGAAAAATTCAGAAAATCCAAATAACATCCAAATAATTCAATTAAATATCAAATAAATTCGGAAAAATCCCCAAAAATACAAAAAAATTCAATAAATCACCAGGAATCCAATAAAAATAGGAAATACTTAATTTGAGTTATAGTTTATTCCAATTAAATCCTTTTTGATTCTAAAAATTCCATTTAAGCTGGATTTAATTCGAGAAAATTTCTGCGGGTTCGGATTTCGAAATGTGAGTTCAGAAATTTGAAAAACCGGACGTTACAAACCTCCCCCTAATAAGAAATCTCGACCCCGAGATTTGGGACTAACCAGGAAAAAGGTCAGTACTCCGTCAAGATCCTCCTCGCGCCCCTGTGGCTTCTTCTTCCGGATGGTTGCTCCAATCGCACTTTGCGTAACTTCATCACTTTGTTTCGTCCACGCCACCTCCTCCGCACTCGACGGATACACGGATAAGAAAGATTCTCCCGCAGCTCAACATCTTCGAATCGCACCGACTATTCGGCACTCGAGGCACTTCTCAATCTGTGACACATGGAAGACGCTAGCACATTCGCCGCCATGTGGCAATCAGAATCGATACGCCACTTCCCCACTTCTAGCTAGAATTGGGAAAGGTCCAATAAATCTCGGTGCTAACTTTCCACACTCCGAATCGGCGAGATACCTTTGAGCGAGAGACTTTCAGTACACATAGTCACCCGGCAAAGGTCAATGCTCTTCTCAGGATTATCTCTGATAACTCTTCTCGCTTAGACTACTGTTCTCAACCTTCCCCGAATCATCTTCACTTGTTCCTCACCTCTTGCGTAATCTCCCACCAAAGACTTGGCGATCTCCCTGTCTCGTGCAACAGAGAGGTGTCTGCACTTCCTTCCATACGAGCCTCAAACGGTGCCATCCGCAAGCTAGCCTCGATAAATGTTGTTGTACGAGAACTCCGTGATATGGCAACATTTGATCCCAACTCGTCCGATTGGACAATGCACAAGCCCTCAACATGTCCTCCGAACTGATTCACCCGCTCCGTCATCCATCCATTTGAGGGTGATAAGTCAGATCAAGTTCAGATTGGTGCCTAATGCTTCTTGTAACTTTTGCCGTAATCTAGATGTGAATTGGCGCCCGATCCAAAACAATCTTCTTGGGCACGCCATGCATACACATAATCCGAAGTCATATACAACCGCAAGTTTATCTCCTTATAGGTTGTCTTCACCGATGAAATGTGCAACTTTCGCCACGATCCACGACAACCCAAATCGAGTCATAACTCGACTGGTTCTCTAAGTCCCGTAATGAAGTCCATCCCAACTTCTTCCCACTTCCACTGTGTACCTTCAACTACCGCGAACAAACCCGTTGGCCTCTCGATGTTCAAATTTTGACCACGGCACACATCGCACATGGCTATATATTCTGCAATTTCCTTCCTCATCCTGGACCACCAATAAACACCTCGAAGGTCGTGATACATCTTGGTGTTGCCGGGATGAATCGAGTATGCTGACTCATGCGCCTCCTTCAGTATCAACTGTTTGACCTCTTTCTGGTTCGGCACATAGATACTCTTGCCAAGCCATACTATCCCCTCATCATCTTCTGAGAATCCCGGGGCTTTTCCTTCCTTGATTCTTTCCTTGATCTTCGCGGCTTCCTTATCGGACTTCTGCATCCTCTTGATTTGGTCTACCAGAGTTGGCTGAACATCCAAAGCAGCAACTGATCCTTCCTCTACCAACCCCAGATTCAGACGCTGAAATTCCTCATGCAGAGAAAGTCGAATCCATCAAAGTGGTGCAAGAGTCTTCCGGCCGAGCATCTAAGAACCACATTCGCTTTACCAGATGGTAATGAATGCCCGCATCATAGTCCTTTATCAGCTCCAACCATCTTCTTTGCCGCAGATTGAGATCGGCTTGGGTGAAGATGTATTTCAGACTTGTGGTCCGTGAAGATCTCGCAACTGCTCCCAATGAGATAATGCCTCCAAATCTTCAAGGCATGCACCACTGCCAGCCCAACCTGTGTCATGGGTCTGCATTCTCCTCATGTGGTCACAATTGTCAAGCGTATGCGACTACCTTGCCTTCCTCAAGATCAAGACACATCCCAAACCCCGCCTCAAGCATCACAATAGATCTCAAATCCTTCAATGTCCGCACACAAGCACCGGGTCAGAGTCAACCTTTTCTTCAACTCCCGAAGCTCGCAAGAAGCTTCACCCACTCAAACTTTTCTTTTTTCAGAAATGAGTGAGCGGTCTAGCTATCCTAGAGAATCCTCAATGAACCTCCGATAGTAACCCGCTAAACCAAGGAAACTCCGGATGTCCCAAGACCGACTTGGGCAGCCCAATCAAACACTCCTTTCACTTTCTCCGTCAACTCGAGATACCTCCAGCAGAGACAATATGGCCCAAGAAAGCAACTTCACAACCGTAACTCACACTTGCTGAACTTGGCATACAAACCGGTGACTTCGAGCTTCTAAGACCATTCTCAAATGTGCTTCATGCTCAGACTCATCTCGAGAATAGATAAGAATGTCATCTATGAACACCACCACAAACTTATCCAGATAATCCATGAACACCTTGTTCATCGATTCATGAAGTACGCCGGCATTGGTCGCACTAAAGGACATCACAAAGGAACTCGCATGCATCAGAAGCGAGTGGTAAAGGCCGTCTTCGAATGTCCCTCATACCGATCTTCACCGATGGTATCCCAATCGCAGATCAATCTTGGAGAAGACGAAGCTCCTTCAGCTGATCAAACAGATCATCGATCCGAGGCAGCGGATACTTGTTCTTGATGGTGACTTCATTCAGCGCTCTGTAGTCGACGCACATCCGCAAACTGTCGTCCTTCTTCTTCACAAACAAAGATCGGGCGCTTCCCCAAGGCGATGAACTCGGACGAACGAACCCCTTCTCCTGCAGCTCTTCAATCTGCTTCTTCATCTCGGCGAGCTCATTTGCTGCATGCAGACGGCCTCTGGAAATCGGAGTCAGCACCTAACAAGTTCTATGGTGAACTCGATCTCCGATCAAAGCGGCATGCTCGGCAGATCCTCCGAAATACATCGAGTACTCGCCACCACAGCACACACTCCAAAGTGATTTCCTTCAACTTGTTTAACACGCACTTCTCACCCAACGACTTCTTCGCTTGAACTCCACTTGGATGCCCTCTACATTGGTGAGAGTGATGGCTCTACCGGGCTAATCAATTTGACCCTTAAACTTGGTCAACCACCATCCCGAGGATGACATCTAACCCCTTGAGTCCAAGAGAACGAGATTTGCAAGAAATTTTACCCTGTTGATGACTATGGTTGCACTTGGGCATACCAAATCAGTCCTCATCTCTTTTCCCAGGGATTGAACAATCATGGGAATCTTAAGAGCCAAAGTCTCAAAACCAAACCGATCAACAAAGCTCCTCTAAATAAAGGAATGTGAAGCTCCGAATCAAACAAAGCAAAGGGTGTATTGAATTGACAAGAAACGCACTCCAAGACCACATCCGTGCATCCCGAGCCTCCTCGCAGCCACGTGGTTGACACGCCTCTCCCAAAAGGCCGAGGTGCTTTCGGTGTGCGGCGCCCACTACCGATCCTCGAGCCGAGTCTTGGCCGAGCTAGCTCCTGCCGAACGGCACGGTGGTCATCGGGTCGACGCCCGAGGACAGCTGTTGGCATAGTGACCCAGCTGATGGCAGTGAAAGCACTGGACTCGCAGCTGCTGGTGTTCCCTCTTGCGGCCGAAGGCCAGCAACTTCGCCGCGGTCCCTGAGCAACTGGGCACGGACCGGAAGTAGGAGTGCGCGGTGCTCCCTGGACAGGTGTCCTGCCGACCCGCTGTGGTGGGAAGCGCTGGCGAGATCCACTAGCTCCTTGCTGAGACTGGAAGGCCATCCTCCTCTTGCGCGACTTCGGCGGCCGACGCCGAGCATCCTCCCCGCACTAAGGCCTTGTTCACTATGTGCCGAAGTTGGGGAAGTCAAAAGCCACAAGTCGAACCTTGATGTCCGGATCCAAACCTCCATGAATCTCCAGATCTTGGCATCACAAGGCCACATCCTCAGCGCGACTCGCAAGCCGAGTGAACCGTTGAGGTACTCGACACGCCCGTTCCCCGACGCAGCTTCCCGAACTCCTCTTCTTCATCTCAATGATGCCAACAGTACATGAGCAATTCAAGGCCTCAGAGAACTCCTCCTGCGATCGCCGAGCATCCCGATGGGCCGCATGGTTGTCCCACCAAGTGGTCATCACGCCTTCACCGATGGTCGTGAAAGCACCTTCTCTGGCCATTGCACCGGGCAAGCTGCAGCTTCTTCTCAATGTCTCTCAACCAGCCATCTGCCTCCAAAGGCTCTCCTGCGCTAGAGAAGGTAGGCGGTCGGGTCCTCATGAACTCTCCGAGCCGATCATGCGTCAAACACCAAGGCCAAGTACGGTGTTGGTCATCGCCGATTGTTCACTATGTTCGTGCCGAGCTCGCAGAGTTGAAGCCAGATCGCCATCATCTGCCGTGATATCGCCATCCGAGGTGGAACAGTGGCGGATGCGCAACTCCTCGCTCGAGTCACTACATTTGTGGCAATCGCTCGCCACGACCACTTACCACGCGCCTCACGACCACGGCCGCCTCGACCCTCCATCTGAAGCAATGGTCAAGGAAAGGTTAGCAAAAGACGAGAGGAAACAGCAAAAGATAGGGAAAACTAGGGAAAAGTAGCCATTTCAAGGCGAAAAAGGTAACTGAAACTCCAACGAAAGGTGGCTGCTACACGATGCCTGGGGCAAGCGTACAGCACACCCAACAAGCAAGCAACTAAGAGCCAAATAAACTCCGACTACTAAGCGAAAAAGGGAAAAACAGGGGCACTATTAACTTATCCTTCATAGGGGTCCTTTTGGGCGATCTTCTGTCAACTTGATCCTTCTAGCAGTCCTTCCTCCGATCTTGCAATGATCAAGACTTAGAGAAATTTCAGAGATAAGATCAAATTTAATTCTCAAAATAATGTGTCAAGAAGGGAAGAGATAGAGACCTAAGAATAAGATAAGAGGAGACAATCTATTGATTACCGCTTTGTTGGTTTGATTTAGAAAATAATTTTGAATTTCTAACGACCATTCTAATCTAGGGTTATGCACTCACAATGATAAGCTCGATACCACCTCTGTGGGGACCCGGATTAACCAACCGACCCTCAGGTTTCCACCGTGCATAGTCCAGAACAAACTAGCACACACAAATATACAAAGGATGATAACACGACATATCATAAAGTAAACAACAGTAATAAGCAAAAGAGAGTAAACATTATCATCACATTATTACAAGTATCGAGCCTTACGGCTTAAGTGTGAAAGTAACAGAGGAAATGTAGGAACCAAAAAGAGCCAGCCAATGTGCCCACAGGCAACCGACTGGGGTACGCTCCCTAGAAGATCGAGTCATTCTCCTCATCGAAGTCTTCACCACATATGTCGAACGGTGCAACACCGCATGGATAGCTGTCCTCCTCGCTTATGGAATAAGCTTCAAGAATAAAGCGAGGTGAGTATGCAACATACTCAAAGAAGTCTCGTAAACTTAATGCAAATAACTAAATGCAAGACTTAAACAAAGGATGGCATATAGGGTTCATTTTGCATAAAGCAGAATTGAAATTTAAATACAAGTAATAATTTCATAAAGCAATATTTAATCAAAATGTAAATAGCATAATTAATTAAATTGAAGTATAACAATTTTCCGTGTTCCAACTACCGTTGGCTCTAGCCGCCAAACTAAACCCGGAGCTCTAGTCATGATTCCCAACCACACTTTCATTTTTAAACCAAATCATCATTTTTCCATTTAAAACCAAAACCGAAAAATCTATTATGTGAAAGCTGCCCACGCTTGTTTTATCCGTAGGCACGGCTACTCAAGTAGTTTTGACTCAGCAGAGTTGGTACATTTTACCCACACGACATGATCAACCCTTTCGCCAAGCTATTGACACACTTCCTTTGGTGTGCCAAAGAAGGAGATCATGACAAGGCCTTTACAATGCATAATACCGCCATCGACTACCGCTAAGGTTTCACCGGTAGGGTTAACCGCCTATCAGAAGCCCTCTTGCGCCTTGCAAGTACTCCTCCTAAGAAACCGCAAGACAAAGCCCAATGGCTAAGTCAAATAACGATAAATGCAAATTACTTAGCCAGTCGCACCCATAATAGACATGTGGTTGTATCAGATAGCATGGCCCAAGGTAACACACGACCGGCCCTTAATTGATCATGAACAATCACATTCCAAAACTTTGTGCTTCCAAGACCGCCATACAACCAATCCGCCTTGCCTAAATCATTTTTCACTTTTATTTTCCAATTAATAATCATAACGGCAACACCAATTGCCATATTTTCACAATTCCATTTGAATCAAATATGAAAGCATTTCCATAATGGTAAGGTACCGACGTGATTAAGCATGGCTAAGCATTTTCACATCATTCCATAATACAAAATGATTATTATTAACAGAATTAATTTTCCTAGGGTGTCAATGGTTGCCAAAATGAATATCAATGTGGTTATAACAATTTGGCATTTATCTAAGCATTTAAAATGACATTAAAGTACAAGACGCAAATAATAAGCATGCAATAATTTAAAACAAAATAGTATTTCATAAACTTGGGTTCAATATGATCAAGGAGACTTGCTTTCCACCTCTCCCGCACTGCAACCTCACTCGATGTTCGCTTGCTCAACCGACAAGGCTGCGTCGTCTACACGTGAAACACGCAAATTGAGACAAGAAATAAATAAAACAGAAATAAATAAAATCCAAAAATTCAAAATAAATACACCAACAGATAGATCTTGATTTTATATGAATTTAAAAATTTGAATCGTTCAAATCGGAGTTCGAACGGAGGAGAACGGAGCTTCCGAAGTTTAAATGGAGAGAAAATCAGAAATTTAAATGGAGTTGACACGTCAAGATGCGATTATCAGAATTCGAAATTCGGGATTAAATCGAAAATACAGAATATATGCGCCGACATGAGGGCCCCTGTCATAGACATGGTCTACGGTGGACTCGGTTCATGGACGAGCTCACGGGGCGATGTAGCGCAATGTGGCGCTACGCGGCATTGACGCGGGCGTACCACATGGACCTAGGGTCGAGGTGGCGACTACGTGGCTAACACATGGCGACGCCGCAAAGATTATGGCGTGTGGTGGCGCATATACGGCACATACGCCAAAGCGACGGGCATGGTTGATGGGAAGGCTTACCAAGACGCGCATCGCGGCACGATCCGACCGCTGGGGTCCGATTAGACGGCGACGGGCAGAGGCGCAATGAGAGATGACGGGTCGACTCGCTGCTGATGGACGCATCAAACGGCCGAGAAGACGGAAGGCCGACGGCGAAAGTGGCGGCGCTTAATCCACCTACGCCGGACGACGACATACCCAACGGCGAAGGACGGCCGGAACGAGCAAAAGCATTAGCGCTTCCGGTAGCTCTTGAAAAGATGGACTCGACGATACCAAAAACACGGCCGGAGACTCACCGGAGAAGGAGGAATCGGCGGCGGAAGGGCTCGGTCAGGCGCAAGACTTCGGCAGGTCGTGGCCACACGGAGGCGATTCACGAGAGAGAGGAGGGAAATGTGCGACAAGAAGGTGAACCTAGGGAGATGCGAGGCGACGGCTTATATAGCCTAGGGTTGCGTGTAGAGGCGCGGAAGTCGAGGGCGGTCTGTGCGGCGCAGGATACGGGCGGCGGCGCAAAGCTTCGGGCGATGTGGCGCACGGAGGGCCACTGGATCAGTATCGGACGGCGAAGGCAAAACACGGTTAGGGTTTAGGGTTTGGTTATTGTATGGCGCGATATCTCGATCGCTTGATGGGCGATCGACTACTGTAAGTAGAAGACAAAGAATGGGCCGATTTAAATGAACAGGGAATTCGGCCCAAAAGAATTAAAGGATTTAGGAATTAAGAAAAATTCAGAAAATCCAAATAACCTCCAAATAATTCAATTAAATATCAAATAAATTTGAAAAAATCCCCAAAAATACAGAAAAATTCAGTAAATCACCAGGAATCCAATAAAAATAGGAAATACTTAATTTGAGTTATAGTTTATTCCAATTAAATCCTTTTTGATTCTGAAAATTCCATTTAAGCTGGATTTAATTCGAGAAAATTTCTACGGGTTCGATTTCGAAATGTGAGTTCAGAAATTTGAAAAACCGGACGTTACATTGTAGCACTAGACACACCATCGTTGAGGCCGAATGGCTAAGAGAGCTTCTGTTGGACTTGCGATTGGTTGAGAAACCAATTCCGGCGATCCTAATGTACCGCGATAACCAAACAAAGGTTAATCAAGATTATGAGTGCTAAGGATAACATGAAGTCCTCCGACATGTGAAGCGAGACTTAAATCACGTAAAATTGAGATGCTCTGAGTGATAGTCACAATTATATACGACCGAGAAAAATCGCGCACTTTTACAAAGGGGTTAGGAAAGTAGAGTAGGGACAGATCCTCTACAAAAGGCTAAATGTATATGAAAAAAGATTGATTGAACTTTTCCAACGGACTCATTCCATGAGTAAATTCAATTAAAAGCAGATCCAAGCTAAGTCGCCTCGTAAATCGTGAGCATAGAAAGAGGTCAATGGCTACTTAAATGAAAGGATTTCAAGCAAAATCCTTGCTAATTCGACAAGGATTGTATTCTTTAATTATTTCTCTATTTTTATTACTTAATTTAAGAATTTCCAAAATTTTTATTCTAATGGATTTTATTCTTCTTCTTCGGATTCAAAATAGAAGAATAAAAGAATTAAGTAGAAGAATTAAGTTAAGTCAATCCAAAAAAGAAAGGACAAGAAATGCGATTTCTATTGCATCGAAGGACATGGGAATGAGGCCCATTTGAGTTACTTCACAATTGTAACCCATCCTTTTAATCGGAGATCCCGTGAATTAGGCAATGGGAAAACAAGTTGTGGTTGTAACAAGAGAGTACACTAAATCTACCCATGTTCTAAGTACTCTCAACTGTATGGAAGGCTGGTTTAAAACCTTAATGTATTCTAGTGTCCTAATGAGAGGAAAAGGTATCAGCCTACATGATACCTAAAATGAATACACTTACTTGAGCCTAACTATGAGGTCGCAGTTCACGAGAAAGGGGCATTCTCTAGAAAACTCATGAGAAGATTAGGAGCATGACCATTTAACGCTTCGTTGAGGTGAACTTTTTGGCACTTAGTATCGCTAAGATTTCAGTGAAATCTAACCACACAAAGTCGTGAATTCAAGGCTTAGTCCATTCATTAGTCTGGGAGGATGGATCTCGTTATTCTAGGTGAAAGTTCAACCCGATGGGACTTACAATCAAAAAACCGATATATTAAACGAAGATTCAAAGATGCTGATCAAACTTTTGAGTCTTTGTTCCGCTTCGGCATTGGTGGGGATTGTTAGAAATGAGGCCCATGTGGCCCATTTATCTTTAATGCCAAAGCTACAAAAATTAGTACCATATTGCTAGTTAAGAGAGGAGAAGTCAATTTAAAGGGTAGCTCCCACCATGCCTTGTAATGAGGCATATGGAGGGTGAGGAGTATGGCTAAAGTCACACGCACGCATCGCGACGATATTTCGCGAATTATCGCAGATTTTCGCGGTTTTTCCGCGGATTTCAGACTTCATGCCGCGAGTCGCCGTCGTCGAGATTAAATTCTCGCACGCTTAAACCCTTTTAATTTTTGGTTTCTCTATTATGGCGCTGGCCAATTGAAATGGTATGTTTGATGACAGAAGCATTAGCACATATGGTGTTGTAACGGCCAATTTATTGACCGCTATCGTGCGAGGCTATAAAACTGGAGACGCCCGCATGATGGAGCTTTTTGTCTTTTGCGCCTGCTCATCCTCGCGGATCTGTGGTTGCGCCTTCGCGTTGCTTGTCCTTCATCGACCTTCCTTTTGCGGCACCGCGAGGCAAGGAGAGCGGATCTTCAACCATTGCCGCGCAGAACCGCACGGGCGTAATAAGGTTTCGGCAGCGATTGCGCAACCGCCGAAGTTCTTCCTCCTCGACGCCGACTACTTTCTACTACGGCCGCTATCAGGCCGCTTCCTTTCCGCCATCAAGCCCATCGAAGAATTCTCTGCTCATCTCATACGCGGCATTTCTCGATCTATATTTCAAGAGCATGTGGTGCGGCTGTCTTGTCTGTTGTCTTTAATCATTTTGGAAATTAGCTTAATATTCAAATCAAACTAAAATAATACCTAGATTTCCAATGCTTTTTTCGCAAAGATTATAGCACAAAGGGTCAGAGGACGCAGACGACCAAGTGGGTGCAAAGACAAGCCGGAGGGCGCAGAGGCACTAAGTGGGGGCGATTGTAGGCGACTCGGAAGAGGAGGACGTTGTTTCATGTACGCAGGCAAGACAACGCGAAGTAGTTCATGCACACGGAACGAGCTGAACAAGTTCTTGGAGATGAGAGAGAAAATCGGCGTGATCAAAGGTATTACAAAATTAGGGGGAAATGTTAGAAGTAATCTTGTAATTAGTTAGGAGTTTTAGTTAAAGTTTGTTTAGGATGAGGAGGTGGATTAGGATAAGTAGAATCATATTCCATTTTGTAAAAGCTGTAGTTTTGGTATAAATATAGGAGTAGACTTAAGTTTTGTAAGTGAACAGAGCGAGAAATAATAAAGAGAAAAGTGTCCTAAAGTTTTTTAGCATTCTATTCCAACAATAACTGGCAGTACAGAGGTGACGCAGTGTGTAGAGGAGGGTGGCTACCGGCATGGCGGAGGTAACATGGAGGGAGGAGGATGTTAGTCACGATATCCGCTAGATCCTACGAAACTCACCTGCCTCGTCATCTGTATCACAAAGCGGTATAATGCCGACTCTACCTACGTCGTCTTGTGGCTCAACTTCACCGTTACGCATCACAGGTAACCTCAAGCTCTGGCTTCACCCCTTGGGTGAGCAGGGAGAGGAGGCGGTGGTTATGGTGAATTGCAATGGTGGGATGGTGACCGTAAGTGAGCATGACGGTATCTTTTTCTCTTCTTTGTATTGTTTTTTTCAATAAAACTTGCTAAAACTTTTAGTTTTAGTTGAAACTTGCTAAAATTTCTTGAAACTTTTAGTTGAACTTGCTGAAACTTGTTGCAAACTCATTAATTGAAACTTGAATTCCAAAACATAAGACCCGTTGAAACTTTTAAAGACCATTAAAAATGCATGAAACACAGTAAAAATTTTCAAATGTTATTTTGAAACTTTTTAAAACTTATTGCGATAATATTGCATTGGTATTTCATTGTATAGTTGCACTCTTCCTCCGTAACCCGTGCGATTTCCGATGGACCGGCCGAGGCACGCCGCCACGGCGCCACCCGCCTGGGTTGCCACCACCATAATCACCATTCCGTCGCCCCCATGCCGAGAACCTGTCGCGCGGGCCGTCACTACGCTGTGCCGCGTGGGTTCAAGTGATTTGCCGCACCACCAGAGTCCGCCGTGCGGTCGGCTGCGGGAACCGCTGGCCTGATAATCAACAGTGTCTCCTTCTGGTCAACTCTTTCAGCGACGTGATCATCGAACTCGTTCTCTACCGCATAACACAACCAAACAAATAAGTCCCGGCTTAGAATGCGAGCTGCGAACATAATACAATAAAGAATCCGGAAATGGTTCCAAAAGAAGGTGGGTTGGTGAGTATTGGGCTTAAAGTAACTAAGATTAGAAATTTACCGTAGATAATGTAGGTAGTAAGTAGCAGCAGTAGAAATCAACTTTAATTGTCTGTTCCTCAAGAGTATTTTAGATTTTTTCTATCCATTCATCAAGGGGTATTTTATACTTCTCCTAATTTGTTCACAGTTTTGGATTCACCGAATACCTGGTAATTTTCATAGGCTTCTTATCCATTCATCCGCCATTCATCAGGATCATAGGACGTGTTTTATAGTAGAGAACAAATAGTATGGCGGATTTTTTTACCCTTTTATCTCTCTCTGAATTTTACTACCAATACTATAGGTGGTAGTATAACTAGATCTAAATTGATTTTAACCATTAGATTCAAAGGAATGGATGGCTCATATTGATTTTAATCCACTGTAAAAGAGCTCACTAAGAATGGTTAGAGCGACTTCAATAACACATCCTATAGTTTACTCTATTTCTTATTTATATCATCTAGAGTAAGCAAAAAATTCAGCTTGTACAAACTATCTTTAAATATTGTTTCTAGAGAAACACTTTTGTCCAATAACTATATCACATTCATATCATCTAGGGGTGAAAACGGATCGGATACAGGCAGATATTACTCTTCCAGTATCCTAACTTATATTTTTCCCGAATATGAGCTAGCCAGATACGGATACGAATCTGGGTTATTCGGGATACAGATACAGGATAGATATGTGACGGATTTAGATCGAAAACGGATAAAGATATATGGATAATGCACATATATATAGAGAGTAATATATGTCGAATTAAAGCTATACGAGTACATGACCATAGTAGCAAGTTATATATCAATCAAACTCAATAGACATCATAGAAAGAATATGCTACTTGATGATCAATATAACCAACTAATTGTCAATGTAAATGGGTTGCCAAAGAAAAAATATGATAAAAATGAGTTGGGCCTTACTGATATCCGAATAGAAAAAATCTGGATATCCGAATTGAAAAAATCCGGATATTCGAATCATGCCCCGTATTTACCGGATATTGGCTATTCCGAATCCGATCCCTAATCCAAATTTAAGTATCCAGATCCCATCTTGGATCCGGTTGGATAGTTAAATTCGGTCCCGAATCCAATCCTAAATCGAGCGGGAAATACCTGACCCGTTTTCACCCCTAGCCGGCGATAGCATGTTGTTTCTCATGCAATGTTGGCTGCTGCATTAGAGTTGTTTTTTCTCTCTTCTATATAGAACAAAGCTAATATGTATGTGCTAATAGTAAACTGGCGTGATCTTATTATACCTGCCCTTAGGTTGAATGGAATAGAAAATTGGTTGGTAGGGTCGAAACGGTCAAAAACTTGATGTATTTGGCCCCTACGTTTTCGTTTTTTTTTTCGTTTTTGGATCCCGTGCAGACGTATTTGCAAGAGTGGCCTTAAAGGGCAAATTACGTGCCACAACAGCGCTGAATTGTAGTTTGCCGCACCACCGGCCCGTGGGAAAAGATAGAAGAATGCCAATGTTCGGCGGTATTTTATTTATCAGAAAAACTAACCAATGGTATACCGTTGCAACGGTATAGGATGAAACTTACCCGTGAAACATGAAACTTTGGTTGAAACTTATCTGTGAAACTCGAAACCTGATGAAACTTACCTGTGAAACATCATGAAACTTACCCGTGAAACCTAACAATGAAACTTACCCGTGAAACTAATAAAACATGCTATACCGTTGCAACGGTTTACCGTTGGGTAGTTGCTCTCTTTATTTATCGTGCCAACCTTGCTGGGAAAAAAAGTAGCCACTTTAATCCCGCGGCTGGGTTGCGTGGAAATACCCAGCCGATCACCGAAATATGTGGCAGTACACTAAAACCTTGAAGAATTAGCGCCATACGTGGTAGTACACTAAAAACTTGAATAATCAGCACCATGCCGACCGTTGAATTCGCCACGTGTCACTCTTCATGATTCCGCGCTCGTGTGGGGAGCCATACTTTTGCGGCGCTCGTCGCAGGCTCGGTGGTGCAGGGGGACAGCTCAACGCAGCTTGGTGGTGCAGGCAGGGACTCGGTGGGCTCGAGGCGGGGAGGCGACAAGGACGGCTCGGCGGCGCTCGAGGTGGGGACGGCGGGCTCGAGACAGGCAGGCGAGGAGGCGGGTCAAATATACATCATATTGAATTTGCCCAGCGAGTCTCTTTAAAATTCGTGATTCACCAAATGACATTCTGGTCCACTGTCGTAGACACAGACAGACCCACATATTATAGACACATCACCAAAAGTCAACGAATTGAGTATCACTAGACTAATTTTTCCTGTTAATTAGAAGCATGTATAAAAAGAGAGAAAAATAGAATGACCGATAGGATCCAATATCCTTCAATTTATTTCACCATATCACATACAATCATGCACGGGACAGCTTTGCCGTAGGATAAAATAGCACAGTACAGTGGTAGTTCATGTAAGCTAGGTTGCCCATACAAGTTCGGTAAAAT
Organism: Guadua angustifolia; assembly: GCA_036346375.1. Lineage (NCBI taxonomy): Eukaryota > Viridiplantae > Streptophyta > Magnoliopsida > Poales > Poaceae > Guadua > Guadua angustifolia. The sequence goes on along the minus strand of CM070506.1, from coordinate 46,501,806 downwards.
ATAAACAACACAAAAACTCCATATACTAGGGCAGAATTGTACGATTAATGATTACATGCCTACTACAGTTTCAGAATTACACGCCGACCGAACGAATGGCAAAATATGAACGCAATAGTGGCCCAAAATGTCAACACGAATGAGGCAGCACCGACCACGTAGAGGATTGGATCACCTGCTTTCTTATCACTGTCTTGTAATGGAGAAGGACTTGGTCCTGGAATGGAATTGCATCCGCTTCCCTGTGACGCCTTGTATAGGTTGTTGTTTCCCTTATAGCTATCCATATCAAATGAGCCGAACTGACCAGAGTTTGGTATACACCCTGATAAGTTGTTGTATGCCACTGAGAACACCTCCAATGATGATAACTGAGTTAACTGCCACGGTATCTGTCCACTTAGCTTGTTATGGGATAGATCCATGCTTTCTATCTTGCTCATGTTTGCCAAAGTTGCTGGAATTGGGCCTGTAAAGAGATTATAGGACATATTTAGCGACGTGATGTGGTTCATATTTCCTAACTCCCAAGGAATTTCTCCGGACAGCTGGTTTGAAGATAAGTCGATACCGGAAAACCAATTGATGAAATTACGCCTGTATGTGTAAAGATTCCATTTAGTAGCAAAGCGGAAGCCTCTTTGTTCGTAACAAGTGGAGTAATTGAGGTATAGATACTGGAAGCCAGAGCCACATATTAAGCTCCAATATAACAGATGATCTGAATTTTCTTCAAATGAGAGGTACCCAATGCATGATGGCAATGACCCTAATAGACTGTTGTTTGATAAATCAATTATCCTCGATGATTGGAGTTGACATATGCTGGGAGAAATTCGCCCTTCAAACTTATTGCTGCCTAAGGAAAGATACCTAATGTTAGCTAGATATCGTATCCATTCAATGTTTCCGGTGAATTGGTTGTGACTGAGGTCCAAAGCTGTGACAGTGGAGAAAAAGTATGGTAGTATATCGCCTGTCAAGGAATTCCCAGAGACGTTCAGAAACTCACTCACTATTATAGTGCTACAGTTTGGTAGAGTCCCCGAAAGATTGTTATTTGAAAGATCAAGCATGTAGGTTGTTAAACTGCAAATACTTGGATGTATTTCACCGGTGAAACTATTGCCAGCAAGAATCAAAGTCCACAAACCTGAAAGGTTCCAGAAAGAAAAATCGAGTTTACCAGACAACTTATTATCATGCAAATCCAATGCTCCATTTTCAAAATCTGCTGTTAGATTTTGAGGTAGTGGTCCTTCAAATTTGTTGCCATCCATATATAATCCTAACTTGATGGACAAATGACTCGTCCCACCAAGTATGGGGCCACCAAGTTTGTTGTTGGAAACCTTCAAGTATCGCAGATTGGTATAATTAGTGAGCAAGCAAGCTGGCATTTCACCTGAAAAGTTGTTGTTTGATAGGTCTAAAATTTCCATGCTGCTAATGTTGCACAACGATGAGGGTATATCTCCGGCAATCATATTGTAAGAAAAATCTAGAAATGTCAAATTTGGAAACATTGAGCTGATGTTGGCCGGTAGATATCCCGAAACACGGTTCATAGATAGGCTGATAACTAGGACATTCGTTTGGGGGTACCGTACAGAGTCCAATGATCCGGTGAGCGAGTTATTTCCAAGGTTAAGGTAAAGCAATTTTGCTTGCTTTGTAAACAACCAATTGGGCATGCTCCCAGGCAAGTTATTGTTGGACAAATCAAGCACCTCTAATTGATGTTGCGTACGAAGAAAATGAGGTTTTGCAATAATGCTCTTGTCAAGTTCACAACCAGAGAGCAGTAGCTGTTTCAATTGGAATGAAGGTGTCCAACCAGAGAAATTAACACCGACAGACAACTTAGCGTTTCTTGAAAGATCTACCATCTCGAGATTGGTGATGTTTCTCAGCGAGAAGAATGAAAAATTACCACTTAAACCGTTCATGGAAAAGTTTAGTGCCTTAAGTGATGAAGAAGGATTTGAAGACGAGCTCATAGGAATACTTCCTTCAATGAGATTTTGTGAGAGATCCAAGTGTTCAATATGAGGAAGTGTAAATAAGGATGCTGGGAGGCTTCCATTGAATTGGTTGGAACTCAGATACAATTCTCGTAGATTCCTGAGGTTTTCGAAAGCTGAAAAGCAATTGGAGTGTGTAATAAGTACAAACTGCACCAACATAAAAACGTAAATATTTGTAGCAAAGGTCGTGTTTATACCTAAAGGCGGAAGCGTTCCAACCATGCCATTAAACTCAAGATGTAAAACTTCCAGTGAACCCAATTTCCCAAGAGATGATGGGATAGTAGTACCATTCAAGCAGTTGTTACTGAGGTTGAGATGGCGAAGCATGGTTAATCCTACCAAGCCTGAGCATGTTGTTCCATACAAACAGAATAAGCCTCTTTTCAATATCTTCACACTCCCTCCTAATATTCACGTAAAAAGGTAAAGAGATTTGCATGTGTATAGTGGAAGTACTCACATACCTTCCCAACTTTGAAAAATGGCATCGTTCATAGAGAAATCAAGGAACTGAAGCTCAGGGAATGCTGAAAATGCTTTCGAATTCAGGTTCATCCGACATCCAGTTTTAGGGGAGAATTCATCACTGAGGAAGGAGAGCCTAGAGAGGTAGAGATGGGATATGCGTTTTGTGCTGTTGTTGCATATGACGCGTTCCCAGGAACAGCAGTTATCACTCTCTAGCCATGAAGGAGGCTTCCCGACAGTTGCGCCCAGCAATGAAATGTAGATATTCAATAGGGCAGTCCTCTCCTCCTCGAAACAGCCATTGGACATGCAAGATATGGCCAACAACACGCATAGGATCCCAAATAGGGATCCCTGTGAAAAGTAGCAGCTCATCAGAGATCAAGCTTTGTCTTCTTCTATGCACCTTCTCCGTGGTATTTATATAGTAAGCTGTGGTTGGTTTCATTGGCATAAATGAAAAAGAAAGATAATGCTTGGCTGAGTTATCTTACCTCTCAAGCAAATTAATGATAAAGAATTGATGGTTGAGGTAAGGAAAAAGTAATTAATACTCTACATGTTAAAATTAATCAAAAATACTCACGAGGGGCTCATGGTCATGCCGGACGCGAGGAATTTTCACGGTGTCTTTCTGTTGTCTTTCGCCGACGTAAACAACGGGACTTACCGAAGGTTTAACACGGCACTGATGGAAGAAGATGAATTATGCTTTTCCTCCAAGGTAATAGTGAATGCAGATACTGTAACGCGACTTGAAACCTACTGCATGCGCTCTCTTTTACAGCTCCATTCGGAAATTCGTCAGGTGGTGTCGCGAGGCATGCTCCTTCCTGAAGCTGCAGACGTTGCATCCGATGACTAGGGGTGTAAACGGGTCGGGTTCGGGCGGGTAGTAGGTCATTCTATACCCTACCCTAATATTTTTTCTCCGGCACGGTACGGGCACGGTAGTAAAAATCGGGTAGGGTACGGGTAACGAGTAGCATTTTCTACGACGGTAGAAATCGGGTTCCGTAGTGTGCGACGGTATAATACGATAATCGGTACTTCATCGGGTAGTGCACTAAATACCTAGAATCGAAACATGCGATGAAAACAATCCAACTATCACACTAGTACATCACATAATACAAAGTCCAATACATAAAGTGAAATTCACATACAAAGTTTAACACATAGTTGAATTGGAGAAGAGAAACTTGGGGCAATCCCAAAGGAATAGGAGGTAATGACAATAGTTTTGAACAACGTGAAATCACAAGCATCTGTAGTCTAGGAAACCAGGTCATATGCTCCTCTTGTTTAGGTTGATAGCAAGTAGAACATAATTGAGACATTTACCTTGTCAGAATTTTATAAATTTTACTGAGTGTGATCATGATCTCAAATTTTTATGAGAGATTACTAATTTCATCAGTATCATTATATAAAATTTTAAAAATTTATAACATAGTTTGGATAATTTTTCATTTCGTTCAAATTTGCCGATAAGCTTTTTAACAGGACAGTAGTACTGTTCGAATTTTTAAAACTTCATGACATTTGATCATCATCTGAAAATTTTATGACAATATTATAGATATGTCAGGACCATCCACAAAAAATTTCAAAATTTTATAACCTCGTTTGTTCTAATTTTCATTCGGTTCAAACTTGCCGGTCAGCGTTTTATCAAGATAGTATCAATGTTTGAATTTTTAAAAAAATTTCAAATTTGATAATCATCTGAAAATTTAATGAGAACATATCCGATATGTCAGAAACCTTCAAAAAAATTTCAAAATTTTTTGATATCGCTTGATCTATTTTTTGTCAATGCAAGTTCGTCAAAATTTCGAAATTAGTAGTACCCGCGGCACCGACCAGAAAATTATCCGCACCCGCATTCGACCTGCACCGCCGGTATTGCCGATCCCGCATCTCTACCCGAACCCTAACCTAACCTACCCGTACTACCCGCATTGCATTCTGCATCCGGCGGGTAGTGTAAAATAGTTTTCCATTAGGTAATTTTGCATCCGGACGGCACGGATCGGGTATTACCCACCCATTTACACCCCTACCGATGACCCAAATTTTTCATGGTTCATAATTCACATCACCGACCAGTTTGCGCTCGCTTGCAGGATTACAAGATCGCTTTCGAGCTCGAATCGCCCAACGCCAAGACCGATTTTCATCGAATTTTTTTAGAAGCCAAATGGTTTCGAATTCAAACTCTTTGAACTCGGTGGTACAAAAAAAACAGTAAAAATTCGAAAATCAACCGGTTTTGCCAATTTTTGAGTGATTTTAACCAATTTTGAAGTGATTTTTTTTTATTTTAGAGCGATTTTCAATGATTTTCAATTGGTTTACATTGCATAAGATTTCTTACTTTTTTTAAAAAATTTTTGAATTTGATCAGTTTATCGACCGATATAGTTTATCGAGCTGGCTCGATATGATAAAAAATTGCGATTTTTGTCGATATTTGAAACCATGTCCGTTTGAAAAAGAAAGCATCCCACAGAGCTCTGAAAATTGAGAAAATTCTTTACTTATCATTCAAAGTAACCGAAATTCTGATACATCATTGAAAAAGTTATTTTTTCTTCTTTGTCACAAAAGAATTTTTCACACCTTTTTATGCTATTTCCGTCGCTTGCCCTTAAGTGTGTTTTCATGTTATTTTTGTCGCTTACCCATTAAGTGGGCTGAAAAAAAGACATAATTGCCCTTCTTCTCCCTTCTCTCCTCTGCTTACTTCTCTTTCCTTTCTTTTCTTCTTTTTCTTCCTCTATGCGCCGCTTCCTCCTTTTCTTCTCCTGCATCTCTCCTCTCACCAAGCACTGCCTCCTCCTTTGCTTGCGCCACAGCTACCCTTCACCTATGGGCGAGCTCCGCCCCATGTATTGCTCCTCCTCTGTCTCCTCTACTCCCTCTCCCTTTCTCTCCTCCTTTCTCTGTCCTACATAAGCGCACACATGTGTACGTGCAGCATCATACACCACTATTGCTGACCTCGGATAGCATGTTGGCCTTGCCTCTCGTTGATCTAGAGCCCCCGTTAAATGTAATCCCGATATTAGCGCTGGGTTGTTTTCGCTTTTCAGAGTCCAGTTTGTTTACGTTTTTTCGATAGAGTAATGTAAAAGCCGATTAGCGCTCTGATGAGATTGCTTACCTTGAATATGTAATCTCTACTTATTTGTAAGTTTGGCACTATAAAAGGAGAATAAACACCGTAAAATGTCGCAGACGCTTTTGGCAAAGACAAAACTTGTCAATTATGTACTCTAGTTGTTCTGCTGTTATCATGTTTCTATTATCGTTTGTTTTCTCAGGAATACAGAAGCATCGCAGAGTTTGTTGTCGAAAGTTTCTCTGAAGATCATAACAGCAACAAAGCTGTTGTTGTTGCTGGTTTTCAGAAGATCGAAGAATTGCCAAAGCATTGCTGTTGCTTGTGTTCAGAAGACCAGAATATTGGCAAGAAAGAATACTCAATCAAGATCTACACCAACAATTGGGTATCAGAGCTTGGTGAGTTTTTCCAATCTATCACAAGGTTCAGGCGTATGGCTTTTTCATCGCAGCAAGCAGCAAAGGAGGCCGGCGGAGTGTTGGTTTCTTTCCCGATGCTGACAGCATCCTCATACACAGTATGGGCGATCAAGATGGAGGCCTTGATGGATGCCCAGGGAATCTGGGAAGCCGTAGAACCTGAGGCTGGTGTGGCCGTGGAAGAAAAGATCGACAAGGAGGTGAAAACTTTTCTCTTTCAGTGTATCCTTGAAGATCTTCTTCTACAAGTCGCCAAGAAGAAGAATGCAAGAAAAGTCTGGGAAGCTTTGAGAACCAGATTTCTAGGTGTTGATCATGTTCAAAAAGCATGCTTGCAAGCTCTAAAAAGTGAGTTCGAAGCTTTGAGAATGAAAGACGCAGAGTCTGTTGATGAGTTTGCCGGTAAGATAAGTAGCATAGCAACTAAGTTTAGCAACCTTGGAGCTATGCTTGAAGATGCAACACTTGTGAAAAGCTTCTTGATTCTATGCCCGAGAAGTTTTTCTAGTTAGTTGCATCAATTGAGCAATATTCTGACTTGGACAGCATGCCATTTAAAGAGGCAACTGGACAACTTAAGGCATATGAAGAATGAATCCGTTTGCGTGTTGGAAGCTGATCTGCAAGTGCCGAAGGGCGTCTGTTGCTGACACAAACCGAGGGGCAGTCGTGTCAAAGGGGTAACAGTAGCAGAGATTCGTCAACAAATAGCAGATTTGTTGGCAGAGGCAAACCGAATGAGCAAGGTCGTGGAAGATGGCGTAGCAGAGGACGTGGTCGTGGTAGAAGTGTGTCGATGATCGGGATCGCCAACCGCAAAAAGAGGTAGGGTCGAGAGTTTATGGGACCCGAGGCGCTTTTACTCGAACGGCGAAGAAAATCGACGGGCGATGGTCGGAGCAAGGCGATAACGAGCACGAGACAAGAGTTTATACCGTTCGAGCCCCGTGAAGGTAATAGTTTATTCCAGCGCGCCTCAAGGGCGATGATTCTTGTTATATGGGTGTACAGAGAAAGGTTTACAACTTAAGACAAGAATGGTGATTCCTAACTCGAAGCTGTGCAGCGTGTTGTGTTGTCTTCGCCTCCTCGAGCTCATGCATCCTTGGTCTTTATACTTCCTTTGTACGAATCTACGGAGCAAACCTCGAAAGGGGCCTCCGGCACCTTGAGGGCCAGAGTAATCGCTTCAACTTGCGGGCAAGACTCGAGTCACCCCACGACCCGCCTCTCCGCAACCGGCTACCAAATGCCCGATCTGAAATCCTAGGGCTAACCAGGCTTTCAGCGAGACCCCGCCGAGCTCGAGGTCGAGAGGTACCGAGCCTGCAAGGCCAAGGCAGGGTCGAGCGCCCCAAAGGCGCACCTGTGTCGCGGTTGGGGCCTTCCGAGCATGGGAATCACGACCACACCGGCCGGGTCAAGGGGTACCCACTCGCCACCAGCCCCCGAGGCTCTAGGTCGAGGGAACCTCAGATCGACCTCGAGCCTTATTCTTGAGACTAAAAACCTTCATAGGTCTTGACTCTTGGTCGAGGCTCCGCGAGACCACAAGGCAAGTCTCTTGGCCACGACACCGGCGACCTTCGGATTTCGATGTTGGTACGGATGTGAATCTGCAGGGCACTGGGCGCGCCGACCAGAGCCCAAGCCTTAATCACACCGCAAGTCATAGTTGGCACGCTTTTAAGGCGCCAGGATCGGATTTTACCGTGTTATGTTCATAATCCCAACACACATCTTCAAAGAAGAAAAGCTCTCGCCTTGAGCCCTTCGCTTTCCAAGTCCTTCGCCTCAACAAGGTCCTCCTCTCCTCGCACAAAAACCGACGATCGCCATGACCAAGTTAGAAGGAGCACTGTCGGATTCGAGGATGAGAGAGCTCGAGTCCCCGGGTCAGCTGGACCTGCTTGTATATGGCCGCCGCAACGAGACCGAGAGCCGCCCTAAGGACAATGAGATCGCTCGCGACCGAGCACTACGCCCTCTTTGGCTTATGGACCGGAGAGTGAGTTCGTCGCATGAAGGTCCTCTCCAACCGCGACATCGAGCTCATCAACTGTGCCAAACTCGTTTTCTCTCACCATCTTTTCCCATCTATGCGAGGGGTTCCTCGGGATTCTCCCGACCCCTCGCTTCTTCTTTCGCATTTCGCCGCCTTCCGCCCCCGAAGGACCCCGTGGTCGGCCGCTTTACTTCCAAAGAACGGGTCTGCAAGCGGGCCTTCCTAAGTTCCACCGGATTCTCTACCGTGGAACGAGCGCCGTTCTACTCAAGAGGGCGAGGCCGACGCTGTGTACGGCGACCCCATCGCCAACCGCAAGAAGGAGACTCCGAGCCGACGACCTCGAGGTCGACGAGGAGGCCATCGCCTCATCCATATTCGCGCCACGCTGTCTTAACGGGCAAAGCGATCGCTAACGATTTGTCAGGAACCGCTGCGGTCCTCTCAAAGTGAGGGAGCACCCTTCTTCGAGATCCGGGGTCCGACGATGCTACCCGCGAGGGCACGCCTAGTAAGTCTTTTGTCTCTGTTAGTTCCGCTTGCGACACCCTTCGATCCTCTTGATGTACCGCTTGTCTCCGCGAAGGTTCGAAGAATCTCGGTCTCCGCCAGATGGTCGAGATGTTTGGGAAGCCGGGCGACGAGTACGCCATCGCAACCCCGCCTCAAGAATGTACTCCGCCGAAAGGACGAGGTAGGTCACCCGACCAAGCGCCGAAGTCTTATACTCCGAAGCCCTTCCCGAGCCCCGCCCGCATACAGCCCATCAGAGTTACCGACACGGCCAGAGAATGTTTCCACCACGGGCAAGGGCAAGAAGGGAAGAAGCGACTTCCACCGGCCGGACCAAGCCGAACGGAGGCGGAAGAAGCGCCATGTCGAGGGGAGACCGCGCCATGGTAAGGGCCCTTCCGTCGAGCCCCGAGCTTGTGTTTTCCGCGCTTTGCCGCTTTGACGAAGTTTCTTCGTAGTAAGCAGAGCGCCGCCGCCGCCAGTCTTCGAGTACACCCCGAGCCTCGAGCCCGAGCCCGCGCCAAGGCGGTGATGCGGAGCCGCTCGACCCCGAGACCTCAGTCGCGAGGACGCCAGAACGTGACATCCCTCAACATCGGGCAAGAAGACCTTCGACGACCTTCGACGAGGAGGAGATCGTGACCTGTAAGCCCTCGCATCCCGGCTCATACGCCCTTTCGCATCTTTTCGCTTAGTGTATGCTTTTGATCGCAGACCAAGCACCCGAGCTCAAACTTGCCCGCTTTGGACGATGGTCATTGTCCGCATGCAGTCCGAGTCCGAGGAGGAGAACGCCGAGCCGGGTACCACGCCGCGATCGCCGGGGACACGACTCTGGCCAGCCCTTGGCCTGCGTGAGTTCTACCAAGGGCTCGACGACCGTCTGAAGAAAACGAGCCCAGCAGGCTACGACACGACACGCGAGGCCCACGGGCGCAGATGCCGCCGACGGCTTCCCGACGCCCGTGAGGGAGGATACTCAGGCCTTGAGGCCACGATTGAAGTGGCCTCCAAGACCCCACCACCACGATCGCTCCGGTGCCGAGGTCGACGACCACGGCCAACGGGGCGATCGGCCGCAGAAGCTCCACAGACCTCCCCACCGGATCGTGCTAAGCGCCGAGGCCGCAGCACCCCTGTGCCACGGAGGTCGGGAATACCGAGGCGGATCCGGCCGCCATCCCTTGGCGCCGAGACGAAGGACCCCGACTGCAGGAGATCGGGCTGCTCGCCGCTATGTCCTCCCCCGCCTGGCGCCTCAACCCACCGGAGGAGGCAATGATAACTGCCGCCTCGGCGGGACTCGAGTCCCGCCAAGCGCGCCATCGCGGGTCGTGGTCGATCCCAAGACCAAGGTGGTGGTCGACGAGAGGAGGAGATCCTCGCGATCGTGATTGACGACCGTGAGGATTTCACCCGCAAGACGCTCGAGGGGCGACTCGGCGAGGTGAGGGTCTTCCCACCGACTTCGTGAGCTCGCAGCTTGACTTCCTTGTCCCTCTCACTTTTGGGCCATCCTTTTCGTCAGGAAGGTGATCGATCGTGCCTCTCGAGGGTTACAAGGCCTCCGAGAGTATGTCGTCGCGGCCGGGGGTCTCTCGGCGCAATGGGAGGCGCGGAGGTTGAGCGCCGTCTGCCGTGCAGGCACTATTGAGGTCGAAAGGTGGGGGAGCTCGAGCGAAGGCCCAAGAGCTCGGCGATCTACGCCGACGATGAGGGCGCAGGAGATAGTCCACGCGAAGAGCTCGAGCGACCAGGTCTCCGAACGCGACTTCGTGTTAGGGCCAGAGAGCAGAGCGCCGACGCTCAGCCACGGCGCCGAGGCCGAAAGGGCAAGATCAAGGCTCGAGAAGGCTTCCATGGAGGCGCCAACTCCCGAGCTCAAGGCCAAAATACTCCAAACAAGAGGAACTTGGGAGCGCCAACAAGACACTTGAAACCGAGAAGGCCAAGGTCAAGGACCCGAGAGGGTCGCCGCAGAGCAGCACATTCTAGGATTTAGGGCGCCCCCGAGCTCGAGGCTAAAATCCTTGAGCTTGAGGGGAAGCTCGAACGCGCTACCAAGGCGCCGAGGTCGAACGCTACAAAGTCGAGGCGCTGGAGAAGGTTCCCGCGAGGTCGCTTTGGGCCCGGACTAAGGTCCCCTGCTCAAGAAAAGCTCGAAGGCGGGCCAGAAGCAAATAAGAATGCCCTGCCCATTTTGAAGATGAACGACGCCGAGCTCAGGATGCTTCCCAAGAAGCCCTCCACCTGTGGTGAGATCGCAACCTCAAGGCAAGAGGGCCCAAACTTGAGCAGAAAAGCTTACCCGCGAGATGGCCGAATTGAAGGAAACATCAAAGAGCGCGGAATGTACTAACAAAAGTGGTTTGTTTTTGTGTACAAAGAAACCTCGTCCTCGTTGTAAATCCGTAGCTTTGGGATACTTGAAGTCTTCCTTGCTTTGCTTATTGGTCGCTCCTGCTTTCTAGGTCGTGGCGCCGATAGGGTAGCCTTACCCACCCCTCTGGGTCCGCCGAGGTCGAGCGACGCGGCTCTGCACAAGACTTAAACATGGACGAGAGGCCACGACCGCAAAGTGGAGGAACACCGCAATGGTAGAAGGGCACGAAGCGGTCATCGTTAGTGCTCGAACGGTCCTTGCGACCATGCATATCGCTCGACGGCTAAAGCGGCGAGGTTCTCACCGAGCCCGAGCACGTGGAAGAGCTAGATTGGCGAAGAGGTTCGCTTACGCTTAGCTCGCTCACGGGCGGTGAACGCCAAACTCAAGGCCGCTTAGACCAGAGCGAATGCGCACGAGGGTCGTGGTTCGAGAAAACAAACGAGGAACCGCTCAAAAGAAATAGCAGAATATCACGAAGGCATATAGAAAATGAAAGATTAGCTTTATTGAAATGTGAGGCATAGGGTTTACACATAAAACTTCCGGTTGATCTATATTCCACGAGCTAGAGAGCTCTTCGCCGTCGGGCATCGCTAGCCGATAAGCCCCGTGCGATCCGCTGAAACAACTCTATAGGGCCCTCCCATCGCTGGGATAACTTGTTGGTGCCGACGAGCTCAATTCGCCTCGGCTAAGTCCCCAACAAGGAGCTTCCTAGGTCGCATCGACCGAGACGCATGTTCGCGGAAGAGTTTGCGTGTAGTGCGTTGATCGTGAAAGCAAAGGCACGGCATCTTACTTCTTCTCGCGAGGGTGAGGTCGAGAGACCGTCAAGGCCAAGTCGACTTGGTCGACTGTCGACTCGGCAGAGCCCAACCGTGACTCTGGAGGCGATTTGACGGCTTTGCATCAACACGAGCCGAAGGGTGTGGACCCCGTGGCTCGGCTTTGTTGTGGTACGAATAGACCATAGGACGTGGGAAGTTCGCCCACCTGTGCCTTGCCAGACGGCCGAGCTCATCCGCGACTCGCTTTTGACGCCTCGAACGACGGTTCGCATGCTGCTCACGCCCGCTGTTCGGGTGAGCCACCGGTTAAGCAAATTTAATGCCGAAGTTCTCGCAAAACTCCCCGAACAACTCGCCGTAAACCGAGTACCATTGTCGCGATAATCTTGCATGGAACCCTGCACTGTGACCACTTAACAAGCGAAAAATGAACGCCGCCGAAAGCGCTATGGTCGAGACCGACTCAAACTCTATCCACTTGGTGAAGGTGTCGACAATGATTAACGTAAACTTCTTCCTCCCACGCTGAGGAAAAGGACCGAGGATGTCCAAATTTCTGTGTCGAGAAGGGCCACGCGAGCGGATGGTCTCGAGCGCCAGAGGCGGTTGATGCGATTTCCGAAGCGTGGAATTGGCAGTTCGGCAAGCGCGACGATATCACGAGCATCCCGGCGCCGAGGGCCAATAGTACCCCATGCGGAAGGCCTTCCCACCATTGTCCTCAGACGAAGAGTGCGCCTACGAGGCCTCGAGTGAATGTCATGCAAGAGGTACTTACCTCCTCCGTGGAGATGCACCGCGTCAGATGCCTAAACATTGCGCTCAGAAGCTCTCCCCGACAAGCGCAGTGCAGATCGCATTTCGCCGCTGATCCGCTCCTCCCGCAGGTCGGGTGGTAGGTCGCCTGAGCAAGGAAATCGTGGATGGCCTCGCCCAGAGGGTGTACTTCGACCATGGCGAAGCGCGACCTCTTGGTCGGAGATTGACGGGCCGCTTAGTGTCTCCAAGATGACGCTTGTGGGACTTCGCTTGAGGAGGAGCCAAGCTTGGAGAGGAGTCCGCTACCGAGTTGTCCTTCCCGGGATGTGTTTGAGCTCCAAGTTCGAACCACTTCTCCATCTTGCGCGCCGGCGAGGTACTTTGTCATCGAAGTCTCCCGAGCATCGGTAGTCCTTGTTGAACTAATTGATGACGAGCCGAGTCGCCTTCACGACCAAAGCGGCATACTCCCAAGGCCTTGCAAGCTCGCAAGCCGCCAAAAGAGCCTCAGATTCCGCCACATTGTTGGTCGCCGAGAAGCCAAAACGAATTACGCACTCGCTTTTGTCGCCGCCTGGGTGAGGATAGGATCCCACTTCGAAGCGCTGAAGGATCTCGAGCCGCCGAAGAACATGACCCATGGCATTTCGCCTTCGACCAAGCTCGGAGCGGGTCGCGACGCTCGCCGACCACGGTCGGGCGAGCACTTGCAACTTTATGGTCGTGGCGCCACGCACCGGACGCCGAACGCCGCCAGCCCATGGCCCACTTGGCGATTCGCCCGCCTCCCGGGTTCTCAGATGTCCCCGAGCGGAAGTTGCTCGACGCACCACTGAGTGTGCCTCGAAATAGTGCCGAGCTTGCACGGCCATGAGGAGAGCATATAACAGCTTCAGACCAAGGGTAGCGCCTTCGGCCGCAAGACCTCGCCGCATAATAAATGGGTGTCAGCCGAGGCCCTGCTCCGCTACCAAGACGGGCACTAACAAAGATGGGGGTGGCCGCGAGGTATAGCAAAGAACTTCTCACCAAAGTTGTGGCGCTAAGGAGGGGTGGGGACGATGTATGCCTTCGTGTCGCCAAGGATCGCTGGCCTCCGAGTCCACTGGCCCCTGCTTGGCGCAAGGTTTGAAGAATGGGAGCCAAGGCCGCCGAGCCTCGAGATGAATTGCCGAGGGCGCTGGCGCGCCGCGAGGCTTTGCACCGCTGATCGAGGTCGGGTGCCATCTTTTCGATCGCCGATCTTCTCCGGTTTGGTCCAACCCCCGAGCCCCGATCATGTAGCCGAGCACTCCACGGACGCCGCCAACACGCACTTCTCGGGGTTGAGCTTGATCTTGTGCTCGCTCAGTTGGCGAAGGTCTCTCGAGGTCGCGAACGGGTCGCCTTCTACGGGCTTTTGACGATGATGTCGCCCACGAGACCTCAAGGTTCCGCCCGACCGAGCTCGAAAGTCTTGGTCATCGACGTTGAAAAGTGGCCTCGTGATTGCGCAGACCAAATGACATGGTCAGATAGCAATAGGTGCCAAACGGCGCGGATGAAGGAGGTCTTGCTTTCATCGCCGATCGCCACCTTGATCCGTGGTACCCCGAGTAAGCATCCAAGAAGCTCAAGATCTTAGCATTCGCGTGGAGTCCACGATCCGTCGATGCGCGAAGCGGAAATTGTCCTTCGCAAGCCGAGTTCAACCCCGTATGGTCGATTTACATTCTCCACTTTCCTCTCCTTTTTTCGCACGATGACCGGTTGGCTACCACTCGGAGTAGTTGATCTCACTAATGAAGCCGCCTTCAAGAGCTTGTCGAGGTTCTTCTTGATGATCGCGATTTTCTCCGGAGAGAAGCGACGCAGTTTTGGCGCATGTGTCGAGCCGATCCCACTGCAGCTTTGTGCTCAATCACCTCGACGCCGCATATCCGCTGGCTCCTGCTTAATATACCCTTGTTGGCGCTGAAGGAAGGTGACGAGCTCGAGTTCCTATTTGGGACTCACCATCGGAGACGGACACACCGGGTCGGGTCGCTCGCCGAGCCAAGACGGCCTTCGCGTCTCGCTTAGGTCAGACGCCGCTTTCCGCGGGCGTTTCGCCGCTCTCTCGATCGCTGGGCAAAGATATTCGCAAGGGCCAAGGCCTTGGTCTCACAAAACCATGCGCCGCTTGTAGGTCGCCCGCGACGATGATGACACCGCTAGCTAAGTAACTTCATGCATCGATGGCTATAATGGTTGGCGCCTATGAATTTAACCAAGGCAGTCGCCCGAGGATGGCGCTAGACGGAGGTCACCTCGACCACTTCAATGTGATCAACTCTGCGCGAAGTTGTCGAGCCACCGAAGGTGACCGGCAAGACAACCCGCCCAAGGGGTGGTCGAACTCCCGGACTATCCCAAGAACCAGATGGTGATGCTCTTGACTTTCGATCGAGGAATCGTGATCCGGCCGAGCGCCTCCCGCCGCAGAAGTTAAGAGAGCCGCCGCCATCGCACCATGACGCGATCGACCGTGGTGTTGCCGATGGTCGGGTCACGACCAAGGCGGTCTTTAGGTCTCGAGCCATACCGGGAGAGCATCCTCCGGGAGAAGGTGATGGTGGCACCGCCCACTTGTGGTCGCTTGCGGGCTTCCCAAAGGGCGACTGTAGATGGTACGCGCGCGGCCTTGACTCAAGGCCGATCGTAGGCCGACGAGCCACCAAGATGACGCCGATCCGCGCCGCCTCGCTGAACTCTGTGTCGAGGTCGCCGCCCCGCCCCGCGCAAGATTCACCCGGCGGGCTGGTCGCCATCCTTCGAGCATGGGCATCTCACCCGCCCATTGTAGAAGGCGCCTAGCTTATTCTCGCCAAGCCCCGCAGTTCAGAGATCGTGGGGCCGCCTGTGGAAAAGATGAACTTTGTTTCATTAAACCTCGCTACTCGACTCTCATTGCCGAAAGCACGGCCGCTGGGACCCGCACGCTGGCCTCCCCGCTGGGCCGGTTCTTCGCCTCGGTGCGGCTTGGGTCGGCCTTGGCGAGGCTTAGAGTCCTCCCGAGCTTGGCCTCGACTCGAGGACCTGGCACGCCATCCGCCGAGACGATCACTGCTGTAGCCCTCGCCACCTTCGCGATCGCTGGCTTGGTGGTGGCGCTTTGGTCGACGCCCGAGTTGGACTCGCCGCCTTGCTTGGTTTAGACCAAGCTTACCTTGGTCGTAGTCGCTTCCAGCGGACGGCATCGTCAAGGCCCGCATCGCCCGCCATGTGGAAAAGTTTGTTGACGCTGAGCCTCGAGGTGATCTCTGTGTCTTCGGTGAGACGCCGATCACGGACTCGAACTTGAAGGTCTTGATGACGGCCTCATCGTAAATGCTCGATCGTGTTCCTTAGCGGATGAATCGCCGCACAAAGTCGCAAGAAGGCTCGTTTCTTCCCTCGATGACATGATCCGTGTCTTTCCCCGCCCACCGCCAGAATAACTCGAAGTTGGAGCGAAGGGCGCTCGATCTAGCGCCACGACCAAGGAGCCAAAGCTCGATTAAAGAGCCAGTCCTAGCGCCCCGCCCGTAATCAGCCGGAGGTAGTTTGCCATTACGAGCTCGTCTCCACCGCCAGATAGCGGTTAATAGATGGACAGAACTCGCCAGGTTCTTGGTCCCGCTGGCGCCGATCAGTATGGCTTGAACCGAGCCGCCATCGCGACGCGACGAAGGCCGCTTGAGTACGCCATGCACCAGAGGTCGACAGACGACGGCCATGGTCATTGCCGACAAGATCCTCGCTGCCGCCGGACTCGAGTCGAGGTTTCTCGCGCCCGACTTCCATCGGGAACGACTATGGTGCCGAGCACGGAATCACCCGCTGGTAACACAGCGTCTCGCACCGCGGCGCTCGGGCGAACGCCCCGGAGAGGTCCTCGACCGCCGCCGGCCGATTTGAGCGGCCCGGCCGGCTCGTCTCGTTGGCGCGGTTCGTGGGACGCCGGCGCGCCCGCCGGAGCTCGCCCCGAGCTCGTTGTTCGGGGCTAACTCGTGCGTAAGGTGTCCGACGCGGATCGATGGCGCGACGTGTTGTCATTACATTCTCGAGCGGGTCCCCGAGTGTTGACTTTGATGTCGTGGAGGTGCCACCCTGCCGCAGCCTCGACGAGTTCTCGCCAGGTTTCGCCAAAGAGCTCCGACTCGCCTATCGGTTGGCTATGACCCGGCGAGAAGGCGAGGCGCCCCCTGAAGGGGAGTTCGGTGGCCCAAGATGTGCCGGTTTTCTCTCGGCCTCCCGCCGGAGAGCCGTTATGGCTTGGTTGATGGCAACCGCACTATCCGGCGAAGCGCTTTCCGGTCTCGCGATCAAGGTCATCCGCATCTCTCATCGTTTGCCCGCCCGCCACCGTAACATGCCGCCGAGCGGGCGGCGGCGAGGGCGTGAACAGGACACGGAGTCGAGTCCGCTCTCAAGAAAATTGCCGATGAAGGGCGCCATGCTCCCGAGTCTTGGTGTCGCTCTCGCGAAAGAGCAAAACAATCGGCCCCACTTGGCGCCACTGCTGACGACGGGATCGCCAACCGCAAAAAGAGGTAGGGGTCGAGAGTTTATGGGACCCGAAAGCTGCTTTTACTCGAACGGCGAAGAAAATCGACGGGCGATGGTCGGAGTAAGGCGACAACGAGCACGAGACAAGAGTTTATACCGGTTCGAGCCTCCGGAAGGTAATAGCTCTACTCCATTGCCTCATGGGCGGTGATTCTTGTTATATGGGTGTACAGAGCGTTGTTTACAACTTAAGACAAGAATGGTGATTCCTAACTCGAAAGTTGTCAGGTGCGCAGTGTTGTCTTCGCCTCCCCGAGCTCATGCATCCTTGGTCTTTATACTTCCTTTGTATGCGAACGGCCGGGAGCAAACCTCGAAAGGGGGCCTCCGTGCACCTTGAGGGTCTGGCAAAGAATCGCCTCGAACTTGCATACGCGACTCGAGTCACCCCACGACCCGCCTCCCAAGAACTGCTACCAAATGCCTCGATCCAAATCCTAGGGCGGACCAGGCTTCAGCGAGACCCCGCCGAGCTCGAGGTCGAGAGGTGCCGAGCTCGTGCGCGCCACGCCAGGTCGAGCGCCCCAAAGCGCACCTGTGTCGCGGTTGGGGCCTTCCGAGCATGGGAATTGCCGACCACACTCCTACCGGGTCAAGGGTACCCACTCGCCAAAGTGGTAGAGGCTTCAGAGTGGCCGACAAGATTCAAGTGGCAACCAAGATCACCAAGAAGAGATAAGAGTCACATCAAATGCTTCAATTGCGGCAAATTTTGGCATTATGCTTCAGAATATCGACTGCCTAAACGCAAAGAAGAAGAAGCCAATTTGTCCTGGGCTCAAGAAGATGAACCTACACTTCTTTTGTCAATTTGCGAGTCACATAGTCAAGACATAATTTTGCACAATAAAGACTTGATCTTGCTGAATGAAGACAAGGTGGTTCCAGGAACTTATACCATAGATAATAGGGAGAAGGGTATGTGGTACTTAGATAATGGAGCAAGTAACCACATGATAGGGCAGCGTTCATTCTTCACCGAGCTTGACTGGAAACTATTATTGTACGAGAATTCCGCAAATGCCAAACTCTTTTCCCAATTGGTGCTATAAGATAACACACAGGCTCTCAACATATCTTCTAAAATTTGATTTGTCCTTTCAGTTTGTCCATCAGTTTGAGGATGATAGGCTGTACTAAAATTCAACTTGGTTCCTGTGGGATATATGTACCCCGGGGGCCCACAAGGCAGGTCGGCGAGGCCCAACCTGGCGGAACAAGGCCAGACTGGCTATAGAGGGCCGGAAGCAACCTGGGCCGAGTAAGGCGTGAAGAGTCAGGATAGATCCTAATCAGGGAAACCGAGTCGTATTAAGCATGGTCTCATTGTAATCCAAACGGATACGTAGTCGGAATAGATGAAGAAGAGGTAAACTCCACCTCGAGTCCGACTAGGACTCCCTCTTGTAAAGCCGCCCCGCCCTGACTATATAAAGGGGGGGCAAGAGCACAAAGGGAACAAGCTCATCAGCAGATAAGTTAGCCAATTATAATCCCAGAGCACATGACTAGGGTATTATCTCCACCATGAGAGCCCGAACCTGTATAATTTCCCGTGTCTTGTGCTACCATCGAGTTCCTGATCCAGCGCATAGCCCCATATTAATTATTGCCGACAACAAACGTCGACAGTTCCCAACATACTATGCAATTTCTCCCAAAAACAAGATGTGAACTGTGAGCCACGATCAGACACAATTGTTTTTGGGACTCCAAGCAAATGCACAATATTGTTGATATATAGTTTAGCTAATTTATCCCCAGAATGAGTAGTTTTGACAGGAATAAAATGAGCTACTTTTGTTAATCGATCAACAATTACCCAAATGGAGTCATTTTCTTTTTGAGTTTTGGGTAAACCACTGATAAAATCCATACTGATATCATCCCATTTCCATTCTGGAATTTGTAATGGTTGAAGGAGCCCTACCGACGTTGATGTTCACTTTAACTCGTTGACATACATCGATCTAGCTTAATTTATTCAAAGAATATCTTTTTTCATACCGCCACCAATATTCTTTTTAAGATCCCGCACATTTTGTGCTTCCAGGTGAATGGACAATGGTGACTCATGTGCTTAAAATAAAATTAACCTCTTGATTTCGTGATCATCCGCACATAAATACGAATTCCTTGCAATATTATTCCATCTGAGTTTATAGTGAATTCAGATTCCTTGCCTTCTTTCAACTGATGTTGAATGTTAATAATGGCTTCATCTTTAAGTTGTGCGGCTTTAATTTGGCTCTTAAGGGTAGGATGCACATTAAGAGCAGCTACATAACCATCTTCTACCAGATTTATATTAAGCTTCTGAAACTCATTCATTAAATCAGCTTGATCAGAAATCCAGGTGCAATAAAGTTTCTGACTGAGAGCATCTACTACAACATTGGCTTTTCCCGGATGATAATGAATGCCAAGGTCATAGTCTTTAATTAATTTTTCTTGCAACACAAAATACAAATAAAATCCAAGAAACTTCAAATTAAACCAAGAACATTAAGAAAATTCTAAAAATATTCACATTCAAGTTTAAATATTATATTTTACTGTTCTCGGATTTTTGGGCTGTTACACGTGGTGTGGCGGCTAGCGCCCAGGGTAGCTATGCTTGGCTCGAGTGCTCGACCCAGGATGACAAGGCAATGATGCGGCCAGTATGTAGCTTGTCTCAATGACAAGAGTAGCGGTGGCGCCTGTGGGTCGGCACTCAAAGAAGCAGCGGCAATCGCCGACCAAAGATCAAGGGTGACATGGCGTAGACGGTCAAGGCGACGTGGTGACGTGAGCCGCATGACACGAGAATTCGACGAAGCTATCGATGGCTGGGGCCGCATGGTGCTAGTGGTCAGGAGGTAACACGACCCAAAGCGGCTGACTCGCTCGCTTAGGAGAGCACGGGTGGACATATATAAAGACGGCCGATGGCTCAAGACATGGGTCGATGAGGCAATCAGGCTGACGCACCGTGAGCGCCCTCGGTCTATGGTGGTGATTGACGCAAGCGCAATGGCGGCAACGTGTGCTGGCAAGGCAACAGTTGGGATGATGAGGTGTGCAGGTGATGGCGCAAGAGGCCAGCGGCATCTGGTGGCTCAGCACATGGCGCAATGTAGGGCAACCCGAGGACCGGTGTGGCTTGAGAGATTGGACATACGATAGAGAGAGAGAGAAAGATAGAAGGACCGGACGACGCTCGGTGGAGAAAGGATGGGAGAGGAGAAGCTTGGCCAGTGGAAGAAGAGGACGAAGAAGGAAGGAAGAAGAGAAAGAAGGGGGGAGAAGAAGATACCATGCGGCCAGGAAGAAGGAAGGTAAGGAAAAAGGGAAATAAAATAAGAAAAGAAAAGAAAGAAAAATAGAAAATGAAAATAAGAGAAAAGAAAAGAGGAAAAGGAGAGAAGAGAGAAAAAAAGATGGAAAGAAGAGAAAACATAAGAGAAAAAGGGGCCGGATCTAGATTTTTGATGATGAACCTAATTTTCGTGTGTGTATGGTCAAAGATGGCCTTCGGTGGATTTGTCCCTATCATTCTCAATACTTAGGGTAAAATTTTATAGTTATCCACATTTTCATATGCATAGCTTTAGTTGTGCACATCGCATTTAAATCTTGATCATCGCACATTCATGCATGTATATAGAAAATTTTAATTTGAGAGCTTACAACCGATATAACTACCCATTAGGTCTTAATTATTTGGTGGTATGGATATGTCGTGTTTTTTACTTAACTTGGATAATTCAAACGATGGAGCGAAATATTAATCGTCAAGCGGTGGATATCGAATTATTTAATTATTAAATTGCTTGGTCTTAGGCTAGAATTATTGGAATATCCAATTGTGTGTTATCGGAGTCACATAGAAATTGGATAGTAAGTCTTATATGTTAAATTTGTGAGAGTTTCTCTCAAGTTAATTTGGTAGTTGGAAGATTATCGATGGATGGATTTACTAGACATAAATCGGTGATCAACTTAGGTATTTATATTGCATTGGTGGAACATGTCCTCTTAATTTAGGTTGTACTTAATTATAGTACGAGAATTGATTGTAGTAGTATGTATATGGCTAAATTAGTTCTTATCATATAAGATTTATTTTGTGGAATTAGTGCCCGCATATTCAAACGATGGTTGTGCGGTATTTGAGCAACGTATGTGCAATTAGATTAGATATATTAAATGATAGTAGATGGGTCACATGTAATGAATATGTGAGTACTCACTGATTAATTATTTGACCATATATAATCGGATTGGATCACCATGTGAATTAGAAGATGAATTGTAGGTACCAGGTTATTAGGCTTGCACCATTAGAGAAGGTCTACACCCTCATTTTGGATTGACAAATGTATAATTATGGGTCAATCATGATAGTATAGATATGAATAAATTGGTGGTTCCCGTGCATGAAGATCCAATAGGGTGAGCACATATATGAGTGATCAGTGGGCTATTAAATGTTGAGTATGTGATCAACATGGAAACCTCATTTAAGTGTTGCATGGATACATACACTTAGATCAGTGGAATTTTAATATGTATGATCATGGATTATTAAAGTGGGATTGGTATAACTAGATTGTTAGCACTAGTATAACAAGTCCAGTGAATTATGATTGTTGGAATTTATCATAGCCTTATGCAGTTAATTTAGGGAGTTTTGTAAAGCTATTTGTTGGATTGTATAAGTGAAATATTTGTGAGTCTGGTCAATGAGGTGATACGTTAATTCAGTAATCCTGTAATCTATAATTCATGAGATTGTGCATAGTGAACAACCTTAGTAGATATTGTGTGGTAAAACATGTATATCACATTGATGGATCCCTCATAGATTATCACATATAGTGAATGATATGGCTTGCATAAAAAGTATATGTTCTTTTGAGTGGTTGTCCTAGGAGTTGGAAGTTGGCTTTCACATTCTTCTCATATACATAATTCTCAGATAACCATTCTCATGTGTATGACCCTTGTGTAATGCTTGTATATATATTATTTGTACTTAATAATAGTAATAAAGGATTTGTTTGCTTGCATATGTTAACATTGGAGTGTACATATGAATCGTGGAACCGTATGAGAGGCCCGGGACTAGCTAGATGACGTAATTGGTGCTTCGATCAAACAGAGTAAGACTAAATGTTCAATAAGCAAGGCAAGCACCTACATCGGTCATATTGATTCTATTATTTCACTTAATTTATGTTGTTTTATAAATTTATGTATGCATGCATGTACTTTCGGTAAAATAGCTATATTTTTTGTAACAGTAGATAAACCTACTTGTTGCATGGAACTTCCTTGATAAATACACAACCTTAGTATTGAAATCCATAAAATAGAGGTTAGACAATAACTTATATCAATCTTGGGTATACTCGATTATACATAGTTATGCTTAGCCATACTTTAGATTTGAAAGAGCAAATGAATGGTTGAAGCATTTGTTCGAAAATGGAATTTCAACGTGGACAAGAGGGGTTAACTCTGTTATTTTGGTATAAAATCAAAATTGAAAACTAACTTTTGACATGGGCAAGTTATTAATATAATATGTGAAGTGTAAGGGATGGACTTGCACGTAGTGTAGGGGAGTTCTCGCCCGAATCGATTAAGTACCGAACGTAGTGTTGTAAAAATCAAAATATTCGTGCAACCGTAAATACTATTTATAGGGTGATGCTAACCTACTAAGTTATCTAGTAGTAGTTTTGCACACTGAAAGGCCGAAGTAGTATGAGCATTCCAGGTAAGTTTGCTCGAAAGGGTTCGCTCATCGAGGTGTTAGGGATAAAGCTTGCCAATACATCGATGCATGACTTGCTACGGCGGAAATGGTTATGACAAGGCGTAAACTATTGTTGATATTATATTTATGAGAATTTTGTTTGTGCCACCATAGCGAGGGTCAAACATCCCTGGGTTGGTACAAAATTAGGTCTAGGTGATATAATGGTTTTGTCATGACCTCTCTTCCGCACACAAAGAAAGTGTGTTAATAGCTTAGCAACAAGAATTAGCCATACCTTATAAGTAAATCTGTATGCCTCAATAGACCGTAAATCTTTTCAAAAAACCATGCTCAGAGACATGAGCGACTCTGGTGCATTGACACTAGTTAGTTTTGAATTTTTATGCAAAAGCTTGTGTTGGAAAAATGGTGGACAGCCAAGATATAGATGTTATGATAGGTGTATGACTGGGAACAGATAATTGATCACCTTCATGGAGGATTGTGATTTGCTCATATTTAAGTTATATACTTGTTATTTACATACTTATTGACTGCTATTTACAAATTCCATTTGTAATCTACTACTTATTATTGTTGAATAAATCTCATTTTATGCAAAATTTGAGAAAATGGTAGTATAGCCAATCATTTGCATAGCTATGCATATACTTATAATTGTGACTCTGGGCTAGTGGACTACAATGTTTTTTTTATAATTTTCAGCTAATATGGCATATTTTATTCTATTTAACCTTCTTTTGTTGTCGTAAGCAGGTGATATAATTCTGTCTGTAACTGAATTCTTGGATAGTTTCGATTCGTGACATTGCTAACATATAATTAGAAAAAGTAACGATCAAACATGTGCATTGGGAACCATGTTGATGTAAACAATGATAGGTGCCTATCCGCTTGTAATTATAAGGCATATTTTGATCAAGCTTCGTGATGAAACGGCTGAGGAAGGAATAAGAGAAAGAATAGTTGGTCGAGCACGTACTTACAAATAATGAAGAGGATAGAAAATAAAAATGCATGCATGCCTAATATTTTAAAAGAATGTTGCATAATTATACGTCTTTATTTTGAAGGACTTATATTTAAAACAATACTGTAAAAAAATGGCTTATATTTTGAGATGGAGGGAGTGAAAAGTACGGAGAGAGTACGATAAGAATTACATTTCTTTTTAAATGGGAACAATTGCTTTGATGTGAACTGTTTTTCATCTTGATCTCACCGAGAGGAAACAAAGTGTCTCTTCGTTTCAGCCACTTCCACGCACAAGGCGCTCGAGGCCAGACCTCATCCTTTGCTTGTAATACGGTGTAGCCCCTTGCATCAGGAGCAATATACGACCACCTCACGAACTGGAGTAGGGACTTTTAGCCCGAACCAGTATATATCTTGGACCCCCTTTGGTCTAACCATTCAGTGAGCGGATCACATGCCCCTCGACTTACAAATTTACTTGCTTGCCATTTAAACGCCGACAGGTAGTATAGCCAATCATTTGACATAGCCATACATATACTTATAATTGTGACACTGGGCTAGTGGACTACAATGTTTTTTTATAATTTTCAGGCAATATGGCATATTATATTCTATGTAACCTTCTTTTGCTGTCGTAACAGGTGAGATATAAATTCTGTCTGTAATTAAATTCTTGGATAGTTTCGATTCGTGACATTACCAACATATAATTAGAAAAAGTAACGATCAAACATGTGCGTTGGGAACCATGTTGATGTAAAAAATGATAGGTGCCTATCCGCTTGTAATTGTAAGGCATATTTTGATTAAGCTCCGTGATGAAACGGCTGAGGAAGGAATAAGAAAAAGAATAGTTGGTCGAGCACGTACTTACAAATAATGAAGAGGATAGAAAATAAAAATGACAAATAAAAATGCATGCATGCCTAATATTTGAAAAGAATATTGCAGAATTATACATCTTTATTTTGAAGGACTTATATTTAAAACAGTATTGTAAAAAAATATATGGTTTATATTTGGGATGGGGGGAGTGAAAAGTACGGAGAGAGTACGATAATTAAGAATTACATTTCTTTTTAAATGGGAACAATTGCTTTGATGTGAATTGTTTTTCACCTTGATCTCACCGAGAGGAAACAAAACTTTTCTTTATGTTCAGTTCCGGAATCTTTCAGTGCTAACGTAAGCATGATTCATGGGATAGAAGTCTATTCTTTGCGTAACTGCATTCTGCCGTGGCACATACGGCCGTTGAATCAGATGGCCACGACCACGTAAGCGTGAGTCATGGGGCATAAGGACATGTACAATGGTATATGTCAGCTGTCTATAAGATTATGTCACTTAGGATTTTAGATGATGTGGAAGAGAGAGAAGGAGGAGAGAGAAAGCTATTGTCTATTTTTTTTTTCGAAAGAGCAGCAAGAGGATTGCCGCATAGTTTATTAAAAAGGGAAAAAGCGGGACAAAGACAGATTGGCCTGTTTTTTAGGAAAAAACAGGACCCAAAAAAACCTCACAATTCACAATCGAAACAACACTTCTCTACTCACTCCACTAATCATGGTACAAACAACAAACCCCCCACTCGAAACAATCTGACAAATTTGAAAGGAAAGAAATAAGAAGCCTCCGGATAAAAAGAAAAGGAAACACTGGAGAGATGCTAATCCGAGTGGTTCATCGACCAAGCAAAACCGTGGTTTGACACCGCATTCTTGATCGATGCGGCCACCTGCTCCGACGTTGTAATGACCCCTTGGAAAATTCGTCTGTTTCGTTCTAGCAAAATATTCCACCAGAAGTAGATGATGAGACCATCCAAATCTCTTCGTCTTTCCTTGTCATACTGGGCTCTCAGCCTGCGCCACCATTTGTATATCGAGCCGTTGTGACTCAAGTTCTGCCATCGATCGAAGTTTCCCCAACAAAGAAGCGTTCTCCAGACTTCAGTAGTAAAAGGGCAGTCTTTGCAAAGGTGAATCGGTGTTTCCGGCGATGTGTAGCAAAGATTGCGCTTGAATTGCACGGCCATCCCTTTGATCATGTTATCTGGCTTGTTAGTATCTTGTCAGGAAGTAATGTCCATAAAAAGCTTACATTTAGGTTCCGCCTTCCATATGGGGCAAATTTTCATCCCACAAGAAGTCAGGTCAATTGCATGAGGTAGGCGTTTTGTTGAATATTGACCATCCGTCATTCCAATAGCCACCTTATTTGGTCCTCTCTCTCTGATTTCTACCGGTTCGTCAATGGCTTCATGAAGTGAGACAAACTCAGAATTATGCTTTATCGAAATGACCGAGTACGTAAACTAATCCAGAGTCATTTGTTAATACTTGGTGAACCGAGATTTTTGAACCGAGATTTTTTCCTTCTAGCTATTTGGAAAAGGTTTGGCGCCATATTTTTGGGAGCCTTCCCTTCCACCCAACTTGATCTCCAAAAGTCTGCTAGCTTCCCGTTCTCAACCGTGACAACCGTGGAAGCGTTAAACAGGGAAACATCCGTTGCATCACAAGGCAAATCAAGTCCAGTCCAGGCCCTTTCGTTGTTTTTCCATTTAAACCATAGCCAGCGCAGCCTTAAGGCTCTAGCAAAGCGCTCCAGATCCAGGATACCCAATCCCCCTTTGGCTTTTGGGAGACATGTTACTGACCAGTTTATCAAGCAGTGACCCCCACTACAATTTTTCGGATCTTTCCCACTCCAAGAAAGCTTCGCCTTATCTTATCAATGCATCGAATTAACCATTTTTGAGCTGTAAAGACAGTCAAATGGTATATTGGTTGTGATGTAAGCACCGACTTCACAAGAGTCTCCCTTCCGACTTTGGAAAGAAATTTGCCTTTCCACCCTGCCAGCCGACTTCCAATTTTGTCAATCAGAAGTTGAATTTCAATTCTTCTTAATTTTCTGATTTGTAAAGGAAGTCCAAGGTACCTTCCCGGGAAGTGTGCGTGTTTTCCAGGAAAAATGTTTAATAAATCTTGCATTAGGTCATCTTGGCATCTTATTGGATATATTTCAGTTTTGGAGATGTTGATTTTCAGCCCCGAGCATCTTCCGAATACATCCAGTATGCGGCTAAGAGCCGTTAGCTCTGTGGCATCCGCATTTAAAAATATTCTAGCATCGTCTGCATACAGGGAACAACGAAGTCTTGCTGCTGCCGGAAGCACAGGTTTGAGGATACCTCGATCCTCCGCCGTCCCGAGTAAATTTTGTAGGGGATCAATTGCCAGAATGAACAGAAGAGGGGATAAGGGATCGCCCTGTCTTACCCCCCGCGCATGTCTTATCGTCGCCGTCGGTTGACCGTTGATTAAAACTTTTGAAGAGGAAGTCCTTAGAATTGCGGCGACCCATTCCCTCTATTTACAACCAAAGCCTAGGGCCTGTAGCACCTCAAGAAGATATGCCCAGTTCAGCGAATCAAAGGCTTTTGAAATATCTAATTTAATGAAAAGCGCAGGTGTTTTGTCTCGTGAAGTCGGCGATCACTCTTTTGTACGTATAAGAAGTTATCATGGATGCATCTCTTCTTTATGAAAGCGCTTCGGATAATCAAACCAATTCGCAAGTTTGGGGGCTAGCCTGCTTGCCATGATTTTGGTGACAATCTTCATTACACTATTTATTAGGCTGATTGGCCTAAATCGTTCCAATCTATCCGCATCTTCTATTTTCGGGAGAAGGACAATATTTGCTTCGTTTAAAAGGTGCAACTTTTCATGACGAAGATTGAAGAATGCTCTTATTGCTTCCATCAGGTCGTTTTTGATGATGTGGAGGCACTTTTTGTAGAATAGCCCAGTTGTCTATTATTTAATAGACAGTTTTATAGACAGCTTTCTATTTTATGTATTATTATATAGACAGTCTGTTATTTGTATTTTTTTCGATAAAGGAAGCTTTTATTAATCTTAGTAAATTACATCAAGGTGATATAATTATACTAAGGAAGCTTTTATTAGTCTGTTATTTAGATAAGAGACCATTACAGACAACTATATAGACGATCCATTATATGAGTTATTTTTAGTGCTGTCTATAGATAATGTGGAGATATATTATAGACAGGTACCATCTATACCACTGTCTATTCTTTGCGTAACTACATTAATTCTGCGTGGCACATACGGCCGTTGGATCAGATGCTCATGGTCATGGCTGCTGAGGGCGTGAGGACTGATGACTGCGGAATTTTCGCGGTGCCGTCGTGTCGTCTTTCACCGACGTAAACAACGGAAGTTACTGATGGTTTGACACGGCACTCCGGCATCCGGCGTGCCTTTCAGCAGAATTTAAAATTCCATCCGGCGTGCCTTTCATCCGGCGTGATTTAAAATTCCATCGAGACGGCATCCGGCGGTCGGCATTTGCCGCCAAAGCAGCCTTTCAGCAGCGTGGCGTGCATCGCACGCGTGACGGAGACAACTGGGCCGAAGCTACCTCTCGCTCGCGCGGCCAACGCTCGATTAGAAGTATCAAATGAAGTGATATGGCTGATGATTCTTGGGCACCTCGGTGTCAATATCGGAGGAAGAGGGCGAGGTCTCGGCGGAGGGTGATGAGGGGATCATGCTGGCGTCCGTGTCCGGCGATAATGCGAGGATGGATGCAATAAAATGATTCTCTCGATTCTCTCGTTTGATAAAAACTGGATTTTCTCGGTGCCTTCGTGTCGTCTTTCACCGACGTAAACAACAGAAGTTACTGATAATTTGACACGGCACTGATGGAAGAAGATGAATCATGCTATTTCTCCGGAGGTGATAGTGAACGTAGGTACTGTAACGCGACTTCAACCTCCTGCATGCGCATGCGTTCGCTTTCACAATTGCGTTTGGGAATTCGTCAGGTGGTGTGATGGCATTGAGGCTCCTTCACTTCTTGACGTTGGACCTGATGACCCAGTTCTGTTTTGTTTTTGCTTTTGTTTTTTGTTTTTCGAGGCGATCCCGATGACCCGGTTTCTCACGGTCATAACTATGCATCATAATCATGTATAAAAAATTTCAAAATTTTCTAACTGTCGTCGTGTCGTCTTTCACCGACGTAAACAACGGAAGTTACTGATGGTTTGACACGGCACTGATGATTCATGCTATTTCTCCGGAGGTGATAGTGAACGTAGGTACTGTAAGAGCAACTCCAACCCAAACTCCTATATTTTTCCTCTAAATCACTCATTTAGGGATGATATAAAAATTAGAGGTACTCTATATCAAATTTGTCTCCAACCCATACTCCCTATTACTCACCCCTATTATTTATCTAAACATTATTATTACTTTGCACCCATGAATTATTATTTTAAAATGAATAAAAAAATGCTAAAGAAAATAATAGGGGCAAAGAGAAGCCCCCTAGATGTATGGGTGAGATAGTACCTCCCTAAAATAGGGGTTTATAATAGGGGTTGGGTTGGAGCTTATATTCTTCTAAGTCTCCTTATAATTTAGGATATGGAGAGGTTTAGGGGTGGGTTGGGGTTGCTCTAACGTGACTTCAACCTCCTGCATGCGCATGCGCATGCGTTCGCTTTCGCAATTGCGTTAGCGAATTCATCAGGTGGTGTGGTGGCATTGAGGCTCCATCACTTCTCGACGCTGGACCTGATGACCCAGTTTTGTTTTGTTTTTGTTTTTTGTTTTTCGAGGGGAACCCGATGACCCAGTTTCTCACGGTTGTCATCGCTGGGAACATAGATTAAAATCTCCTCGACTTCTCGCTTATTGGAGGTGGATGAGTTTTGAAATGCCGACTGAAGTAAAAAAAATTCAAAAAAAATAACTTGCTACAGTAATCTCAGCAAGATCTCACTGAGATCTCGGAGTTTTTGACTTTTTTTACCGGATTTGACTAGAAATTGATCAATAGCCCTTAAGAAAGTCATCTCCTATGAAAATTTGTTGAAAAAATAAATTTTTGAGATATTTTTTTAAAACAAGAGAAACACTTTCAAATTTTTATAAAATTTTAAATGCTTTATCATGATGTCAAAAATGGTACCATTCTAAGAAGTTTAGGATCATACATAAAAATTTTAAAAATAATTTAACTTCATTTGTTTTCTTTAAAAAAATCAAAAACCTAATGAATATAATTGGGACAAGAACTTGTCAGAATTTTATAAATTTTATAAAGTGTGATCATGATCCAAAATTTTTAGGAGAGCTTAATAATTGCCTTAGAACCATCCTATAAAATTTTTGAAAAAAATAAACTTTTTTGTTTGCTCAATCAAATCTATGTATGCATTAAACCTCATTTGTTATATTTCAAAAATAAAAAACAGAAAGAATATAAATGGTACAGTGCACTTGTAGGAATTTTATAAATTCACTGGAGTATGATCATGATTCAAAATTTTTATGAGATCTTAAGAATTTCCTTAGAAACCTTCTACAAAATTTTCAAAAAATTTAAATCTTTTTTATTATTAAAGAAAATTTATGTATTGATCATTAGGCTTTTATCAGGATGTAGCACTGTAAGAATTTTTGTAACTTCTTGAAACTTATTCATCATATGAAAATTTTATAGAAACATTAATGATATGTCAGGAACATTTAAAAAAAATTCAAAATTTTCTAAAGTGGTTTGTACCATTTTTCATTTGGTTGAAATTTGTTGGTATAGCTTTTATCAAGACAGTAGAACTGTCTGAATTTTTAAAAATTCAAGAAGCTTGATAATCATCTAAAATTTTTTATGAAAACATTAGTGATGCATCATAACTATGCCCAAAAAATTTCAAAATTTTCTAACTTTTTTTGTTTCATTTTTCATTTGGTTAAAACTTGTTGGTCAGTGTTTTATCAGGACAGTTGCAATATTTGAATTTTGAAAAATTTCTCAGATTTGATAATTATCTGAAATTTTTATGAGAATATCACTGATATGTCAATAACCTTTACAAAAAATTTCAAAAAGTTTCAATGTCGTTTGAGCTACTTTTTGCTCAGTACAATTTTGCCGAGATTGGTTTTCTCGGTTGAAAAAAAAACGGATTTGAAAATCCATTTTTTCGGTTCGTCCGAAATTTATCCAAAATTTCTAAATCTCACTAAAATTTCATCCTCCGGCCAGGGGGTGATATTTAGAAACGAGATTTCAGGATTGATGCGTCCGTCTGAAAAAGTCGGCGAGCGAAATCGGCAGACAAAGCTTTCAAACTTTTGGGCCCAATACTCTTAATATGTCAGGCTAAACTGCGCCTCATTTTGTAAAGCAATTCCGGACCCTGGGGAGTTCCCGTGGACCGGCCAAGCCGACGTCCTATCACGCGGGCTGTCCCTTTACTGTGCCGCGTGGGATCGAGTGGTCTGCCGCCCTACCAGTGTCCGCCGAGCGGTCCAATCGGGCATCAAATTCTGGCGGCCTGCCCCGCCCTTTACTTACCATAAGTTTTTTTCAACGTTTTTCGTGTCAAATATGGGCAGGGCCCAGATTTTGCCCTCGCTTTGTTTCAATAGAGTAAATTCTACAGAGCTATAATTTTTTTATAAACTATTATAAAACTACAAGTTTTATTTTAGAAGAACTTGTGTAAAAAAAACTACAGGTGTTAGAATTGATGGTCATTCCAGAAGTTTGCCTTGGTGCTGTTTCCTAAACCATCGTCGTGGACGCCTGGGAATGACACTCTTTTCTTTGACCACCGTGTCCCAAGAAGAAGACCCACCCGTCCGGAAGCGGCGGCGCCACGGCTCCTCTCGCCAAAGCTCCCTTCATTAGCGGGAGGTTGAAGGCGGCGGTGCCCCCTGTCAGTTGCATCCTATATTGTTCTCTTCTAACATTGACTACAAGCCTGCGCGGTTCTAGACTTCATGTAGGCTTGTAGATGCCGGACTGGCCCCAAGTCACAAGCCCAGATTAGGCCCCGCAGCCATGGATTTGTCGTGCCGCGCGCCTCACCACCAGAGTCTGCCTGTCTGCTCTCATCCGCTTACACCGCAAGCTAATCAGGGCTCAACTGCTGGCCGGATCCGGCTGGGCGATGCCCAGTTTGCTGCCTCTCTCTGTTTTGACGATAAACAAGCAAGCCGAATCTGCAGCGCTTCCTCAGCCCACATAACCACCGCCCCTTCTGTTTTTGCCGGACTGGTCAGGCCACGGCTGCCAACACCACAGTAGAGTTTGTACAGTTTCTACTTCTTCGAAATGGACTACTCAATTACCTTCAAACTTTTAATATCTTTTAATATTAGCTTAATATATATTTTATTTCTTCTCAAAGATAGTAAAAGTATATAGAGTTTGCTATTTATAAGTTGTCTATTTGTTTTTTAACTCTAATTCGATTTTTTGGCCTTATGTTATATTTGAGATGCGTGGGCCAATAATAAAAAATATATAAAGCATATAAGAAAGCATAAGTCAGCTTAGAAATAAATAATATACATAGCTCTACTAGAACGACACACTATCTGGTGCCAAAATTTTTAATAATATATTTTTAAAAAATTACAAAAATAATATTCTCGCTTAAATATTTTACAGATCTACCCAATCGCCACTATTTGGAATGGCGACAATGCCTTTGTTGCCGTTTGGAATTGTGACAGAGGCATGTCGCCATTCCAAAAAAAGAACAGAGACCGGCCCATTGGCGGCATGTGCCTTTGTCTCTATTTTAAATGGATGCAGCTCACGCCAATTGAAATAGTGACAGAGAGGTAATTTTTATAGTTGTAATTTGCAAAAAATGTTTACAAAATGGGGATTTGTTCGTGCAAGATGCACATCGTGATTTTTGTTGATCCTACACTCGCACGAAATGACATAGGAGAAGTTAGAGAAAATTACAAGCGGTTTTGTCATCGGATAGTGAAATTCGTTGTAGACATAATACAGTGATGTGTTGTTTTAATGTTGGAAGGAATAGAACGAAGGATAGTATAGCATTTCATAGTGAAAGCGGGAGTACATTCCGCATACACTTCAGATCGATGCCGATGTTGGCTTACTAGTTCTGGGGTACAAACGGTCACACAGAGGGACAACAAATATAAACTGCATGGAAGATAGTTTGTGACCTTTCGCAATTGGAAACAGGGGTACATGGATACTACACTATGGACAGAGGCCGCTACAGGTCAAATGTGTAGCCGTACAACACCCACATGGAGTGCTGATCGTCTAGGTGGCGTGGATGTGGTTGGCTGTCACAGTAGTGGTAAGCACAGCTGCAGCTCATTTTCTCATAGCGTAAAGTAGGTGAAGTAGTCGCCACGAGATGGACACCTCTTCGCTGGTCCTCTCCCTAGTCCTTTGATGTCAGAGATTGTTGTTCTGCCTGTGGAGCTCGATGTTCTGCTCATGAATGCTTCGTTGTTGTTCTTCTCACCTACAACAATTCATGTGATTTCTTGGAGTATGAAGAGGGTGTGGATGTCCACGCCCTAGAGGTTGGGGTCATGGCCTCGAGACCTCAGATACCCCTCTACCCCATGTACCGCTAGAATGCTTGCTCTACTTGCCATTATAATAGATTCAAGAAGCACGATTGAGGCACATGTGTTATATATATAGGCTTGGCCAAAAAAATATGGTACGGGGGTGCGAGTGTGTTGTCAATTTCATTTGAGAAAGCAAGCGGAGGCAGCGTGTTGTCAAATCACATTGATAAATCTATGGATAGTGTGCTGTCACTTCACTATAAGAAAGCGGGGGTAGCGTGTGTTATCAGATGAATGCAATAAGTTGACATAGAAATCCAATAATTGATTACAATAATTCGACATACTAATGCAATTGTTCCAAACAAAAAAATACATACAGCAGCCAAATTTCATACACCATATTTACACATAGAAGGCATGCA
Organism: Guadua angustifolia; assembly: GCA_036346375.1. Lineage (NCBI taxonomy): Eukaryota > Viridiplantae > Streptophyta > Magnoliopsida > Poales > Poaceae > Guadua > Guadua angustifolia. Next base: position 46,468,153 of record CM070506.1, on the reverse strand, counting down.
ATAATTTTACATACAAACTACATTACACCTATACTATCTTTCACGCTTTCTGTACTGTTGAAAGGACCGGTGATGTCGCCTAGAGGGGGGGTGAATAGGCGGATTAAAAATTTGCAAATAAATAAAATCTCCCGAGGGTCTAAGCCGAGTGTCCGGTATTTATCCGGATATTCGGACTATCCGGTATTTGGTCCGGATATCGGACGGAGGACCTCAAAAGGGATTTTAAATCGAGCAATTTATCAACAATCTAGATGAATACAAATACTTTAAATGATATCAGGTACTTGAGGATTATGTAGATCTAGAGCCAAACACAAAGATAGAGTAGATCGGGGCTCCGAAAGGTCCAAGAACTACAAACCCTAACACAAGCAAATGAAGAGCAAGAAAGCAACAAATTTTACCCGAAGTTCGGATTCTTGAAGGGAATCCTACGTCTCCGTTGAGGAGGCACAAAGCCGGGGTCCCTCTTGACCACTTTCCTCCCGGTGTTGCACAAAGCACTCGCCGGTCTTCACTTCTTACCTCTTTCCTTTCGGAGGCGAGACTTGCCTTCACAATCTTCCGGGGCTCTCCACACCAAGTCTTGGAGGCTCCCGGTGACTCCTTACCATCTAGGAGCCCTTCAAACTCCAAGAGTAAAAAAACGCCGCTAAATCGCCTTGGAGGATGAAACTTGTGCTCAAGAATCAACGATGCAAGCTCAAAGCACTTAAATCCACTCCTTTCTCCCCAAAGATTCAAATCAAATCAAAGATTCAAGTGGGGAAGGAGGCTAGGCTCAAGAGAGTGAGTGAGAGCTTGAGAGTTGAATGTTTGCAATGAATGAGGTCTCCAACTGTAGATTTGGAGTGAGGGCTTAAATAGGCCCTCAAAATCCCACATGTTATGATCAGGTGCAAGAAACCCAAGTATCTCGACATCCTATATTGTTCTCTTCTAACATTGACTACAAGCCTGCGCGGTTCTAGACTTCATGTAGGCTTGTAGATGCCGGACTGGCCCCAAGTCACAAGCCCAGATTAGGCCCCGCAGCCATGGATTTGTCGTGCCGCGCGCCTCACCACCAGAGTCTGCCTGTCTGCTCTCATCCGCTTACACCGCAAGCTAATCAGGGCTCAACTGCTGGCCGGATCCGGCTGGGCGATGCCCAGTTTGCTGCCCTCTCTCTGTTTTGACGATAAACAAGCAAGCCGAATCTGCAGCGCTTCCTCAGCCCACATAACCACCGCCCTTCTGTTTTTGCCGGACTGGTCAGGCCACGGCTGCCAACACCACAGTAGAGTTTGTACAGTTTCTACTTCTTCGAAATGGACTACTCAATTACCTTCAAACTTTTAATATCTTTTAATATTAGCTTAATATATATTTTATTTCTTCTCAAAGATAGTAAAAAGTATATAGAGTTTGCTATTTATAAGTTGTCTATTTGTTTTTTTAACTCTAATTCGATTTTTTTGGCCTTATGTTATATTTGAGATGCGTGGGCCAATAATAAAAAATATATAAAGCATATAAGAAAGCATAAGTCAGCTTAGAAATAAATAATATACATAGCTCTACTAGAACGACACACTATCTGGTGCCAAAATTTTTTAATAATATATTTTTTAAAAAATTACAAAAATAATATTCTGCTTAAATATTTTACAGATCTACCCAACTGCCACTATTTGGAATGGCGACAATGCCTTTGTTGCCGTTTGGAATTGTGACAGAGGCATGTCGCCATTCCAAACAGCAACAGAGACCAGTTCCATTGGCGACAGGCCTTTGTCTCTATTTTAAATGGCGACAGTTCTGTCGCCAATTGAAATAGTGACAGAGAGGTAATTTTTTATAGTTGTAATTTGCAAAAAAATGTTTACAAAATGGGGGATTTGTTCGTGCAAGATGCACATCGTGATTTTTGTTGATCCTACACTCTGCCGAAATGACATAGGAGAAGTTAGAGAAAATTACAAGCGGTTTTGTCATCGGATAGTGAAATTAGTTGTAGACATAATATGTTGATGTGTTGTTTTAATGTTGGAAGGAATAGAGCGAAGGATAGTATAGCATTTCATAGTGAAAGCGGAGTACATTCCGCATACACTTGGATCGATGCCGATGTTGGCTTACTAGTTACGGGGTACAAAGCGGTCACACTGAGGGACAACAAATATAAAGCGCATGGAAGATAGTTTGTGACCTTTCGCAATTGGAAGCAGGGTACATGGATACTACACTATGGACGAGAGGCGCTCTGAGTCAAATGTGTAGCCGTACAACACCCACATGGAGTGCTGATCGTCTAGGTGGCGTGGATGTGGTTGGCTGTCACAGTAGTGGTAAGCACAGCTGCAGCTCATTTTCTCATAGCAGAAAGTAGGTGAAGTAGTCGCTGCTGAGATGGACACCTCTTCGTTGGTCCTCTCCCTAGTCCTTTGATGCTGTAGATTGTTGTTCTGCCTGTGGAGCTCGATGTTCTGCCTGCGGAATGCTTCGTTGTTGTTCTTCTCTACCTACAACAATTACTGCATTTCTTGGAGTATGAAGAGGGTGTGGATGTCCACGTCCTAGAGGTTGGGGTCATGGCCTCGAGACCCTGTATACCCCCTCTACCCCATGTACCGCTAGAATGCTTGCTCTACTTGCCATTATAATAGATTCAAGAAGCACGACTGAGGCACATGTGTTATATATATAGGCTTGGCCAAAAAATATGGTGCTGGGGTGCGAGTGTGTTGTCAATTTCATTTGAGAAAGCAAGCGGAGGCAGCGTGTTGTCAAATCACATTGATAAATCTATGGATAGTGTCTTTGTCACTTCACTATAAGAAAGCGGGGTAGCGTGTGTTATCGGATGAATGCAATAAGTTGACATAGAAATCCAATAATTGATTACAATAATTCGACATACTAATGCAATTGTTCCAAACAAAAAATACATCAATGACCAAATTTCATACACCATATTTACACATAGAAGGCATGCAATAATTTTACATACAAACTACATTACACCTATACTATCTTTCACGCTTTCTGTACTGTTGAAAGGACCGGTGATGTCGCCTAGAGGGGGGGTGAATAGGCGGATTAAAAATTTGCAAATAAATAAAATCTCCCGAGGGTCTAAGCCCGGAGTGTCCGGGGTATTTATCCGGATACTCCGGACTATCCGGGGTATTTGGTCCGGATACTCCGGACGGAGGACCTCGAAAAGGGATTTTAAATCTGAGCAATTTATCAACAATCTAGATGAATACAAATACTTTAAATGATATCAGGTACTTGAGGATTATGTAGATCTAGAGCCAAACACAAAGATAGAGTAGATCGGGGCTCCGAAAGGTCCAAGAACTACAAACCCTAACACAAGCAAATGAAGAGCAAGAAAGCAACAAATTTTACCCGAAGTTCGGATTCTTGAAGGGAATCCTACGTCTCCGTTGAGGAGGCACAAAGCCGGGGTCCCTCTTGACCACTTTCCTCCCGGTGTTGCACAAAGCACTCGCCGGTCTTCACTTCTTACCTCTTTCCTTTCGAGGCGAGACTTGCCTTCACAATCTTCAGGGCTCTCCACACCAAGTCTTGGAGGCTCCCGGTGACTCCTTACCATCTAGGAGCCCTTCAAACTCCAAGAGTAAAAAAACGCCGCTAAATCGCCTTGGAGGATGAAACTTGTGCTCAAGAATCAACGATGCAAGCTCAAAGCACTTAAATCCACTCCTTTCTCCCCAAAGATTCAAATCAAATCAAAGATTCAAGTGGGGGAAGGAGGCTAGGGCTCAAGAGAGTGAGAGTGAGAGCTTGAGAGTTGAATGCTGCAATGAATGAGGTCTCCAACGGGTAGATTTGGAGTGAGGGCTTAAATAGGCCCCTCAAAATCCCACCGTTATGACTGTGCTGCGCAAACCCCGAAGTATCCGGACATATAGTCCGGAGTGTCCGGACTAAAGATGGTTTGGTGTGCACCGAGAGGGTTAACCCGGAATATCCGGACTTAATCCCCGGATACTCCGGACCATTTTACCCCGGAGTGTCCGGACTAAATGTCCGGATACTCCGGACTTACCAGAGAGATCAACCGAGGGCTCTAACCCGGAGTGTCCGGACTAAATGTCCGGATACTCCGGACTGACCCCTTCGGCCAGAAGTATCCTTTTGGTGGAAATGCAATGATTTTAAAACCTTTTGCAATGCATTTTTCATTCTTTGAGCACAAGCATATCCTAGAAGTGATTTACCATCGTATCCCTCTTAATAGTACGGCTATCCTTAAACTCAATTAAAATTAAAAATACATATACAACCGTTGAGTTTAACCGATGCCTTTTCTCCTTCGATTTGAGGGTCTTCTTTTCTTAAGTGACATTCCATGAGCGTAATCATCTGTTCACAATACTCATAAAGCTCATTAGTCACTTAATCTTGTTGTCATTAATCACCAAAATCATTTAGGGGCCTAGATGCACTTTCAACTGTTGGGTAATTCTTGAAATTATAGCCTGTCTCCCAACAAAGCGAACATTTCTTGACTTGACGCTCACGTTCTACTACGTTCATGTCATTCCTGATACGCCTTGTTTGTCGACGCCCTTCAACGTCCCCATGTCGGGAACCCACTTTGTATCCTCTCAACTGTGATGCTCCATGAACCAACCGATTACACAAAAACCATACATTTCTCTACTCCAAGTTGTCGTCACTGCTTTCTTCATGAAGTATTCTGACATGAACGCATCCAGGTCCATAAGCAGCGTTGAGCATGTGGCCATGACGTGTGCGCATGACCTGTGAAACAAACGGAGCTTGTTGCATGTGCAGAAACATGTTTGCCTCCTAATGATCCCATAAACAATTGTTCTTCGTGAATTCAGCTTTGTCTCTGCACAATACCTCAAAACGAAGCTCCTTTGTCCCCATCTTCACTGCTTTGTGCATCTCCTCTTTGTTACATTTCTGATCCATGTATGCAGTGATCATCTTAGAGTATTTGACAGCAGGATTATTCATGTGAACCAACGCCTTAGCATGTCAATCCACAGAGTACTTTGTGATCCCACGAAGAACTCCCTCCACTATAGCTACTAGGGAAGAGAGCCTCAGACCCTCGCATGACCCAGTTGTACACTTCAACTAGATTTGTCGTCATGACCCCATACCTGGCATCATTAGTGTCGTAAAGCAGTGACCACTTCTCCCTAAGTTTATGCTCTATCTACTCGAAGAAGCATTTAGTGCCCCGTCCGTTCCTCTGAACCAAGTATAGAGGGTCCATGAGTAACTCTTCAAAAGCAACTAGGGACTCTCCTATAACAGTCATTGCCTTCTCCGCTGTATGCTTGCTATCAACTCGTCCAATTTCTTGCAGAGTGTGTCGAACTTTCTCTGTTGATTCTTTCATGTGGCGCTTGTACCACCTACTTTACAAATTAGGCCATGCATATGACTCATCTAACCCTTACTGCAACTACACGATTTCCTTCAACAACCGGAAATGCCAATTGTGCATAATACACACTCCAGGCCGCTCACTGACGACACCATCTTTAACATTCCTTAGAAACCAGATTCAGCTGTCGGTGTTCTCATCCTCCACAAATGCCAGCGTTACAGGAAGAACTTGATTGTTTCCATTCACTCCTATGCAGTCAAAGTTTGGCCCTTGTACTTCGCTGTTAGAAATATTCCATCCACATAAAGCAACAAACAGCAATGCTTGAAGGCATTGATATATTCACTGAAAGTGTTGTGATTGCTGCTCACAAATATCAACATAAGTCTTAGCATTTCTTTCCTTGATCACTTGAAGCATACCTGACAATTTATGATAGGAGTCTTCATATGTTCCGAACCTTGCTTCCAAGGTCTTTTGCTTCACTTTCCATGACTTCGCATAGCTGATGTTGTACTGAAACCTCTACTCTATTGCAAGTATGATGGTACGTAGTTCCAAATCTAGATTGCCTATAATCTCTTATACATTACATTCACAACAAAGTCTGAAGAGATATTTCTATGCAATTGCAAAACTCTGTCTGCAAGCATGTGTGTGGGACGACTATAGAACACTTTCAAATGGTGTCCATTTAGGCTGGTAGGTATGAATATGCCATAAGCAACCGTCCATCTCATATAACACATTATAAATCCGAGGATCTAACTTGACAATCTTAAAGGTTCTCTGTATTGACATTGTCTATGCTGTTACTACTTCCTACATCTCTCACTTACTCTTGTAAATGGCTCCTTGCCTCTCCTTATTTTGATCATACTCACATACAACATCTTCAGTCTCATTGACTACTAGCCTATCGAGTTGGTACTCCTCAAACTCCGTAGAAAATGGCTCTTCATCACCTTCTTCATCAGATAAAGCCTCATAGTCACGGCTCTCAGCTTGCATCACTTCCACCAATCCTTCAATCTGTTCTCCTTGATCTGCCATACCCATTGGTTCATGTACCTCTGGCAATGCAATATCAACTTCCTTAGCTTATGCTTTGTCCTAACCCGAACTCACATCCTACCTTAATAAACATTCTGCACTTCGACTACTCTCCCCAACTTCTTCTAATTCAACAGTAATAGCCTCCTCTTACATCACAGGGCCGGTATCAACTTTTTGAGAAGCTTGAGCCAACAACACTAATGGCAATCTTTTCTCATTCGTCAATCTTACATACGAGTTCTACGACTTTAGCCCCCTTCAGTTCCACTAACTTCTAGTACATGCAGTCCTGTTTCCAACAGCCTACCTCGTGTAACTTCAGATAATGTAACTTATGGTCTAACGAAAACAGGTGATAAAACCATATCGTAACCATGCCTCATGTACACTCCCCTGCACGTGTCAGGCCAGCCACCATACTTGGAAAATGGTCTAGTTCCACCCCTTGTGCACCCATATAAGGAACCTCTTCTCTATAGTGTATTTTAAATTGTACTCGTTCATACCTGCCGAGTATTTTATCAAATTTTTATTACACGCGCAATATAACACCATCTTGTCTACTCTGCACTGCATGAAATGAGTACTGCAAACATTCATAAATTTAATTTATGAACTATATACTACCGCATATACTTTTCACAATTTTTCATACCCAATTCGATCCATTCCATACATTTCAAATACTACTACAAATCTTAAAATACCTACGCAATTGCGCAACTATTGCTACCATATACATCTAAAGAAAAAAATTATACATGTGACGTTGCCGATTTCTTCTTCTTTCTCCTCCCCTTCCTTCACCTCCTCTTCCTCTCCCTCCTCTTCTTCCTCCTCCCTCCCCTCGCCTTTTCTCCTTTTCCCTCTTTCTTCTCTCCTTATTTCTCTTGGCTAATAGGTGTGAGCAAAAAATACGATCGTTCTGGCCGATATCTAAATGACTAAGAGGTATTGTTGCCATTCCAAATAGCAGCGGTAGGGTAGATCTGTAAAAATTTTAAGTGGCATATTATTTTTGTATTTTTTAAATATATATTATCAAAATATTCATGCGGTGCCTATTTTTTTTAATAAGCATTGTAACCATCGAAGAAAGTGATGCATGACTGCGTCAGCTTGTTAAGTCTGATGGCAAAAATGTCACAAAATATATCCAGGGCCGCAGCGAACTTGAAGGCTCATGATGGCGCTAGCCACGGGTTGTACTGAACAATTCCACACGACACATTCGGTGTAACTCCACCCACTCAACCACTTTCTATGCCAATCGTTTCACAAGTGAAAGAAGTCTATATAACATCTTAAATTTTAATTAAAAGTTCATCTAACATCTTAAACTATAAAAATAGATATTTAATATCTCGAACTTTGTAATTTGTTTCAAATAACGTCCTGGCATAGTTTTACATAACAGTAGTGCCTGTATAGCGTAATGAGTAGGCAATTTTGTTCTATAGAATGATTTGCTGGCCAAGTAAGATCAATGATAGGCGAGACCACACGGACTTCTCCCCCACCGAGCTTCTAGCCATATTTTCATGGCTGTTAGCCTCTGTAGGTCCCTTCCGTAGGGAGATTTCAATTTGTGGAAAAAGCTCTTGTGAGCAATACTTGTCACTCATCTAAACTTGTATAGCGTGTGATTTTACATAGCAAAATTGTTCACTCATCATACCATATGGGTAATACGACTATATAAAAACCGGGTTATGGTGTTATTTGAATCGTATTGCAAAATTCAAAAATCAAATGTCTGGTTTCATAGTTCAAGTTAATAGACAACTTTTAAGCAAAGTTTAGGATGTTATACGGGCTTTTTCCTTCGCAAATATTGCCACCTCAATTTTCATCAAGGAAGATATTATTAGTCTCTTGGTTTTGATCGGAACATAGGATTTTTTCCAGCAAACATAATTGATGGCGTCGAAAATAACATGCAGAGAAGCCTTCGGAAGAGACAAAAATTTGGCGACTAACGTAATCGGCTCACTATATGGGAATCATGCATATGCGAGGCCTTCAGGCAGGCGCACTTAAATTATCAGATTGCTACAGGGAGTAGCTGCTACTTGTTATGCTTGTAATTTGCGCGGCAACAGGTTTGCATCCAGAGGCGGAGCCAAAGGGGGGGCGTGATTTGGCCCATGAAAGGAGAGTGTATATGTATATATACAGTCACAAGGCCAAATGTCTGATGGTCGACGTCTCATCTTCTCGTCTTTTCGCGTGCTGCGAATGAAACATCGAGTTAAAGACCGAACCAACGTCTCGCCTTCGGCCTTCTCCCGTTCGTTCTCCATGCTACGCGACTAGATTATTCAGTTTGCTGTTCTCCAATTCTCTCAGGACAAACGGCGACTAGATTATTCTAACAGAAACAGTCCGATCGATTAGGCCGGTTTACGACGACGTGTGTGGTGCGATGAACCTTTGTCCCTTCCCTTGAGATGTTATCTAGTTTTCTCCATGTTCGTCGCATTTTCACAGGCATATGTATATGTCATATATCCATAAACAGTTCGTGCCTTTTGCTAATTATCGATTGATTAATTATTAGTTTAGTTACCGGCGACAAGTTGTACAGATCATGTGATTGTGAATTTGTAATTGGTCTACAGAATTGCTAATACATCCAATTTTTCTGGACATTTTTTGTCTTTGATACAGTACTATTCGTCTAATCCATAGAGCAGTGGAGTACTGTGTGCTAAGTGCTAACAATAAGCATCAGGCGGTGACGGTTGGAACACCTGCCGTGCTACCGCCGCTTCTTCACGCCGTCACTTCATTCTTAGGCCCACTCCTTTAGAAATTTCTGGCTCCGCCACTGTTTGCATCTATGATAGTATCGTATCGCATAGGCTTTCATGGTCCTTAAAGGTTAGTCCAACAAAGTAGTTGAGGAAGATAATGATTTCTGTCCATGCCGAATTTCTGGTGTTCATACTTCATAGTTGTTTTCTTATTGCGGCTTCTTCGGACAAAAAAATACTCCAGTGGAGTACTTAAATCAGGAGAGGTCGCCAAATGCTTGTTAACGCCTCGATTAGAGCCAACTTTTAAAGATTAGTCCAACAAAGTGGTTGAGGAAGATAATGATTTCTGTCCATGCCGAATTTCTGGTGTTCATAGTTTTTTTTGCAGGATGTGTTTGGTTGATGAGATATGGTTGAATAGGATGGAATGGTTATATATTATTTGGTTCTATTGTTTAGATAAATAGAATGATTCAACATCTATAGTAAATATTCCTCAAATTTGTATCCTATCATCCAGTATAAGTTGGTTCCAATTAATCAACTAAACATATAGATGACTTTTTTTTTTAAAATCATCTTATATATGTATTCCTGTCGTAGCCTCTTCGAGCAAAAAGCTACTCCAGTGGAGTACTTAAATCAGGAGAGGTCGCCGCCAAATGCTTGTTAACGTCTCAATTTCTTATCGTGGCTTATTCGGACTAAAAGCTACTCCACTGGAGTACTTAAATCTTGTTAACGCCTCAATTAGATCCAACTCAGCACCTAAAAGATTTCGAAGAAATTCGGTCACAACCTATCAGGTTATCCGCCGTGTTCCAACGAAAAATTTGCATGCCTTGCTGCACCCGTCCTAATTCTTGTCGTGTGTTAGCGATGTCTCTTCTGAATGCGAAAGAGTACAAGCAAGTCTGAGAGGGATCCACCACCAATCAGGGAATTAATATATATCAGTGCTAAGTAAGCTACTGGCTGTCTGTTTATGAGGCTCTGATTTGAGAAGAAACATACGTGATTAACATGTCGATAGATAGATTCTCTTATCCGGTGAGGGGTCTACTACGAGGCATTGCACAGCAGAAGATACGAACGACATGTACGTTGCATCTCTGCATCGCATCGCAGTTTATAGCAGATTACTAACGCTCCTGATCAAACTATATCTTGCTGTCTCGGTCTATGGATTCATCCATCTGCTTCGCTGTCGTGCAGTAGCAATCACCACAGGGTTGCACACTCGCATGTCATCAATGAACATGCGGTTCAACATGTGATGCGTTCTTGGCCCGTCCGGATCCAGATACCTTTGGCCAGGAACACGAACTAATTTATCATGGTTAGCCGCCGGCTTCTTTCTATAATCCGCATGATTTCTAGCTTCCTTCGCCTTATTTGTAGTTGGCACTTGGCACCGTAGACGGTGGACAAATCCCATCAGCAGATGCCGAAGCCGTTGATACTTTACTCCCTCCTCTAGGTTGATAGGGCATAATTTTTTAGTTGGTTTTATCTATAAATATAAAATATATTTTATATTTTAATATAAATTAGTGTGTTGTTTTTTTATATATTCAATAAATATATAGCTTTACTTAACATTCTCTATATGCATTGTTAAATATAGTGCTTAAAGATAATAATTAAGAGTATGCTAGTTATGTTTAATACTTCCTCCATTCAAGTTTATAAGGTTTATTTTTGAATGGCCTTGTTTATATTCCAATACAAAATTAGTGTGATGTTCACTATATACCTCTAGTAAATATCCATCTTTACTTCATATTCTCTACATACATACATTGAATATAATGCTTATTAGGTAATAGTTAGGAGTAATCTAGTCATTTTCAATACTTTCTTAGCCTATAGGTCTGTTTGTTTTTACTCTGATTCTCTAAAAGTTGATTTTGATTGTAAAGAAGATGATTCTCCAAAAAATAAGATCCAAAATCACATATAAAGTGGATTGTGGATTCTAGTGTATATGAGTGGACTGAATTGTGAGAATCGGATTATTTGTTTTTTATTCTGCTTTTGGGATTAGAATCTAGATCAAAAGTAAAAATAAACAGGCTCTATATGTTATAAAAAATATATCTTATAAAGTTAGATAGAGGAGTATCTTTTTCGTATACGTACAAAGAGAAAATACAATGTAAAAACTTTGGACAAAACGAATACCTCCCAAAGTCCTGGATTTCTTGGCACGCGGACGCGAAAACGCCGGGAAAAATCCGAGATCCCCGTGCCGAGCGCGAGGATAGAGTAGTAGATCAGACAAGCGATAGGCATTGACTTCCCCGCCGGCCCGCCTACCTCCCTCCTAATCGGATCGATCCGTCGCCTATAAACTTCTCTGTCTGTCTCTATCTCCTAAACAAGTCCTAGGCTCCTAGCTCGCTCCCTCCCGCTGCCCATCTGTTCCTGCGGCTTCCCCCGGGAAGGTTTGTGGTGTGGAAAGTATGGCCGGGAAGGGGGAGGAGGAGCAGGTGTACGTCGCGTCCATCGACCAGGGCACGACGAGCACGCGGTTCATCATCTACGACCGCCACGCCAAGCCCGTCGCGTCGCACCAGCTCGAGTTCAAGCAGCACTACCCGGAGGCAGGGTAAGTTGTGTGCTTTGGAGTGGAGATAGGTTCAACTTTTTTGGTTGAAGGGTTATGATGTGATCTGCGTGATGGTTCGTGGTGCTTGAGGGTCCTGCTGCTTGATTGATTGACTTGGAGAATTTTTTACTGTTATAGCCGGCTCTTTTTCGTAAATAGCAGTTGACCACACGAAAACGCAGAAATGATCTTTAAACAGTAAATTTCAGCGGACAGCCATCCCGTCTGCTGAAATTTACTGTTTAGAGGCTATTTCTACGTTTTTGTCTGCTCAATGGTTATTTACGAAAAAACTTACACAGTACCGGCTAGAACAGTAAAAAAATCTGACTTAGATTGGATGTTATGCTTCGGTTTGTTTTTAGTGTGAAAGTTCAGTCTTAACTGTGAAGACATGTTGGTGCATCAGGTTTCCCAATTCGCAGCTACTGTGTACTTATGAATCAGCTGTCAAATTAGGACTATATGTGATGTCAATATTAGGATCATGTGCTTCCCTTGGATACATTTTGCAAAGATCTCTAGATTATCTAACCAGAATGACACACTCTTTTTATGCACAACAAGCTTCTCTCTTTCGACGTTTGAACTCTACAGTGTCATAACAGATTTGGGATATGCTACAAAAAGTTTCCTATTTTCTACAAGATAAGCATGATAGGGTTTATTTAATGAGTTGATAAAGTCACAGAAATTCCAGTCTTCTTGAATTGGAGGTCATCTCTTAAGAATTTAGAGGTGAGACTTTCCACTGACACCTCTTTTTCAGAGCAAGAGCTGCAGTCTGGTTTACTTAAACCTATGAAGCAAATAAGTTGAAAGGTCATTGGTAATATTTCCATGCAACCGCAAGTACTAAAAAAAATCCCCTTGAGGATTGAGTTCTTTCTCTGAAAGAGCAATTTGGTGCCTTGACAATTGGCCTATGACTAGCTTGACTTTTGCTTTGGCATTTAAGTTTCCTTCTCCATGTTCATCGAAACATGTCAGATTGACTGACCTTACTTGAAATGTATTACAGTTTTACTGCTGATCAATCTGGTCTAATAATTTTTTCCCGTAATTACCATGATAAGTCAACTTTCTAATCTCCACATGAGTATGTGTTTCTTACCTGTACTATTACTGGATTTGGAAGGAACATAATAGTTATTTCCATTTATTTGCTGATATGTTGAAAGAGAGAAACCTACCATACTGAGCAGTGTCTTTTGTTGTGACGTTCTATGATATTTGGTTCTGCTCACTCTAGTATGTACCTGTAGTGCCATCTTTCTGTGTTAAGGACTGACAATTTTCTATATTATTTATTTGTGACTTTGTGTGTACCTGTAGTTGTTTGTTGTCGCTTAACTTTGTATGTACCTGTAGTTGTTTGTTGTCGCTTAACTTTGTATTTAACTATTTAAGGGATGACTTCTGATCTTTTCTATATTATTTATTTGTGACTTTGTGTGTTGGGATGAATTACAAGATGGGTTGAGCATGATCCTATGGAGATTATGGAGAGTGTGAGGATCTGCATGGCGAAGGCACTTGACAAAGCCACAGCTGATGGATATAATGTGGATGCTGGATTGAAGGCCATTGGTATTACAAATCAGAGGGAAACCACCGTTATGTGGAGCAAATCCACAGGCCTTCCTCTCTACAATGCCATTGTGTGGATGGATGCTCGTACAAGTCCCATTTGCAGGTCTACTTTTGTCTATCACCTATTTTCTGTTATATAGTGTAGCATACTAGCGTTCTCATCACGCTTCACCTTTTCAGGAGATTGGAAAGTGAGCTATCTGGTGGCAGAACCCACTTTGTGGAGACATGTGGATTGCCAATTAGTACTTATTTCAGTGCTCTGAAAGTGTTATGGTTGATGGAAAATGTGGATGCTGTCAAGGATGCAATCCGGGCTGGTGATGCCTTATTTGGCACAGTTGACACCTGGTTAATCTGGAACCTCACAGGAGGCATTGGTGGGGAAGACCGTGATGGAAAACAAGTATTTGGGCAGCATGTCACAGACTGCTCAAATGCATCTCGCACAATGCTTATGAACCTGAAGGCACTCGATTGGGACAAGCCTACACTCGAAGCATTAGGGATTCCTGCTAAGATCTTACCGAAGATTATCAGTAATTCACAGAAAATTGGTGTGGTTGCCAATGGTTTTCCCTTGGCAGGTGTCCCCATTTCAGGGTGCCTAGGAGATCAGCATGCTGCAATGCTTGGGCAGCTCTGCCAGAAAGGTGAAGCAAAAAGCACCTATGGAACTGGTGCCTTCATTCTTCTCAACACAGGGGAGGAGGTTACCCAATCCTCCCACGGTCTTCTTAGCACCATTGCTTACAAGCTTGGCCCAAGTGCGCCCACTAATTATGCTCTAGAAGGCTCGATTGCAATTGCTGGTGCAGCAGTTCAGTGGTTGAGGGACAGCCTTGGAATCATTCGCACAGCAGCAGAAATAGAAAAGTTAGCTGAAACTGTGAAAGATTCAGGCGGGATATACTTTGTGCCAGCATTCAATGGGTTGTTTGCACCATGGTGGAAGGATGATGCAAGGGGGGTTTGTATAGGAATCACACGATTCACAAATAAGGGGCACATTGCTCGAGCAGTGCTTGAGAGTATGTGCTTTCAGGTGAATGATGTCCTCATCTCCATGCATAAGGATGCTGGGGAGGCAGGAGAAGTGAAGACTGCTGAAGGGGAGTTCTTGTTGCGTGTGGATGGTGGTGCTACTGTCAACAATCTTCTCATGCAGATCCAGGTAAAGAAACTATGTCTTATCACCCAATCAGCAGTTTTTTTTAAAAAAAACTGTGATAGAATACACTTATTTATAGTTCATCCTGTAGCTGTTTGCTTAAATAAAGGCTGTTACATACTGGTTTTTCCTGTAGAAGCAATCAGTTTCCGGAAAACGTGAATACATGCTTTATTTCAGATTGACATCATAATTGGAGCAAGTAAGATTTAAGGATTTTACTAGGTCATCAACATGAATGTTAATGTCACCTCAAAAGTTCATCGTTCAATACTTGTGCATTTGGCTTGCCAAAAATGGACGAATTCGGGGTGTCAACTCTCTTTGTCCTTTTTTCAAATAGATTAACTCAAAACACTAGCTGCTTTTGGAAAAAGGCTGCCTACTTTCCTGTGGCAAATTAGAAATGCAGGTAGCGATAGTGTGTCAGGCTCAAACAGCGCAAAAATCTGTACTATCTTCGCCTGTAAACAACACTGCAGCAAGCTATTTTTATCATCCCTGAGATCTGTACATTACTTCAGCCTTCATCTATAAACGAATATTTGGCAAATTACTGCATCATCTTCATATAATATTGCCTACTGAAATCACAGCACTGAACAGCTTGCAAATTAAATCTTTTTGAAAGGAGTTTGCAAATACATTTGAAATGCAGAGAAACAAAAAGCATTATCGGACATAAAGTTCCCCACAAGCCCTTTTGCTTATCTGGTAAATAGTTTTACTTAATTTGTAATCATACTCTAGCACAAAAACCTGCTCCATTGCTGGGCGGTGTTTCTCACTTTTTTCCTTCAAGTGTAAAAACTCTTCAAGCTTCCATCAGAACACTGACGATCTTATGCACTCATCTGCAGGCCGATTTATTGGGTAGCCCTGTTGTCAGACCAGCTGACATCGAGACAACAGCCCTTGGAGCAGCATATGCAGCTGGATTAGCTTCTGGAGTCTGGACTAAGGAGCAGATATTCGCAGGCTTGCACAAGGAGAACACGACAGTCTTCCGCCCGAAGTTGGATGAGACCCATCGGAAGAAGAGAGCAGATTCTTGGTGCAAGGCGGTTGAAAGATCATTTGATTTGGCTGATCTTTCTCTTTAGATTGTTACACCTTGTTGCACGGTAAATCGGATCAGTCTGTGCCCAGGTGGTGTAGTGTATCAGTTAGACCTTGGTTTTCAACGAATAAATAGTATGCTGTGCATTACTGTGGTGGGATTGTTCTTCGTTTATATTTGAAGAAATAGAGCATGCTTGTCCTTGTATAAGTACAGGAATATCTCGATTCTTCATAAAGAAATACTTTTTGGGAGTATTTGCGTTCTCTTTAATTGAATTGTCGATCTAATCTGTGGCATTTAAGGGGTGTTTGGGATAGCTCCAACTCTACCAAAATCTATGGAGTTAATGGAGCAGGGTATTTCTAACTCCAGAAATTTATGAAACTGGAGTTGTGGGTACATTAAGAGTGTTTAGGTAGATCATCTTGTTAACATTTTAGACTAAAAATATAAACTTAATTCACTTTATTTTAGCCTATAAGTTTCAAATATGAGCTGGAGCTAGAATCTGAAGCTCTCCCAAACAGGGCCTTAGTTAAGCTGTTATGCCAATGGACATTCATATGTCATGTCCAGGCACAAAGCATCTTAGTTTACATGATGTCACCTCGGTCATGTAATATCTTAACACCAACTTAATTCGTTGTATTGGTAGTTGGGTATGAAATTTCAACAATGCGTCACCCAGACGGTCTTAGCACATGCTCACATTTTTTAAGCATACATAACAACAACACTAGCAGTGACTACGACAATAAGAAGAGATGTCTGACAGGTGATTTGTTGAGAGCCAACACATGCAAATACTACAAGATAAATTGTAGAGAGCCTGAAGCATGAGGAGTGTCTAACTGAATCCACCATTTCAACGCTCAAAGGCTCGAAGCTTTGAAGGTACCTTTTAACAACTCCTTGCAGATGAACTGCAAGGATTTGCCAACGGACGTGAGGAGGCGAACCAGCTCTTCTCCTCAGTGACACCGGAGGCTGCACCATGCCCATCTAGTGCTGCAGTGCATCACCAAATATAAGGGAGCAATCCTTGGGGTAAAATATGACTTAAGTATTCGTATTTCATATCTAAGAAGAAGCGAAAAGTACGGTGGATACCAAAACAAATGAACCACTTTCTTTTTTTTTTAACGTGATGATTACATTTATTGTCGTCATGATCTGTTTGGAAAATTTGATGAATATGCACAGAATACATTAGGGGGCAAGGGGATTTGGAAAGGAAAAGAGAAAATTACTAAAACGAAATTGAACATGCATAATAACAACGATTGCGTTCAACTTATTTGAAGGTCCCAGCCAGCACGGTGCCTTGATGTGCTTCAACGTCCTTTGCATCTGATGGTATCATCCGAGCCATTAGGAGAGGGACATGCTTGTAGGTGAGAACAAGAACAATGGCCAAGGTTACGAACACCTTGGAGGGCATGTTTGCGTGTGGCTTGATTGGGTGAAATGAAATTAGTGCCCGCTATATACAGACACCAATCTGACAGGAGTTCGGCCATCACCCAAGAAGGCACAAATATTCTGTAGGCCGTCTCAGCATCAAGCTGGAAGGTTGCTTGATTGAATGAAACAGAAATTAGCCCACACTACATCATAACCCGACAGGGGTTTGGCCGTCGCCGTGGAATATCTTGTAGGGAACTGGGAGACTTATGCAAGCGCTGGATCTGAATTCCACCAACTTTAGTACTGTTGTGCTTGGTCATAGTTCGCCTCGGCAAAATTTTCAGCCCATCGGGTTCGCTGAGAGCTTGAGTGCCATCGTCTTGTCTGTGAGTTACCCTGACAGTACATAAAACATCACTGCATTCGTTCACGTTTGCACTTTATTCGTTCTACTTCATGTGTCAGTAGAATTCTCTCTTGTTTACTGTTATCCTGCGTTATTAACGCTGAACGGAAAAACATCTAATTCTGCACCTTTAAAACCTTCATTTAAAAAAAAAACGAGTTTACCGTTTTCAAAAAAAAAAAAAAACGAGGTTCTGTAGAATTCCTTCACATTTGTATGACTCCTCCGCCCCCAATTACTGTTGTATTCACCATACGAAGTTCATCTTCATGGGTAATTCAGCTTTCCACACCTTTTTATTGCCCTTATCTGCCTGCCATTCTGCAAATGATAATGCACGAATTTCACAGTATATACTCCTCTAGAATCCCATCTCCAGAAGACTACATCTTCTGAATCTGTTAGATGCGTCGTCAATCAACTCTGCAAGTGCCTTCTGAAACTGAGAGGTTCGACATGATATGTTAGATGCGTGGCCGCATTATGTCAGAAAGTCTGTGAAGAGTGAAATACATCTCAATTATCTGACAAAGGTTTGACACAGGCCAAGACTGTATATATGGTCTGGACAACGGTGCTGGCAAGCATCACTCCGGCAGCTAACGCAGCCAACGCCAACCATGGGTTTCCAAAGTGATTTGAGCCACGGCCAAGCTATCCATCTATTCAAACGGCTCTGGTAGTGGGCCTCCAACGTCTGGCATAGAGATTTTAAGTAGTATTTGCAATCAAACCTGAATGTCACTTGCTTGGTGAGTCTAGTGAAGAGAGCTGACAACTCTTCATCACTATCCGTCATATGCACAATGATGCCTCTCTGAACAAGCAGCGAGGCATCATCAGGAGTAGTAATGACCTGGGACCTGAAAGTGATATAAGCACTAATGTCGTTGCCAAACCTGGGGTCCATTTGCTCCACTGCTAGCAATTTCTTGAGAAGAGATTCACTAGACTCATCAATTGGCAAACAAGGAACTTCTATAACTCCGTCCATGAACCTTATGACCAGCAGAGAATGCCTCCTATGTCTGCCATACTCTCTTCTTCTGAATTGAATTCCGCTTGATGGTATTCTACTAGTCGATGCCAGCGAGGCGTTTCGGAAAGGTCAGGCTATTGGGCAAGCCAATTATCAGCTTCTCTTCTCTAATGTCCATGCGTTGTTTCTCCTTTGGCAAGCCACAAAAGATGTTTGAGCTCCAAATCGGTCAAAACGAGTGGTAACTAAATGAAGAGATCACATCGGAGCAAACACAAACCTTTCACCGCTGTGCCGCTCGCCCCAACTCTTCCCTTTGGCATACCATGGTACAGTTCTTGTAGGAAGGGGGAGCTGCCATTCCTCGAATCTTCCGCTGGAGCATATTGTGCTGCAACAAGAGAGAGCAATACGCTGAAGGTCCACAGGTGAATCGCAACGGTGTCGACTGGCTTGTAAAACATCTTCACCACGTCTCTCAAGAGAAAAACAGATGAAGTCCTGCTCTGCTCTATGCATTTATAGCAATTCTAGCATCTCTTTCTGTGAAAGCTGCCATATCTTATCACTCTAAAGCTTGTTTTCTTACGAACACCTGTAGTCCTGTACCACTAGGTGGAATAAGTATCTTGTAGTTTCCTAGAATGCTGGAATTAACAAAGTATGCACAGATTATAAAGGATTTTGCAGACCACTTTTCTTGCAGTTTTTAGGTGATGCTCTCCTTGAGGATTGAGGAATGTCACAATCACCACGATAGTTCGGTTGCAGAGGTCCTTGTACTCGTTGTTGATCTCCTCGGAAATGGGCACCACCGCACGCGTAGTCGCCGGGCGGTGGGAGGAGTGGCCGAACAGGTGATCCATGATGCTCCGGGGGCCCACGCAATCGGCGAGCAGGACACGACGGGGCCGTGGTGGAGGGAAGTGCTAGTGGAATTGGACCTAAGCGGGAAGCCTTCTGCCGAACACTTGGTGGGCGTCTGCATGACCTCGCGAGGTGACAAGACCGAAGGCAGCAAAGACACCTGACCGGATCCCTACAGGAGGCGAGGCATCGAAAGCATTTGCCAAATGTCCTCGATTTAAAGGTGTCCGGCGAGCAGCGGGGCAGCCCGGCCATGGATCTGATGGCGGTGGTTGGGGCGCCCGGAGAGAGGGGGTCGGGGGATGAAGACGTATGCAGTGAAGGCAAATTATAAGGGATAATTCGATATATGCCATTCTTAATTTGAATTTCGATATATCTTAATTCTAAGCGTTAAATCTCTTTGGGTGCCATTCCTCTCTTCAATACTTTGAAATATGCCATTACTTACTTTTCTCTAAGTTTCGACCGTGTTGGTTTGTATTTCAATATGGATTTTTGTTGGAAGGTATTGCCACAGTCACGACCTCGTGTGCGTCGACCTTCAGCGGAAGCGGCAAGGCATAGCCCCCTCACCTCGTGGAGGTGAGGGGCCATGCTTGGCGCTCAACATAAAGGTCAATGACGACCTCGGATGATCCTGGCACGCTAGGCAACAAAATACATATTGAACAGACAAGTCTCGGTAAACTGTTGTGGAAGTAAGTAATGGCATATTTCAAAGTATTGGAAGAGAGGAATGGCACCCAAATGGTTTAACGCTTTAGAATGGCATATATCGAAATGGCAGCTTGAGCAATGGCATATATCGAATTATCCCAAATTATAATTCTTGATTTGGAGCGTTATTTTTCAAATTGCCATTTTTTTGGAGATCCAATTTTACAATCTAAAAACGACATGTTTGCGCAACAGATCAATCTCTCTCTTGATCTCTCTTCTTCACAGCAAAACAACTCCTATCAACTGTTACACACGATCATACTTTAATGCTTGCTTCTTTATTTCATATATTTAAATTATAACTTCAACATTTCAACTCTCTAATCTTAATTTTTTATAAAGAAGTATACAAAGATATATAGAAGACTCATGAGGTGCCGTCAAACTGACCAAATCCACATCTAATTTGGCTAGGGGGCAAATTGTACTCTAACTCCTAGTCTCTATATCATATTTAGGACTGAACTTTAAACAAAAAAAAAAAGAAAATTATAATATTTTTACTAAATTTGGCTAACTAGAGTGCTCATACTTGTCGACCCGATTAAATATAATAGGAGGCGAAATATGACTATATTATAATTGAGAAATACTTAAGTGATCTTCTAAACATTTGAAAGAGCGGAACGTCTTATTGCAAGTTTGAACCTGAAGTTATGGCATTTTAAGGTCGATTGTAAATCGATTGTGCTAGCAATCTGAGTTGATTTTCTCTTTCTTCCCAATTCCGAATTAAGCTCTCTTTTTTTGTGTGCGAGAAAATTCATTTCTTTCATTTTCTCTCTCAAACTAGATTTGGCTTTCCCTTTTCTTCCTTTTGCCATTCCTTTTCCAAACCATCTGTGTGCCTCTCCTTTTGTTCTGATTATTACGGCACATTTCAGACAGTCTTTCATGTATGCTTTCTCTCTAGTTGTTGTGTTTGGCCAAAAACTCTCATGTATGCTTGCATATTTTGGCCCACATGTACATGGCACAATTCCAACCCATGCAGCCGCCACATACTTCCGACCCACTCTTGCACACCTCATACTCCCATTTTGCACCACACGACCGAGCAACCCATGCGCTAGGGTTTTAACTTGCTTTCTCCCTTGGTCAGCCGCCATCCCCTCCCTCTCGCGATGTCCACTTTGATTTGTTTTTCTTTATTCAAAACAACACCAACACGCTGCTTAGTCTTTTAATTTGCAAATTGAAGTATCAACCAGGATAAGTTTAGCGCTTGGGGCTGCATCAACTTTTCCCAAAAAAAAAATATTGGGTCTCAAGAACAAACTTATGTTAACGACATACCAAATTCTGGAGAATCGAAACGTTCACCTTACCTCGAATCCAACCAAATAGCAGTAACAAATCACATTACGTGGGTCAGTGTATGCAACTTTGGGACGTGCCTAACCTACCACGAAAGAAGTTATTTGAAGAAGTCAAACGTAAGAATCGAAAGAGATAAAAAGTACACATAGGAGGGAGGATAGGGTGTATCAAATGTACTAGCTTTAGTAGCTTGATAATGCGTTCTTCAGGACGGGGTTATCAGAGCCCTGGGGTAATCTGCTTCAGTGAATAGTCGATAATTTCTGACCGTGAACATAATCGCGTTATATGTTAGATGCCGAATGCAAGAGCTCGGTGCCGACTGCCGAGCCCGTGCTTCTACAGTGCTGCATTTGACGAGAATCTGATCTTGCATCGCAGTGCACCAGAACCGCCTCTCTCGCGAGCCCCGACCACCACCACCACCTGCCTCCACTCCACCGTCCACCCCCAACCCCTACCGCCGCCGCCACTCCGGCGCCAACCCTTCCCCTCCCCGATGTCCACCCCGTCCGCGCCGCCTCCCTGCCCGCACCTGGCCGCTCACCGCCTCACCTCGCGCCCTCTCCGCTTCCTCCGCCGCTGCCTCCGCGTCCGCCCCTCGGCCGCCCCGAGATCCGCCGCGACCCGCGCGAGCTCCCCCGCTGCGTGCCCTGCCTCGCCTCCTCCCCCTCCCCCTCCCGCCTCTACGCCTGCCTCTCCTGCGCCGCCGTCTTCTGCCCCTCCCACGCCGCCTCCCGCCTCCGCTTCGGGCCACCAGATCGCCGTCGACGTCGACCGCGCCGAGCTCTTCTGCGCCGTCTGCGGCGACCAGGTCTACGATCCCGACTTCGACCACGCCGTCTTCCTCGCTCAATCCTCCTCCCTACCACCCCTCTCCGCATCCGCCTCCCCTTCACCCCGCAAGCGCCGCCGCGCAGACTACCGCGCCTGGGCCCCAGATCCGGCCGAATTCGCCCTCATGAGCTCCGCCGATCCCACCACTTCCGCATCCGCCGCCGCGCCGGCAGGGCTGCGCGGGCTCAACAACCTCGGCAACACCTGCTTCATGAACTCCGTGCTCCAGGCGCTCCTGCACGCGCCGCCGCTCCGGAACTACTTCCTTGGCGATCGGCACAACCGCTTCCTCTGCCCGCGCCGCACGCCCATGAGACATCGTGCAGCCGAGGCCGACGACAAGGCCGCGTGCCTCGCGTGCGATCTCGACGAGATCTACTCCGCTGCCTTCTCCGGGGAGCGCACGCCCTACAGCCCCGCCAAGTTCCTCTATAGGTCTGGATCTCGCGCTCTATTCGCATTGGCTGATGCCGTGGTGTGCTTTTAGCAACGTGCTGGTGTTTAATTTTGGTTTCGTTGCGTATTTGGAAAGTTTTAATAAGCCGTTAATTAAAATGGGCGCGTCATGCATTATAACTGTGGGGAGGGAGTGTTCTTTGAGATATTGGGTTGTATTGGTCTCCAGCAAATGATACGAGTATTGTTTGTATGTTTATGCCTTGAAAGTTGGAACCGTTTCAAGTTAGATCATGGTCATGCAGATTGCAACTGGAAGTACTTAATATGAAATGGAATGATTTGAGCAACATAAGCGGGCAAGATCTGCTTAGTGTGTACTGCTAGAGGGGACATGGTTGCACGTTTGGATGCATATGACCTGTTTGATGAAATGCCTTCTATATATAGAAGATATATCATTAAGTTATTTTGTTGTCATATAGTAGTAAGTACATTTACCATGCCTAGCATTCGTTGCACTGTGATTATGGATCAAATACAAGTGATCAAATGCATGAGTAGCTGTTAATTCCTTTGGGGCCACCTGTTTGACAGGTGCACGACTGGTGAATTTTCCTCCACTTGGGTATATAACTGAGTCATATGAATTGCATGATTTAAGTTGAATTTTGTTCTATGGCAATATGTCTTGATGCTTCAAAGGATAGTATGCAAGTGTGTAGCATCTGTCGTAGGTACCGAAGTTATTCCTAGTCCTGCTGATACTTCGGCAGGACCTATCAAAAGATTTTCATTTTCCTTAGGTACCCTTTACTCCTCACAATATGTGTGCTTTATCCAATGAGTATTTAAAGAAACTATAGTCATTGTAATGGGAAACAGTGCCACCAAAACACCATTTTTAAGCTGATGTAATACTTTTCAAACTGCAGTTTAAGTTTGTGAAGTTTAAACTATTTGTTTGATGAGCGTGGACAGTGGACTTACACAGCAAATATGCTGTACTTGTTTCTTCTGTTTTACAAATGAAGTACCTGATTTTCTTCTGATTATTATATCGTTATGGTTTGTTAGCTGGTGGCAGCATGCATCAAACCTTGCAAGCTACGAGCAACAGGATGCACATGAATTTTTAATCTCCATCCTTGACCATATCCATGAAAATATAAAGGGTGATCAACACAAATCACATGTCCAAGGTAGTTAGCTTCTCTCTCGCTACTATTCAAATTAAAGAGTTTTGCATGTATTTCACTGAATGCAGATGTGGACTAAACAGCTAAAGATAATATTTCTATTCTGTATTGTGAATTGGTGCACTCTGCAGCTATATTTTTGCCAAATTAAGATAATCACCTATTGTTTATGCAGTAAATACTATAATTGAGAGCATCCTTTCTGAGCAAAACATTGAACAGTGCATCCAGATCCATCTGTTACTACTTATTAGTAGCTTGGTGCATACATAGTAGAATTTATTGTGGATGCTTTTATACTGTTTTGACCTGTCGGTCCTACTTTTCTTTGGAGCACAATCCTACAGCAGGCTCCCCGTCCCCCTCCAAAAAAGCTAAGAGGAAAAGTAGGGAAAAGGAATAGTTTTCCTGTAGTGTTTGGATAGTGAGGAGCAAATGGGGCCAATGTTTTGGGAGGCAATGGAGAATAACTTTAGTTATCTTGCTTTTGATATGCTGGACTATGATTTTTCTTGACAAAAATATTCTGTTAATGTTCTGGTTCTAACCTTGATTGTATTTTTTGTCAATAACAGGCCATGGAGACTGTTGCATTGCACACCGTGTGTTTTCTGGTATCTTGAGATCAGATGTCACCTGCACACATTGTGGATTCACATCCACAACTTTTGAACCCTGTATGGACATCTCCTTAGACTTGGATGCTGGATATAACAACTCTCTTGGTGTTGCAAACCCAAAGCTGCATGTGCGCAATGGAGAGAGAAACTTAGCTGGCATGAATTCCAAGGTATCAACACTCATGAGATGCTTGGAGCGGTTTACAAGGGCTGAGAGGCTTGATGCTGAGCAGAAGTTCTTCTGTGAATGTTGCAAGGAGAGGCAAGAGTCCCTGAAGCAAATGTCCATTCGGAGGCTTCCATTAGTTTCTTGCTTTCACATTAAGAGATTTGAGCATTCGTTAATTAAGAAGATGTCAAGGAAGGTTGACCACTCTTTGCAGTTTCCTTTTTCACTTGACATGGCCCCTTACCTGTCATCCTCTATTCTCAGAAGTAGATATGGGAACCGCATATTTCCATCAGAAGCCAGTGATTCAGATGCAGTTTCTGAATTTTCATCAGAATTTGAAATATTTGCGGTGATCACGCATAGTGGTAAACTAGAAGCTGGCCACTATGTGACCTATCTCAGGTTAAACAATCACTGGTACAAATGTGATGATGCCTGGGTAACCAGAGTTGAGGAGCGCACTGTCAGAACATCTCAGGCTTACATGCTCTTCTATGTGCAGAAAACACTTTACTACAAAGCTTGCGAAAGAGCAGCTGCAGTCTGATTTGGAACAGACATTGATGGCATTATTCTGTACCAGCACCAAAAAATATAGTCATCATCAGATACAACATAGTTTCATCCAAAGAAAAATGTCTGGCATGTTCACAGCACAGCCACCAAGTCAGACTGCGGTCAAAGTTTTGCAATCTCATTGACCTATAGATTCAATCATAGGGTTTTTGGCAATTTTCGCAACAGCCAGCCACCCACCCAAAAGGAAGATGGTCGAATTTATGTGTTGAATTATCTTATTATCCTGATTAATGGATTTCTTGTTGGCGAACGTCATAAAACTGAAAGCACTTCATTATTTGATACCGTTGGTGGTGAGGGTTCTTACCAATCATGCTGGTATTTAAGATTGGATTGAGCAAGGAGAAAAGTGGAATATGTAGAAGTGAGACAAAAGGGAACCTAATTTTTTGATGTGTTCCTTTCAATAATTGAATGCCATCTCTACTAAAGGTAGAGTTTTCTTACTGATACCGAACGTTTTATAGTCTGCCTTAACCGTTCTCCCTGAATTTTATTTGTTGATCTGCCTGTACTTCTTGATTGTGCTAACAAACATAGATGACATAGTTTCTGCGAAATTTGCGTTTGACTCTTTTGCTCTTGGTTTTCTGTCAGACTGTACATTCCGCAGTTCAGTAAATAGGGCATGCAAACATGAAGCTCGCAACTTGTTTCTGGCACCCTAATCTTTATTACCCTTTTGAAGTCTTCTGGCACCCCGATCTTCATTCTCCTTCGTCTAACGTTACATGTTACCCCTGGTTTGTGCGCTGTCTACTGTAGAAACTTAGACTAAGGGATCTTCACTTTTTAGCTCGGTGTATGATTTTTTTTTTACAAATCTGGTCCTGTAGTTAATGATAGGACTATTTTTGCAATTATATTTACAAGTATACAAATTTTGCCAAAAAAAAGTATTTTGATATTGGGCTAGAAAAGTCAACATTTCTCCCAACGGCACATGACTACTGGAGACATGCAGGCGGGCGAGCGTCAGTAGCAAACTGATTACCGGAGTTGAGGAATGCTCGGAGCAACAGAACGAGGATTCGGATAGAACTTTGCATTCCCCGTCCCCCATACCTCGGTTCGTCCTCCGCTTCCAGTCGGCCCCCCCTCCCCTCGCTCCTCGCCAGCGTCGAGCGGGAGGGTTCCCACCCTCCTCCTTCTGTAGATTACTTACGGAGTTGCGCTTCTAGTATAAATCTTAAAAAAATAAATAGGTAAACACCATCTATCATTTATTCATACCTTAATATTTGTATACCTGTTAAAAAGAAAAAGTATGAAAACACCTCTCTTAGGGTTTGTTTAGAGAGCTATAACTTTTTTGAAAAATTGCTTTTTGGCTATCTAAGCTAAAAAATTGTTGTAGCTTTTTATAAGAGATTGTTTAATAAAGAGAAATTTTACGGTGCATTACTGTTAGTATATAGTATATAGTAGAAATTAGATCTAACTGTTAATTTATTAAGGATAGTTTTACTACTCTACTACTAAATAAATCTAAGCTAATCTGATCCATCGGATTAAAAAGAATGAACATTCATATTAAATTTAGTGTACTGTAAAAAAAACTCTTAATAAGGGCCTGTTTGGGAGAGCTCCACTAAAAAAATCAGCTCCACTCCACCAGCTTCACCATAAAGTAGCTCCACCGTAGAATTGAAGTAGGGAAAGAAGGTGTTTGGCTTGCAAATTAGATCCAGCTTCAAGAATAGATGATTTTGGTGTGGATACTCATTTATGCCCTTGGATGTTGAATGGAGATACCCATTTATGCCTCATGTGTGTAACCAGTGGCAAAGGTGGGTAATTACCTAGGAACTTTATGAGTGGGTATGAAACGGTGTTTTTTGGAGTACCCCTTGAGGAGCTTCACAAAAACCATGAAGCAACCCCCTAAATTCGCATTTTTCCTGAAGCTAGAGTTCTGTGGAGTTGGGATATTTGGCTACGCGAATTTGGAGTGGAGCTGAAAATTGAGGAGCAAAGCTCTACCAAACACCCCCTAAATAGCTAATTTTTCTCAACAATAAGTTGTAAAAGTAGGTTTAGTCTAACTTTTAGCTTTTAACTTTTGTAAGTTATATATGACTTTTGATTTATATTAAAAATTGCTTAAAAGCTAAGCTGTTTAGAGGGCTTATTGGCTTTTGCCCTAAACATTGCCTTAGATTAGGCTTTATTCTTTCCCCGCTGGACCTCCCGTTCGGTGGTACCCAGCACGGGTGACCTCTTTCAGCTTTTAACTTCTGTTAGTTATATATAATTTTTAGTTTATATCAAAAACCGCTTAAAAATTGAGCTGTTTAGGAGATCTTATTGGCTTTTGCCCCAAAGCGTGCCTTACTTAGATTAGGCTTTCTTCTTTCCCCGGTGGACCTCCCTTTCGGTGGTGCCCTGCGCGGGTGGCCTCAACGACCGGTTCATGACGTCTACCCTGTAGTGCTGCTGCTTGCCGGCCGCCGTGGGTTGCGGTGATGTCGATCTGGGTCTCCTCTGGATCTGCAAATCTGAAGTTGGAGATGTGGGGCTTCACCACCGGCGACCAATTTTTCCTCGGGCCTATTCTGCAGCTGCATCAATTGCTTTTCCTGGCCACTTGTGTTGCTCTCGCACTATCCGCCGTCACTCCCAACGCGGTGATCCTGCACACGTCCGGTGCGGCAAGCACCGGTGAGTACCTCTATCACAGGCAAGTCCCGCTGTGGAGGCACACAACGGCGCCAGCTCTTTAGCCGGCGCTCACTGCTGACCGTTTGTCGGCGGTCTCGGCTCGAGCTAGGCCTCCCGTCCAGAAGAACTATTACAAGGTCTTCGCCGGCCTTCATATCTACCTCCGGCGACTTCGTCGTCAACTGGCCGGCGCCGGCCATTCTACCTAAGGTTCCATACTTGGCGAAATTTTAGAAATCTCGTTCGAGATTTTTTTTGTGGGGTAAAAATATTTTGAAAAAAAATAAGTAGTAATCTCATAAATTTCACCGAAATCTCGGGTATTATGACCGAATTTGACCCAATAACCCTTAAGAAAATCATTTTTCATGAAAATTTGTTGAAAAACCGGATTTTTGAGACATTTTATAATTTTGACAAAAACACTATAAGTTTTTTATAAAATTGTACATACTTGATCATACTCTGAAAAATTTATGCCACTATCTTTAGAAGTCTAGAATTATACCAAAAAAAATTCAAAACAATTGAACTTCATTTGTTATCTTTTAAAAAAATCAAAAACAAAGTGCACATAAATGAGTCGGTAACCGTGTCAGGATT
Organism: Guadua angustifolia; assembly: GCA_036346375.1. NCBI lineage: Eukaryota > Viridiplantae > Streptophyta > Magnoliopsida > Poales > Poaceae > Guadua > Guadua angustifolia. The sequence continues at coordinate 46,439,745 of CM070506.1, read as the reverse complement.
TTATAAAACATTCTCGAGTATGATCAGGATCTAAAATTTTAAAAAATTTAAACTTTTTGTTTGCTCAATCAAATCTATAGAAATATTGATCGTTATTTGTTATATTTCAAAAATCAAAAACAGAAAGAACATAAATGGTACATTACCGTTGTAAGAATTTTATAAATTCAGTGAAGTATGATCATAATACAAAATTTTGTTGAGAGCTTAAGTATTACCTTAGAATCCTTATGTAAAAGTTTCAAAAATTCTAACCTATTTTTTTTTTGTTACTCAAACAAATCTATGTATTGATCATGAGCCTTTTATCAAGGCGTAACATTGTCAGAATTTTTGAAAATTCTTGAAGCTTGATCATCATCTGAAAAATTGATGATGCATCAGGACCATTCACAAAAAATTTCAATCGTGATTTAAACCATTTTTCATTCGGTTAAAGTTTTTTGGTATGGCTTTTATCGAGACGAAGACTTTGTCGTAATTTTTTAAATTTCTGAAGCTTGATCATCATTTAAAAAAATTTATGGAAACATTATTGATGGACCAGGACCATCCACAAAATTTTATAACGTGGTTTGTTCCATTTTTCATTCAGTTCAAATTTGCCGGTTAACTTTTTATCAAGACAGTATCACTGTTGTCGGTGTTTCGTAAACCGGCAAGTAAATTTGTAAATTAAGGGGCCGCGCGTTCCCTCTCCTTGAATGGTTAGAATCAGGGAGCCCAAAATGTATACTGGTTCGGACCGAACGTCCCTACTTCCAGTTCGTGTGGTGGTTCTTTATTGCTTTGCGTGCAAAGGACTACACGGTGTTTACAAGCGAGGGCTAAGGGCAGGCCTTGAGCACCTCGTATGAGTGAGTGAGGTCGGGGTGAGTTAGAGCTGCTCGAAGTCTCGGTTTGCTCGTGTGAGCTCGTGTACTTGAGTCTGCTCGGTCGGCTTGTCCTTTTCCCTGAGGGTCCTGCCTCCCTTTATATAGGCGGAAGGGGCAGGTTACACGCGACTTTGGAAACGAAAAGTAGGGGTGTACTACGCCGGAGTCCTGATTTTGATCTGGTGATCGATGAGTTTCTGTTCATCACATGCTCGGTTGGTAGACACAATGGCGCGTTCTGTCGGGAAGGGTGCACTCTGCCCTCTGGCGCTGTCGGATCCGACGCCGTTATCTTTGTGCTCTGGTGTCGCTCGAGAGGGCGCGTCTCTCCACTGTGCATGACAGGTGAAGGGATGGCGCTTGACTTTGGCGGCCTCTGGCCACCTTGGGAAGGAGCCACACGCCTCAAAGATGGCCGTCGTGTCCATGAGGCAGGTGACCAGCTTGAGGCCGATCGGCGACGATCTTCGACTCTGTGGCGGAGGCCGCTGGGTCGGAGCTTGTGGGGGCCCGACACGAGGCCAGTCGAACTGCGGGCGCGCGACAGGAGGTCGGTCAGACTGCAGGCGTCCGACTGGCGCAGACTCGACCCGATCTGCGGCCAGTCGAGCTCGTGGGGCGTCGACTGAGGCTGGTCTGAGCGCCTTCTAGTGGGCTTGATCGGGGTCGAGGGTCCTTCGTGACCCAACGAGGTCTTTTGTCAGAGCTGGGCCTAAGACGGCCTATTCGGTGTTTCGGCCTGCTGGGGATATCCCTGATATGAGTATTTTATTCAAATTTATTTGAAATTCTAATATCTCTATAAAATCTCAAATTTCGCTAACCCCAAGATGTTAAACTGACACCGAGATTTCAATCCTTATTCTACCTCATCTCCGGCGTATGGTCTTCAAGCGCGACTTCGAATGCAACGAAACTCTTCTCTGCACTTTCCGGTTTAGTCCAATTATTCTGTCCTGTAATTTTTCTTCTTTTCCTGGACTTCAATGTAATGGGGATGTCCTGTGATTTCAACTTAGGGTGTGTTTGATAGAGTTTCAGCTCCACCAGATCTGTGAATCTAAAGGAGCTGAGTATTCTTAGCTCCACCAGATCCGTGGAGTTGGAGTTATGAGTACATTAAGAGTGTTGTTTAGATGGATCATTTTGTTTACATTTTAGACCAAAAATATAAACTTAATTTACTTTATTTTAGTTTATAAATTTCAAATCTCAGATGAAACTAAAATCTAAAGCTCTACTAAACATACTCTTGATATAAATCAGGACCGTGTATCCTTAAAAAAAACAAGACGGTAAAGAAAAATGGACTCGTTTCACTACGGAGATGGGAGAAGCAAAATTTTCCCTTTTTTAGCTTTGTCACCATTTTTCACTAAAATAGCTTCTGTGCAAAGAGAATTTTAGTTTTGACCTTTGTCGGAGCGCAGAAGATTTGACAGTTAACACATGTCATCTTGTACGGTCAAGTAGCTCAGGAAGACATTGAGTGTGCGGCCGGTTGGCTGACCGCAGTAGACGGCCAAGCTCACGTCGTTGCTTAGCTCTTAGAGCTCAGAATGAGTTACAGAGTCACACGTGCTTGGCAGGATAGTTTCCTACCACTCTGACGTAGCTCGATAGGTGCCGCCGCACTACTCTGCCGTGGCAGTCTACCTCCTCCTGTGTTCTCATGCTTTCCTTTGTGTTTGCCCGACCCGTCACAGCGTCGCTCAACTTCCGGCTTCTCTAGTATG